>CM053790.1:248074995-249274995 GCA_028749045.1 Cupressus sempervirens | reverse complement strand
TCATGCAATTAAAGCTCTGAATGCCCTTGTGATCAAAACACGAAATAATGGAAAACCTATACTTATCAATTGATCATCTAAAGTGAACTACGGCTTTGTCCTTTTGTACAACACCCTAGCATGCAAATTAAAATATTTTGTATTGAGACAGTGTACAATGGTTAGTTGGAGACAATAAGAAACATATATTTCCACAAACATGATTAAGTTCAATGAATATGAATTTGCAATTTTTATAATTTCTATTCACAATCTAATAAATAAATTCATTAGATTGTCAAAACAGATAAATATTATACTCAAGCAAACAATACCAATCAGGCTATTGGGTTTCTTACTCCACAGACTGTGGGGTGATTATGGGTTAAGAGACTGATGCAGACGCAGACAGTGAAAGATGGTTTCTAGGCTTAACCCACAACTGTAAGGAAATGAGGAGATGTGTACAACACTCAAGGTTCCCTGTACAATATCCTAGATTCTCCTTTAGTGACAATTATATGTGTGCTTTTGTGTGACAAGATCCATATCTCATTCCTAGTACCAAACCTAGGAATACACAAGAACCTTCTTAGCAATACGATACAAAATTGGATTTGTCGGGTAGGATTGGACCAAGACATATTCTCCTTATCCAACATAAGTTTTCTGCATCATTAGACCAGACTTAACCAAGGGTGTAGGGCAATCTTGCCTTTGAGGGCTACTAGGGAGACCTAATTGAATTAGGTCAACCTAATGGCTAAATCGAGAATAATTCAAAAACTTCCTGAATCACCTTCCAAACAAAAGGCAGAATGGAATACCCTTTTCAGAGATCCAATAGATTTCAAAGTTTGAGTTTCTAATGCTAAGTCCTGATGATCTAACCAAACAGTGAGCAAACTAGGTCAATTAGGCCTTACTAAGGGGCTTTACTCTGCAACACCACTCAAGTGGGTTGAAAAGTCTGATCTAATGGTTCCAAAGGCTCTTACTACACCTTTTGACTACCTCCAGATCATTGTGGGGTTCGCTCCCATCCTTGCAGCAAGTTGTATAGAATTTTTGCTGTCTGCTGGACACTCACATGGGGATACCCAGCTAGGGCTTGATGGGAAAAATAGCAAAAAGCTTTTGGATTCTGAAAGTACATTGCCTCTACTTGGATTCCAGCAAAGGCCGCTGATTTCCAACAGTGGAAACTCAAGTTGGAAGCATTTGTCTATGAAACCCTTGGCAAGTGAGAGTTACAAACCAGTCACTGCAAAACTGCCAATAACTCACAAAACTTAGTCAAATTTGATCAAACCAAAGCCGAATCACTTCTAACACACCCTTCTACCAATTCCAATCAATAGGGATGCAGATCAATTCATAGACACCAATGCCAAAGACTCAAACACGGAAATTGCAGGAAAAAACAAAGTATTTTATTGATTCAAATGCCCAAATGTACAATATTGCTCACTCTAAGTTTCCCTCAATTGAATTTACTATTTATAGATGATCTACAACCTTCCCAGCCAATTTTTGAAGTTTGTGACAATTGGGGAAAGGTTATTGCACTTTTTGCAAGAAATTTTGCAAGCAACATTTGTGCAAAATTGACATTTTTTGCAATTTTGCAAATATGCATCTGAACTAAGTTGGAAACCCTTATGATCAGTTTCAACCAGTTCATAAGAAGGATTGGGCAACAAAACTTCCAAAAGCACTATGGGTGTATAGGATTACATGGAAAACCACCACTGGATTCACACCTTTTCAGCTTGTCTATGGCAAGTCAGCTATGATGCCTGTAGAATTTGAGCACAAGACTTTAAGGATAGCATTGGAACTAGATCTGGATCTTACTATTGCCCAAAGGGAGTGGATTTTGACTCTGACTGGACTAGATGAATGGAGGAAATCTGCCTTGCATAACACAGAGATGGTGCAACGACAAAGGAAACTGTGGCATGATAAATTTATAAAGGATAAACAGTTTGCAATTGCTGACTGAGCTCTACTTTATGATTCCAGATATCAACATACCCCTGCGAAATTTCAAACTAGGTGGTTGGGACCTTATGAGATTGTTGTTTTTCCAAACGATTTTGTTCAGTTGTCAACTGGTGATCCTGTGCGTTTCAAACTGCTGGTAAATGGACAGCGGCTTAAGCTGCATTATAAGCCTCAGAGCAAAGAGGAGTTCCTAAAGCAGTTTCAATCTGAAGCTAAAGATGGGCCTCCTGTAGCATCTGGACTTGAGCCTTCTGCTCATGTCAGTTCTTCTCTTTAGACGTTCAAATCAATTCATAATAAATACTTTCTATATGGAAGTATCTTCTCCGTAATAAATTCCATATTTCTACCTTGTTATTTCTTCTCTCTCCACCTTTCCACCTCATCATTCTCCACCAACGAATGACAATTTGTTTCTGCTGTCAGCACCTTGCCAGGTTTGTACATACCATCCAAGGCATATATTTCATTTATTAGTTTTTCAATTCGGCTACGCTCTTATCAAATGCAATTATGGGACCAATTGCTCAATTAAGTTAGGGGAGAGGTATTATCTTTTTGTTTTATGTGAATATAATTATTGTATATGCTATTCTTTTAAATCTTGCCAAATTTGCACTTTCGCATATGATATGACAGCTTTAAAAGAATTAATTACTTCACACATAATTTGCTAAGGTGGCTGGTACGAGAAGTCTGAAGAGATAATAATGAGTAATTAGCTCGTGATATGTTGAAGATTTGCAATAATGTTTCCGTATGGACCTAACTCCAAAAACCTTTGTATTTGAAATTCTCCTGTTACTATTGCTTTTGTCATCTCCACATTTCTAATTTTTCTGTTAAAATCCCTTGTGACTGTTTCTGAAGAGGATTTTGGAGTTGATATGAGCTTTGTGAATGAAGTGGCAGAGCAAGTGCTTAATCAGGGTTTAGATGCATTAGCTACAGCTGCTCAGCAGCTTGACAATCCTGAGAGGTCTATAGTATTGAGGACAAGCCCTCCAAAGGTTAAAGTTCCAGTTAATGATGAAACTGCTGTTCCAAATGCAGCAGGAGAAAGTCCTAATGGTAATACCATATCAGATGCCTCTCATTCCATATCATTACTTTCTATTATTTCTCAGTTGTCTAATTAGTTGGCTTTAGAAAGAGAGCAGTGGAGACAGCCAAAGAAAAGTTTGACTCAAGCCATTGACAGTCATTATCAGGATCTCCTGGAAAAGTAGGAAGAAGTGGAGCAGCTACGTACAAAGCTTGCTAAGGTAACTTCAATGATACCTGAACTAATGAGTTGTCGTTCCCCATCTCCTATTTATGCATTGTTCCTTAAATAACAGTTTCTAAATTATCAATTGACTTGTGTAATAAGGGATAAGTCTCCATCTTTGATTGAACCCCTTGAATTTTTCCAAGCTTTCCACAGTTCTCCTGCAGCCATAAAGAATTTGTTGCGTGAACTTTTTCTTCATAACTTTGCAATACCCAATTATAGAGAATAGAACCCTTTGTTATATGTTGTGTTGGTTCCCAAAACCGCGGATTGGAAATCCAAGAGCCTGCCACTTCTCCGATAGGATTCCACAATCAATTCTGGCCAACGAACGAGAATCACCTTGATTCTCCTACACTTCAGGCTCGGCTACACCTAGGCGAGTAGACCTTCTCCTCAAACACTAACTCCTTGGTTCAAGGCTTTTCTATAGCGAATTTAAGCTTTGGAGTTCTTTGGCTGGCAAGGTCCTCAAACTCAATCAAAATGAACCTGAATACTGAATAATGGTTGGATGTTTTGTATAATGTTTGTCAATAATGGATTTGATGCTTGTAGGAAGGAAGATATAGATTTTCTGACTTCAATAATAGAAAGACCAATGCCTCTACTCATCCGAGCAATAGAGTCAACTTCAGTGAATTTTCACATACAACTTCATAAAGTTCTTATGCACTTGAACTGCCAACAATTTAATAATCAAGATGCAACAAACCAAATATTATGCAATCTTAAATTAGTCCAGATTGAATTTTAACTCCTTTGGTAGGGAGACAAACTAGACACAAATATGGAAACAATTATATATTTCACAATGTTTGTGATGATCGAATTTAAATGCTAAATGACCATGTCCACTTATCCGACATTTAAATTGCATACAGAATTTCAAAAATTAATTACAAAGGACGATTCATCTGCAGTTTAAATCTCCACGCTATTTAATAATAAACAAAAGACATTTTATTTTATTATAAAAATAAAATAATTGAATATATATTAAAATGTCATATTATAGCCCTTATTCCTCCGTACAAGTAGATATAAAATACTCCCCCTTGAGAATATGTTTTTCCGAATATTTTTGTCTTTTCTTCCAATATGCCTTCTTTATTTATACTTGGATAATGAAAAAAGATATCACCATTCAGACTTGGGAATCATGCCTTTCTATCAAATAGACTTTTATAATTCATTTAATCACCAATAAACATAATAGTTTATAACACTTCACAATATTATAATCAAGATTATTTCCATTGTGGACTATCAGTATGTTGCTCCGATTGTTAATATGTTTTTATTTTAACTCATAACTACAACTCATGCCTTATTTCTTTCTTTCAAAACTTCGTTTGCATTCTATCGTCACCACATGTGATTCAATGTTTATCTGGACATCACTCGAAAATCCTCTTTCCTGACTCTAGCTTTGGCCATGATGATAGAGACTTCTTCCGAAAAATTTTGTTTGCTTGGACCCGCATCAGATGTACTTCATAGAATGATGCTACCTCGATGCTATTGCTAGTGATTAGGTCTTCATGCTTCTCAAGCGATATTTTCTCTAGTCTCCAATTTATGTATTACCTATCATTGTTTATTTATATCATTTACACTGTGACCAGTCTCCTTAGCCGATGATATTTGTTTGTTTGGAATTCATATGCGGACATTATTATTCATGTGCTCCTATGAAACAGACAGCTCCACCAAATGAAGACTTATCTTGTCATGGCTAAATTGATAAGCTTTGGACTTTGATTTTCGATATCAATCATCTTTGCCACCATTGGGTAGAAACCAACATTCTATCTCCGTCTATGCAATTTGTCCTTGTGGTGTTTTACATAGCTTGCTCAGAATACCCTTATTATCGCTCTTGTTCAATTTTATATTCTTTGTTAGACCGATTCTTCAAGTGTCAATTTTATATTTGATTGGATGACTTGTATATGTGCTGACTCCAAGCTTGCACTGTATATCCCTGAATAATTGCTGCTATTCTCTAAGCCTTATAATCTTTTGGTGATCTCCCGTTCTGAAGGTCTAGCATATGTCTTTCTACCAATTTATAGCATCTCCTTCACAAAGAGTTCAATGTAATGTGTATCCTTCTAAGGGGTGTATAGTTTTTTCATCTGCTAATATACATAATTACCATGTTCTTCTCTTATTTTCTATCTACTCAATGTCTAACAGGTGTAAAATGACCTTCTATCCATTATCAATTTATCTTTATCTACAAATAGAACCTTCAAATAAGCCTCTTTCTTTAGCTTGTAATATGCATGTGATCTGCTGTGCGTAGTGATCTGATATGTATATTGCTACCTAACTCTTACACTCACACATATGTCTTGAGTATGCTATATATATCACTACTATATGTATATATCTCATTGAAATTGTGTTCTCCTCTATCATTTTATGATAACACTGATTTTATTGTGTATTACTACTCCATAAATTTCAGTTGTCAAGTGTGCTTACATTCCCCCTTGATAAATGAGTCATTATTATGCGGGCATGGAGGCCTCATTTCGTAAAAAAAATTTAGGCCCCGTCATGTTGGAGATGTTCAGTTAAGAGCCCTGATATCCTAGGTACAGAACGAAATAAGTAGGGAATCACATGCTAGACCCTATTGGGAATTAGAGGAAGAAATTCCCCTTTACCTAAGGCCAGAAGCTCAGGATCCCAAAACTTATTATTATGACTAGTTGAAAATTGCTCCTTCAGAATCAGGAAGTGGTACAATTTACCCTCTCAGTGATGCATCATTTGATGGATATGTTGAAAATGGCTGAGACCAAACTGCCTGAGGCCATGAAAGCAATACAGTAGCATGTTTGAGGATCTAAGAAACAAAGAGCCACACTCGCCTCTTAATTTTATCATGGCAAACAGAAGAGCCCCTTGGTATATTAAATTAGGCAGAGTTAGTCAAAGTTCCTGGATTCCTCTCACTTTCCAGCCACCCGTGCTTATTTCTCCCTTGCTGGCAAATGCAGAAAATTTGGATGATTATGATATGGCAGGAGAGGTAAAGAGATGGAAAAAGTACAGGGAAACAAAAGGTTTTTACTGGAGCTTTGCAAAAGGAGGTGTTGGACAGAAAACAGTTACAGATTATAGAATGACCGCCAGGGTCAAGAATTTTATGTTTGTTGGACAACCAGCAAAGGGCAAGTTAGGGGGAGATGATGTGGTCAATTTAAGGCATATTTGGTTCATGTTTTTATGTGTTTTTATGGCTAGGACCTAGAAACTTTATGAGTTTTTGATGGACTTGTTCAAACTGCCTATGTTTATACTGCTATATGTGTGTGCACTTTAATATTTCTAAGATTGAATGAATATGATGTACATATATGTTATATAGTTGCATGGAATGAAATATTATATATTTCTATCTTGTATTGATTGGGTAGTTCTTCCTATAGCCATGTGATAAGAGCAAAGCTAATATAAGAAAAACTTATTATGAACTTTATCTTGGATATGTATTGCGATTTTTGCATGTGCACACTAATCTTTTGCAGGGAAATGGCGAGTCGGCAAGGGAAGAAAAAGTCAGCATCAACAAAGAAAGTGATGATAAAAAGTTGGTTAACCGTTTTGAGCTCATAATGATTCCATTACTTTCAGTTATCAGCAGTTACCATTGCGGGCTGAGTCAAAGCGGTTACCAGCCATTATGGAGTAAATCTAGAAATCATGAACTCCTGAATTCATGTGCAACTGAACACAACTTGCTCCTATAGTAAATGATGTTGGTTTGTATCTTCAATATTGTCATATCACCGACAAGGATCCTAGATTTAGGGAGTTTTGTTTTATGTTGATGTTATAAATAAGCTAGAGTTTAGATTCCTGAGCTAGCTAATTTTTGTGTGGGAATTCTCTTGTAATCCAGCAGTAGTAATAAATACAATAATGTTGCTACAAATTGTACTTGTGTTTGACTCATGAATGAAATGATATTTATTGTTCCTAATCTCTGAGTTGTTACCGATTCATACTTTTGTAAACCAGCAGTAGTGATGAATACAATAATGTTGCTACAAACTGTACTTGTGTTTCACTCATGAATGAAATGATATTTATAGTTCCTAATCTCTAAGTTGTTATCCATTCATTCTTCTGTGGGGGCCCACACGGGAGATGAACTTAGTTCATAGCTAGGTAGGGATTAGTTTACAGTTTCATAGAAGTATTTATAACTTTGTTGCTCCTACAGCCATATGGTAACGGAACTGTTGGTTGTTTCCTGCAGCATAGGCAAACAGTTTAGTTTCTTGTTTGTAGCATTATTCCAGAGCAATAGGTTTTACTGCTATTTCATCTCTTAACTTAGTATTTCCTTCAGCATTTCAATTGCATATAAATGATAGACATTTAAGATAGATTAGAGCATATAATTTGCAGGCATCATTTCAAGTTTACATCCCTGGCCGATAATTTAATGAGCTCAGTATGTTATTCTAGTATGATATTTGGCACTGCTGAAAATACAGAGTCATTATAAGAAGGATGTCCAATCCTCAGTTAGACTCTAGAGTCATTATACTGACCAACCAGTTATTACTCTCAACATGTTTCATTTCACATTTTTTGATAATAATAGGCAGACTTTCTAAACTCATAAAGTTTTACTGGGTTTCTTGCTTCACAGGTTGTGGGATAATTATGGGCTAAGAGACCTTATAATGATCTTAGAGAATTTAGAAAATGCTGTGAAGAGTTAATGATAGTGACTTGACACCAATACAGTCTATATAAAGATTTTTTAATACTTATTGAAATTCATGTTGATATCTGGGACATGCCTTGTACTCTGAGATGTCTTGCTATTGTTTGTTATGAATATATTGTGAATGGTTATTATTCTCAACACATTCCATATCACATTTTATAGCAATTGTAGTGTCAGCTTTTGTCTATTCTTCCTTCCCACAAGGGTGGGGTAAACATAAGGTATTATATGTTCCACTGCCAGTCATAATCCATACATGATACTCCCTGTTTGGGAAACTCTTCCATTTTCTTAACATTGCTTACCCATTTTCAATTCTCGCCAATACACACATTGTTATCTATCACTAAGATCATGGTCATGATTGAAACTAGAATTGAAACCTAAGAAAGTACAGAACCATATTCTACTAAGGATCTGTCGCTGTATCTTTATGGATATTGAACAGTAAAACTATGAATAATTATACATTCCCTCAAAACAACTGTATTAAGGTGCAGCTATCACACAAATAAAGAGAAATCAGTAAACATTCCCTAAGATCTCTACTGTTGTCCTTATTCCATGTATGGTCTATCATAAATAAAGAGAAGTGTTTTAAATGAAAATAGCAAAAGTGGACCAAAAAGATATCAATACATTCTAGAAAAACTCATGGCAGTTAAGACCTTAAATGATCCTCATCTTAATGCAAAGAGATGTCCATGATCAGTTCTAGCAAATACAATTGGCACAATTACAAGGTGACCTTGATCCTTGTCTCTGGGTAGTAGGAGAAAACTTAAACCTTACCAAATTCCAGCTATTGGTCAGGACATGCATTTGAAATAAGGGAGAAATATATATGATAATATCAAAGTAGCACAGTAAAGGTGGGTTATGAGATAGAATCCACAATCATTTGCCCATTCTGAAAACATGAATTCAAGAACAGTGATAAGGAAATTTGAAAGAAGATTGAGCTAATGTCAGCAGGGGATGGAATTCACCATGATCAGTTTATCTACAGCAATCTTGATCTTGATACACACAGCGATCAAGTAAAAGCAATGATTATAAAAGAAGCAGCAATTTGTTTAGCAATCTAAAGCGGCAATCAACATTCTGTAACTACAGCAAACTCAAGATATTAGAAACAAATCACAAGGGTGCAATTTGTTAAGGGAGCAGAGGTTTAATAATAATAGTGTAATACAAGAAAACTCAATTAGACAGTGATTGCATTTGAGCAGTGGGATCAGGATATGTCCATTCATTGAAGAGACATGACTGTTCCACAACAAAGGAAGGATATTAGTTCCAAATGAAGAAGTCATTAAGGGCGTAAATGGACCTTTGAGAAGAAGTAATCAGATACAGAAAACCCTAAAAGAGAAGCAAATAGAGCTATTGCTCAACAAGAGAGCATCCCAATCAGGCATCATTGAAAAAAAGGAACATCAGCAGATCAAACAAGAAGCATTCCAATGAAGGAAGCAAAGGAACTTAAGACTGAACCTCTATACATCTATCAGCAAATACATGAAGTATTACCCACAGTGATTAATATTCAGACCAGGCCTAAAAACAGCAGTCTGATACTCTTATCAAATCAGTTCTTCTCAGCATTCTATTATCTTACAACCATCTTATGGTATATATTGAGCTCATACATTTATTATAACCCTTATGCATGTGCATCCATATAATAAAATCTAAAGTGCATATGCCTGATAGTGAAACTACTTGAAATCCATTTGTATGAAGGATTGGCGGTGTAAGAGGGAAGTTATAAGATAGAACACTCTAAGTAGGCCACCCTAGGGATGACCACGTTACTTGACCCTATGGCCAAGAGGACTCTAATACCAATCCACTCTTGGGCTTAGATAGAACAATCAAGAAACCTCCTTTACAATCTCCTCTCCAACTCTACAATGATAGCTCTTGTCTTACACCGTATGAGGCATAGATAGGGAAAGCAAGTACAATAACCCCACTAAGGAGGCTAAACTAATGGACATCCATGTTGCCTGTTGTGGCCAAGAAGACTCATATCCATCCACTCTTAGGCTTAGTGTGGATATTGCTTCAAGCAGACTCATCATGTTTCTTCCTCCAAAACCTAATGTGTTCATATAGTATTATAGATGTTATGTGTTCTATCAAACTGTAGTAACTAGAAGTCTACACATATAATATATGTTTCCTTGGTTATGATTGTAGTTTTCAAATCTAGGATCACATTGTTTAAGGAAATATTTTACTTGGTAAAAATGTAATTGTAACCCTAGTTTGTTGCAATTGTGATTCTAGGGAATATTCCAGCAAATCGAGAAGGGGGCATTGCGTACCTTATAAAGTCTATATATGACATTTATAATTAGTTGTTGGTAGTCAAAGCATCCCTTAATCTAACATATATTTCCGACATTAGTCCCTAGTTTTGCTTGCAACTATTGAACCAAGTTCAAGTCTGCTATGGATTCATCAATCCAACCCATAGCTTAAAATTGTTGGGAGGTCGATGCCTCCATCCCCTCGAGGTTGGTGCCTATGTCCAGCATAGACCGACGGTTTTGTGACATGTGCTTAACCGCCTCCCATGGATCCTTGTCTCTGGCTGTTGTAACGTTCATTGACAGCTTGCGCTTTTGGTGCAATGACGGCAGTGATTCCAACAAGTGGTATCAGAGCGTTGTGTTACAGGCAAATCCCTCGAGTAATGTTGAGGGGGGATTGTTGGGAGGTCGGTGCCTCCATCCCCTCTAGGTTGGTGCCTCTGTCCAGCATAGACCGATGGATTTGTGACATGTGCTTAACCGCCTCCCGTGAATCCTTGTCTTTGGCTGTTGTAATGTTCATTGACAGCTCAAGCTTTTGGTGTAACAGTAGCAGTGATTCCAACAAATATATGTTTAACTTTCTAGATTCTATATGACAATTTCTGCTCAAAATATCAATATTTCACATACAATGGTGTGGGAATCGTTTCCCATTTAAAATCAATTGTATCTCATATCACAATGTAGTTTGCTTCCACATTACAAGTACTCTTCAAATTGTTTCCTTGCAATGATCCATGCTTTCACAAAGCATGTTAAAACAAGGTCTTTTGCTATCCACTATGTGAAGCATTTCAACAATTGATCCAAACATTAAAACCTTTGTTACACTTTCTCAAAAAAATTTCGCCAAGAATAATATCTAGTTCTCTCTTAGGATATGAAAAATTAGCAGACTTTCCAAAAAGTCGAACAAGTAACAAACCTTGGAATTACTTCTCTTCAACCAAGTTTTTCAAAGTGGTATAAAATGAGTGTAAGAATTTGGCTTAGGCCAAAATTCACCCAAGAACTAAAGAACTCAACACAAGCACACAGTAGACCAAAATAGACAAAGTATGATCAAAATGATGATATTCATTCAATATGCCAGCTTAGCCAACTTGAGAGTACACTAGGAGTGCCTATATATAAAGGCCTCTCAGGAAGCACCTAGAATGTCTCTAGAAACAACCAGGAGATAAGACAACTAAGCACTTTATCCAAAATTCTAGATGAATGGATAAGAATAACAAAGTGTCATATGTGTGTAGAAGATTCTTGTGTTGTAGACAACATGTGCTTAAAAGAGGTGCGGACCCCTGTGATGTCATCATGACAACTCACAAGAGTGCACATACTCTTAGGTGACTAATAAATAAATATTAATATAATGCATTAACCTAAGTAAACTTAAGTGTAATAAGTAAATACTTATTTACACCAACACCCCCCCTTAAGTGCAACTTAGGGGAATGCCCTTAAGCTTACGAAATCTAAGATACAATGCAAAATGGGTCCCAGCTACTAGGCAATGTTAGGTACCCATGTACAAAATGATATGCAATCTCTCATAAAGCGGGGAAAGAGGGAAAACCTCGTGGGAAAAACTCTCCCCCAAAAAGAGAGATAAATAGGGATGCATGGATGGATGGAGTAATCAAGACCCCCCCATTACAACATACATGCAGTATATACATAAGAGAATGATGAGAAGAGGAAGAGAGACAAGATAAGCTCCCCCGCCCCAAAGAAGAATGCCGAACAGTGACTGCTCCGATGAAGAAGCTGATCCAAGACTGCAGAATGGTGTTCCTCCCCTTAGGAAGAAACAATGCCTAGGGTACAAATGAGACGCTTTCGCTGTGCGTGGAAAGAATCCCATGGATAAGTAATGTCTCTAGAACCTGCTCAACTAGCTGAAGAACTTGTCCCAAAGAACTATATGTCTCTACAACTGATGAAGAACCCTGTTGCAACTATTGATCATAAGTATCCACAATCACTTCAACTTGTAAGGATCAATCATGTAGAGAATGAACAAGAGAGTCGGATGGAACCCTCGTGACAACTGAAGAAGGTACTTCTGCATCAAGAAGAAGAGGCAGATCATCAATACTGTCCCCCAAATCTGTCACTAAACCTGTATCTAGAAGACTGGATGTACCCTGTTGTTTTGGACCTATCACTGTGGCTATGTATGCATGTGGACTAAACTGATGAAGTGACCTCTCACTGCAACTGTCGATAGAACCCGACATGTTTGAATCTGTTGAAGCACTATCGCTAGTGTCACTATCAGTTTCCACACTGTATGATGTGCAAAGAGGAGTAGAGGACAAGCTAGGTGAACTTTCCTCAAAATGTACATCCTTCTCCACAAATATCTGATGTATCTCTGGATCTAGAAGTCTGTATGCCTTCACACTGTTTTCATAACCAATGAAAATACAAGGCTGAGATGATTGTGCCTTGCATCCCTTGGAAGATCTGTTTGCCCATGCAGGACAACCGAAGACTCTGAAGTGTGTCACAATAGGTTTTCTGCCGCACCATGCCTCAAAAGGAGTTTTTCCATCTAAGGCTAGATGAGGAGAACGATTAAGAATGTGAGTGGCACTGGAGATTGCTTCAACTTCTAAGGATGGATCTAGAGACTTGGCTTGTATCATGCAACTTGCCATAGACTTAAGAGTTCGGATCCTCAAAGCTGCAACATCTGTCTTATGCGAACTGAATGCTGGTGGAGTCTGGAGATCAATGCCCTCATGTCTGCAAAAGTCCATAAGTCTTCTGTTCACATACATGCTTCCATTCGGAGTACTTTGATGGCTTTCCTAGATTTTCGTTCTACATGAGTCTTGAAGGCTAGAAATTTGTCCAACACTTCATTCTTGTTATGCAAAAAGTAGACCCAAGTGAACCTTGAAAAGTCATCAACAAAGGTAAGTATGTAGCGACCTTGGCTGAATGCAAAAGGACCTACTAATACGATGTGAACCATCTACAAAACACCTGGTGCTCTTGAAGACCTCCCTCTCTATAACTTCCCCTCTGGATGCATATCCACTGAATCTGTTGAACATTTACCTTTGGAAAAGTTGATTTGAGGTAGACCTTTGACCATTTGGTATGTGCAAAGTTGCTGAAGGTAGCGGAAGTCAAGATGACCATACCGCTCATGCCATAATTGCATGTTTGAATTTGATTGTGATAACAAGGCTTTTGAAGGAGACATGGGTACAAAATGAGAGAAAGAGTACAACCTCTTGTTATCATTCACTTTCCCTATTGCAACCAAGTAATCATCTTTAAGACTGTGCACTTTTACTGAGTCTGGAAGGAACTCAACTCTATTTCTATCTCCGAGGTGAGTGGTTTGGTAGATTGAAAGGAGATTTGATCTTAGGTTTGGAAAATAGAGAACCTCTTGAAACTCTCCATTTTCCATTTCCACGTTTCCTTTTCCTTCAACTTCCATTATGCTATCATTTCCCATGAAAATGTGCGGTACCTTGGACTGCTTCATTGAAGAGAAATCCTCCTTTGAAGAACCCATGTGATAAGAGGCACCTAAGTCAAATATCCATTCCTTTGAAGAGTTTGAATTTGCCATGAGTGCTTGCCCTTTGCCCTTTGAATCTGAAGAAGACCCTTTATCCTTATAAGCATTAGGCAATGGAACATTATGTTTCTTCATGATGTTGGTCAATTCATCAATCTTTTTGAGATAACGTTCATGCTCTTCATGACCCGATTTCTTGCAATAAGCGCACTTCTTCTTCTCCTTATTGTTGTCCCCCTTCTTGTTGGAATTTGAGGACTTTCCTTGTTGATTGGATTGTGGTGTTGTCTTTTCTACATCCTCTGATTTGCTCTTCCATTTCTTCTTACCCTTTCCTTTATTTGAAGACTGTCCAGCTAAATGTTAAGAACCCTCATTGGCCACCAATGCTTTGGACTAAGGTGATTTGAAAATCCCCATTGATTTCAACTTCTTTTCTTCATCATCCAACAGTTTAGCATATTCATCAAAAGTGACTTTCTTGTAAGCAGACCCTAAGGAAAGTCTTTGAGGTGTTAAAAAAAAATACAAATGTGGAATACTCTAATGGCAACTTGTTATGAATAAGATAGATCAGTCTATCATCTTTGATAGAACTCCCATAATCAATAAGCTTTGTCCCTAGTTCATTCACCTTGATGATGAAATCTTATATTGAGTCATATGACTTAGGATCTAAGGATACAAGCTCATCTTCAATTTTAAAAACATCCTCTTCAAACACTTTACCATAAAGGTTTTCGAGGGTATCCCAAGCTTCCTTGGATTTAGAGCACTTCTTGATTTGATACATGATCTTATCATCTACCCCCAAACATATATCACCTAGGGTTTTCCTATCCATGGCTACCCAAGCTAAAATATCACTTGCTAATACATTATCACCTACTAGTTTAGGAAGAGTACCATCTACATATTGTGAAACTCCATTATGCATTAAGTGATACCATATTTTGATTGACCATGTAGCATAGTTATGAGGAGTTAATTTAGGAAACTTAAAGTTGCCCATAGTGCAGAAAATGAAAGAAAAGTGCAGAAAAGAGAGTACACAACACCAAGAACACCCCCCCTTTTCACTAAATCAAGAAACCCCCCCAAAATAGATGCTTTGGGCACTTTATCAATAGTGCAATTACAATGGGCCACTTGCCAATTTTGGCCTTCGTGGACTTATGATTTTGCTTGTTACAACCTCTTGATGAATTACAAATCTGGTACTTTACAATGTGCTACAATTCTGAAGCATTACAAAGCAAAAAAAGGCCCTATTGCTGAAAGTGACACTTTTGTCCACACAACCCTACAATCTAATAGCAGATTTGGAAAGTAGATGAAAAATAACACACTTTCAAAAAAAACATAACCTATTTTTTACTCCAGATGTGCCCATACAGAGCGTTTGAAGTTGCAAAATGCAGGATTATGCAAGTACAATCGCCAAAAAATGCAATTTTTGAACAATGCGTGCACCAAAACCAAAAAAGAGCTGTACCACTGAAAAATTTTTAAAATTCTACTCAATTTCAAAAAAAAATACACCTAATTTGGAGTTCAGATGTCTGAGTTATGGCCTCTCGAAGTCGGACTGCAAAAACCAAAATCAATCTAGAGAGAGGTTGCATCAGCGAATGAGGGAGTTAAATTTGACGGTCATACAGCCATCGCAGCAATTCTATTTGGCCCTGTTTTGACAGTCAGACGGCCGTCAATTTTAGGACGGTAAATTGATGATGTCAGCACTCCTTCCCTGTGATGACGTTAGCGGATGATGTGGCAATACAGAATCATATGGACAATGGCAATGTGTCAGGTCCACACAAGCGTGCGGAGCTGATGTAGCGGCCAAATATGCGCTGACTCGGTTTACAGGATACGTTGACTAGGACCGAACGTACTACTAGCATGGATTTATCAAATAATGCCACGTGGGCCTATGGAGGGATGATTGGGACGCCGAGTTGCTGACACGTGTGTATTGCACGAGAGAGTTATACTGCGCCGCGTGTCGCAGAGACTGTGGGGTCTCAACCACCGAATTAAGGCTGTCTTGCCGAAATATTTTAAGCGGGCATCGGACTTCTTTATTTCGGTTGCCAGAATTTGTAGGAATAGTCCCACATTGCTTGGGTAACAGCAATATGCGTTGTATATTATATCCAAGCCACAGTGAGTGTGTGTATAAGATCTCTTGTTGGTGGAGATTCTCATGCCGAATTTTGGTCTATTCCGCCGGTAAGAGAGTTGGAGTTCTCTGGTGGTGGCAAGGAAATTAGGCTTGCGGGGAAAGTTTATTGGCCGCGGTTTGGAATACTCCCAATTTGGTGGACTTAATGCAGTACGGCCCACCGATTTTAGGAGCCCGCTGAATGATAATATAATGAGCCCGCGTAATATTAAAATAATCCCTGCAATTAAATAATAATCCACCAAAAATATAGAGCCGAGCTGGGGTGTCACTACTCGGTTCGGCCAAAAAAATTTCTCTACCTGTGCTAATTCGAAAAATAATTCCGAAAATAAAATTGCAGAGATGAGATCTGAAAACACAATTAATCAGATCAAGAAAATGACCATACCCGATCTGCAAATCGGGGCCTCCAGGTTCCGATTTGCAAAAAATAATTTCCTCACGATCAACTTTCACCCAACATAGGCAAATTTATAGTCGATCTTCACCGAATCGACACTCTGAATGCAACGGTGAGGTTAGATTTGGCTCTAGACTCTCCCAATTTCTGTGGATCCTCCGGATTTGGGTCAAGGTGCTGAAACATGAACGGTCTCGAACGACTATGTGTAGACAATCTCCCTCAACTCTGATACCATGTAAGAATTTTGCTTAAGACAAAATTCACCCAAGAACTAAAGAACTCAACACAAGCACACAGTAGACCAAAATAGACAGAGTATGATCAGAATGACGATATTCATTCAATATACCAGCGTAGCCAACTTGAGAGTACACTAGGAGTGTCTGTATATAAAGGCCTCTCAAGAAGCACCTAGAATGTCTCTAGAAACAACCAGGAGATAAGACAACTAAGCACCTTATCCAACATTCTAGATGAATGGATAAGAATGACAAAGTGTCATATGTGTGTAGAAGATTCCTATGTTGTAGACAACATGTGCTTAAAAGAGGTGAGGACCCTTGTGATGTCATCATGACAACTCACAAGAGTGCACATACTCCTAGGTGACTAATAAATAAATATTAATATAATGCATTAACCTAAGTAAACTTAAGTGTAATAAGTAAATATTTATTTACACCAACAATGAGGCAAATCATGTTTCAAAAAGTCTCAAAACTCCCTAAATACTTGTTACCTATAAACATTCAACAAAGGCATTGGTTTGCAATTGCCATCTGTATGAACTGCTTCATGCATCCATAAGAAATTGGCAAGTAATGAAGCAACAAATCCAAAAGAATGGACTGCACATAGATGTGATGACCCCTTCTCGAGGGTTGTCACAAGCATGACCTTGTCATCATGTAGGGAAGGTACATATAAAAGAAAGGAAATAAAAACTAAGAGGAATTAATTATTAAGATTGAACATATGATAGTCAACTGAGTTTCAACATTCAACCACCATGTGTGAAGATCTACTTACCCCTAAGTCTTGTAGTGAATAGGGGGTTTGTAAAGGACAGGGGAGTAATTCAGTCATATTGAGGTACTGATTCCCAAAGCAGGCTTTGTTCATGAGGGGACCTCAAGTAGACTGTTTCCATGCCCGAGCATAGTAATTCTAACATTCACTATAGGAACAAGATAATGTAGGTGAATAGTAAGTACATAAGTATCTACCTACCTCGAAGACTTATTTATAGTGAATAAGGGTCTTGTGAAGGGAGGTGAGTAATTCGGTCATGTTGAGGTAGAAATTCCCAAAAATGGACTTTGTTCATGAGGGAGCCTCAAGTAGACTGTTTCGATGCCCAACACAATAATCTGACCACTCACTATAGGAACATGCCCATGAAGATAAATAGACATATCAAAGAGATAAATAGTAAATATCTAAGTATGTTATTTGTGTCTCTCTACATTCAAGTGCATAGGTTGAAGTTTATACATCATGTTTCATGTCTTCATGTGTATGCTTTGTGTCTTCCTGCATCAATATGTACACTTGGTGTTTGCTTCATGTTTTCTTGCATCAATGTGTATACTTTGTGTCTACTTTGTGTCCTTTGCATAAATGTATATACTTTGTGTCTTCACACATTAATGTATGCATCGTATATCTTCGTATTTCTTGATTTTGTTGAGTATGATCATTATTCTAGTAACCTAGACTAGAATAATCAAGGCATAAGAAACACTTGACAAATAATAATAATAAAAACAATCAAAGCTATTGGATTTAAATTTACGGTGGGAAAATATCCACGTTTTTAGATGTCTTATAAGAAATAGAAATTGCTTGAGGGCAAGCAATTTGAGGAAGGGTGGACTGGCACAAACCATAATTGATACATGAATATGTGTTGATTGTGACCATCATAATGACTAATGTACACTTATTATAAATAACAATAATCAACTTATTGATAGCAATAATGAAAATTCACCAACAATATTTATTGATAATACTAATTTCAAATTTACTAGTATACTATGATCTAAAATACATAATCAATCATTAGTAATTATTAATTAACATATTATTAAATCCCTATTGACATTAATCAAGATAACTAATTGAAATAACTAATAATGTCAACGACATTTTCAATAACAAGTGGATACAAAATCCACATGAATAAAAAATGATAAGGTTTGATGACTTCAATTAATACTGCTCAATATGAAGTAAACAATAATTTAGTAATATAAACACATCTCAAGTATAGCAGTCATGGAATAAAAATGAGGCATCCCTGAAATGTAGCAGTAGTTTATAAGAAGTCATGTCACGTGAATTACAAGGTACAAATCTGACTCAAAAAGGAAGAACAGGAAAAATAAAAAATAAATAAACTCATAAGAAGACAATAAAACATCACATATATCCACATTTTAAAATGGAGTCCAAATAAGCAATAAAGTAAGAGCAAGGCATATGGTACATACCCCATGTTTGACTAAAAACTTATTAATATTATATACTAAAGTTAAAGAGGTAGAATATATAAAAAAAAGTAAGGATATTCTATGTAGAGAGGTCACCTAAATTGAAATAAGGAATAATCTTCCTTATTAAAGGTGCACAAAGAGGTTTTTTTATATTAGCTAGAGTTTACGTTTTCCATTTAAATATATATATATTTTTCTTAGTTACCGGATTCGCCTGGAAAAGGCCGGATCCGGGCTCGGGTCCGATTCGGATCCAGATCCACGTATGGATCCGTGAGGATCCGGGCAGGATTCGTAATCCTGCCTGTGGATCCGTAAGGATCCACGCGCGGATCCGCGTGAATCCGCGGCAATGAAGGAGGAGAATGCAAAAACGTGGGCCCATTATCATTTTTTAATGTTTTTTTTTTGCCCTAAAGGCCCTAAACCCTAAAAACAACCCTCTAAATCACAATGCAAGTTCATTTGCTCTCTATTTTGCTCTCTCATTTTGCTCTCTCATACTTGCTAGTTTGAAGTGAAGTGCTTGGATTCGAAGGAGATCGGTTGTGGAGCTTCAAATACCTTGCAAGAAGTGTTTAAGGTATGCATTTCAACCATATTCTTGAATTCTTTCATAGATTATTGATTTATTTTTAGTTTTCCAAATTTTCAATTTTTGTGCAAGTGTGAAGTATGGTTTTCTTTCACTTTTTCTAGATTGCAAGAATAGAACAATGAGTAGTCAAGGCTCAGTGGGTGGGGGTGGGGCTGCATCACCAAGCTTCAAAATTGATAAGGGGTCTCCTTTATGGAGACACACAACAAGAGTTGCACAATGTCCTGGGGGTGGGGCATACATATGGAAATGTAATTTTTGCAACATACAACATAGAAGCTCCTATTCCCGAGTGAAACTACATTTTTTGGGCCCTGCGGGTGAAGGAATTCACATGTGTCAAGGTAGTGATAAGAAGGGATTACCAGCTGCACAAATAGCAGCATTAGCAAAAGAGCAAGATGATGCTGATAGAGCAGTTGCAAAAGCAAAACGTGGTGCTTCCCAAAAAACAAATATACCAACACCATCATTTGATCAAACAAACACAAGAACACATCCTTTTTTGCCTATGCCAACTACAAATGATGAAGATGAAGACCCATCTCCACTCACCCGCAAGAGAGGCCCACTAGATAGGGCATTCCAAATTGAAAAGAGAGACATTGCTGATCACAAAATTGGACGTTGTTTAATTGCAAATGGTGTTTCATTTAATTTTGCTAGATCACCTTATTTTAGGGAGATGGTGGAAGCAATAAATGATGCACCCCATGGTTACAAACCGCTTGGTTATGAGAAGTTGCGCACTACCATATTACATGATGAGAGGAAAAATTTAGAGGCTCAACTTCAACCAATAAGAGATTTTTGGGTTCAATCGGGTGTGTCTATTATTTCGGATGGTTGGAAAGATTGTAGAAACTGTCCATTGATCAATGTTATTGCTATATGCCCTAAGGGGGCAATGTTCTTGAAGGCAGTTGATTGTGAAGGGCAAGTGAAAGATGCAGAATTTATTTCACGCATTCTCATTGATGCCATAGAGTCAGTGGGTCCTGATAATGTTGTTCAAGTGGTCACGGACAATGCAAAAGTTTGCAGGGCTGCAGGGATAATTGTAGAGTCTAGATATGATCATATCTTTTGGACACCATGCACCGTCCACTCTCTCAATTTAGTGATGAAAGCAATTGGCACCGAAATAGATTGGGTGAAAATGATATATGAGGAAGCTGAAGAGATTCAAATGTTTGTGACAAATCACCACATGTCACAAGCAATTTTTAGGAGTTTCTCGGACTTGGAGTTATTGAAGGTAAATTTTTATATTTAATATATAATTGAATATTATTGGATTCCACAATTATTAATTTTTGTTGTTGTTTACATTAACATGTTTTAATTTTTAAATGTTTTACTAACTTGAGTTTAACATGTTCTTAGGTTGCTGAAACCCGCTTTGCCTCTCACACAATCGTCTTGAGACAACTTGTGAAGGTAAAAGAAGCATTGAAGCATATGGTCATTAGCCCCCAATGGGGCATTTGGAAGAATTCCAATACAGCAAGGGCTTTAAATGTGAGAAGAATGATACTAGATGAGGATTGGTGGGGTCTTGTGAGTTATGTGTTGGAAATCACCGATCCAATAATGGCAATGCTTCGCTTCGCAGATAGTGATGAGCCATGCCTTGGGGATATTTATGATTCCATGGATAGTATGCTGGAAAAAATTAAAATGGTAAGTTTTACGCTCTTTTACAACAATTTTTTATTTGAGAGATATCTAGATTCTAAAGTTTAAATTGACATATTCACTAATTATAATTATTATTCATATTTCATATCTTAGGTCATACAGAGGAGGGAGAATGATCCTGAGGACACCCTTTACAAGAAGGTGGAAAAAATTGTTCATCATCGATGGAACAAGATGACCACACCTTCGCACCTCCTTGCATATGCTCTATCCCCGAGGTACTGTAGTTCTTATCAAATGTTTGTGCTTATTTTATCCAATGTTTGTGCTATTGATATTTGATAGTGTTCAATTGTCTTTTATTATCCCCAGGTACTATAGTGCAGATGTACTTCGCCTTCCAGGTAGAGTGCCACCATTTAGAGATGCAGAGGTTGCAGATGGCACTAGCTAAGATATTCCAAGATCCAGAGATTGGGGCAATTGTGAGGAGTGAATTTGCTGCTTTCAACTCAGGTGAGGATTTCGACCCTATTGCCATAGCAGACCAAAGCAGGATGGGTGCCATCAAATGGTGGTACCTTCATGGGCAAGCCTTCACGTACCTCCAACCTCTTGCCATAAAGGTCCTATCCCAAGTAAGTTTGTAAAATTAAGCTTAAGGTTAACATTCTCAATTCCTTGAATTTATTATTTAATTTATTTATCTTGATTGTTGTATTGATAATTTTTAATTTCTCTTTAGGTTGCCAGCTCTTCTGCCGCTGAGCGGAATTGGAGTACTTACTCCTTTATCCACTCAATCAAACGCAACCGGTTGGCTCCAAAAAAATCAGAAGACCTTGTGTTCATTCACAACAATTTGCGCTTGTTGTCACGGAAGGATCCTAAGTACAAGAAGGGGCCCGAAAAGCTTTGGGATGTAGCACCCGAGACTCCTGATTTAGATATGACCATCCGAGATCTTGCTAGATCCACTTTGATTGATGTGGATGATGAGGAGGAGGATTATGAGTTAACAATCCCCTCTACTACTAGTGGTTTGGGTTCCTCTACTAATACAGATGCAGCACTTGCAGCTCACCAGTGTTGGTGTTGAGGAAAGCCAACTCCGAAGACGCCAAGATCACCTGCATGCAAACCTGTCAAAGAGAAGCCATAGAAGGGAAGAGCATGGAGCATGGAAAAACCCTAAACGGACATGGGAGCCATCATAAATGCAAACACAATAAGAAATGTATTTACAATAAGAAATGATATGATGATCTCGATATGTTACAATGAGAGAGAGCCCGAATATAAAGAGCTCATGGAAGCTTGTAGAACAAGCTGGAAGGAGGTAGAGGACAAAAATGACAACTCAGCACATATCCACAAAAAGTGGAATATGCTAAAAATGGAGAAAACTCCCGAGTTGTCAACAACAACCACAACATGCATTAAATACAAAATATTAAATAAATGCATGACCTAAGTAAACTTAAGCAATAGAATAAATAATTAAATATTAATTATTTACTCTAACACCCCCCCTTAAGTGCAACTTAGGGAAATGCCTTAAGCTCACAAAGCTAAGATGAATGCATAATGGGTCCCGGCAACGAGGCCATTTTAGGTACCCAAGTACAATACAAGAAGAATGCAACCTCTGTAAGCGAGGAAAGAGAGAAAACCACATGGGAAAAACCCTCCCCCAAAAAGAGGTAAGAACCCAGTGAAGAACTGAAGAAGTCTCCAACTAGGGAAAATGTCCCCTAAAACAGGAACAAGAAGTGATCATGAAGAAGCAGCATCACTGAAGCATGAAGAACCGCAAATCTGTCAAACTGCTGATCTGAAGAAACCTCCATGGAAGAAGAAGGCACGAGCCGAGCATGTCTATATGGTAGATGATCCATCTCACCGAAATGCATAGGTAGCCAGCCACTGCAATCGCCTTGTATGTAGGATCAACCACTGAATACATAGTTCACACTATCGAACCATCGAACCACGGATGCATTAGAACACAGCATAATCCCCCCTTAATGCAGACGGGGTGTGATGACAGGCAACTGAGAAGGTGAGCCAAAATCTTCTGCAAAAGAACCAAGAACGAGAAGAGAGGAAAAGAAGTACAGACACCGATAAAGACACGGTCTAACTGACTCTGCATGGGCTAATGTCGTGGAAGGGACACTCACTTGACAAAGGGAGAATGCCTAAAACAGCAAACAATAATCCCCCCCATGGTGCTTTATGAAAATAGTGCAAGTACACTTGACTCAAAACAACGTTCATGACTCCCAGAATGCAAAAGTGACAATTGATCTCAGTGCGAAAATGAAAAATGCTTCAAAAGGATAGCTACAATAATCAGAACTGAAAAAGAGCTGAACCAAAAGAAAGTACAGCCTGAAATAAAGCAAACCATGCCAGGAAAACGATCCTCGGGCCTAAAACACTCAAAATATCCACCATAGAGCAAAAACGCCAAAACTATGATAGAAAGAGAAGAGGCGAAAAGAGAGGAAAACAGACGACAGTTCTGAAAAGTACACAGAACCAGCTTTCCAGAAATATAAAGTTTTCCAAAAACAGACATGGGACGCAAAAGATATGCATGCCGGAGTCAAAAAGAGGACTTCGGACTTTAACTGAAAAAACAGGCAATAAAAAAGCATCAAAACCTAAAAATACCTGCACCAAAATCTCCGTCTCGGAACCAGCTTTCCGGCGCTTCTTTCGGATCGGAAAAATACCTCCGTATGCAAGAGTTATGGCCAAAAAACCACAAGTAGGTCCAAAAGAGAACTTGAAGGAGTGTGCAAGCAAGGATGATGATGCAGCGCTGACGTCAGCAAGTCAGCCGATTAAATTTGACGGTTTGATGGCCGTCGAAGCAAAAAAAAGAGTGCCACGTGGCATTGCCACATGGCAGTACGGACGATGACGTGGCAGGCCCACGTGGCAAAGTGCCACGTGGCCTGCCACGTGTCACGCACAGACTGGTGCTGACTGTGCTGCACAGCTGGCAGGCGGAGGCCTGGCGGAGGCAGAGGAGCCGCCGGCGGAGGGCGGCGGACGGGCGGCGGGCTGGAGAGGCGCCGCCGGTGGAGGGCGGCGGCCAGGAGGCGGCCGGGCCGCGGTGGTTCGCGGGCGGCGCTGCCTGCTGCGGCCGCTGCGGGCGGCGCGCGGGTGGCGCGGTGGCGCGGCGGCGGCGCTGCCGAAAATGCGTTTTTAAAATTTTTTCCGCTCTGCGTCCGTACGATCCGTACGGCAGCGACCTTGGAAGCCTCAAAAAATCACCAAAATTGCCCTGTCTCCAAAAACGAAAAGCTTTATATGAATCCTGACTGCAAACGGCCTTCTGGATCCAATGGTGATGTCCGTTTGGGCTCAAAGTGCTTCGTAAAATCGCTGATCCCCTGATTTGAAGAAAAAATGCACAAACCAACTAGGGTTTGTGACTTCAAATCACGGCTTCAAAGTTTCTTCAACGAAGCAGCAGCAGGAAGGCTCTGATACCATGTTGGAGTTGAGGAAAGCCAACTCCGAAGACGCCAAGATCACCTGCATGCAAACCTGTCAAAGAGAAGCCATAGAAGGGAAGAGCATGGAGCATGGAAAAACCCTAAACGGACATGGGAGCCATCATAAATGCAAACACAATAAGAAATGTATTTACAATAAGAAATGATATGATGATCTCGATATGTTACAATGAGAGAGAGCCCGAATATAAAGAGCTCATGGAAGCTTGTAGAACAAGCTGGAAGGAGGTAGAGGACAAAAATGACAACTCAGCACATATCCACAAAAAGTGGAATATGCTAAAAATGGAGAAAACTCCCGAGTTGTCAACAACAACCACAACATGCATTGAATACAAAATATTAAATAAATGCATGACCTAAGTAAACTTAAGCAATAGAATAAATAATTAAATATTAATTATTTACTCTAACAACCAGTACCCCTCTGATGCGGATTTTCTTGAAAATCCATTTGATGATTAAATAAAAAACTTTAGTGTTGACTCTTGACTCTTTTATGAGTAAATCATGTTATAAACTTTAAGTTTAATGATCTATATTTTGAATGTTACAAGCTTTCACTTTCAGTAATTCAATGTGAATGTGTTGATTTTCTTTATAATCGTGAAAATAGATTAATTATCAATGTCATTGATCAAGTATACTAGATTCATACTATGAAATGATTTAGTTTTAGAATTATGTATATTTCTCTTTTTTTTAGTATATATAATGCATATATATATATATATATATATATATATATATATATATATATATATATATATATATATATATATATATATATATATATATATGCACGAATCCTCCACGAATCATAATTGGGAAAAAAAAAAAATCCCGAATCCACGGATCCGATTCACGTGCCCGAATCGGATTCGTGTCACGAATCGGCAACTAAGATATTTTTTATTATTTTTTTTATTTTTTTTTATAAATGTGATAAATAAAAGAATATCATTTATAAACTTGATCATATGAAATATTTAACATTAATCATCAATAAAATCATAGAATATAGTGAATATAAAATTATTTAAATATAATGATATAAAGAATTAATAAATGAATATAATTAATCTATGATATATATCAATACATGTACATATAATATAATCTACTACATATTAGAAGTATTTATGTATAAATATTATACAAATATATTATGAATTATATACTAACTACCAAATTTATTATGAGTTATATACTATTTCCTTAGATTCAATATTTTGATCATGAAGTAATGAGTGTTAATGTTGCTTATTGACAATCCTCGAGAAGGGGTCATTACAATAGACTCCGAAATAATTGTGGGTTTTTTCTATACTCATCTTTCCAACACCCACATAATTTGTAGCAATGATGGTATCCACTTGAACTATAAGTTCTCTACATTTACTTCATGAATGCCTCACTTTGCGATTTTGAAAATATCTTTAGTGGTTTTCTTGTGGTGCATGGGAAATTAATTACTTTCCAGACTACTGCCCCTTGACGACAACCCACTAGATATTGAACAATAGCCTCTAACAAATACATCTCTAATCATCTATTATTTATTTTATTCTATGTTGACGGTTTGATTCAGATTCAACAAACCCATTTACTAGGTGCAGCAAAATTTTGAAATTGGTTTTAGGTCCATTGTATATGTATGTATTATGTATGTATGTATCTATGTATGTATGCATGTATGTATACATGTATATGTGTGAGTGCAGCCTAGAAGCATGAATTAAGATTAGAATGTCACATAGTACCATTTCCCCCTTTGTCATTGATGGCAACTTCATCTGAAGCCAACTTGATACAAATAAATCTGAAATACTCTAAAATAAACTGCAAGAAACATACTCTGAAATAAAGCTGCTAGCTCTGACTTATTTTTCACCCTTTGACATTAATGACTAGAACGAATCCTACAAAATTGACTCAGGGCTGAAAGAATATGCCAATGAAACCATCCCCATGAGGGAATATTCCAATGCAGACAAGGTAAGAAATCTGACTTTGAAAGAGTGAACAAGCAAATGGCTGACAAGCAGCTGAAGCAGACAACCAGGCAGCTAAATTCAATTCTTTTTATTAATTTGAGTAATCCTCTGAGATTTATATGACATTGACCAATCAACCTTTGTCATCAATGACAACATACTCAACAGTTATCATAAGCATCCACATAAAAATCTACAAATAATACCTTGTAAATTGCTAGTACACAACATATATGACCAACAAAGAATTCAAACAGTTATCATAGAGTGATTAAGCTAGGACTCAAAAAAAACTACCAAAATGTTTACAAACATGTAAACATTTCCTGATGTTAAAATTTTCTGGGTATGTTCTCTTGTGCATGTAAGTAAGCCATGGAAATGTGACAAAAATAATTTAAGAATAAGTAAAACACACCTTAGCAAAATGAGCATGCATCAAGCATGCCTGCAAATAAGTTGCTCTTCTTACAAGTCGGAAGAAAGCTATATAGTTTCCTGACCTAGAAGCTCTGAAACCACAGAAAGCATACAGTTGAATTGCTGCTGTGTTACGAACATTGTTGAAACTTGAAATTGCAAAGCCTATTAGTATAATAAAGAATCTATTAACACTCTATATTAAAGCCATATGCATGATTCCTAAAAAGTAATTTCTACCAACCTTGCTACCTCTCGGGCAAATAAAACTTCTTTTGTATTCCTCATCTCAGAGGTCATCTTTGCCAGGTCAAGAGACAGCTCTGCAGGTTCGACCTAAGTAAATAAGCAAATGTGAATGTACACTACAATCAAAAACTTTTGATTCCCTAAAATTGGAATAACCTCAGGAAGAGAATCACCTTGTATCCAGGATGTTTGTCCAGCTTTAGGAGTCCATAATACCCTCTAAATTCCTGCTCAGTAAGAATAGGACTTCCATGCTTTCTATGGTCATCATACATTTGAAACAACTCTACAGATGCTTTATTCATCTGTTCTATGTTGAGGTGTGCATCAAAGCCTTCAGAAAATCCTTCTCCTTTTGTATATTCACATAACTCGTGCATAGCTACAATATGGAATCGTATCTAACATGGAACAGAAGCAACAGCATTAGCGACAACATTGGATGATATGTATGTAATAGTTTCTGAGGTCCAGATGACATTAGAAAAAAATTTCAAGCCAGACCATTTGTTCATGCATTGTTATGGCATCCTGGTTGAAAATGTGTTGAATTCTGAGGTCCATCCGAATTGCCCTCATTCTATCCCACAGGAAGTTGTAAATGTTCAAAAATTCATCATCATAGGACCGGTCCATGAGAGTAAGAATATGGTCCATGGTCATTTGCAAAACTCGCAATGGTCGTATTAATGAAGCTTCCCTTTCGGCTGTTCTGTTGTACTGTGCAGAAAGGCAAAGTGTGGTAAGCAATACAGCAGTGACAAACAAAAATGAGAGAAATGCCAAAACAAAAACAAAAATTTACCTTTTTGACAGCAAGGGATTTATCTGTCAGGTTTCTATCTCCATGTAAGCGCTCAAATTTGTCAAGATCGCCTTTCCGTTCCCGTTCTCCCCTTTCAGATTCTGGAGATCAAAATGAGCAGGATTATGCTACAGTTGAATGACCAAATAAATATTTTCACACCCCCCAGGTTTTAACAAATGTGTTTATCAGATTTGCTACAGATATGTTCCAATGCCATCTGGAAGTCTTTTGCTGGTCAAATAATGAAAATGGTAACTTATGGAAATTAATATGGACATTATCATACTACAATTTAATGTATGACTAGTTCAACAGTTTAATTAACATATTCATCAACCACTTTGAATGGCAAGATACCTCTAAGACATTTAGATTGACCAAAAGAGTTATCTTGTGTTCAAGAACCTCTGCAATGAACTTCACTGTGGAATGCATCAATTTAAGATAATTGAAAAAGCCATGGCCATTACATGATTGAACAAAAAAGTCAATTAATCATCAATGATACCCTTTATCAGATTTGGTCTTTCAGGTTACGTATATATTTATATGGCCAAAATCCTCTGCAATGGAATTATTGTGAACATATCTACCTGTAATTAGCCAATCGGCTATTATACTTGACACATTCACCGTTTTGGTGATGTCTTGCACTGATATTTTTTTGTGGCAACGGAATATTAAAACAGTATTTTTCTTACCGATTGAGTCACCCAAAAAAATCAGACTTAGATTAAAGGTAGCGTTCTTTAACTCCCTTCGTTTTTTTATGTGGGACCCGTATTG
Organism: Cupressus sempervirens; assembly: GCA_028749045.1. Classification (NCBI taxonomy): domain Eukaryota; kingdom Viridiplantae; phylum Streptophyta; class Pinopsida; order Cupressales; family Cupressaceae; genus Cupressus; species Cupressus sempervirens. The sequence continues at coordinate 249,245,985 of CM053790.1, read as the reverse complement.
GTTGCCTTTGGTCAACCTCATCAAAATAGGTTTGATATTTTCTATTCCAAACACCTTTTCTCTCCATATACTTCCATTTCACACGAATTCTCCACTGACCAGACGCGTGCATACCAGTACTAAATTCATTACCATCTCCAAAGTGTTGTGTCGGTATACCACTTGCTAGTTGCTAAAATATATTCTTAATTTTATAGCTCACAGTATAACTCTGCGGATCTGATTTAAGCAAGCCAATCTGAAACGATCTAATTGTCAAGTTACTGAATTGTGCATGTAAGATATCGATTAATGTGAATGCCACTGATAGTTCGGGGAAATGGCCAATATTAGATTGCTTCCTAAATTGGCATTTTTACCATTGTGAAAAAGACAAGAAACAACAACATTACCCACCCAATATTGCAACCGACTCGGGTCTACCACCCAGACACAGTATAAATGCATGTGTAGACCCTCGTAGTTTAACACAGCACAGAACACAATTTCTCCCTCACTTAATTTGCCATTGAATATATAAAGCATTAATAATGACATCGCATAAACACTTTTAGATTGGCCAGGATTTTAATAGTCGAGAATTTAATGCTGAAAAAGACTAACCAGGATTGCTAAGATTTCTACAAAAATGAACACGTTGAAAGTCATCGAGCCAATCTGAACATTGTTGCCTCACTTTGTGTCCATGATAATCAAATTCAATGAAAATATTAAATCATTTCTCTCTGTGTTCAGAAATTATAATTTGACAAACCAGCTGTAGCCACCAAATCTGAAGCTTTGTCTAATTACACCTAAATATTCTGATGTTGAAAGAAACAGATTCAATACGTGGAAATGTACTACTCAAGCATTTGAAATCAATGAATTTTAATAGCTAATTTCTGAGTCTTTTCTTAACTTTGGCATCCTACAAAAAAATTTCTCAAATATTATTTTGGCATCAGGTGTGAATCGCAGTTTCATTCAAAATGTTCATTTGTAATGTAAGATAAAATATAGACCATCAAAAATATGAAAGAGTTTTCCTTTATGTAGTGTGACATCTTAGAACATAATAACATGCTTTTCTTTTCATTCTCTCTCTGTTTAGTAGCTCTATAACTATGAGTGCAACTGCAGTTTTTGGACCTTTAACTCATTAAATTGGAATATGGTATTGATTTCTTTCCATTCAACCCAATGAAAACATTCTTCCTACTTATTATTGTTCATATTGGAGCTCCTTGCTTGGAACCAATAAGAATCTATTGGAAACTAGAAATATTAGAAGTTGTCTTTTTCATTTTGTATTCTTTTTTGTTCATTTGGGGGCCATTTTTGTAGTTTTAGAATCGAGATTGCAGGTGCAGATTGATATCACACATTTGAATTTAATCCAAGGGAATGATACATTGTGTTTGTAAAGAGTCTTTACGCAAATTCAAATTATAATTCTTAAATCTATTTACATATTTACATTTTTTATTATTCTTACTAGAGAGGCTTTTGGTCCCACAAAAGTGTTTTGAAGCTTTGACCGAGGATACATTTTCCCTACTCCCTCCTCTATGGAGGGTGGTTATTTCCACATAAGATGCTTGAATACTAGCCTTGTTCAAGTCTCGTGGGTTGAGAGTTATTATTGTCCATTTGATGTGGGTGCAAAGGCCTCCAAAGTATTTTGTTATATGTAATGCACCTATTTGCTATAAACTATGGAGTCAAGCTTCATAATAGACAGATGTTAAAATTGTTGAATTGTCTAGCGACAAGTACAAGGAGAATGATAGAGAACATAGCAAGCGAAGAACAACTTGAAGAACATGTCTGTCCTATGTTGTATAGGCCAATGCATAATGCTAACAACAAACATATGGACAAAAGCAGGATTTGTCAATGGTGCTCTTGATGAAATAACCCAAGTTATTGACAGACCCGGCTCTAGCTTGCCTGACATTCTGATGTATACTGCATCAAGAATTGAAAATAACCATGGGCCACCATGGGACAAGGATGACCCTAACATTGTACCAATAAATCATGTGTTATTGGGAAGTCCAGAAAAAATACCAGTCACAATTGCATGTGCTATAACAATACACAAATCCCAAGAGCTGACATAATAGAAAACAACAATCAACATTGGAAGGACGGAGAGGCAGGGCTTAACATTTACAGTCAAGTCACTAAGTAGCCTTAAGATTCAACTGGTGTTTTCCTTTGAAAGATACTAAAAAATGCAAAAAATCCATATGCAATTCTAAGGAAAAAAAAGGAAGCTGACTTATGGAAACATTCTGTGTAAATGATTCAAAGATGAAAAATCAAAGAAATCATCTCCTTCGTGTACTTGTTAATACATATTTATACGATGGAAAAAAGGTAAATAAAATAAATAAAAATTTAAAAACTAAACGTTAACTTGATTTAATGTTTCACAGTGGTTAAATGGAATGTCAAATGTATATATCTCTATTGGCGTAACTATTCCACCTCCTTTTGGTACAAATTCTAGTAATTAAACTATACACGATAATACTACAACTGAATCAAAGAGAGTACAAACTATCTCACATCCTTATGAACCAATTTAATCTATTGGATTCATCCCAGATATGTTTCAGAGCATCTGATAGAATTTTCTAATGAAATAGACTAAGGAATATATCAACTTGTGACAATTAAAAGGGGAACAATTGGCTACAATTCAATTTATGAGAACTTAGTATCCTCAGAAATCTATTAAATTTATAACAGTGAACTTTAAGGTGTCTTTAAAGTGCTGTGTTCAAAAATCTCTATATTAGAATTCACTAACGAATATATCAAGCTGTAAGAATCAAAATAAACACTAGTGCAGTAAAATTCAGTGGATCGATTACTTTATTAGTTCATTACATCACTTCCCTTTATACAAACTGGCTTGGCATATTTTAAGGTATCTGAGAGGGTCCTTCAATGTCCAAGAGGTTATACAATGGAATTATCCGGCAGATAAATCATGTTGCAACAATCAAAATGGACACAATAATTCAAAGATGGAATAAATAAATTCCGTAAGATTCGCTCAAACAAGTTAGGTCTATATTCAGGATAGAGCCCTCTCGCTGGGGCATGTAAAGGAAAAATTGAATAGTTAATCATTTGCAGTATTGAGATTAATCTTTTTTGCATTAAGGTCTGGTTATTAGCTCCCTAGAGTGGTCTAGACTGAGGTATTGTTGTGTAGTCTCTGCTAGAGAATTTTCATTTGATTGCATTAATGTTTGGTAGCATCGGGAGCTATCATCCGTACATGTGTTGTTTTATGTTTCAATTGATCCTGTTCATTGTGTTTGTATTTGCATTTCTCTTCTACCTGCAAAGATCTTGTTGTTGTTCCTATTATTATTTGTATGGACCTAATCAAGTTGAATAAGGGAAGATTTCTGCAAAAAGTAGTAGCACTGCCTTTTCAATATGTGTGTTCCAAGTGCAGATCTCTCTTTATATTGTGGATGAAATGTGGATAGATATGTCCCGTGAAGGGAAATGTCTATTCATTAATATTTAATTAATGAAAATTTATAATTTAACTACACACACACACACACACAATTTATAATTTAACCACACACACACACATATAACTTCAGTTTATTCTCTTGAGTTTATCCAACTGAAGCTACCAAACATTAACACTCCCTCTTAGCTAGGGAGAATAAACACATGACCATTTATTACCTCAATGCAATATAAGAATATTTTGATCAGAAGATATTCAACATTTTCATATTACATTTGATATCATGAGTACTGGCCTCCAGAATATCGACATATGATATTCATCAAATACTCTAAGTAATCATATTGGGAGTAATGGCCTTCTGAATGTCATCTCATATGACATTCACCATGTACTCTTTGACCAATGGCCTCCCGAATGTTGAGTTGCAAGATATTCACAAAGTATTGTGAGTAATGACCTCTTGAATGTCATCTCATATGATATTCACAAAGTACTCTGTGTAAGGCCCTCTTGAAAATCAATTTGTGTGACATTCGCCATGTACTCAAAATGTTCATAAGGTATGTGCACACACATTCTCATAACGTTTACCATATGAACATCCACCATGCAAAGTATAATCTGTCATGATCAATATAAACATCGTAAGATATCCATCATAATAGAAAATTAAGATTTTGTAAGATCGTGACCTTTCAATAACTTCTGCAAATACAAGTGATAATCATTTAGAAATCGTCACTTCCTCATGTAAACAATTAATGTTCCCCATCTTTTAGACCCTCAATGAAGTTCTTAGCTTTTCATTCTTCGAAGGCTAAGTGGAGAAATATGGAGAAACAAATTAAATTAAAATCAATAAATAAATAAATCTAAAGGTGACTTTATATTTAATTAATTTAATTTTCTAGAAGCACAACTAATTATTGTATTGGAAAGGGGGAAGCTTCTAGAGAGTGCAATTAAATAATATTTTATTTCCTTCTATAAGAGTGAAGGAAAAGAATAAATAGAGGCAAGAACTTCATTGTTAGGCATCCGATTATTGTCAATTGCATTTGATATAAACTTGGGAGAAGAAACTAAGGGTTCCTAATTTTAGTTAGCCATTGGAGAGCGTCAATTCTTCAGTGTTGCAACCATTTGAGGTGGTGAAATATCCACTAAATTTGGCATTCAGAAGAGCTTCATTCTGGAGTTCTATCTGTGCTTAAATTGGAGAATACATTTATTGTTGGCTGCTACAGTGCCGCGAACAGTGACATAAACATTGTCGTGAACAATGCCATGAACAATACCCGTGCTACAGTACTTGGCTTAATTATAATTGCAATTTCATCTCCTTCATTGAGCGATTTATATATCAGGTTCTACAATCAATTTGCATCATTTAAATTGCTCATTTGGCATTGTAAAGGTGGTTGTCATAAGTAGCTGTAGATGCATATTTTATATCAGATTTATAATGTCATTTCTACTCATTTTTTTGGGGGGGTTGCAAAGCCAAGTGCCTTGTAATATTATGTTAACCATTGAATTAGAAAAAATCTTACTAATGGAGTGATAAGTTGCAGGCCTATATATTTGATGTAATGTGCATATTTATATCTTCCATGATTGACATAATAGTATGCATGCCAAGTGTTTAACAAAATACCAATTGGCTGTAAGTGCACATTTTTCATTTAGAATTCAACTATATGCATTTGAAAAGCCAAAAAAGAATTGCATATGCATTTAGTGCTTTTCTTAGATATAGTAGTAATCAATTACAGGCTTTTAAATTCCCTTTGATATCATTTCAAGCAAGCATAATCAGTCTAAAACTCAGAAACAAAAAGCATAGAGATCGTATTGGAAGTGTTTGACAATTTTCCTTGACCTACAAATCAACAAGTTGAGGTTCGAATTGACAAGGGGTATTACAGTGGTATCAAAGCTTGCTTGCAAAGTGTTTGACAAAATGTCAAACAACTGAATTAGTAAAGAATTTGGTATTTGTTGAAATTATAACCAGCTGGGGTTACACTGATATGAGAGCTTGCTTGCAAAATGTTTGACAAAATGTCAAACAATTGAATTTAAGAAGGATTTAGTGTTTCACGAAGTTATAACCGGTTGGGGTTATTACATTGGTATCAGAGTAGTGTCCTACCATCCTATGGGGTAGGAAAATATTAATTATTGTAAGATATGTTGTTGCATTTGGAGTGACTAGCACTCTAGCATTTTCTAGCCATGGATAGACATAAGAGGACTGACAGTTCTAGAATTCGGTGGAGTAATGAAGAAGTTAACGCGAAGATGAATGCTTTGCCAGAGAGTATGGAGAAACTTAAGCTTCATCAACAAAGATTGACAAAGAGCTTGTCGGATCCAAAGACAATTGAAAGGGCAGCAAGGTATATGGTTTTCGACTTTAGAAGGACGACATCGAGGTTGCAAGGAAGGAAGTTTGAGTTTTCCCCAACACGAGTCCCTAATGCAAATGTACTTATATTTAGTATGGCACCTGCTAGTCCTATTTGCAATGTTGACTATGGACCTATCTACAAGGACATGTGGTTGTGTTAGTGGCAGCAAAGGATGGCGACACCAAACTTCAACATGTTGAGGCTCCCAGAGATGTTGCTACAGTTAGTGCAGAGACAATTGATGCAGTTGTTACCACTAATACTTTTGGCTCTCTCAAGGACAGGATTATTATTGGAGATTTGTATGTGAGATTCCATGGTGTTGCTACAGTGCAAGAGGCAGCTGCTTCCTCAAGTGGGACCCAAACACGTATAGAGTCGCCTAGCTATGATGTTGGTGATGTGGGTGTTTCAGCGGAGTCAATAGATGTGGGTTTATGCTCTAGTACTACTGATTCGCAGCCTGGCGCTGAGTCATGTGTGCAGAGTTAGGAGTCTGCAGTTGACGCTTTGTCAAGAGATGTCAATGCAGATAGTATGGACACATCTAATGATCCATTTGATGATGCTATGAGATGTACTGGGTATGGCACCCCTTGTCAGATATTGAGTGATGACTCTGAGGTGGTTTTGGATAGGTACCAAGATCGATGCTTACACAATCTTACCATTGAGGTGGAAGCTAAGACATGCGAGGAGATTGATACGGCAAGGGCTTTCATTTCTTCGGATGAGGAGTTGGTTAAGTACATGGCAGTTGTATGTCGAATGCAAAATTGTGCAAGGAAGATAGCACCCGTATGAGCGATCTTGCGGTGGAGAAATCTGATTTAGTTTCCTATCTCGGTGCAATTAGTGAGACAGAGAGCTTGCATAGGAGTCAGGGATTACAAAGGCATCATGTGACTTGTCAACTAAAGGTGAGTGATAGTAACATTTCTTTAGCCCTTGAGCATTATGATGCTATCCATCAGATGTTAGCTCCATCTGGTTGGGGTGCTCCTATGTTTGATGAGCATAGTGATAGTACTCTTTCTCTAGCAAAGGTTCATATGCTTCGAGAGGCTGTTAGGATCTTGAAGCATAGTTACTCTCAGTTAGTTGCTAACAGGGACTACCTTCTGGAGTGGGGAAGCACCTGCTATGAGATGTTGTTAGGGAAAGAGGAGGAGGTGGTTGAGCTCACCTGAGAGCTTGAGGTGACTATGGACTCTCTTCAGTATACTCAGTTGGCTCTTCAGGAGTTAGTCACAGTTGGATAAGGTTACCATGGAGTTAGAACAGGTACAATCGACACCAGCCCTAGACCCTATTCAATTACATATTGTGGTTGGTGGTGAATTTTCTTCTACAGCTGAGGATGAGGGATGTGATGATGTGGCGAACACATTCGTCCAAGATATGAGTGTAGCATGTACAAAGGAGCTAAGAGCATCAGTGGAGACAGGCTCTCATGGTGATTTGCTTCCTTCTATTGAAAGTGAATCTATTTCTTCTTTTCATAAAGTTGGTAGCATTAGAAAGTTGGCATTGTCACATTTTCAAAGGGATCAGTTGTGGATTGCAGGGGACCAGATTGATGCTTCCACATAATTTCCACTATACTGAGTCATTCATGGAGTATTTGCTTGAGAGCTCGGATTTGCAAGAGGTTTCAGACAATATATCTGAGGGTACTCTCATTCAAGGCTCTCATGCTATACGACGATTGGTGAGGAAGATTATAGAGACCTTAGCTACAATGCTTCCCAATAGGGATTTGGTGGTTGGGTTTGCTGAGAGAGTTGCCCAAGATCCTGCCCGACCAGTAGTTTGGAGTCAAAGAGTGGAGCCATCTTCTGATTCCCAGTTTGATGATGATGAGATTACGAATTTTTATCGGCATTACACTGTGAGGAGTGCTCATCACTTTTCTTTTGACCCACAGGTAGAGGACTTGGTTTTCAGCATTATGGATGGTGATAGAAGGTTTGGTATTCATTATACCCCAGAGGGCGTACTTCTCCGCCAAGGGATGGAGATTCTGAGATACAGGGTATTGTGAAACAGTTGGATGTGCTAGAGAATGCGATGAATCAAAATCACAAACAGATGACCCAACTGATTTCGAATCCGAGATTTGAGCAAAGCATAATATTGTTTTTTCGAAAAGCAAAGTGTGATGATACAGTTGCAGCTTCAGATTTGAGGGACATTTCTTATGAGACACTGCATGAGTTGAGCACAATTGAGGTGGATTGTGATGAGAATTCATGTCAGGTTAAGTCAAATGATGTAGTTGTTAGCATGAGTTTCTCGAATCATGTATTTGATGGCAATGCAGCAATAGTGGGAGTAGGAGCATGCGAGGATATTGTCATATCAGCAGCCACTTCTGTGTCGATTGAACCATCCAACGAGGAGTTTAGCAGTATGCATGCGGTTGTAAATGTGTGCTCTGATGATAGTACACTTGTTATTGCTAATGAGGTGAGTGATATAGTGACAGAGTCATGTTATACTATCGATCAACAAAGTGTTGTTTTTCACTTTATGGACAATACTATGTTCGACATTAATGCAACATTGTCTTATGACACTCTGATGTTTGAGGTTGATGTTGACCACTCAATTGAATGGAGTTGAGCTCAATTTTCACCATCTCTAAAAATTCAATTTTGTCTTGCGGTCATTGGTAATGTTCCTGTGTCTATAAATTTTGATGTGTCTACACCTATTGTTGATACAGCTGGCATAAGTGCATATGGCTCTCATGTAGCTATGTCTCTTCAAAGGATTGTTGATCAGGATTCCACTCCAGTATATATTATATGGGTGGGGACCAAGATGAAGATATTTCTTGTGGGGTTTTCTTTCAGTGATATTCTAACTCCTACATCATTAACATAGGTTTTGAGTTCTATACTACAAGTTATGTTGTTGGTCCTAATGATGTTAGTGGTATGTAAGGGTGTCACATACTACTTCATTTGGGATCCAGGTGGAGGTTGGAGTTCATTGTGTTGCCGAATTGCTTAAGGACAAGCAATTTCAGGGAGGGTGGACTGTAATGTTCCCCATCTTTTAGACCCTCAATGGAGTTCTTAGCTTTTCATTCTGCAAAGGCTAAGTGGAAAAATTTAAAAAATTAAATTAAATTAAAGTGAATAAATAAATAAATCTAAAGGTGACTTTATATTTAATTAATTTAATTTCCTAGAAGCACAACTAATTATTGTATTGGAAAGGGGGAAGCTTCTAGAGAGTGCATTTTCTAAAAGCACAACTAATTAATTACTGTATTGGAAAGGGGGAAGCTTCTAAAGAGTGCAATTAAATAATATTTTATTTCCTTATAGAAGGGTGAAGGAAAAGAATAAATAGAGATGAGAGCTTCATTGTTAGGCATCCGATTATTGTCAACTGCATTTGATATAAACTTGGGAGAAGAAACTAAAGGTTTCTAATTTCAATTAGCCATTGGACAACATCAATTCTTCAATGTTGCAACCATTTGAGGTGGTGAAATATCCACTGAATTTGAAATTCAGGAGAGCTTCATTCTGGAGTTCTATTTGTGCTTAAATTGGAGAATACATTTATTGTTGGCTGCTACAGTGCTGTGAACAATGACATAAACAGTGCCATGAACAGTACCTGCACTACAGTACTTGGCTTGATTATGATTGCAATTTCATCTCCTTCATTAGGCGATTTGTATATCAAGTTCTACAGTCAATTTGCATCATTTAAATTGGTCATTTGGCATTGTAAAGGTGACTGTCATAAGTAGCTCTAGATGCACATTTTATATCAGATTTATAATGTCATTTCTACTAAGCTTTTTTGGGGGTTGCAAAGCAAAGAGCCTTGGAATATTATGTTAAGCATTGAATTAGAAAATATCTCACTAAAGGAGTGATAAGTTGCAGGTCTATATATTTGATGTAATGTGCATATTTATATCTTCCATGATTGACATAATAGTATGCATGCCAAGTGTTTGACAAAATACCAATTGACTATAAGTGCACATTTTTCATTTAGAATTCCTCTATATGCATTTGAAAAGCCAAAAGAGAATTGCATATGCATTTAGTTCTTTTCTTAAATATAGTAGTAATCAATTACAGGCTTTTAGATTCCCTTTGATATCATTTCAAGCATGCATAATCAATCTAAAACTCAGAAACAACAAGCATAGAGATCGTATTGGAAGTGTATGACAATTTTCCTTGGCCTACAAATCAATAAGTTGAGGTTCGAATTGACAAGGGATATTACAGTGGTATCAAAGCTTGCTTGCAAAGTGTTTGACGAAATGTCAAACAACTGAATTCTTCAAACAATTGAATTTAAGAAGGATGTGGTGTTTTACAAAGTTACAACCGGTTGGGGTTATTACACACAAGGCCCAAATAGTCATGAAATGACACTCATGAATCATAGTCTTCTAACTGCTGAAATTTCTTGATTATTGGAGAATCCATATTGACATGGTCCACCCCCTCGAAATCAATACGACTAAAATCATCAAAGTTGACTAAAGTATATCCTCTATCTTCTCCCTCTCTTTCTAAGGTTTTCTCTTATGAAGTGTCAAACTCCCTCTGAATTTGATATCAATTTTCCTTTTCCTGCAAGAACATCCCCAAAGAGAAAGCAAAAGATCATGGCAAATAGCTCTTATAGTACATACAGAAATACAAATAAGAGATTAACTACAAAAAGTAAATAAAGGTAGTTCTCAAGATATAATAATCAGAAAATACTTATCTCAATTAATATCCTTTAGAGGTAGTATCTCTAAAAATGGATCTTCATGAGGCACTTGGATTACTCGTACTTTGACTTCTCATAGAGACTTTATTTCAACTTCTTTATATAAATATAAATATCTCATAAATCTTATTATCAGTTTTGTTATGTATTCTTATATCCTTCCATTTCATACCCTTTCTATTTAATTTGTTATATTTGTTTCACTAATCAATACTAAACATTTATCTCAGAAAACATGATTCTTTTACTTAATGGTCCATACCTCCTTTTAATCAATAAACCATGCACCATTAAGTAAGCTACACCCCACTCACCTCATAAATCCTTCCTAGGATGTCCACTCCAATGGAATGACTTTGCACTTGTGTCTAAGTTGATATAATATCACATTTCCCTTTAATAGTTGGTATAGGTTGATACACTACCAAATCTCTCCCTCCTTATAATTTCGATGACATTGTATATTATTGTTTCTTTGTTGTGGGCCCTTCTTTCCCGCGTGGCAGACCCACTATACATAATGTATAATTTAAAACTTACTTAGGTGCCTACTAACGTACATGCTTCCCACTAATGCCATGTAGACATATCTGATGGAATAATTGTCATTGATGTCAAAGGAAATGGAAGATAGCAATTGAACTGTAGAGAAACCAGTGCTCTATAAAGATGACTGAAGGAATAGATTGGTTGATAGAACTATGAGAGAAACAAATCTCACTAACTATATAATACATCGAGATGAAAAGAATTGAATAAGCCTTAGAAAGCAAATACATACATTGATTAAAGTGAACAGTTACTATTGACATATGGAGGGACTGCACAATAATGTAAACATTGATGAGTTTATTAACAGCAAAATGGCAAGTCTATATGCCATCCACTGACAACAATGCAGTAAACAGCAAGTAGTAACTAAGGAATAAATTGTCTTATTATGTACGCAGCAAGATCTAGCCAGAGAACCATGGGACATGGTATTTCAGTCAAGAAGGAATATAGAAGGACCCATGTTTGAAGTTTCTACAGCAACCTATATGATGACGATGATGCACAATAGATTACACGGATATAAAAATATGATTGATGGCAGTGATAAAATGAAAATATAAACAATAAACATCATTCTCAGTAATAAACAAAGCCTTCAGTGAAAACAATGAAATGAAGTCATGATACAATAAACAAAACAATAAAAGAGAAATAGCGGTGCTAATAATCTTCTTAAAAGAAACTCATGTCAGAGCAGTACTATGGCTCGGGAGTAGTTTATAGTTGTGTTAGATTCCCCCTTACCCCTGACACATGTGAATGAAGCAATGACAATGAAGAAAGAATAACAATGAAACCATCACTGAAGATATCAATAATCTATTTATGGTATTGTCCGGACTCATTGAAAATTCCACAGATGGGAAGAGAGTAAAATTAAGGAAAGGTGATCACAAATATATCCAATTACGTGAGCTAGCAATAACTTGAGGCCCCGATAAAATGGAAAATATAATGAATAGTGACAATTTTAGAAGGCATGTGAATTCATTTGAAAGCCACATCACATACAAGATATATTATTATATGCAACGTCGGTATTGGATAGGTCTGGAGTTTGCAGCGTCAGCATCGACATCTAGAGTATGCAACGTTAGAGTTTGATATGTCTGGAGTTGAGAAGATGCAACAATAATATTTATTTGGAACTATTTGAAATGCATATATGCATGACTACAGTTTTATCAGGCACATCCCAAATTCATTGTAGGTTCTTCGAAGCTCAACCTGGTTGTCGTCCATTTATTTGGGTACCTCAATTTTCGTGCCTCAATTTTCGAGACAAAGGATCCAAAAACCGACAACATATTCTTTTTGGGTTTTCGAGCTCTCTTCTAGGTCATCTTTCAAATTTTTTGGGTTTTCCATTTTTTTACCTCGAAGAACGTGCCTTCACAGATTTTCACATGCCACGACACCTCTAACAGACATTTTGCTCAAGCACAACTCAAAATTCAATGGTCAAAATTATGGCACTTGGAAGCAGCGGACCATAGCAGTTTTTGAATATCAAAATACCAATCAAATTGTTTTGGGTGTTACGAAGCGTCCGACTGCTCCTGGTACTAATCAGGATACATGGAATCAGAATAATCGAGAGGCAATTCTTCTCAAATTATCTGTGGCTGATGATCAACTCTCTTAGACTCCATCTGGCAAGTCAGCTCTCGAGATATGGGCACATCTCAAAGGTCTTCATGAGACTTTTGACAAAAGCAATGCTTTCTTTTTGAAGAACACTCTGTTTTCTATTATCGTGGATGAGTGAACCTCACTCCAGGCACACCTAAATAGGATTCAGGAAATTCATGATCAGTTGCTTGCCATCAGTCACAAGGTGGAGGAAGAGGACAATGTAGATATCACTCTTCGGAGTTTACCAACGTCCTACAAGCATTTTATCGAGACTCTCAACATCACGTCTTTTGGTGTTGATCTGAAGTTCACCGACTTTTAATCACTTCTGCTTCAACAAGATCGGTGGAAACAACAGTTCAGTAGCAATTCCAGCTCCACCTCCACAGAGCAAGCCTTTGTTGCTAAATCCTTTTAGAAGGATAAACGCAAGTCTACGTCATTGTAATATCCCTAGCAAGATATTTGTTGATTTGTAATGTCCCCATTTTAGCAGTTGACCAAGTGTGTGCGCGTTAGCCTTGTTCTAAATGGTCCCGAGGGCTAACGAAGGGTTTAATGGGATCCTGGAGTGTTTGGCCTAGTCATTTCCAGTTTGGGCCAAAACGAAGTTGATTTACTCAGTTTCAGGCATACTTACTATTTTTAGTAAGTCAGCAGGACACAGTGCAGCTCAATTTTGGTGATTGGATTTGATACTCCTCGGTGAGAGCTTTCCGATGAGCTATCACTCGCATTATTCGGAGTCCGATTGCTAATACATTTTAATGCCTGAAGTTTTATTAAAGTAACGTCTAATTTAATTGTAAAATATTAAAGTGTTACTTTAATATTTATTTTATGGGGATGTGTACCCAAGGGAGACATAAGGGGTATTTTAATATATGTTTTATATACTACACATCTTTTATCCCACATTGCCCATATGAGTTGAGCGGACCCTTGTAAATAGAATAAAAGGAAGCATTTGTGGCTTCATTAGCCAGGTTGAATATGAGAAGAAATTGGTGTGTGAGTTGCAGCTCCGTTCTTGGCATTTGAGGACGTTTATCCTCTCTTGTAACATTCTAGATGTCATTCCCTTAGGGTTTGGCCTTTGGAATTCTTTGTTATTGGCTTCATTATCAGGCAATTTAGTTGCATTTCCAGCTACAGGCAAATTTGGTATTTTGCTCATATCTTCTTCACTACTTTTCCGATGCTTATGCCACTTTAAGGGAATGATATTACAAAGGTAGTGGACTGATTGAAGGACAAAGCACTGTAGCAGCAAGTTCGAAAGCATGGGCTGGAGTATTATGTCAATACTGCTAAAGTAATTAGTGAGTTGATAAATCTACCATGTATTTGGTTTTATGAATTCTGAAAATAACATTTTATTAGCAGCAATTCATTTCCACTTTGCATATTATTGTAGTTTCTTTCTTGTTTATGTTGTATGATACCAATTCCATGCACAAAACACAACAAACAAATAAACGTTTGATTTCCGGAGTTATAAGGGGTTTAAAACATTAAACGGAGAAATAAGAGGTTGAATGCAAACTGTTTGACAAAATTCCTTTCAGCAAATTGGTTTAGTTTTTTGGGACATCCAGGGGTGCCCATTACAGTGGTATCAGAGCTATAAGTCCTGTCATCCTGTGGAGGTCTTATAGGGAATTTGGAACAGCCGGATAGAGGGAAAAGTGTTTGACGAAATGTCAAAACACTAAAATCAGAAAAAAAAAACACAGGCTAAGCATTTATGTTTGAGCATGCGACAGGGGCCTTATAATTTCCGCGATACCAGAGCAAGACAAAATAGGATTTCAGACTTGCAAAGCAAACAGTCTAGTACATCCGTGCAGGGGGACATTGAATCCAACCATACAGACACAGAGGAGATATTCTTTGATCAAGACAACAATATGGGTGATCGAGATGACAGGAATACAGGATTAGGTGGAGGTGGGAATGCCGGTCCAGATCAAGGGGACGTAATGTTCAAACAATTATTGGATACATTAGAGCAGGGGCAGCGTATGCAGCAGGAGCAGAATAGGCGAATGGACATGATGTTGCAGCTCATGGCTAGACAGATGGGTGTCAATATTAATCCAAGTGATGCCAACAACAGAAACAATAACAATGAGGGAAACAATAATAATGGGGGAAACAATAACCATGGAGGCCAAGGCAACAACAATGGTCCTGAGAATAACATTAATGGTAATAATGGACACAGCAACAATGGGAATGAGGCTAATAACTTTAGACACGTTGCATGCCCAGCGCGGACTGCGAGCTCGAGACCTCTTCTACCCACCTTCCCACCCAGAGATCCGGTTCAACCAGTAAACGAACCGCAGATTACCGAGTTACAGGATCAGTTCAGGAGGGACTGGGAGGCTAGTGGACCGGAGTTTCAGGCGGATATTTCCTTCAGAGATTATATGGACTTGAGGATGAGACACATGCCTAGAGCAAGAGGGAGGAATCAAAACTTTGAGCTGAGAAAGAAAGTTGGAAAACTTTCCTTACCTTATTATGATGCTTCAGGGAAGATGACTGCACGAGCTTGGGTGCAGAAGGTAGATGCATACTTGCAGCTAAATCCTATGCCTGAGGAGGAGGCTATCAAGTATGCCGCTATGCACTTGGATGGCGTTGCACATGAATGGTGGCATCATGGCATGGTGACTTTGGGGCATAATCAGATTACATCCTATGAGGAATTCACCGAAACATTGATTGAGAGATTTGACACTAGGGATCCCGAGTTACATTTCAAGGAACTAGCACAGTTAAAACAGTCAGGTTCTGTGGATGCTTACATTGCCGAGTTTCAGCGGTTGTCTGTACTTGTTACTGATATCTCTCCTAAGAGATTGGTGGTGTTATTTTGTGATGGTCTTGTTGATCCATTACGAGGTTGGGTGAAGGGACATGATCCACTCACCTTAGCTGAAGCAACTAAAAAAGCACGAGATTTAGCCCCTTTGGTATACAAAGGAAAAAACCATTCAACAGATTCTTCCTACCGCAAGGACAAAACACCGTTTTAGAAAGAGTATAGCAAACCCAAAGAAGGATCAAAAGGACTAGACAATGAAACCTTGAATGAACTTCGAAAGAAGAAGCTGTGCTTCCATTGTAGAGAGCCTTGGGACTTATCTCATAAATGTTCTCTCAAGGCTAAGGCAAATCAAATGGAGTATTTTTCAGCAGAAGATTCAGAGTCAGAGGGGGAGGATCAGCACTCCGATTCAGATGAGGGTAACACTATAGAGGAGAGCAGCATTCCTAAGAATGATAGATCGTTGGCACGCTTGACAGGGGCCCAAAAGGCAATCACGTTTAAGGTCAGGGGTACTATCCAGGGGCAAAAAGTGATATCTTATTGGCACTAGGGCTACACAACTTCATAGATGCACAATTGGTAGCCAAGAGAGGGTTACAGACAGAGGAGCATGATGGGTTTAGAGTCATGGTGGCTAACGGTGACAAATTATTATACACTCGGAAGATATCTAATCTTCACATCAGGTTTGGAGATGGCTACGAGTTGAAGGATGAGTTCTATGTTGTGGACATGGGAGATTATGATGTCATCCTCGGCATGACATGGATGGCTTCACTAGTGGAGTTCACACTCAACCTAGCGAAATTGGAGATGAGATTCCAGCATGAGGGCAGAACTATGGTACTTAGAGGTCTTTCAGATGGAAGTTACAGAGTAGTGTCCTTGAGGAGAATGCAGAGACTTTTTCGTCATGATGATATAGAGTGGGCGGCAGAGTGCTACATTATGCCAACTTCACCAGAGCCACAAGAAAAGAGTCATCCACCAGATATCCAGAAGATACTTGATAGACACGCTAAAGTATTTAGCGATATTCCTCATGGGGTTCCTCCTGACAGAGGGATGGAACATGTTATTGAGCTCGAGGAGGGAGCCAAACCAGTTATGATTACTCCCTATCGTCATCCTAAGAAACACAAGGATGAGATAGAGAAGGCAATTAAGGATTTGTTGGAGATGGGGCATATCAGGCCCAATAAGAGCCCCTTTGCTTCAGCAGTAGTATTGGTAAAGAAGAAGGATGGGACGATGCGCATGTGCATCGATTACAGGGCACTGAATAAGAAAACAATTAAAAACAGGTATCCCATTCCTAGGATTGATGAGCTGATTGATGAGTTGCATGGGGCATGCTTCTTCACCAAAATTGATTTGCGATCCGGATACCATCAGATCAGGATGAGAGCAAAGGACATTGAGAAAACATCCTTCCGATGTCACTATGGCCACTTTGAGTTCATGGTTATACCATTTGGTCTAACCAATGCACCCGCTACATTTCAAAGTTGTATGAACCAGGTATTCAGGAAGCAGCTGAGGAGATTTGTCTTGATCTTCTTTGATGACATCTTGGTCTTCAGTAAGACCTGGGAGGAGCACTTACATCATCTGGAGGAGGTGTTATCTATTCTGGAGAGAGAGTCATTGTATGCCAAGGAATCTAAATGTGAGTTTGGCATGATTGAGCTCCTTTATCCTGGGCATATCATTAGTGCAGATGGCCTTCGGGTTGATCCCGAAAAGATTAGAGCTATTGTAGATGGCCTACTCCCACAAACCTTACACAGCTTAAGGGATTCTTTGGTTTATGTGGTTTTTATAGGAGGTTTGTTAAGGGATTCTCACAGATTGCTACACCCTTGACAAATCTTACCAGGAAAGGAGCCTTCATGTGGACAGGGGCAGCACAGAGGTGTTTTGAGCATTTCAAGCAGGTAATGTCTTCATGTCCAGTTCTAGCTCTACCGGATTTCACGAAGCCTTTTGAGCTTCATTGTGATGCATCAGGTGATGGGATTGGAGCAGTATTGATGCAGGAGAAGCATCCCATTGCATTCGAGAGTAGGAAGCTCCGGGGAGTTGAGAAGAGTTATTTTGTCTATGACCGGGAGATGTTGGCCATAATGCATGCATTGGCCAAATTTCGATCATATTTGGTAGGTGGATGTTTTGTGATCAAGACTAATCACAACAGTATTAAATACTTCATGAACCAGCGTGATCTTAATGACCGGCAACAAAAATGGGTGACTAAATTGCAAGCTTATGACTTTGACATAGAGTTTGTCAAAGGTAAGAAAAATGTGGTGGCTGATGCCTTATCTTGGAGACCTCACTTATGTGCTCTGGCAGAGATTTTAGGAGATTGGAGAGATCAGATTATAGCAGAGTATGTCGGAGATGCTTGGGCTTCTGGATTGATTTCAGGTACCATACAGGATGATCACTATGAGGTGATAGATGGATTGATCAAAGTTCAGGACAGGGTTTATTTGATTTCGTCATCACATTTGAGAGAGGCAATACTGAAGGCATTTCATGATGCACCCACAGCTGGACATTCGGGGGTCTTCAAGACCTACAGGCAGATCCGAGAGCGGTTTTCATGGAAAGGGCTCAAGGATGATGTTCAGAGGTATGTCAGGGAGTGTGTGGTTTGTCAACAGAATAAGGGAGAGCACACATTTCCTGCAGGTTTATTACAGCCCTTGCCCATTTCTGATAGGAAATGGGAAAGTATTTTGATGGACTTCATCACTGGTTTACCACGAGTGCAGGGAAGAGATTGCATCTATGTGGTGGTGGACCGCTTGACGAAGTTTGCTCACTTCTTTGTTATTCCGTCCACTTACACAGCAGCACAGGTGGCAGATCTTTTCTTTAGAGAGATATTCAGGTTACATGGGCTGCCCAGATTCATTGTCAGCGACCGGGATAGTAAGTTTATCAGTGTTTTTTGGCAAGAGTTGTTTAGGTTGTGTGGTATAGATCTTACACCTAGCACTAGTTATCATCCACAAACAGATGGGCAAACAGAGATTGTGAATAAATGGGTGGAAGGATATTTGAGGAACTATGTAACTGCACAACAAAAGGCTTGGATCAGATGGTTGCATATGGGAGAGTATTGTTATAACACCACTTATCATATGTCCATCAAGATGACTCCTTTCATGGCACTCTTTGGTTATGAAGCACCTAGCTTCATGGATTTAGTTTTGGGGGATAGTAGAGTGCCCAAAGCCAAAAACTTATTGCAGGATAGTCAGGACATCCTAAAAGTGCTCAAAGAGAATATACAACAGGCCCAGAATCAACAGAAATTGTATGTTGATCAGCACCGAATAGAGCGTAGCTTCGAGGTAGGGGATATGGTTTACTTGAGGCTACAACCATATAGACAGTCATCGCTCAAGAAGAGCGGAGCTGAAAAGTTGAAACCTAGATTTTATGGTCCCTACAGGGTGATTCGCAAAGTGGGCAAAGTCGCCTATGAGCTTGAGCTTCCAGAGGGCACTCGAGTGCACAATGTGTTTCATGTGTCTAGGCTTAAGAAAGCCATTGGTCAGAATGTAGTGCCTTCTGCAAATTTACCCCCTTTGGATAAGGAGGGGAAGCTTGTGTTAGTACCCGAGGCTATTCTGGACACCAGAGAGAAGAAGCTTAGAAACAGGATAGTGAAGGAGTATTTGGTCAGATGGAGAGACTTGCCGGAGGAAGATTCCACATGGGAGAGTGAGCAAGTTATTCAGCAGGCTAGACTGAGATTGCTTGAGGACAATCAATTTCAAGGGGGGCAGACTTTAGCAGTTGACCAAGTGTGTGTGCGTTAGCCTTGTTCTACATGGTCCCGAGGGCTAACGAAGGGTTTAATGGGATCTTGGAGTGTTTTGGCGTAGTCATTTCCAGTTTGGGCCAAAACGAAGTTGATTTACTCAATTTCAGGCATACTTACTATTTTTAGTAAGTCAGCAGGACAGTGCAGGTCAATTTTGGTGATTGGATTTGATACTCTTCGGTGAGAGCTTTCCGATAAGCTATCAGCAAATTGGTTTAGTTTTTTGGGACATCCAGGGGTGCCCATTACATGATTCCTCTTTTAAACAAAATAATCAGAACTAAAACCTTGCAGATGTTTTCCAACACAACTAATCCAGTACAATAGCCGACAGATGTTTAACCAGCTGCTTCTTAATAATAATATTCGAACTCAGAAATACACAAATGGAATACAATATGATGCTTAAACCAGACGATTCTTCACCAATTAATAACAGTTTCTTTCAAAATAATATTCAGAATTCTAGGCATATAGAAATGCATTACAAACTTATAATGTTAAAACCAGAAACTTCCACACAACTCCACAAGTACGTTATTGTATTATACAATAGCAATACAATAACCAATACAAAAAACCCCAATCCTAAATACAGAATTAACAGTCAAATTAGAATACTAGGATAAGAACTTGTAAGCACGAATGAAACACCTGAAGTGATGTTCCCGAGACAATGGGTTTGCATCCACTGTCTGCTAGCATGAGGAGCTACATCCTCCAACTAGCTGAAAGCTGAAGCTTTCTGAGACTCACAAGAGATGGAAGTGAACTGAATAATAAAATCAAGCATGCCCCACAACCAGCTTCTTTCCCCCTTTTAAAACACAAATTAGGACTCTTTGGCTCCTCTCTGTCTTTCGTCTTATTCTTGTGGCTCTTCAACTTCTTTAAGGCATTTTGTCTTGTTCCTCCTTGACCCTTTGTCCTTCGCATAACATTAAATTGACCTTTTTATATTTTTGAGTCTGTCTCAAAGTCAATTTTAATATTATATAGAATAAGACTTAAATTTTTCTAATGTCTTGAAGGGAACATTACAAATCTCCCCTCCTTAAGATTGCTTGTCCCCAAGCAATCAGTACCAGGATCCCATATGAGTCTATAGGCAGCCCCGTAGTCCAAACTGAAAACAATTCCGGCCACACTGCGAAGCCAGATGACTCTCTGCAATCTATCTGTAATGGGCACCCCTGGATGTCCCAAAAAACTAAACCAATTTGCTGAAAGGAATTTTGTCAAACAGTTTGCATTCAACCTCTTATTTCTCCGTTTAATATTTTAAACCCCTTATAACTCCGGAAATCAAACGTTTATTTGTTTGTTGTGTTTTGTGCATGGAATTGGTATCATACAACATAAACAAGAAAGAAACTACAATAATATGCAAAGTGGAAATGAACGGCTGCTAATAAAATGTTATTTTCAGAATTCATAAAACCAAATACATGGCAGATTTATCAACTCACTAATTACTTCAGCAGTATTGACATAATACTCCAGCCCATGCTTTCGAACTTGCTGCTACAGTGCTTTGTCCTTCAATCAGTCCACTACCTTCGTAATATCATTCCCTCAAAGCGGCATAAGCGTTAGAAAAGTAGTGAAGAAGATATGAGCAAAATACCAAATCTGCCTGTAGTTGGAAATGCAACTAAATTGCCTAATAATGAAGCCAATAAAAAAGAATTCCAAAGGCCAAACCCCAAGGGAATGACGTCTAGAATGTTACAAGAGAGGATAAACGTCCTCAAATGCCAAGAACGGAGCTGCAACTCACACACCAATTTCTTCTCATATTCAACCTGGCTAATGAAGCTACAAATGTTTCCTTTTATTCTATTTCCAATGGTCCGCTCTACTCATATGGGCAATGTGGGATAAAAGATGTGTGTAGTATATAAAACATATATTAAAATACCCCTAATGTCTCCCTTGGGTACACATCCCCATAAAATAAATATTAAAGTAACACTTTAATATTTTACAATTAAATTAGACGTTACTTTAATAAAACTTCAGGCATTAAAATGTATTAGTAATCGGACTCCGAATAATGCGAGTGATAGCTCATCGGAAAGCTCTCACCGAGGAGTATCAAATCCGATCACCAAAATTGAGTTGCACTGTGTCCTGCTGACTTACTAAAAATAGTAAGTATGACTGAAACTGAGTAAATCAACTTCGTTTTGGCCCAAACTGGAAATGACTAGGCCAAAACACTCCAGGATCCCATTAAACCCTTCGTTAGCCCTCGGGACCATGTAGAACAAGGCTAACGCACACACACTTGGTCAACTGCTAAAATGGGGACATTACACTATCTCTCAACTGGATCCCTAGATCCCATATAACTCTGTTGCGTTGCCTCGCTGCTATGATGAGATAGAAATATATCCATGGTCCATGTATAATCCAATAGAATGTGAAGCTCTGTCCTAAATGGATGATGTAAGAAATGAGTCGTTTAAAAACTAAAACCACCATCCCATTGATATCAAAGTTCAGACTATCGATATAAACTTGGAGAATTCCCAAATGCATAGGTGCTATGAGAGTGAAAGATGTTGAGAATCTAACCACAAACCTCAAATAAATATTCCACCAAGAACTGATCAAAGGCTTATGAAGAAAATTCACCCAACTCCTGAATGGAATGAAATCAGAACATATGTTGGGACTGATCAGATGATAAGCAACAAAAGTTGATTCATCATTCCCCTGCTGAGATCCAAATTCACTACTAGAATCTGAGCCAGGATCCCAAAGTCTGAAATCAAACTCTTCCTCTTCATGGCAAAGAAGAGATGATCCCTCGTTTAACACAAAACGAGGATTATCGAAAGTCCAATCACCAACAACTTCAAACAAAGTGTTGTCAACAAGCTGAAATTGTTCTGAAGTTTTGCTACTTAACCGTTTGGGGCAGCTATCCAAGTCATACATCTATTGAATGCTCTCAAGTTCGTCAATGACTTCCTGGAAGAATTCCTGCCTCATTCTATTCTCATGTTCCCAAGAGTGTTCCATGAGCTTGATTTGATTTTTTGTTCTCTACACAGAAAATTGAGTTTCACTCAGGGCCTCCCAGACATACTTAAGCGTCCCATTGAGATCGCTAATCTCATCCTTTTCCTTATTTGACTGTGTTGCATAAATCTCAGCAACCTCAAGAATATAATCCCTAACAGACAGTAGATATAAGGAATCTGATTTCATAGTCTCGAGGGTAGTTTTGACCTTCAATAAATCGGCCACAAGCCAGTCACCTTCCCCTTCCCTTGGGACCTTCCTGTAGAGCTCCTCAACCAACTCATGGGTACTATCATACTGCACCAAGGATGTGACAACCATGTCTTCACTAACCTTCAGTTGATTCTGTAAGGCATGTATTTCATTATCTACCTATTGAAACTATTCATTGTCTTGCAATGTCATCTTAGGTTGTTCTTCTAAATTCATTTTCTGAGTATCATGAATATATGGTTCATGATGCCAAGGTCCCAAATTGTTATTACATTTTGTGCAATCTATTTCATTAATCTGCTTGACAAAGCTCACCTTCAAGTCACCCACGAAGAAACCTGTACCTTGTGTAACATCTTCTACGTGATTGCAAGAAGGCTGCAGATCACTGGTAGTTGTCTGCTCATCTATTTCAAGACCATCCAAATGATGATTTTGGTCTATCGAAAATTCTTCGTACACCCCTGAGGGCTGTTCATCTGCAAAGAGATCCTAGACCAACTCCAGATACTTTCTTTTTGCCATATCAGTCGTATTTTGCTGCTCGGGATAAAAATTCATATAATCACTAAATGATACATCATTATGAATTTGGTTAGGGATTTTTTGATAATCTTTGTAAATGTGTGTATTTCAGTTCTTATACCTGATTCGGAAATTTGGGCTAACTGCTCATGTAACTTCATCGTACCTTTCCTGATTTTATTCAATTTTTTTCCCATTGCTGAAAGTTGTTATCCTGCTTAAAGTCTAAACCGGAATATTCTAAAATAGTAGCGTACTAATTATGGCTACAATTCTTGAAACCAATCTTCAAGCTCAACAACAGGGCATCTTTATTTGATTGCAATCTTAGGCCTTCTTTCCTCAAAACAACAATGCTGTCAATGTTGGTCTTTCACTTATCCCAAGTCTGCATAATCACAGATTGGAATCACCTTGCACCTGATGATTGCATTATTGTATGCCTTTGTTCCCTTTCAATCATTATTTGCTGATGCATAGGTTGCCTGCTCACTATCAATCAATTGTGAAGTGTCATTCTCCAAAAGGCCCACATCAAGATCAGTTTCCTCTTTGGCAATCAAAACTTCTACTTCCGTTTCCTCACTTTCAGGTTCCTTCACCTTATCCAATATGACATCTGAAACGTTTTGACATCCTTCTAATCTGCCAAGGCATCACATCTATTACCTTCATCATTCGCTAATGCACTAGTATTGTCTAAACTTGTCTTTTGCTCGTATGATTGCTGCATTTGTGTGAAGTCGGAGTCAACAGCAAAGCTAAAGAATATTTTGTTGTGAACATAAATATGAAATCTTTTAGGATCTATTGGGTTGATTGGCGGTATGCACTGACTGATGACACCTTTAGCACCTTTGATTGCTGCATCAACAAAATCACAGCTTACCTTATACAGAGCTCTATCACGCAAGATCCTGTCTTGAATGGTCTTGCACGGGAATTCCCTACATGACTGTAGTTCCTCATTCCAGACCCTCTGTATGCCAATTAACTCAGTGTCATATGGCAAAGCTAAAGCATCCTCTGCTCTCAAAAAATCTCTCCTGTGAGCTGGCAGAGGGGAAATGCCAAGCCATGAATGCAATGGCAACTTGGTACATTTGTAAAAAAGATGACAAGAGGCCTTCCTTTCCAAAACTTCACAAAAACTTTTTTTTTTAACTTGTTGCTGCTTTGACGTAGAAGTCCAACTAATGTTGTTGCCTCATGAGCAGATTTTGCAGGTCGTGGATCCAATATATCTCCTGTAGAAACATTGATATAATACCCACATGTATGTGTTGTAATACAGTAACTCTGGCAATCTAAAGTCACTACATCTAAGTAAATTAAATTCCCAAGCCGCCTGTAATCGCAAACACTTCAGATTACATAATTTATTAGCAACAAACAATAGTCAGTGCCACATCACTGTATACCAACAAAACTTCACATGAATGACTCGGTAAGATAATTTAGATACACGAAAAGGAAGAAGCTTTGTCATTTTCTGCAGAATTAATTTGCAAATGGTCTTCCATTACAAGACTCGAACCCTCCAAATATTTGTTATCATTAAATTCCAGCCCAAAATCAGCGTGAACGATGCCAAGGATGGAAGGGTGAACAGCATGTAACGTCTTCCCAACTACCAAGGCATTTCAACTTCTTTCGTTGCGGAACAATGATACTCCTGTCAAACCCGATTCTTTTCACTGGGACACTTGTCAACTAGGTCTGTTAGTTACGCTCCCTCCAGAATCGATTCCCAATGTTGTCGAACATCACTCAATTCTATGATTCTTCCCACAGTAACGATTTCTAAATGCTAATCGCCCAACTAAGGAATTTAATCTCCAATAACTTCTCAATATTCTGTATCACTACAAGATGTTTTGCAGATTCATCTTTCCGCATCAAAGGGGTGGTCCCTAGTTTCCTCGAATGATGCAAGCATTAAGACACTATCTTTCATCTTGGCGATTCCAAACCTTGTTATTCCTAGCACTTCTCCCTGTGCTAATCGTATAGTGGGAATCCCGATTTAATTGATGTTACCTACGTATGCCATACCTCTGTCCAAAATGGAGATCCTTCCTAGCCAGATTTTGCTGAGTATTTTCCTCTACGTCAACTACTACAACACTAAGTTCTACACTTTTCCTCTCCTCACGTGCCTGCAAGTGGATACACTTTCCGACAAAACATAGACGGATTCAAATTTGCTTCCTGAACTTTCTTCTTTGCAAGATCGAACTTCAGAGTAACTGTCAAGAACGTTGCCTTAGGACTCATTAAGTCACTTGTACCTGGTCACCGCCATGAGAGGTCACTGTTAGACCTTTTCCTGCAGATATCTCTAGCTCACATATACTTATCTACTACTCTAGACATTTGAGGAATTCATAATCTCGTCTTGCATGTGTTCCATGATTTTAACTTGTTTCTTCCTACGCTTATGGCCATAGCAATAGAAAATTATGATTTGAAATATCCTGATGAGAAGCTCCTTCACGTCAAAATTTCCCTTTAGAAGAATTATTTTCAAGAAACGTTTTCTTCTCCACTTGAAGTTGCAGACTACCCTTACTATTTAGAAAGAACAGTGAAGTCTGTCCTAAATACCATGAACCTCAGGCTAAAAATTTCCTCTTTTCATATCATGAGATGGCCCAAATCTAATAGTGAGAAGCAAAGCTCTAAGCGATACCAAGTTTAAATGTATGCAGCACTTGGATTTTGAACTTGACAATAATAGAAAGACTTGGAGAGCTGATTGCTTACTACAAAATAGCAAATCATTATAAATGGGTTCTCAATAAACTTTTTAGTGAACTCCTTCCAATTAAGTTTTGGCCAGAAGTGAAAACTCAGAGATTTCCGCTAATAGACTTTCATAGAGCTATTTTGGTCAATAGACGTCTTCAGAAATATTTTCCATAAATGTACCTTTGATACTATATTGGTTTTAATTCCGGATACTAAGCTACTGCAAATTAAGCTCCCATAATTTTGAAGATGATAATAACCACAAAGGCTGGTATAAATACCACTATTATTAAACCTCACAGGCTGGCAAGACCTTTGGCTCTGATACCACTGTAATATCCCTAGCAGGATATTTGTTGATTCCTCTTTTAAGCAAAATAATCAGAACTGAAACCTTGCAGATGTATTCTAGCACAACGAATCCAGTACAATAGCCGACAGATGTTTAACCAGCTTCTTCTTAATAATAACATTCGAACTAAAAAATAGGCAAATGGAATACAATACGATGTTTAAACCAAACGATTCTTCACCAATTAATAACAATTCCTTTCAAAATAATATTCAGAATTCCAAGCATATAGAAATGCATTACAAACTTATAATGTTATAACCAAAAACTTCCATACAACTCTGCAAGTACGTTATTGTATTATACAACAGCAATACAATAACCAGTATAGAAAACCCCAATCCTAAATACAGAATTAACAGTCACATTGGAATGCTAGGATAGAAACCTATAAGCACGAATGAAACACCTGAAATGATGTTCTCGGGAAAATGGGTTTGTGTCCACTGTCTGCTAGCATGAGTGGCTATGTCCTCCAACTAGCTGAAAGCTGACGCTTTTTGAGACTCTCACAAGAGAGGAAATTGAACTAAATAATAAAATCAAGCATGCCCCACAACCAGCTTCTTTCCCCCTTTTAAAACACAAATCAAGACTCTTTGGCTCCTCTCTGGCTTTCATCTTATTCCATTGTGGCTCTTCAACTTCTTTAAGGCATTTTGTCTTGTTCCTCCTTGACCCTTTGTCCTTTGTATAACATTAAATTGACCTTTTTATATTTTTGAGTCTGTCTCAAAGTCAATTTTAATATTCTATTTAGGCGCGAATGGAACACCTAAAGTGATGTTCCCGGGACAATGGGTTTGCGTCCACTGTCTGCTAGCATGAGGGGCTATGTCCTCCAACTAGCTGAGAGCTGAAGCTTTCTGAGACTCTCACAAGAGAGGAAACTAAACTGAATAATAAAATCAACCATGCCCCACAACCAGCTTCTTTCCCCCTATTAAAACATAAATCAAGACTCTTCGGCTCCTCTCTGGCTTTTGTCTTATTCCCTTGTGGCTCTTCAACTTCTTTAATGCATTTTGTCTAGTTCCTCCTTAACCCTTTGTCCTTTGTATAACATTAAATTGACCTTTTTATATTTTGGAGTCTGTCTCAAAGTCAATTTTAATATTATATAGAATAAAACTTCAATTTTTCTAATGTCCCTAAGGGAACATTACAGTCGTCTTCTCAGCACAAGTCCTCTACTCCAGCTTCCGACGGTTCCCGGAATAATAACATTCAATGCAACTATTGCCACAAGTTTAGTCACATGAAGGTTGAATGTTGGAAACGCTTAGCTGCCCAATCTAAGCAATCAAGTTCGCAGCCCAAAGCAAACAGTACAGAGCACATTGAGCAGACGGAATCTATCTCTTACACCTTCATGGCTAGAAGACCTACAGATCATGTGAAGTCGTCTGCTAGGTACATTGATTCAAGTGCCTCTCGTCATTTCACTCACCCAGAGACTATTTTATTGACTACTCAGATTCTGTTATTTTTGGTGGCTGAGAAGAGTACACCCTTGTCAACAAAGGCAACATTCAGATTCAATCTGCTGGGAGGAATCTCATTTGTGTACTATGTTCCAAGGATGGAACTAAATCTACTTTCAGTCAATCAATTACTGCAACATTCTCCACACTTGTATGTCAGCTTCAATTCACATCAATGTACCATCACTGATTGGGTGACTCGGTTTACTGTTGCAGTAGGTCTTCAAGATCATGGTTTTTTTCAAGTTACTGATTCTAGTGATTCTCGGAGCTTATCTATGGCTGCTTGACAATCTTCTATTAGCACACTTTGGCATCAGGGATATGGGCACTAAATGTGCTTACCTCTCTCAGCTTGCTTGGGATGAGCTTGTCCTTGGATTGCCAGAGATTTAGACTCAACAACTTGGAGTTTGTGATACATGTCAGACTAGGAAGCAACACCATACACCTTTCACAAGTGGTGATTCATGGTGAGCTTCTCAGCAACTGCAGCTTGTTCATGTCGATATCTGCGGCCCTATGGCCACTCTTTCTATTCTTGGGTCCAGGTATTTTCTGTTGTTTGTTGATGATTTCAGTAGAAAGATGTGGGTGTATTTCCTTAAAAAGAAATCAAATGCATTTCCTGTATTTTATGAACCGGTCACCCATAGTAGCGGTCAAAGGTAAAACTCAGGAAAAGGCCTAGTCAGGTTGCAAGCCTACAATCAGTCACTTGAAGATTTTTGGTTCCCTTTCTTTTGTTTGGATCCCCAATGCGTCACACACCAATTTGGATGCCAAGAGTTAGAAACTCATGCTTGTTGGATATAATAGTCTTCACAAAGCCCACCACCTGATTGATGTTGAGACATCTCGTCTCATCTACAATCGTGATGTAGTCTTTGATTAATAGCGAGGACCTTTCATGCCTATTTCTCCTGTTCCTAATCCAGTAGACCAACCTATGAATGCTTATGATTTGGGAGTTTGGCTTCCATTAGGTCCACCTAATGGGAAGGGTCCAATAGCTCCTACAACTCCAATTATACTAGTGATCCATGTATAGACACCTCCAACTTCTCCTACGGGATCACCTCGATTTGTAGATGCTTCACCTGAGTTTGTTCCAGATTTTTCTGATGAGTAACCTGATCACCAAGCATCTCTTGATACTAATGTTGGTCATTCTCCTCTCCGGCCTAAGTGGTGAGCTAAGACACTTGCTAATCTTTGTGATGATGAACTCATTGATGGGAGAATTGCTCGAAAAAAGAGCAAACCTACAAAGTTTGTTAACTTTACTCTCATGGCCAACATTCACAATGTGTTTGAATTTCAAACATATTCCGAGACTAAAGGAATTCCAGAGTGGGAACAGGGAACGACATTTGAACACCAAACCCTACTGAAGAATAACACCTAGGTCCTTTCTAATCTTCCACCAGAGAAGAAACCCACTAGCTGCAAATGAGTTTACAAAATCAAATACAAATCTGATGGTACTTTGGATTAGTACAAAACTCATTTAGTTGCGAAGGGTTTTTCTCAGCATCAGGGCATTGATTATGAGGAGACCTTTGCTCCTACTACAAAGATGAGCACAATCAAATTAGTCCTAGCCATGGTAGCACAGTTTGGCTAGAAGGTCCATCAGACGGACGTCAAGTGCTTTCCTGAATCGTGATCTCCATGAAGAGGTCTACATGATGCGGCCTCCTGGTTTCAAGGTTGTTGGTGAAGACCATCAGGATCTCATATTGGTAAAAGCTCTATATGGTTTAAAGCAAGCTCCTCGGGCATGTTACATAAAAATTGATAAATACCTCAATGATCAAGGCTTCAAGAGGAGTTCTTCAGACTCAAATGTCTACATCAAGACTACTAACAGTGACATCATCCTTCTAGTTATTTATGTGGATGATTTGATCATCACTGGCAATTCAATATCTTTGATTCAAGGAATCTAGCAGAATTTATGCCAGTCTTTTGATACGACTGACCTTGGGCTCATGCATTATTGCCTAGGTGTTGAGATTTAGCAACAATCTTCTGGTATATTCATCTCTCAATCCAAATATGCCAGGGCTCTG
This sequence comes from Cupressus sempervirens, assembly GCA_028749045.1. NCBI lineage: Eukaryota > Viridiplantae > Streptophyta > Pinopsida > Cupressales > Cupressaceae > Cupressus > Cupressus sempervirens. The sequence continues at coordinate 249,216,014 of CM053790.1, read as the reverse complement.
TTAGACAAATTTTGTATGCATGATTGCAAGCGTGCATCAACACCCATGGAGAATGGTCTCAAGTTATCAGCCAAGTTTGATTCTCCTCCTGTTGATGATACTACATACAAGCAACTAGTAGGCAACTTCATCTACTACCTCTCTGCTACTAGGCCTGACATCAGCTTCGCAGTCAACTACATCTTCCGCTTTATGACAGCTCCCAAGGCTGATCATTGGATGGTCGCAAAGTGTGTGCTTCGTTATGTGAAGGGCATTTCACATTATGGACTTCTTTACTCTCGCAATTCTAATCCTAAACTCAGTGGGTTCACAGATTCATATTGGGCAAAATCTGTTGATGATAAAAAGTCAACTTCTGGATATGTATTCCATTTGGGATCTGGTGCCTTCACATGGACCAATAAGAAGTAGAACACAATTTCTCTATCCTCTATAGAGCCCAAATACTGAAGGACTATTAAGGCAAGATGTGAAGTTGTTTGGCTTCGTCGGATGCTTGGGGATATGCAGATGTCACCAGCAGGACCGACTACTCCATTTGTTGATAACGAAGGCGTTATCAAGTTAGCCTGAAATCCAATCTTCCACGAACGAACCAAGCATGTAGATGTTCAATGTCACTATATACGACAACTAGTTGAAGACGAGACAATAGATTTGCGGTATGTTCTTACCACAGATCAAACTGCAGACATTCTTACCAAGTTTGTCAAATTCAAAGGACAACTTGGTGTTGTGGATAGATTAGCCATTAAGTGAGGGTATTACAATAATGGATAAGCGTTTATTATTAGTTAATGATAATCTATTTGTAATCTATTGCAAATATTAGAATGTTTCTAATATTTAGTTAGTTGTAATTATCTATTAGCTTTTTAGCTTTCTTTTAGTTAGAATAGAATTTTTCTATTCTTTATGATCATTTCCTAAGGAAATATTGCTTTATTCTTTTGTATATATAGACCTCTCTGTCTCTGTTAATAACAAGCAAGTATTTTACCAATTATTTTGTAATTTACTATTTTTCCCTTAATACTATGGTTCCTTATATCTCCTGCCCTTTAAAAAAAAGGATTTCAAACATTGATATTTTATTTTGCTTTCCTTATATCTCTCGAGGTGTTCTCAAATGTAAGGAGAAGATGTTTCTTTAGAGAGGGAAGTATTATTGGGCATGGTGCTTCGGAATCAAGAGCCAGTTAAGTTTTCCCACATCGCTTGGCATCACAACCTTCTTGAACAAGTGCTCCCTCACATATTTAAGTTGTCCCCCCTCTAGATTGAATGATTCTCTAGAATCTCCATCGCTATCTTTGTTGGACTGTTCAAGCTCTTTGTCGTAGGTGTTCTTTCAGAGCATGTCCACAATCTCAAACTTATAGTGTTGGCTGAGGAAAATGGTCTCCTCAATTTCACTACCCTCTACAAAAGTGAAGTTTTCTATGGTAGTGCATCCTTAGAACTTTAGGGCAGCGATATCATAGGCCTTGGCAACTTCCTCTTCACGATTGAATGTGCCCAACCAATGCAAAATCTCACAAGTCTCTAGTAAAGTATGTTGCTTTGATACCATCTTGAATATGGGAAGATTTCTGCAAAATGTAGTAGCACCCCCTTTTCAACATGCGTGTTCCAAGTGCGACAATCTCTCTTTATATTGTGGATGAGCATTGGATTCATTAATATTTAATTAATATAACAATTTATAATTTAACTACACATACACACACATATATTTATTATTTATGTATATATATATATAACTTCAGTTTAGTCTCTTGAGTTTATCCAACTAAAGCTGCCAAACATTAACATATCATGCCTTCATGATAATGATTATGAGCATAGCTCTAATGCCATTGAAAGACACATTCACCATCATGTTCCTAACATTCATCGCAGAGGTCTATAATCTTTGATGGTTTGGTTGTCTTAAAGGTGTAATGGCTCATTCTGAAACCGTCACTGTCAATTATAAAGCATCTTCGTGTATACTACACCATTGATCTTTGTGTGCTTGTTGGGAGTGGTCGAGTTGTGATTGTCTATTATTATCTCCAGACTTTATTACACCTTGCAAAAAGTTTATTAAAGATTGAGACTATGTAGATAATGGTTATAGAACCGGATATTAACTGAACCGGATATTAACTGATTTCTCTTTTAGCAATATAATCAGAAATAAAACTTTGCAGATAATTTCCAGCACATTCGAAAACCAGTAGAAATTCCAATAGAAATTAAATCAACTTTTCTCAGATACAACATTCAAACTCAGATGTAAGCAAAAATGGAATACAATGCTATAATAAGACCAGAAGATTCTCCAAATGAATATAACCCATTATTTCAAAATAGCATCCAAGATGTCAAACATATAACCATGTTACAAACTAATAAGGTAAAACCAGCAACTCTTATAACTCCCTAAATTACATTATTGTATTATACAACAACAATACAATAACCAACACTATGAATCCAATCCTAAATACAGATTAACAGTCAGATTGGAATACTAGAATAAGAACCTGTAAGCGCATGTGAAACATCTAAATTGATGTCTCACCGGACAATGGGTTTTTGTGTCCACTTTTTGTCCGCACGAGGGGCTACGTCCTCAAGCTAGCTGAAAGCTGAAGCTTTTTGAAAACTCTCACAATAGAGAAAAGTGAACTGAATCATAAAATCAAGCATGCCCAGCCATGAGTCTCTTTCCCATTTTAATACACAAACTGAGACTTTTTGACTCCCCTCTGGCCTTCGTCCTATTCCTTGTGACTCTTCAACTTCACTCTGATAAATCGTCTTATTCCTCCTCGTCCTCTTGTGACCACATGGAATATTAATTTGACCTTCAATAATAAATCTCCAGCTTACATAGTCAAATTTAATATTGTAAATTTGTTCCTTCTTAATAATTCTAATGTCCCCAAAGAAGGAAATTACAAATCTCCCCTCCTTGAGATTGTTTGCCCTCAAGCAATACGTACCAGGATCCCATATAAATCTATAGTTAATCCAGTAGCCCAAACTGACAACAAACCCGGCCAAACTGTGAAGCACGGTACCACTCTACAAAACACCTGTCAACCGAATTCCTGGATCCCATACCCATATTACCCTTCGAAGAAATGTTGCGCCTATAAATTGATCAACACTGATCATCACCATAATCAGCCTCAAACTGAATAGGACCAAAATAAAATCCTCGTCCAACCATAGATACAATCTACCAACACCGAGATCCCAAACTCTGTTATGCTGCCTTGTTGTTATGATGATATAGAAATATATCTAGGGTCCATGTATAATCCAGTCGAATGTGAAGACATGACTTATGTGGATGATATAAGAAATGAACTGCTCAAAAGCTGAAACCACCATCCCATGGACATCAAAATCCATACTGTCGGCATAAACTTGGAGAATTCCCAAACGCATAGATGCTATGAGTATGAACGATGCTGAGAATATAACCACAAACCTCAAATAAATACTCCACCGAGAACTATTCAGAGGCTGATGAAAAAAATTCACCCAACTCCTGAATGGGATGAAATCGAAAAATATGTTGAGGTTGATCAAATGAAAAACAATAGAAGTTGATTCATCATTGCCATGCTGAGATCAGGATTCACTGCTAGGGTCTAAACCAGGACCCCAAACTCTGAAATCAAACTCTTCCTCTTCGTGGCAAATAAGAGATGATCCCTTATTTAACACAAAAAGAGGATTGTCGGACATCCAATCAGCAACAACTTCAAAAAATGGGTTGTCGACAAACTGAAAGTGTTCCGAAGTTTTGCTACTTAACCATTTTGGGCAGTTATCCAAGTCATACATCTACTGAATGCTATCAAGTTCATCAATGACTTCCTGGAAGAACTCCTGCCACATTTTGTTCTCATGTTCTCGAGAGTTCCATGAGCTTGATTTGATTTTCTAGTTCTCTGTAAAGAAAATTGAGTTTCACTCAATGCCTTCCGAACATACTTAAGTGTCCTGTTAAGATCCTCAATCTCATCCTTTTCCCTTTTTGACTATGCTGCATTAATCTCAGCAACCTTAAAAATATAATCCCTGTTGGACAGCAGATATAAGTAATCTGATTTCATAGTCTGGAGGGCTTTTTTGACCTTTTGTAAATCGGACGCATTACCAGTCACCTTCCCCTTCCTGTAGAGCTCCTCAATCAACTCTTGGGTACAGTCATACTGCACCAAGGATGCCGCCACCATGTCTTTACTAACCTTCAATTGATTTCTAAATGCATGCATTTCCTTATCATGTTGGTACACCTCATCGTCTTGTAGTGTCATCTTGGATTGTTCCTCTTGATTCCTATCATGGGCATAGGAAATATATGATTCATCACACAAAGACTCCAACCTACTATTACCTGGAGTGCAGCCGATCTCCTCAGCCTACTTGTCAAAGCTAATCTCTCAATCACTAATGTAGAAACTTGTACCTTGTGTCACCTCTTTTGCGTGATCATTAGAAAATTGCAAATCAAGTGGGGTTAACTTCTCTACTTTTTCAAGACCTTTTGTTTGATGATTTTGGTCTGTTGGAAATTTTTCATACACACCCTTGCATTGGTCTTTTGCAAGGAGATCTAGAACTAATTCCAAATACTTTCTTTTCGCTATATCAGTCTTATTTCACTGCTCTAGATGCAAATCCATGTAATCACTAAACAATAAGTCATTCTGAATTTGGTTAAGTTTTATACTCTCTATAGACATCAAGTATTTCTGCTTTTAATGCAGATTGATCAACACTGGTGCGCATTCTCGTTATGAGTTTGTCCAAAAAAATCATTCTAGAATTGAGGAGAAGGGTTCATAATTTGGGTATCAACTGATGACTAAAGGGGATTCATTGCAACTCATTCAGTACCAAGTGCTAATGCAGAAGACAACACACTCTGAGATGCTATATATTGTGTTGCAAAATTGGCTTTTGCTGCAAATCGATTGGACAGTGCAATGCCTAAACTTTCAGAGCATCTTATCTGCTAGTGTAACGGTCTACAAAAGCCTTTACTTTTGGAGGTGCTAAATATTTTGCTTGAATAAACATGTGCTCTGCATCACCACTTTTACCATTTTCCTTCAACAGTATTCCCTTTGCTAAGAATCCTCAGAAATCATTTGGCCAGGAAGCTATCAATGAATCATATCCTGTTGTAGCATCTCCTACGTGCCCCCAATCTGAGTATGCCTTTCCTAACAACAAATCAACTTGAACGGGATCAACCTGATCCAAATTATTTGACTGAATGGAAATTTCATCAACCTGTACATTTCCTCCATCCTGTCTCTTTAATTCTAGCCTTAGCCAATCCTTAGCAGATAAAAGTTCTTTTGTATGGCTTTATGTTCACAACCCTCCAACATTGGGTGTTATTGGTTGATTAATTCTCTTGCATGCTAAGTACCGTACTTTTGGTCTTCTTTGTCTCACACCCTTAAACTGTTGTCTACTCAATACTGGGTTACTTCAGTTTTGGATATGAACAGAAGAGTTAGTCTCGGTGTCGTGATGGTCCCTTATGGAGTATATAATCTTACTGCCTACACACATCGTTGTTATGTGATGACCTGCTATGAGTGGCCCAATTTTCCATATACGTCCAAACTGGAGTCTTTTGAACTTACATTATCACTCCTTACTTGGCAATGTAAAGTCTGCCTATTTGGCTTGTGATTCCCGCTTGTCTGCCCTAGATGCTAATGTGGACAACTGACGATTCCTATTTGCATACGTTATTAAGTCACTATTTTTAATCCTGACTGTCGCTAACATCCCCGCTAAGACATGTTACAAAACTTATGCCAAAGAGGTTTGCATACTTATTATCACCTCTTGTTGCAACCAATCATCGAGTGCTTCCACTGGTGACAGTTACCACTTCAATTTTTGTTGATTATAAGGAGATGAGACATGTGACACTAGGAACGAGACCCGACTTCACCTTCTGCTTATAGTCTGGGTTCTTCTTGTCTTGACGCCCAGCTGATTGCCGTCACCAACGCTCAATTCAAAAATCTAAATGTGGCTGAAGGAACAGATAGGACACTCGTAATCTTTGTTACCAAGAACAATAGCCAAGCAATGCTTCCCAACTTTGGTTAATGTGTATACAGCCCATTCACAGACTTGAATCTCGGCAAGGATTAATTGGTGTTACCTTCACAATATTATTCCCTGTTGTAACTGTCAAACAATACTCCTAACAAAACATATTGGAGTGAATGCATAAAGCCCGTCATGCACTTAATAATTTGACTTCAATGATGCTCAAAATAACTAATCGCATGCTAATTGTAACGGCAATGATCTATGGATTTCCAAGGTATAGTTCGGTCTCAAGCATCAATATGCCTTTCATAGCAATATGGACGGCCCTCAATTGTATCCAATGTAATGCTGCAAATTTTTTAATTATTCACACAACACAAATTCATCTATAATCACAAGCTCTAGTTGTCATAATTTGTAACACTTCAATAACATAATTTTCCACGGCAAAATTTGAGAGTTTGAATGAATTATTAAAGCTCTGAATATAGTCTAACATTGAAATGTTAAATTCTTATTTCCGACAGCCCATAGAGATATGTGGAGTGCAACATACAATATTAATAGTCTTTAAAAGATAAGCCCAATGAATGTTTCTATAGGAGTGCGACATACAATATTAATAGAGCCTTTAAAATATGGGCCCAATGAATGTTTGTGACAGATAGTATCAAACATTAAACTACAAGAAATTGAACGGGCCCACAATATCATCAATCATCTGAATAAATTGAAATGTACCTCTCGACAAATGGAATTCTAGTTTTGTAATGAATCGGCATGCGACTATGAAGATTAAATTTATTTCCTTCCAAATAATGTCCCATGACTATAATCTTGGCTCTTAAAATTCATTGTCTAGATTGAATATTTCATTAATTCCAAGTCACCAACGACAACAATAGTACTCAAGCAAATTAAATAAAATCTCTGCACCTGCTCTTGATTCTTCCCTCCACATAACAAATACAAACCAACATTGCTCCATTTTGCTAGAATATTCTGAGTTTATAATATACTTTCAGACTATCCAAAATTTCTCCAGTTGGAATAATGCTTGCAGGGGCAAAGACTACAAAGCTGAAAAATAGGTTTTGCTCGTCAAACCCAGATAAGGCTAAGAGAACTGTAAAGCCCTTGTGTTGTTAGTTTGAAACTCACAGGCAACCAAACTTGTTCTAATAAGCCTTTCTGGACATCTACCTCTACTAAAACTCTGGCATGCAAATCTACCCTTAAAGATGGCAGCATACACGAATCTGTTACACTGTCACAGGCTCGCAGGAAGACTAGCTTTGATATCACTGTAATATCCTGAATCGGAGATTAACTGATTTCTATTTTAGCAATATAATTATAAATAAAACTTTGCAGATAATTTCCAGCAAATTCGAAAACCAATAGAAATTAAATCAACTTTTCTCAAATACAACATTCAAACTCAGATGTGTGCAAAAATGGAATACAATGCTAAGACCAAAAGATTCTCCAGATGAATATAACTTGTTATTTCACAATAGCATCCAAGATGTCGAACATATAATAACCATGAATTACAAACTAATAAGGTAAAACCAGCAACTCTTATAACTCCCTAAATTACGTTATTGTATTATACAATAGCAATACAATAACCAGCACTACGAATCCAATCCTAAATACAGATTAACAGTTAGATTGGAATACTAGAATAAGAACCTGTAAGCGCATGTGAAACATCTAAATTGATGTCTCCTGAGACAATGGGTTTGCATCCACTGTCTGCTAGCACAAGGGGCTACGTCCTCAAACTAGCTGAAAGCTGAAGCTTTCTGAAAACTCTCACAAGAGAGAAAACTGAACTGAATCATAAAATCAAGCATGCCCAGCCATGAGTCTCTTACCCTTGTAATACACAAACTAAGACTTTTCAACTCCTCTCTAGCCTTCATCCTATTCCTTGTGACTCTTCAACTTTTTCTGATAAATCATCTTATTCCTCCTCGTCCTCTTGTGACCACATGGAATATTAATTTGACCTTTAATAATAAATCTCAAGCTTACATAGTCAAATTTAATATTGTAAATTCGTTCCTTCTTAACAACTCTAATGTCCCCAAAGAAGGGACATTACATATTATCTCTAGACTTTATTACACCTTGCAGAAAGTTTATTAAAGATTGAGATTGTGTGGATAATGGTAACAGAACGGCAGGGGTTGTATCTGTTGTTAAGTGTCTTTTGAATCTTATGCAATGTCTCTTGGTCTCCTTCGTCATAGTATTTCTTGGCAGATTTGAGCTTGGACGGATGCTGGATAGTCATGTTTATGGTAGCACAAGACGGAGTGAGATTATGTTGATGTGCAGATCAGCATCATTATCTCCACTGTCCTTGTTGTTTTCGGAATACAAGGCGTCGGGAATATTATTGTATCGATGTGTCTTAGATGGCAAGTGTGATTGAAATGGCAAGAGTAACTGTCGTCAGTTCGTGGGAGGGAAATATGGGCTTCATTCTTTGCAATCACAGATGCCTTAGACGATTTGTGATGTCTACATATACAATAGGATTTTTCTCATAATTGATGATTCATTAATAACACTGGTTTGAGCACCATGTCAGCCTGCTTATGTATTCTCAGGCTGTTAGTTCTTCTCATATATATTTTTCTGTGTAATTTCCGTGAAGCATGTATATATTGCTGTGTGAGTGAAAAGGATATGCAGGTATTGTATGGAGTGGTTGTGTGATCCACTGTTGCATTAACATCTGAAGCAATAGGGTGATACATTGTTGTGCCATGCAATGTATATATTTTCTTGATGATTATTGTGATTCGATCTGATTGGCAGGTCTGAGATAGTTTGATGCGTATTGCTCAGCAATATAACACTCTGTGTATGATTATTGTATCATCAGTTTTATGTGTGATTTCTGATTCAAAGGAGAAGTGTATATGTCATAGATATCTAATCCTATAAGGATATTCTACTAGAAATTGTTATGTGATATCAGATTGTTGAAGATGACATTCTTCCATATAAGTTTGTGAAGCTTTGTATTGAATCTCCTGATTTTTCAATAAAGGGACTATTTTTTAGTGTGGTTGGGTTTTTCCCTCAGGCTAGAGGGTTTTCCTAGGATAAATATCTTGTGGTGATTGTTCTTGTGTTTTAAAGTTTCTGGCTATTACATTTCTAGTATTCTGGTTCAAAATTTAACATGGTATCAAAGTCAGGTTTAAAGAAAAGGTCCAAAACCAGAACTCTTTAAGCCTTGAAATATTCTTTGCTTGTCTTCTAGCAAATTTATTTCAGCTCCCAACAATGGTGACTGGACTCAAAGTTGAAGATATACTGGATGGTGCAACCAACTTTACTTCATGGAAATTTAAAGTCCCCATTGCTCCTGAAGAAAATGATCTCCTCAACTACGTGAAGTCTGATGTAGTTGAACCTAAAGCTCAATGCAGGAAGAATAATATCATGGCAAGGAAGATATTGATTGATTTTGTTAAGGATCATATTCTACCTATTATATCCAAGTTGAACTCAGCTAAAGAGATGTTTGAGAGTCTTTCAAAATTTGTAAGAATTCAACACCACAAGTAGAGCTCCAGCCTTGTGATGTCAACTTCTTCATTTTAAGATGGCTAGAGGAGAATCTATTGTATCTTTCTTGATGAAGATTACAGAATTGAAGGATCGGCTAAATGCTATTGGTCATTCAGTTGAGGACAAAGACCTGGTTATGCTAGCTATGAATGGCCTCCCTCATTCTTGGGGATCTTTATTCAAAGAATTAGTGGAAGAGATGAATTAATTAGATTTGGTCATTTGAGAGCCCAATGTATTCAAGAGGAACTCAGATTAGATGTAAGAGGAACTAGTTGAAAATCTCATCATTAAGAAGATAATGTTCTTGTTGCTCATACATCTAAAAGAAAAGTAAGTGAATGGAGAAGAGTAAATTTCAAGAGAAATGCAGATAAGGATTCAAATTCAGCTCCTGAACTGAAGAAGTATCTTCTAGAATTCAATGTTTTAGATATGACAAATATGGTCACTTTGCAAGAGATTGTTTCTCAAGACCAAAACATCAAGTCATTGTTGCAAATGTTGATGTTGCTTCACCTCATCAAGAATCCAGTGTCAAAATTCAGGACTCTTATTCTAAAGTATTACTTTTCTGAAATTTAGATGCCGTAGTATAATCCTGTGTTAAGTTTTGAATTAGTCATTGTAAGAAAGTATTGGGGCCTCCACCATAAAGTCTGGCCCTAATAAATTCCTAATCACACTTCTGGCAGATTTTTTTTTTTACATTTCTGAACAAAGGAAATTCTGAGATTAAAAAAGTGAAAACTTTTCTTTGTTAAATCTCCATTATATTTCCACATTTTTCCCAAGAAGGGTTCTCCATGTATATTCTTTCATGATCAATTTTATAATTCGGATCTTGTATTGTTGATCTAAATACTATAGTAAAGATATGATCTTATTACTTTGTTTGAAATTTTGAATTGCATGACTGGAGATTCAGTTAGCAAGATTCATGGATTCACATATGCTGATTCATAAGAAATTGATAGAGAACAGGGATGATCTCAGTCTGTTACAGGTATTCTGAAATGATCAGCAAGCTAGTTGTCTATTTTTTGTTGGATACTCAAGTTTTCAGTGTTGAGGTAAGCTATGTTATTTCTGTGGAAAATCATATATCATGCTTTTGGAGAAGATTGTACGAAATTGTTGTTGGTCTCTGGTTTGATTAGTGATGGGCTCCATACAAAGAATTGTTTAAATCTTGGTCTCATTTCGCTGGGAGTTTCAGATCATTGTTTAACCTTCCATAGCCTCTTGTTTTGACTTCAATCACTTGGGTGAGTTTTGAGGGCATTTGGGTGAAGCTTAGAGATTTGGCTGTCCTGTTTGAGTTGCGCAGTTTGCTACAGCAGATTCGAGATTTTAGTTGCAGGTTTATTTGTGTTCGTTGGAGGTGTTGGACAAGCCTTAAAATCTTGTAGGAGCATGAGTTTTTTATTTTTTATCCAAGGGGAAGCTAATGCCTATAACTTCAGATAAGCACTTCATACTATTGAATAATTTTTATGAATCTTTTATGTAGGTATTACTTTAGAATAGTAATTTATGTATTCTTTTAAGCATTGGTCTGTATATTTCTCCTCAAGGTAGTTTAATTCTATGAATTATTATCAATCTCTCTTGATTGCAGGATGGATCAAGGAGCCGAAGGATGATGGATTAATTATCTGAAACCGCATAGAGGAAGACTTTAACATCCAACTAGAGATATGATCATAGGTTTCATTTGCAGTCATTCGTCTAAGACTCTAAGTTGCTGTCTCATAACAAGGTTGGGTCAGACTTGGATGTAGTGTCATGTCCCCTTGCAGAAATAAGAATAATAAAAGAAACATTAAAATAACAATGTGCTCATTAAATAATATAATAAATATTTAATATAAATCAATTCAATATATTAATGATAATGTATGAAAATTGAAATATTATCATAATAATAAAATATAATTGGTATTCTTTGTAAAGTTAAACTAATAGTTATGGAGAAGTGAATGAGGTGTCTTATCAATAATCAAACGATGACATCAATTCTTTTTTGAAGATATAAAAATAAGATCTCTCTCACCCCATTCAGCATGATCGGGCATTTCTTATTCAATATATATCATACTGCTATTCTATGGAAGAATGGCAGATTATAAATACAATTATTACTTATCATAAAGGAAGAAAAATTATTATTTATTTGATATTCAGAAAGAATACAAAAGAAATACATATCAACAAAGAGTGTTGGCCATTTTGGCAAATCAGCTGTACAGCTGGCAAGCAACCAGCAAGTAATTCTGATAGTTGAATATTATATATAAATTCTGTTATGACTGAGGAGCCAAAGTCTTACATATACAGTAATAATAAACTCAGAATTATATATTCATATGTTTATAATAAATATATTTAAAATATATTAATATACATAAAGGTACATATATTATTAATAATCAAGATTGTATGTATGTATGTATGTATAGATACATATATACATATATTTAGGTCCTATTACTATTTGGCTGAGAAGGGAAGATTGAAGTGTTACCAAGGAGAGGCTTGGATAAATTCAAACAATGGATGTTTGTCCCAACATAGGGTGGGGATCAGCAACCCCGAGCACCTTGTTGGAAAAATCCTAAGAAAGACTTAAGGGCTTTGATCCATAAACTGAGGGAATCGATTGAAAGTTGGTATCTAGGCAACTTAGATAACACCGACTCCTTTTGTCATTAAGCTGGAATAGTAATAAAGTAAGCACCAACGATAATAATTTGTACAGATAACTTAAATCTAATAGAATGAAAAACTATTCCTATTAGGGGACATTACAAACCAAACCCTAATTGGGAATTTGGAATAAATTAAATAAGGTTCCAATGAGGGACTTTACATGGAGAGTTTGCATCAACAAAGAAATTGAGAAAGATTAAGACTCTAAACAACGGAGAACCTATCATTGCAATCAGCTAATTCTAAGAGGAGGAAATGACAATCAGCGGGAGTTAAATTCCAAGAATTCAAGGCATGAGTCAAGAGCATATAGGTTCTAAGATTAATAGAGGGAAGTTCACTTCTAGAGAGTTTCATTGCAATCTCTGAGGCAGCACAGATCAAGAGGAAGTTTTGTGAAAGAGTGAAGATGTCAATTAAATGGGTTGCAGTGTTGCAAAGAACAAAATTGCATAGTCAATATGGATTGGTCACTGGTAGCTTCACAAACTTTCAGTAGAGAGTGATTTGGGATAAGGTAGAGGAGCACAAACCTAGACTTTAGCATGTGAGAAGTTACAAAGGTATGTGTTGAATACAGCAAGCATTGCAGACAATCTTTGTACGAGGACATCGTGAGGTTGGTGCAATTGCTTGAAGAATCAGAGGGAACTTCAGTGGCAAAGGGAGAGCACCAAGTCCTTTGCAAAGGATCAGCAAGCTCAAGAAGCGGTGTGGCTTCAAAAGCTCATTGTTTGAAGCCATTGTTTGGTCAAACATTTGAGCCAATTTTAAGTAATTATGAGAATCAAACTTGAGAGAATGTGGTCATCACTGAGAAGAAGTATTTGTTGTTAGGGAGTCTCAGCATCGTTTGCTCTTATTATGTGTTGTCATGCATTTTTCTCTAGGACAAAGAAATTTGAGGTGAAAGCTCTTGTGATGCATTATTCTCTAAGACGGATAAACTTGAGGTGAAAGCTCTTCTAATGCATTTTTCTCTAAGATGGAGAACTTTGAGGTGAAAGGCCTTGTAATGCATTTTTCCCTCAGATGGAGAAATTTGAGGTGAAAGCCCTTGTAATGCATTTTTCTCTGAGACGAAGAAATTTGAAGGGAAAGCTCTTCTTGCTCTTTCCACTAGTGCAAGTAGCCACAATGGACATCAAGTTAAGGGACATTGTGACGAAATAATGTTGAGTGACTCCGTGATGAGAGCTTGTGCATATTCCACTCATGGAAGTAGCCATAGTGGATGTCATGTTTAGAGAATCCATAACAGCATCACATTGAGTGACTCAGTGATGTGATCTTGTATTTATTTCACTCATGGGAGTAGTCATGATGAACATCATGTTGAGGGAATCCATGATGCTATCACTTCAAAAGAATCTGTGATCAAGTTTTGCTTTTATCACATATGGGTGTAGTCATTGTATTTGTCATGTTGCGAGACTCTATGACATGAGAACTTTAAATGGCATCTCATGTGCTAATGTTTGGTAGCACCAGGAACTATGATTCATACATGTGTTTTGTGTTTTCATTGATCCTTAGCATTGTTGTTTGTGTTTACATTTCTCTTCTACCTGTGAAGGTCTTGTTGTGATCCTATTATTATCTGTTTGGATTTTATTATGCCTTCATGATCGTGATTATGAGCATAGTTGTATTGCTGTTGAAAGACACATTCGCCACCATGTTCCTTGCATTCAATGCAGAGGTGTATAATCTTTGATAGTTCGGTTGTCTTAAAGGTAAAACGGCTCATTTTGAAACCATCGCCTTCAATAATGAAGCATCTTCGTGCATACTGCATTGTTGAGCTTTTTGTACTTGCTAGAAGTAGTCGAGTTGTGATCGTCTACTATTGTCTCCAAACTTTATTGTACCTTGCAAAAGTTTTATTAAAGATTGAGATCGGGTAGATAATGGTTATAGAATATGGGTTGTTAAGTTTTTTTTGCAACTTATGCAATGTCTCTTTGTCATATCCCCATAAAATCATAAAGATAAAAGTCTCTACTGAGATTTTTTTATAGAAGATAAATACAATTTTAATACTAAAACATTAGAATGATCATACATTAATATCAATATTAGTGATGCTAGACCAATATATCTTATCCATTATCAATGTTGAGAACATTAAACTAATCAATATTAATACCATTAAAGAACTATAACTTATAACAAGAAAATTAATATTAGATATTAATAACAATATGAATATTTCTCATATTGAATTAATCAACATTTGTTGAATAAATAAATAGTAATTAGATACAAAAGTAATAATACAACAAACTTAATTAATAAATAAGTTTACAAATTAAAATGGTCCAACTAACTAAAATAAAATCATTATATTAGTGTAGCTTATTAAAAGATTACCGTAGTTCAAAAAGGCACCATGAGCGAGAATGAAAGGACATGCTGCTCAGTGGGCCATGAGGGTTATATATAAAAAAACAAATATAAAAAGAGGAGAAAGGAGGGCACAAAAAGTAATATAAATTACGAAGTCTAAAAAGTATATCCCACAAGAAAAATAAGGATGCAGCTATACTCTTAAAATAGGGAGCTATATATATGAGTAAATAAAGCAGATTTAGAGAAAGAGCCCATGTGGGAGGAAAATGAAAGATAAATTGCAGCAAAGGGTCGGGAGCTGCTTAAATACACCCAGTCGAGGAATATGATGAAACAAACTCCACATGGCATTAGGACCAGTATGAAGGAGATGTGTAAAGGAGTAAAACAACACACTGACATAATCAGCGACCTGAAAAAGGGATAATATAATGGTCCATCAGCATATGGAGCAAACGCTTATCCACAGTTAGCGTTAATTTAATAGGATATCGAATGGATTCTTCTTAGAATTTCTACGGCAACATAATAATACAAAGGTTGCCATTATTTTAACTATAGAATCTTGGTTAATTTATCATTAAGATATGACTTTTCATATCATAAGATGTGACTTTTTGATAATGAATGTATAAATTGGAAAAGGAAGACACATTCTAAGATATATTTGACAAGCAATTATAAAAAGATATACAGATTTTGTGAGGAGGAATAAGGGTGTAAAGATGACTTTGTAATAGAAAATTCAAATGTAATATTGTAATGATAAATAAAAAGCCTTTTGTTTATATTTAAGGCATGGAGTTTAAACAGCAGTTGATTTGTCCTTTATAATCGTCTTTAAATTTCGTAAGCAATTTAAATGTCAGATAAGGGACAGGGTCATTTATGGCATTTTAAACTCACTCATCATAGATATAGTGAAATATTGAATTGTTTCTGTATCTATGTCTAGTTTATCTCCCTACCTTAGGAGTTAAAATCCAATTTGGATTAGTTTAAAATTGTGTATATATACTTGATGATTGAAACTTGACATATAAGTTGTAGAGTCATTCATGTGGCACAATCATAATTAATCAAGATATTGGCGTATTGTGGATGAGTTTGATAGAATGGAAGGACATGTTCACTTCTACTGTTAAACTAAATGAATATTTGGACTTTCAATGGATGAAAAGAGCAAGTTGGAACTTAGAAAGGAATTGTCATTTTTTATACAAAATTTTCAACAGTATAAGAATGAGTGGAAATTTTACATTGTGGGGGGAATAATAGTCAATGTTCCATTCCCACTTGAACCTTATTTAGAGGGGAGATGTTCCATTCTCAAATAATCTAAAAAGACAATTTCTGAATCTTTATGTGTAGATAAGTAATTTTATCTTTTACATTTATCTACTCTTTGTAGTCTCTCTCTTATTTGTAATTCTATATATACTATAAGGATTATTTGCCTTGATCTTTTCCTTTATGTTAGAGGATGTTCTTACAGGAAAAGAAGGTTGGTACTTTACACAGGCTACCATATATTGTACAAACTCAATCTAATGATAGTAGCTCTAAAGACCCTAATGATCAAGATGGATTAAGTGAGGCTCTTGAAGCAAACATTTTTGATGATTGGATATATGGGATCCTTCTTCATTAAGAGGGAGTATGACACTTCTTCTAAGGGAATGCAGAAGCTTAGAAGATTGATACTCAGAGGCAGTCTAGAAATACATGTGGGTAACTATCAGATGTTGATGGGCCTACTCCTACGTATATAATGAGGAAGTGATGACTTATCACCAGAAAATCAGGAAATTGATATCAGATTCAGATTAAGTTCAACAGGCATCCTTGGGTGAAGAGAGTTTCTAAGGAAGTAACTAGAGGACCTGACTTCCCAAGATCGATGTTTAGAGGGAGAAATTTTGAGATGCAATCTTTTGTGGACGATATCTTCTCTATGAGGAGAAGTTCTAAGAGAAATTTTTTGTAACGCGCTCTCCTCTATGAGAGAGAAGTCTAAGGTGAAAACCCTTGTTCCACCCTCTAGTAGCAGCTATGGTGGGTCCACCCTCTGACCTGGTTTATGGTGGATATAATGTGAGTTACTACATAATGTTGTTGTGATTAAGTCATGAAAGATGATGATTTTTCATTGATGTATATATTTAGAGGGGAGCTATTGAAAGGTGATGATCTTATCAATAGTTGGACCTGTTACCATAACAAACTACATTAAGTTGTTGTCCCAGAGTACCAAAGGTTATGACAATGAACAGAAGGTGACTATTGAAGGAAACAATCTTATCAATAGTGGACCTATCTCCTAACACCAAAATGTGTTGAAGCGAGTGTTATCATGATTCTTCGGGCCAGATTTTGCTAGACACCTTGACATTGAAGGTAACAATCTTATCAATAGTAGACCTATGTCCTAACACCAAAATGTGTTGGAGCGAGTGTTATCATGGTTCTTCAGGCCGGATTTTGCCAAACACCTTGACAAACAACTCATCATGGTTCTTCGAGCCGGATTTTGCCGGACACCATGAAATTAAATTGTTATGGTTCTTCAGGTCAGATCTTGCCAACACCATAACATAGATTTATTATAGACCACACTTAAGGTGGTGTTTAAACTTATATTAAAGTTATAGAATTCCCTTCAATTCCCTCTTTGGTAAAGAAGTGTTGAGAAATTTAGCATCAGTGTGAATCAAAGCCAATTACATATGTAATATATGTTATTATATATGTGTGTGTGTTGATAGTTTTATGTTGATATCCTTAAAAATGTCATTTTAGGAAATTCATACTGTGATGATATCTCTTCATGTACTCAAAAACATAATATGTTCTATATCAATTCTTCCTAACTAAGAGGGAGTGTTAAGGTTGTAGTTACAATCAGATCAATATGATCATGAGTTTCATTATTGATGGTAAACCATCATTAGATAAATATTCTTTTCTATACATATATTATTATATATATAATATATATAATAATGTATATATTATACATATGGTTATTTATATTATTAATAAACTAACTAATGATGTTTAAACCTTGGAGACATGTCTCTTGAAGAGCCATGTGTTGTGAGGTTCTCACACCATCACCCAAATTCTTTGGGGACCCCCTTTTTTGATCGACTCAGCAAATTTTTGGGTTGTCCAAAAAAATTGAGTTTTGAAAATTTCACGCCTTGGACACCTTCAAGGCCAGTCGAGAAAGGGCTAGATTTATTTTCACCTAATTTCAACCCGATTTTCCAGAGCCACCAATTTCATCCTTAGGCCGGACAAAATTTCAACATGCAACATTTGGCAAGATAAAATTGTAGATTTGCACTTAGACATTTTCTTTTGAAAATCCAGATATAACAGTGAAAATTTGAACAATCTTTCAAAAGAAAAATTTTGTTAGACTTGGGTTTTGGAAAATCTCAAATTTTTGCTTTGGTGAAAATTTTAATTTTGTAGAAAGGCTAAATTGCAAAAATCGATTTTTAGATCTAGAAGCAATTTTATTTTATTTTTGTCAAGAAATTTCTAATTGGCATAGCAAAATCGATTTGAAGGAAAATTGCAAAAAAATTGGCTTTAATAGATTAAAATTGCCTTGAAAGCTTTTTGCCTTTAATGAAATTGGTAATTTAATATTGAAAAAATGGTTTTTGGTTAGCCAAAATCCAATTTTAATAACGTATTAATTACTAAATCCTCATTAAATGGAAATATTTAACATCTCCAAAGCACCATTTAATTTCTTTTTGCAATTTGGGGCTAATTGGCAATTTAAAAGGGCAATTTTCTTTTTGGCAAAATTAAATTTTAGCTAAGTATTTAATTGTGGGCCTTGACTTTGATTTAATTTTTGTTTTTTTTCCTCCTCCAGGACCAAGTCGGCTGGCTTAGAGGGAGTGAGAAGTTGGGTATAAGAGGAGGCCTCTCTCCCACTTCTTCCTCACTTTTCATTTTTCCTCTCCATGCTTAGGCGAATTTCATTGAGGAGCAGATTTTAGGTGTTTGGCGATTTAGCTTCAAGGCAGATTTCCTCCTTTCCTTGGCGATTTTCCTCTTGGGACAGAATTCTCATTGTTAGAAGACTTTGCAAGGGGCAGATTTCTTCCATTATTTGGCGATTTCTGCTAGGACAGATCTGATTTATGTGCCATGGGCGATTTGTGTGAGTGTCTGATTTTCTCCACTTAGGACTGCACTTTTTATATCAGACTTAGGTGATTTTTGTTAAGGAAGAGGATAGATGAGAAAGTCTAATTTTTTCTTTGTGGTGGATAGCTTTAGATGTTTAAATTTCTGATTTGCAAAGGATTTGAAGTTCTTGAGGTCTAGTTCTAATTTCGAAAAGTCGCTATACGATTATTGGTTAAGGTGAATTTTCATCATTTAGAGTTGAAAGGGGTCCTTAAGCTGACATCCTTCTTTCGCTCTAGTCTAAGGATTGCTTCCCTTGGTTCTACTTGCCTTCTGGTCCACCACTCTACCATCCCATAATAGGGCAACAAGTATGGAGGATGTTAGTGCAAGTAAGAATCCCAAGCAGACAAACACTAAGAAAGACAAAGAGGATATGATACCCAAAACACCCTTCTCGAAAATGAAGAGAATAACCGACACCAATATCGACACAGTGGACATGATAAGGATGAAGGATAGACTAAAGGAAGGACAATCCCCCTTGGCAAAGAGGATATACAGAAGCGGAATTGTACATGCGGTAGCTTTTCCTCCTACATTGCCGTGTCCGGAATTGATTATTGAATGTGCATCCAGATTTGATCTAAATAGTAATTCCATCATTTTTGAGGAAGGGGAGAGAGTGTTGGCCAACATCGGCGAACAAGCAATCGAAGAAACATTCAACATTCCCCAGTACAAAGGCATGATGGTTGTGATGATGGATCAAGCAACCAAATCATTTCAAGAGAACCAAGAGGCCTATTTCACGCATCTAAAGCAGAATTGGATTCACGAGGGAAAGAAAGGTGTTAGCAGATCATCAAGGTTCACAATGGAGGATTTCAAGCCAAAATATGGTGATCTTGTTCTTCTCAGCCGGATCATGGGCCTAGCTCAAGGGATGCAATTTGAAAACTGGATGTACTTCTTCATTGATGAAATTGAAAAGAGGAAAAGAAGATTTGATTGGGCTAAGATCATAAACGAGAACTTAGAATTGCAACTCAGAACCGTACAAAAAAAAAGGCAATTCTACATGGGCTCCTATCTGTTCTACCTAATTGCTAGATTGTACAAGAGTCTGGGACTAAAGGCCTTAGCAGAAGTTGGTAGGGGGCCGGGGCAATATTTGGTACATGAATACTATCCGCAGCTCCATTTGCATAACAACAAGGATTACAAGATATTTTGTGATGCCTTCGCCATGAAGACAGTAAAGGTATTACAAGAGACACCTGCTAAGAGACTTTCACCAGAAGCAAAAGCAAGAATTAGGAAGTATGGGAGTTGGTTCATCCAATTTCCGCAATTTACCTACATTAGAGTGGCAAGAAGTACAATTTATCCCAAAAGGCTTCCAAGGTAACCTCCCGACTAAGCACTATGATAGAATGATAAGAAACAAAGGAAAAACAGGCATTACATTCTCAATCATAATTGGCAATGATAGTTGCCCAAATCGGGCCTCCTTTGAAGCTGTAGAGAAGGAATTGAAATGGTATCATCTAGGATGGTACAGAGCAAGGCAAGGATTTGATCCTAATGGTCTTATCAAGGTATCTCTTGGAAATGAATTCAAGCATGTTCCCACCATATAAGACTTTTGGGCCAACACCAAAGATGACTTTCATGTGAGAAAGCTAGCCTTCTCCAGGCTATCGGTGAACATGATGAGGGCTATCAAATGGAGAGGCCTTGATATTCCGAATCAACTGAAAGATGATGAAAATGTGCTGAGAGAAGACTATGATACAGTAGAAGGAACAGAATTGAATCTAGTGGATTGGGATGACCATCAGGATCCTTCCTTGGAGGCAGTTACAAGGGTAGTGGATTTACATACTAAGTCGTGGTATAATTGAAAAACTAAGGAAGCTACAAAGGCAAAGGATTCCCCTTACCTATGAGATGATGATGCCAAAAGAGAGACAAGCAAAATCAGTCGAGCAGAGGAATGAAGGAAGTAGCCAACAACAGGAAATGGTTAGAAACGGCAAGAAAAAAGTTTTGGAGGTAGAGAAGGGCAAGGAACATCTGGTACCTCCAGCCAAGAGACTGCAGGTAGTGCGATCAAGAGAAAGAATAATTGAGGCTAGAAGCCAAGAGGTCAATTCAAGTGATAAAGTGGCCGCTGTAGAGGTGAGCTCTGATTCGGAATCAAGTGGCTATAGTGAGAGCACCGAGTACTCCCCTCTCTCGGAGAACCAACAAGGAAATGATATGGCAGAAACTAGTAGAGAAGAAGATAGGCCAATTGACATTGAGGCAACAAGTCAGGCACCTGAGGCTGTTGGTGATGCTTTGTTAGTCGAACCGAATCCAGATTTGGGGAGATGCACTGCACCACTATGGTTAAAGCAAATGCTTATGCCAAGAGGCGAGGTGGTAACTACCCATACAGTTGAGGACATCCAAGGGTTAATGGAAAAAGGTGATAGCGAGAACCAAAAACAAATGGCAAAAACGGTGGCAAGGGTAATCAAGAGCGACAGTGATGGTCACTGAAAGGTTCAGATTGCTATTCCAACAGTCAACAAAGCAGTAGATGAGATTATGGCCCAAGAATGAGATAATGGAACATAACTTGGGAAGGAATACAGATGATATGGAGTGTGAGGAGGTCTAGGAAGGTATAGCATCAATCAAAGAAACGTTGAGAAAGGCTAATGAAAGAATAGTAAAGTTGGAGGCCGAGAACAAATATTGGAGAGATTGCCAGCCCATCCAACAGCTGCATCAGGCAGCCCTTCCTCAAGATAGTGGGAGCAATTGAAAAGAGATATCAGCTCAGCTACACGAAGTCAGGGGTTGGATCCATGATACAATCCAAGTGGGGCGAAATTTCTTGCCTTCATCTCGACATTCCAGTCATTAGTGGCTGTTAGAGACAGGTTCAGATTATTCGAAGAGGAGTGGAAAGATTTCCTTCCTATCAAAGATTTAGCTATTCCTAGGCTATAGGCGCTCACTGGGCTACCAGAGGCATATTTGCAAAAGGCCAGGTTGGTTGATGAGAGAGGATTGAGTATAGTTGAATCTTGGTTTGTTGCATTGACTACGAGATTTAGAACACTTGAAGAAATATATAATGAGATTGCATGGCACAGCCCAAGCGTTGACACTTTTATTTCAACCATGATGAGCAACGTTGGGGTGGCACTTGATTTTGAGGATATCAGAGAAGAGGATGTCAACGAGACAGATTTTGGATCGAGGTTGGATGAGTTGGGAAAGGTTGCTATCAAGAAAAAGCATTTGGGCACCCTTTCCTCTCTCAGTGCTTTTATTGGATTTGCAAAGGAATATGAGAAGGATCACAAAAAGATACTACAAGCAACGAGCAACGTGGCAAAGTTAGCGGAACTCAGGGCGAAGCACACACCTTGTCCTCCTATGGAAGAAGTTGACGAAAGGCTAGCTAAGTTCATTGCCTTAGCTAAAAAAATGAAAGAAAAGGGAAGAGTTATATTAGAAGATCATTTGATGTAAGCCCAAGTGGCAAATTTCTCTTTCTTCTAGAATAGGACAAGTGTCTATTTCTGATTGGCCACCATTTTGGCGCCTTCTCATTAGTTGCCACTTTTTGTACTTTTTTCATTGGTCCATTGATGAGGTGGCGGCTTCTTATTGGCCGATGGGGTGGAAACCCTAATTAGGGTTTTTAGGATCCAATCTGGATCATTGATCTTGTTTTGATCTCCACCATCTGTTGTATTTCTGGCCCCTATATAAGGCCATTTGCTCTCATTTGTAAAGTGTTGGAGAAATTGTTGCTAAGATAATACCAAAATTGCTCTCTTCTTCATTGTTGTGACTTGCATGGTGATTAAGAACATTGGGTATTATTGCATGTTTTCTACTTCCACATAGTTAGATTTCCTTTCAAGTTGTTAAAGTTGGTTGCATTTGAAGTTGTTTAAGTGAGGTTAAAGTAGATGGATAGTTGTATGGTAGCATTAGTAGGTGTTTGCTAGGGATCAATACTAGACCACTAGCATCCTAGTGGCTGGTTGGGAAGCCTTGTGTGGTAAACTAGTTTATTATTCCTTTGAATCATTGCACATGTGAAAGTGAGGCCGCTGGTCAGCTCTCATTAGGTTCGATCCCTGTCCATTTGCTAACCTTCCATTCGTAGGAGTAGGAGTAGAATAGTGAGTAGCTGGGTAGTCGAAGTTTAGAGAGAGGGAAGTTAGAGAAGTAAGTCAAGTAATAGAACACATCCACTCACCTTCCACCATCACCGCTTTCTCACTAACATCATCCTTGGCAGACACATCCTCCATCATCATCACCATCAACATTATCTGCCTCCACACATTTCACAAACCAAACCACCATCACCTTCATCCCACCAAAGTCCAAGTCATCCTCAACAATTTGCGTAAGGCCGCCTACATGATTACTAGCGAATCACATCGATAAAACTGAGCGAGTATCCAATGGTGTAAGGAACATTGGAGTTATTCTAATATCCCATGAGCAATAACTTTTCAAGAGAGGAATTGTATGTTTGATACACTGTGTCGGCTATCCAATTATTAATATGTTATGTAAGTGATACAAAACTCCCATGAACACCATGTCTCCTTCTCTCATACTTATATAAGATCCAAATCTGCATTTGGAACATATGTATAACAATGGCAATGTAATTACATTTGCAAAACCGATCCATGTTACTTAACACTGAATATGTGTCCATATGGGCCCAAACGAAGCCTCAGAGTTATGAAAATTGGGATTTGCAATTTTAAGGAAAATTCAAGAAAAGAGATCACAAACAACCTGCAGCAATGTGTAGATCATGAAATTCTACCCCAAAACAAAACAAAAACATGATCGAAAAAAGGACTCCAGATGAGTGAGATATCGTTGTTTGAAAATCACCTCTGTAATTATTTTTCCTAAATCACCATTACAGCACCTCTAAAAATCAAATGACTCTAAATTTCACCTCAGATGTCCAAGATTGATGAAACAAAAGTTGATTCAGGGGTTTTTTGACCTTCTAAATGTGATGCCAACATCTGATTTGCACCAGCAAGATTGAGCAAAGCTCCAATCTTGACCTGTAAAAAAAAATCTCCAATGGCTATGCAATGAACGCTCCTTTGGCTCTAATACCATGTAAGAATCTGCCTCAAGCTTTCGTACTATGTAAGAATTTACCTAAGGCAAGAATGAAATGCCAAGATCTAGAAGCTCCAGAGATAGCACAAGAGAGACAAGATATGATCAAATGAGAATGGATTAATCGGATAATTGGATGAATACATTATAGAAGTGCCTTGTATATAAAGGCAATCAAGATGACTAGGAGTCATGCAAGAGATAAGCATAACTAAGCACATGTCCACCAAGAGTGGATTATACTCCATTGTGCATGAATGTGCATGCAACAATGAGAGTATAAGAATACAAAGGTGTATCTCATAAAGACATGTAGTAGACAACACGTGCTCAATTGGATTGCAAACTACTGTGTTATCTACATAAAAACTCATATGAATATGCAAACTCTTAGGTGTCTACTGTTGAAGATGGTCGCTGCGATAGAAATCTTTATCTCTGGAAATATGAAGGTTATTACCGTTATTGTTACGTTCAGCTGAAAAGGACGCTTATGTTTAAATTGTAATATTGAATGTAATGACATGTGTCATTCTCATGCATTGAGGCATGAATATTCGAAGAGTCATATTTTATTATAGGAGTTATGAGAATCTCAAGAGACCTTCGGTTATAATGTGAAGAGTCTCTCCTATTGTTATATATATCACATTAAGTGATAAACATTGTACACTTGAACATTTCATTATCAATAAAGATATTTTTGTGTTGTGTGGCTGGGTTTTTCCCTTCATTCTCGAAGAGTTTTCCCAGGATAATTTTGGTGTTCTTTGTTTCTGTTTTCTCTCTTTCTTATTGCTGGTTATATTTATGGATTTCTAGGCTCTAGTTTCAACATCTACATGACAACTAAAATGAAGATGCATTAACCTAAGTAAACTTAAGTAAGGTGTAAATAGTAAATACTTATTTACACCAACAGTTCTCTTTACTTTTGTTACAGCTTCTTATGTTTGTTAGGTTGAGAGAATACATGACATGAAAATCTGAAAATATCTCCATTGCTAAGAGGGAATGTTAATGATTGTAGCTGCAGGAGATATTTTGCATACCTGTGAAGCTTATCCTATGTGTATTTATCATTCTATGTGACTCTCCGTAGGTTGTTTTAGAGACATATTTATGTATTCCATCCAGCCCGTATTCATGTCTTTTGGTGATTGTCACATTTGTGGCATCAGAAGTTTTCTACAGTTCATACAATTCATTGTCGTTACCATTATAGTCATTTTTGGAGGAAGATTAAGTGTTGTCAGTTCATAATGATCGTGTAGCTCTTGTGACCTTTGGTGGACTCAAAACATTAAGAAATTGTAACTGCCAAGTGATGACTCTTTGACTACCAAAGGGTGTCTTTCTGGGCAGTGTCAAGGATTTGCTTTGAAAAGGCATTGATTCATTCCTTCTTGAATCAGTTCATATTTTTCTGAGATTATTATTTTTATATTTCCGTGAGTGTGTTGCCAATAACTGAATATTGCTTCGTGACATCGAGAGTATTTCTGTAGCAGGCGGTTGTGAGTTCAATAGCTTGGAAGGTTAGAAGATCATATGTATTTCATTTCAGATATTAATGTCATGCTTGGTATAGGAGCAGAACTATATATGTATCGAGACTATTTTGTGATTTGAAAGTTGTGTATCGTGACTTCCTGAAAAACAATACTCTGTTGATTTTTATTTGCTCTGATCATAGAATGATCATTGATTGTTGGAGACATCAATAAGGGGCAGGGATATTATTTGTAATTGATTTGAAAATCTGAATAAAGGAACTATCTTTCTGTGAGTTGGGCTGTTTCCCTCAGTGAGGAGGATCTTTTCCAGGATAAATATTTGTGTCTTCTGATATAGTATTTCTGCATATTGCACTCTTGTATTCTGGTTCAAAAAATTAACATTTTCGATATGTTTCAGTTCCTATTTCATTCAAGGAATTAGTCATTGAAATTTTCAATGGACTTCTACAAATGTAAAGCTCTTTTCAGGGTTTCAGTCTTCAGATGTTGAATGTCAAGTTTTCAAGACTATAGTGGTTCAGAAGCATCAAAAGGTCAGCAACTATAGTGGACATATGGGATAAAACTGCCTCTAGGGTTGTACTATGTCTTTAAAGAAATTGTAATAATTTGTCCAATTTCTCTCTTGTCACATATGTTGATATGAATATCACAAATACAGTACTTGATGAATGCCATAACATTGATAAGAGTCAAGACAACTATAAACCTTGAAGTGATCTTTTATTTCATGCATATGGATTCATATATCATAACTTTGGGTGATTAGGTATGTTAGGTGCCTAATATCTACTCTGTTTTATTTTTGTTTAGATCGACCACCTATATTTCTTTCACTATTGCTGCCCTCTTGTAAACTGTGACTAATCTTATCTATTTGAATAGAAACAGATGATTCAATCATGCTTCTAAACCTAAGTTGCCAGTTCCAATTCTGATACGAATGTGGGTTTGAGATTAAGGTTCAAAGTTCGTCCCAAAAAATTTTGGGTTGAGATCTAATTTGTTTTGGGCTCGTCTGTACAAGAATATATTTTACAATATATATATGCAGTAGCGAATAAGTCCATACACCACTATGCTAATGTTGAAGCACAAATGACATATAAAACAACCTTTTTGGACTTTTTAGTGGTCAAATTTAAGGTTGGAGAGTCGGATAGACCTAAGTTGGCAAAAAAAACTTATGAAAAAGTCAAAGAAAATGATGTTTTCAGTCAATTGGCCCCAAATTCATTCCGGGTTCATGTGTCCAGACTCCAAACCATAAGTGTTCCAAATTCGTCCACAAGTCTTAGAAAGTCCTTACGTGGCTTTTTAGTGAATTTGAGTGTCTGCAGCCGAACTTGATCAAATTCACAACAAACCAGAATTTCTTTCAAACCAAATTTCAATTTCGATCAAGGGGGAGTGAATGTGGTAACTTAGTTCTAAACATACAAAATCATTGACTAATAATATTAAAGCTAATTTCCATATTTTGCAATTCATGATTCAGTTATAAAAAACAAGAAAAGTACTGTCTATGAGCATTTCCAGTAAAAAATATTTTGTGAATCATGTCCTTGTATCATCATCTTACATATGCTGCAATGATGTTATTATCAGCTATATAGAGATCTTATGCAGCTAGCTATACTTGACTTGGTGACAAGATTTGGGCTCAAGTATTCATTTGGGGATAGTTGTTGTTTATTATTTTTAGTCATTCATTTTATTTTATTTAAATTTTTGTTAAGGTATGCGTGTAGGAACACCCTCCTGAGTTTAAACTGAGCTTGAGAAGATAGATTACCGACTCTCATCAATTGGGCTTTAAACCTCCATAATGTGTAGATGAACTTTGGTTTCAGTTTCATGATGACAACCCTTGTCCTTGAATGTTAAATTATGTTCTAGGATTTTAAAACAGCCATTTCAGGACCCAACAAGATCCATATTCTCATCAGCTCGAACCTAGCATCTAATGTGCTAATTCAGGTCCGGTATAAGAATTCGGCTTGATTAAATTTGGCATCAAGTCGAAGCCTTCTATTGCTTGATATTAAAACCAATATATTTCAGCCACCAAAGATATAATGGGTCAACGTTGCCGCTCATTATCATCTGGGCAAGAAAATGAAATGAATTGCCAATTTAGGGTTCCTTCAATACACCACATGTTTCCTCTTAAACCCTAGAAGTCTTGAGGACTAAAAGTCACTAAAACAATTAAGTGGTCTCGTGGACGTCATTTAAATCGCATTCATTCATTCATTCATTAGGTGTACTCAACTGGTTTCAAGTGTAGCTTGAGAACCCATCATCAAAGTGAATGATGAATCCATTACACATGGAGCTCCTTATATGTGAAACTTTCTATAGAAAACTTTGTGGGGTAGGCTTAACAGAATTAAACAAAAACTAAATAGAACCTGTAAAGAAGTCCTGCTTATGAAATTCGATGGTACCCTCCTTACCTGGGCACATGTCTGGGCAGGATCCGAGAATGGGCTCTGAATCTTCATAGTCCATGGTCTCATCCATTTCCTTCTTCTGCTGGGGATTCTGTTGTTGTTGCTGTTGCTGTTGCTGTTGCTGACGTCCCAATGGAGGCGAAGAAGAACGAATTGAGTCACTGAGCTCAGTATTAAAACGAGCCAGCCTCCTCGCTTTTGCTTCCATTTCTCTGCAGGTCCAATCATTGCCATAGAGATACATACATATACACATTGAATATAGGAATATTATAGCGTGCACCCAGCAAGAGCAGAAAAATACCTTTGGCGTTCATCATCATTAAGAAGAGAAGGTGGGGAAGTGGACCTAGCTCTGGGCTTTGGCTTAAGGGGTTCATGAGGTGGAGAAGGTGAATTTCTGGGTTTGGGTCGAGACCGCGGTGGAGATGGAGAAGTTCTGCTTGGAATATTTGAAGGGCGAGGAGGGGATTGATCAGAAGTGCCGAATGAGATGAGTTTTTTAGGAGGCGCCACAGGACCTGAATTCCCATCGAAGCCCTTGAAAGCCATTTCCACGCCCGCTGCTACTGCTGATATTTGCACGTCTGAGAATTCAACCTGTTTCAAAACTCAGCGTTCAAGTTCCAGCGTTTCATTACCAGAATTGACCACGAAATATGTAAATGTGACTATATTTGATTCGAATGGATTTCTTCATTTCCTTTCACCTCTTCCACTGCCACCGCTCGTGTCGTTGCTGATAATCCTACTACTGGTGTGCTCTGTTATCAGCCGGGATTCCATCCAGGGTTCAGATTCAGCACCGTTTTCCCTTGTTTTCCCTCAAATTCTAATTGTTTTTTTTTTTTTTTTAATCGGTTTCAGACTTCATTTTTCAATTCGTTGTCTACACAGAATACCGTTATGGATTATTAGGATTATTAGTAACGTTTTTTTTTCACCTCCTTTATTTCTTTTTTCGTGGTAAGCACATGTTATATTGCAAAGTTTGAGGAGTTCTATTAAAATAATGAAATTATTATATGCTAATTTCAGATTTATGATTGGCTGACACTATTTTGCTAGGGTTTTATTCAGTTTTATGAAAAAAATTATTGAACAAAAATCAACATCTGTGGCTAAGTTGGTTGCAAAAGGCAAGAACATTAATGCAGCTTAATTATTATTAATGTCATGACAGGGCGACAAATAATAGTGGTAAGTTAGCATTTATTATGTTAAGATCAGAGAGCCACTGACAATAGAGGTGGATAAACACCAATAAAATGTTTTCCAATTTTCAAATTACGCAGCAATTATAGTGCAATTTGCAAAGGCAAAGGTATGAAGGCTAACTCTTGCGATTCATAAAGTGATCTGTTGCAGTACAATGGTATTCCATTTCTTCGTTCCGTTGATTTTTTTCTTCACAGTTTTATTTGTGTTTGCGTGTGCTTCATAATGATCTTTAATGAGTTTTGATCACTGATTAAATAAATGTTTTAAGCAATAGAATTAAGGTTTCCAGAAATAATTGTGGTTTGAAGCTGGAATTTCGTGTTTGTAAGCTAAAATATAGGGTTTCAAAAAGCTCACGACTGGGAGTTGGAGCTTGTGTGTTTGAGCTTGTGAGCTTGTGTGTCTGAAGCCTGCACTTGGGCGAGTTACGTTGCCCTCTTATGCAAACCAGCAGTAAGCTGCTCGTAAAGTGAGACAATTTTTTGTTCTAAAAGAGTGCAGCTCTGCTCGCCAATTATAGACGTAGCATCTGCCCTTGTCGTGCATGTCTCCATTTCATTATTCTGTTCTATTTCAGTCGATATTGATTATCCTAAATCTGCTTTTCTTCATTCACGCGATAAAATCTTTTCAGATTGACTTTCTTTCTTTGACATGGGGTTTGTCAAATCTTCTAGAACAAACAAGCTACACCCAACCAATGATGGATTGGCCACAAAGGGGCCAGTGGCTCCATTATAGAGCACTCTTACAACAAATAAAGACCCTAGCTTCTACTACTAGTTGAGTTGTAGCTCAAAAGCATGATCATATAATCATTTCGCTGCTAGAAGACTCTTTTGGGTTCCCAAACTTTGTGTTGAGCATGATTAATTGAGGCTTCAACCTGTTTACCTTTCGATGAATCTCTTTACAATTTCATGAGATGAGTCGAAAGTTCTCCTAGATGCTAAAGCAATAATAAATATGTTATGTCTATCAATATATCCCTCTTTGCTAAATTGGTATATGTTCTGCAATAACCCTATTGGTTTAACAATATAGTTTAATCCCAATCAAGAAAATGGGCTATTAAAAGCCATGAGAGATATTCTAGCTCGGATGCAGAGGAAGCACACACCTTGGACTCTGTAGACAAGGTAGGGAACTAAATATAATCATATATCAATGTACTAAAGGAACCTGTCAAATACAAACTCATTGAGGAAAAATTACAAAAATCTCACTAAAGAACATAAACAAGACAAAGAAACCCTAGCAACGATTTGCAGGACCCTTGAAATACTATCATTTTCCATTTTAGATCCTAGTTGTGCATTAAATATTGATTTTTATTGTACTTCCATTCTATTAAATCAGAAATTCAAACTATAGCGGAATTATTTTGTAAAAATGCTAAAGAAAATATGGCAAGTACCTTTGCTTCAATTAGACATGATTTATGAAGACAAACTAGATTTGAATGATCAAGTTGAGACTGTTGTTCCTTTGGCTCCATTTTGAAATAGACACCGTCTGAAGCAATTGAATCTAGCACCACCAAAGGTAAACACCTTTTGCTTTGTCTAGAAAATTCAGAGATACAAATCTTTTTGCTAATTGTACTCATCATTGGGAAAACAATGGAATTTCTATTTTTGAACTTTGATGCCATCTCTCCTCTTTAATTTTTATTTATTTACGTCAATTATGTTATTCTTGATTATGGATGCCATTCACATAGCCAAGCCAGTTTTTGAGAACACCATTGTCAACAATTCAATACTTAGAGAATGATATTTTTATAGCTTCTATGGCTAAATTTTTGACTAATTATCAGAGTATAGACATCATTTTGATATTCATATTCTTCGTGAATTCAACAGGGCTATGATGATGTCTTTGAATATTTCTAAATCATTGCAGTTTTGTAATATACTTTATCCCATTTTCCTTCAGTCAACTATTGGAAAAAATTTAATGCATTTTTTGCCTTCCAAATCTTATACTACAGTCACTCTACCTTCTTAGCAACTGTAGTATGTAAAGGAACACATTTGAAAATTATTCCACCAGATATTTAAATTAACGATTTACATCTATACTCACGCTTTGTCTTCTTATGAACTGTAGAATGTAAAGGAACACATTACAAAATTATTTCACTAAATATTTAAATTAACCATCTACATTCATTATATCCGGTCAACGTAACACATGTACTTGTGGTCTTAAATAAGATAATCTTTGATAAGTAGGAGATAATTTCCATAGCAAGTCAAATTATGATATTGATATCAGGATTTAACTATGTGATTTTGAGTCAAACTCATTAACCCATGTTTCATGAGTAGTGATTCAACATGAATCCATCTCTCATGAGAATAAATGGAACACTTAGCACTCATTGGATCTAGGTGATGCTCACAGGGGTGAAGCACGGGACTTCCCGAGAGGTCACCCATCCTAGTACTACTCCAACCTGAGTGCACTTAACTACAGAGTTTCCTCCATGGTTAAACACAAAACTTTCAACCCATTTGCAAAATCTTTACCAAGTGTTGTGCCTTATGAACCATTCATTAGAAAGCCCCTTAAGCTCATCAATTGATAAGTAGGAGATAATTTCCATAGCAAATAAAATTATGATATTGCTATTAGGATTTAACTGTGTGATTTTGAGTTAAACTCATTGACCCATGTTTCATGAGTAGTGATTCAACATGAATCCATCTCTCATGAGAATAAATTGAACACTTAGCACTCATTGGATCTAGGTGATGCTCACAGGGGTGAAGCACCGAGACTTCCCGAGAGGTCACCCATCCCAGTACTACTCCAACCTGAGTGCACTTAACTACGGAGTTTCCTCCATGGTTAATCTTTAATAGTCTACATTCTTCACATCTAGACACATACAATGTGACAATAGTCTAACATAGTATTGTCTTAAACTAAAAAAATACAAATGACAGAAATATTTCCAAGTTACTTGTCACTTCACTATGTTATCTCTCACCTTAATGAATTTCTTGAATGTTGTTGAAAAGGACAATTGGTTTTTTATTATTGTAGACATGGTTTCCAGTCCATAATGTTGATATTAGAGCTTCTAGAAATGACTATGTGCATTTTTGTGTTGGACGTTTTGGATCAAGCGCCATGATCCATCATCAAGAATAGATAGCCAACAAGAGAATGGTTATTTCCATCATCTGGAAATGGTTGTGTGCATTTTTTACATTCTCTTGTTCACTATCTATTTGTGATGGTTCATGGAGTTTGATCCAAAAAGCTAAAAAAAATGCAGTCATTTCTAGTCTCTAGAAACTTCACATTTCAATAATTTATTATGTTTTATCATTTCTATCTGGGGACAGCAGTATGATTTTATGCTTAGACATCAAAATCAAAGATTTAATATTTTTTGATAAAGATATATCTCTATGAAGCCTATTCTTTATAAACAAATATTGTTCTATATACATTTTTACAAACATACAAATTCTGTATTGCTAGTTTTAAAAGTACTTTAGGGATTTGTTTTTATCATCTTTACAAAGCTCACATCTTCAATTTGTAATTACCGATCATTAATCTTCAGTTCTCATGTAATAAGAGATATACTTCTTACTAGAATAATCTTGTATTAATTACCTCATAATGGTCATTTAAGTGACTTGATGTATTGGGTAAGCAAATGCATCTAAAAGCACTCCTCTTGCTCACATAGAATATGTTTTTTTTTAGCTTGCTTTGAAATTCATAATTACGATATTTGTATCAATTGTTTTGGTTCATTGAATTCTACATAGATGAAGTGTATTCCTAAAATACTCAAGTATTCTGATCAAAATGATTTTATGCACATAGGTGACAAGTACAAAGTTTGTTGTGTCAAGA
This sequence comes from Cupressus sempervirens, assembly GCA_028749045.1. NCBI lineage: Eukaryota > Viridiplantae > Streptophyta > Pinopsida > Cupressales > Cupressaceae > Cupressus > Cupressus sempervirens. The sequence goes on along the minus strand of CM053790.1, from coordinate 249,182,851 downwards.
TTTTCAATAACAAGAAACATAGAACACAATCTTGTGGCAAGTGCGACGGGTTATATAGTTAGTAATCAAGTGAGCATTTTACAAAACCCTTAAAGCTTTTAAATAACAAGAATAATATTAAAAAAATTTCAAAATTGTTTTGTTTTTCCTAATAACCAAAATTTTGTAAGCCTTGGTTCACTTTTTCTATGAAATTTTGAAACTTGCATAAATAATGATGTGAGAACCTATTTACAAATAATAAGAATAATATACAATTTCTTTCAAAATTGTTCGTCTTTTCCTAATAACCAATTGAATTTTGTATGCCTTAGTTCACTTTTTGTAGGAAATTTTAAAACTTCCGTAAATAATGATGTGAGTACCTATTTACACCCTTCTTTTCAGTTACTTCAATATAGCACAATTGCAAGAACGTCGATTTTTCTTTCGCACAAACCTATATTAGAAAATGGATTTCCATAATAGCTATGACAAATTGATGTCATCATAATCTAATGAGCCAAAAACTAGGCCAGCCAAACCATTGCCTCCAACATCATTTAATATCTCAGAACATACATAGCTAAGAACACCAACATCAACCAATGCAAATATTCGATACTTGCTACAATCCTTAAAAGAAATAATACATGATGGCAAAAACAAATAGGCAACTAAGAAAAACCAAAGACAACAATCATCATCTTCCATGATACAAAGTCAACCACCTCCAGTGCAATATACCACATCTGTCAACTTATTAATAGTAGGCATAACAACAACATAACAAGGTCATGTCAAAAGTAGGCATTCACTACATTGCCTCAAAAACATAATACAAAAGACCAAGAGCACAAGCTTTCTTCAACAAAACAGAAAGCAACAAAATGCTGACAGTGGTAGAACAAACAACAAACTTCGGTTGCATTTCCATCAAATTGGAAGACACAACTCTAAACAATCCTCACCATGTAGGCAAATCTTAAAATCAATTAAAGCATACCGATGTATTATAAATGACACACCCATAAACCCATGCAACATCTATGAAATGTTACACTTCCAAAAAAATATGCAAATCATTGACAAAACATTTCTCAATGCTTTCAACTCTCTTCCAATAACACATGAAGAGAAGAAAATTGAAATCAGTGAATTGGTATGTACCCAATGTTTGAAAGTTGTTGTATCTGGCAAAGTTCCTCCCTTTGCTGCACCTTGGAGGATACAAAGAAACAGATGTATTGGCGTAGTGCATATGCTGACCTCACTAGAAGAAAGACTTATCTCATTGCACATTGCATTTGCACAAATAAGACAACTAGGTTACAAAAGGTCATAGTATGGCCTAAACGAAACAATAATCAATGTGCACGTAGATATTGATAAAGTACAATGAGTATTGCCTTAACAATTGGATGACAATAGAACAATTGCAATAAGATTGAAGCGAAAACTAGAGCATGAAAATGCATATGCCCAAGGCAATGTAAGACCCCTATGTGTAATGAATGCATTATCAAGTCTAGCAACAACGCCCTTGTATATTAGAGAGAACGTTGTCATAAATGAGCTTTGGGAGGCCATTCTAAGGGGAAAAAAATAGTAGACAACATGTCTTAGCAATACATAAATAGAAGACTTTAATGAGAATGATGAACTAAGTAATGAACCAGTCTCAGAATCGCTTATCCATTGGTTCAATGACACACATTCAATAAAAGATCTTGACACAATGATAATTGAGATTGCACCTTCTAAAGGAATTAGACCTCTTGGAATATTTCAAGATCAAAACTTAAAGGAAATGAATTTTCCAACTCTCTTCTATGGTTATCCAAGACCACAACATGTTGTCTCAAATTTCTCACTCCAAAAAATAGTGAAGTGGGAGCTCATGCATCTGGATAATGACTTTGCAACACATATTACAATCATTTTCTTCAAAACAATAAAACTTATCATTCAACAAATCTCCTCAATTGCATGGGTCTACATAAGAAAAGTTAAGCTCAAAGGTAAAAATGTTGTTGGCAAAAGATGTCCACAACCCCACAAATATTGAACAAATATTAAGATCACCAATCGGTTTCAGATCATTGAAGAGTATTCATACATCCCCTGATTACTTGGACAATACAAGGAAAAACATATTTGCAATGATAAGGCAATTAGGACCTCCAACATTCTTTGCTACATTGACAAGTGTTGAGCACTTATGGCTGCCACTAATACAAGCTTTGGACGATATCTATGCTACCAATAACTATGAAGAAATCGAAACTATAGAAGATAAAAATCTAGACTTTCAAATAAGACAAAATCCAGTTTTATGCACTCGATTTCAATCATCGACTCAACGCATTTTATAGAATGATGTTAATAAATACATAATTGTTTGGCAAAGTGTCAGATTAATTATTTGACACCAAATTCCAAAATAGAGGAAATGAACATGTGCATTTTATGGTTTGGACTGAAAATGCACACATATATGGACAATGCAGAAACCAACAAATTGAGAACTTTGTCGACAAATATATATCTTCTAACTATACACTTCTAGATGAAAACCTTGCCAAAATTCAAACACACCATCACACAAAAAGCTGCAAGAAGTATAGAACATCAACTTGTCACTTCAATTTCCCTATGCCTCCAATGAGGAAAACAACTATTCTAGAGCCTTTAACAACAACAGATACAAGAATGAAGGAAAAAGCAATGGAGCTCTTTAGACAACTTGAGCACAAACAATATTCAAGAGATGTTACATTTGACCAATTCCTTAATGACTTCGACACCACCAAAGACAATTACATCCTAATGCTATGGATGACACTAAGAAGAAGAAGACTATTACTAAAAAGAGACCTAAGTGACACCTGGACCAATGCATTTGCAAGGAAAGTGCCATCATTATGGTACTCAAATACTGATACACAATTTATACTGGATGCCTATGCTGTTGCATCTTACTGTTGCTCTTATATGACAAAGCAAGATACAACAATGACATTAGCCTTCCAACAGTTGTGCAAGCAAACAATGACAACTTATGACAATAAAACAAAAGTCATATGCAAGCTTGGAAATGTATTACTAAACTATCAACAAATGTCTAGTCAACAAGTCATCCATATTGCATTGTCCTTGGCATTATGTAGATCATCAAGAAAAACTGTGTTTATCAACACTGCACCATCAGAGAGTAGAGTTCTCATGCTCAAAAGTCCAAAACTATTAGCTAAAGAACATGATAACTTTGAAAACATCATGTATGGTTTTGCAATAGAAAAATACATATCAAAGCCCATCACATTAGACAATTTATCACTTGTTGAGTACACTGCACTATACTACAATAAATCAACTGGTTTTCAAAAAAGATGAAAAACACAAATTATACGCTTTGTGAAATACAATCCACACATTGACTATGGCAATTATTGTAGAGAGAAACTCATGGTGTACATACCTTTCTGATTAAATGAGAAAACATTGTTATTAGAACACAACACATGGGTCGATGCATTCAATGCTAAAAAGACACAAATAGCAAAGATTGAAAAAATGTTCAATGTACAAACTGATTATGCATGGGGTAGCATACATGATGCACAAAAGGAACTAGAGAACACTAAAAATGAAACAATGATATTCAATTACCATTTACAATCTAACGATCAAGCAACAACACAAGAATAGTATGACTTAGCTAATGACCTAATGCACAATAGAAAACTCAAACCAAAGTAAATTGTTCAAATTGTTCATAATCCATTGTTTTCAAAAATTGCATACCCATTCCTGCAAAGAACCCAAGAATACTACACAATACAAAGAAAATTAAACAAAGAGCAATAAGCATTATTAAAAGATGCAGTTATGACAAAAAGACTTTTTCCACATAAACTGCTATACTTATTCCTAATAGGAGGAGCAGGAATTGGGAAGACCTTTACAACAAAACTACTCTATGAGGCTTTGATCCATCTATACAATAAACAATTACATAGTGATCCACTCAAACCAAAAGGCATTGTTGTAGCATCAACATGAAAGGCTACATACAACATAGGAGGTGTAACTGTACATTCCATATTTCATCTATCATGTGCTCATCAAACATCACACTATTAGACTCAGACACCCTTGACAACTTAAGCAAGAGACTAGATCAACTTCAAGTTCTTTTAATTGACAAGACATCACTAATAGGATCAACAACCTTATACAATATAGACAGAAGACTCCGTCAAATAAAATATACACCAACTCAACCATTTGGAAATATAGACATCATATTTTGTGGTGACTTCTACCAAGCACAACCAGTATGTGACGGATGGATTTTTGAGCAACCAAGAATTAATGGCGAGAAAATTCCATACACATTTTGGACTAACAATATCAAATACTATGACTTGAAAACTATTGTTAGACAAAGAAACACACACTTCATCTCTATTCTAAACCATATAAGGGTCTCTGAACAAACAGATCAAGACATTTCGTACATAAATAGAGCGTGTCATAGGCCTATACCTAATGATCCAAAACTGCCACATTTGTTCCAACACAACTCTATTGTTGATGAGCACAATAAAAAAATGTTAGACCTACTACTGACAACAATCTATAAACCTGAAGCAATTGATCAAAAAGATACAACATTAGACAAGAACCCTCATCAAGTAGAAAGGAAAAGCTTACCATCAACTATATTCATCAAGCTAGGGATCCTAATTGAGCTCATAGTAGGTAATATTGACACACAAGATGGTTTGGTCAATGGTGTTGATGGCACATTCCGACTACATACAAACAACAATGAAGACATCCTCTAGATCAAGTTCAATGATCCTAATGTCGGAAGACTATGAAGACAACAAATGCGATACATGTACCCAGATACAAAACCCACTACATGGACACCACTGACAAGAATTACAAGAAGAATGTGAACATTAACAAATATAGTCATGCGATCACAATTCCCTATACAACTTGCATCCACAAGAACTATTCACAGAGCACAGGGCTTGACAATGGACAATATTACTTTTGACCCCACAAAGGTCTATCAATATGGCCTTTCCTACACTACCTTGTCATGCGTTAAAGACATAGAAAAATTGTACTTGATGAACAAACTACACCACAATAATTTCAGGCTTTCCCAAAAAGTCAAACTAGAAATGCAATGGTCGCAAACATTATCACAATGGCTTCTACATTGCACTCTTCCTCTTACATCACTAACCACCATTACAATAAGTACTTTAAATAATCAAAGCCTACAACTACATGTAGAAGAAATAGACCATGATCATGACTTGCATAGTGCAACTATACTTTGCCTACAAGAGACAAGAACCAGGCACATTGACCAACTGCCACTGCTAAATGAAAAAATTGAATTCTACCCATTGTACACCATTCATGGATTGCTCACATGTTGCAACAAAACTACCATACTGCAAAATATCAAAACATATGCAACTAGACACCTCGAATCAATCATAATTGACATTTATCACATGCAAGCATGCTTGCGCATTCCAAACATATATATGACACCAATTGCAACAACAAAAAATCTTTCCACTTTCATGCAAATCATCACCACCAATCTACCAAAACATTCAAAACTACTAATTGTAGGAGACTTCAACATCAACATTCTAAAGATATCAACAAAAAAATCACACCTCTTCGACATCACACAACAACACAATCTGAAACTCATAATAGAGAACACAACATCACAAATAGGAAGCAACCTCAACCATATTTGGATACACAATACAGACATTGAAATAAGAAAAACCATTGTTCTAGATACATACTAGACTGACCACTTTATAGTTGCAGTCCAATTGTAGCTGTAACAAATGACACCATAATCTATTTCTCACATCAAACACAAAAAAAAAATATCATAGGCTACAATTAATCATCTAATATTGGTTACATGTTGAGTGTAGGTCCATTTCAGCAAACCATGGAGATAGATCAAAACACAAGCTCTCCAACTACTATCGACAACAACAAACACAAGAGGCAAGTAGTCTTATTGCTTTGATACTCCTCTACAATCGGTCAGCATACAATTATTATAGTCTATGTATTTGAAGATAATTTATCTACTTTCACTACAAATAGAAGCTCATTGTCACTTCCCTAATTGCCATATTTGACATCTACAACACACAATCAGCAACAGTCTTTGAGGGTGATATCCTAGCTACATATGGACCAGCTTGCAAGAACTCTGCACAAAATGAACAAAGATCATCAATTGCACACATAGATCTCATAGACAAGCTGACATACTCACTATAACGGCAAACATCACCAACACCTTGACTGTTAAACACTTGCACTGGTTGACTCCTGGAACAAGCATCTGCATTTAAAAATTTGGAATCAAGAAAAAAAACTCACAATATGAAAGAGGAGATGCTGACTATTGCATACAGTTCAAGTCAGAAACTGAAGTCAAACAAATACCTCCTGTCTGCAAACAACAGAGACTATCACCTGATACCAAAATCTCCTAGCTGATTTAGTCACACAATAATTATCCAATTAGCAGTCTTGGTGTCCTTGTAACTTCATATGTATAGGACCCCACATAATTCTAGTTGTAGATCAGAGATGGACAATAGCCATCTGACACAACTACTATAAGTAACAAATAACACAATTAGCTTTTATCACAATACTTTAATCTAATTTCAGTACTTCAATTTCTAATAGCTACTTTTCTCATGCTAGTCCATAGTGCCAAAAACACATAGCTATAGCTACAAAAGCCTAGAAACTATATGTAGGTCAATAACATTGCCAACAACACTGTTGCTACTACTAAAAAATTTCACCTGTACTAGTCCACGAGGTTCAATAGTTATCATATTAGGCCTAGCCACCTACATAGATCACCTCAATGACAACTGCACTATACAATCACTACAACAACTCGCAAATGCCAATCTGCAAGGAAGTCAAAAAATAACTACTACCTCAAATTTTGTACTTAATGACAACAAAAACAACACTACACTCAATTACAACTGACCTCAACCTTTGTACTTTCAGGTAACAAGAATATTATGAGCAAAAAATGTCCATAGCTCACAATACCAGCCACTATGCATAGTCTGCCAACAAATAGTATCTATATCAACAACAGCCAATCCAACTGACATTCACTAGACCAAGTGCGAAATAGATACAACATTCCAATTCCAACCCTATCTCCAATGTATCATCGAAATAGAAAACAACATATTTGAATGTAGTCTACACAACAAGCTCTTACAAGACTACTTTTCGAAATTAACAAAGATTGAGTTTGACAAGTACACAAAAACCATGTCTGCAGCAGTCTACATGATGCAGAACTTTGAGATTCAAGGCATTTTTACACTCGCAATGGACCACACAATCACATTGATCACAAGAGAAACTCCACTTGTGAGCACTTCTACACAATTTCCTACTACTTTCATTACAAACAGTCAAATTTAACTAAAACAAATACAAAGAGATCTACTAACTCATATTTATTTACAAATTGCAGGGTACATAGGCCACATATGATCATTGGAATAATCTTGCAAAACTACAACAGCAGGCAATGAGGTAAAATCAATATCCCCATAAAACCAACTAGAAATGTAATGCCAGACATATGGGATGGGCTTTTGTAGATCGCTATACATGTAGCAATATTTACCTATTTATTCTTATTTATTTATATATTATGAGAGTGCCAAAATCAAGTACGTCATTGATATATTTTATGCTTTTCAAATTTTTACAATAATTCACTACATAAATTACATTCTACTACTACGTAGCTCTAATGACAACACTCTTTTCCTGTAGGCACATCAACCATATCAGAAGCAAAGTGAAACCAAAATTTTCAACACCAATTTTTGCCATTCACTAGCTTATGTACATAGTTCATCCTTGATTATACAACAAAACATAATATATATGTCACATTATTAGGCAGCTCATACAACACTAAATTCGACCTTGTAATACTCAGGCTAGAAATTTTTGGCTACATGTATATACAACAAAACATAGAATACAAAGTCTTTTCAGCACCACTACAATTTTGTTGTTGTTTACTCCTCGATGTATAAAAGAGTAGATAGTTAATAACACTTGAAAATATATATACTCATAGATAGTTTAAACCTTTCTTATAGGCAACATAGTATACTTTTCTCAGCTTTTCTTCCTCCTTGTACTCTTCATTATTTTTCATTTCATTTGTTTGTTGTTCCTATTTAACAAGTACTAACGCAATCTTCTTAAAGTCTTGTTTGTCATTTACTCTCATCAATATCATGTTGTTGTTACACAGGCACCATCATCCTCTCCTTTCACATAGATGACTATAAGTACACTTCCTTATTTGTACTATCCATTTGATGGTTTGAGAGATTTGTTCAAACTTTGCATTTTCCTCTATACAATCAAACAGATTAATGAATACTTTAATGGTTTCAGAAATCTGTTCAAACTTCACATTCCCCTCTATACAATAAAGAAGGTTAATGAATACTAATACATAAAATAATAAACAAAAACTATCTTCTGTCAAATCTCGTCATGACCATTGAAATCATCTGAAACCATCTACAGTTGGTTCACCATTTTACAGTTACAAAGATATACGCAAAAGGCAGGGACTCCTTCTCACTAGAGCTCTTGTTATTATTATTATTATTATTATTACTACTCTAAGAAATTAACAAGACTAGTACTCCCACTTTAGATGCAATGGAAACCACTCAAGATATTGAAGGTTAATCAACATAAAATGTATTAATGGTACGAGTTAAGTTTTTTTAGAAAAATATATTATTAAAAGTGGTGTTTTTTATTAAAAAAATTATAGTTTAATATTACAAAATATACAATTAGAAATAATAGATATTCAAAATTTCACAAAAATATTTTTTCTAAATATTTTAGAAAATTTGGTTAATGGTGTATTTTATAGACAGCTTAACCTTGTTCATATTAATACAATTAGTAAGGTCACTTGAGGAATTATTTAGTGAGTGATGTTAATCATCATTTTAACCATGAATCTTATCATAAACATTAAACCATTATTCTAATCATAATTATAATTCTTAAAAAGATCATAATACAATCTATAAAGACAAGTTTAATCATAATAATGACATAAATCTAAACTAGTATCATAATTAAAATGCTAACTTGAATCATAAATCTAACCAAATTCCTAAATCTAACCCCAAGTTTTAATCATGATAGAACCCCTTATCTTAACCATAATTGCAATTTTAAACCCTACTCGTAACTCTAAACCCAATCCTACCTCTAGTCCTGACCCTAGTCTAAACATTACACCCTCTTCATAAACAAGATCATAACCCATACTCTAAACCCAATTGTAATCCTATCTATGGTGTAAACTTAAACTCTTGTCTAAATTCTAGCCCTAAATGCTAACACTAACTCTAACCATACATTACAACCATGATATAAATCTTAAACCTAACCATAATTGTAATCCTCGACCTTGATCTTAACATTAATGATAACACTATGATAATGTAAATTTTAACCCTAACCACAATCCTAACTAAAATTTAATCATAATCCCTAAAACATAATCCTAATCAAAACCCTAATTCTAACTGTGATACTCGTTATGTAAACCCTAACCATTATATGTAGTTTGTTATTTAATAAATTACGTAAATGAGTTTAATAAACATGTCAAATTTATTATAAAAATAAAAAATAAAAAATAAATTATCAGTAAACGGTCAAAGCCTTCTGAATTATATTAATAATAATAAAAACTAAAAATAACAAATCTTCGTTCAAATAAGCACTAGTAGGAAAGAACGGAGAAGAAAACCTCTAGTCTTATTCGAGACTTGAGTCTTGTACATGATTATAGGTATAAGAGGGGCATACCCTAATATTTTGTTTGCATTAGTTTACATATGATCCCAATAGTTGGGATCTACACAAGGTGTTCCTTTTACAACCTTTAGTTTAAAATTGGATAGATCCTTTAGTTAGGATATGCCTTGATAATTTCCATAATTCTGAAGTTTACCCATAGCTTGCTAACTTGTTCCATCGAGTTCTGAGTATGGCTAAATGAAGTCTAGATTTCTACTCTTTGGGTCTCTTCATCTTAAGAAAGTTTTCAACTCTCAAACATAAGTTAGTATTTAGAATCCAAAACACATGCTTGGTTCTTACCTTTATTTTCTAATAAATAGATTAATATATTTTTCTTTAATTTTTGATGTTGAGTATTTTTTTTTATACTAGGATAATAAAAGGAAATTACCTTTAAACTTGAGACAAATTGTATATTCTAGGGTGTTTATTAAGAATTAGAGAGTTGATTAATTGAGATTGTTGTATGTTCAAAAGGAGAGGAATTAGAAAAGTTTAAAATTGATCAATTGATTAAGTTAAAGTTGGATTTATACAAGGGTAATTTTTGTTATATTAGATCATTTTTTTACTCAATTTCCTATTGATTTATTACTTGAGATTAGTGAGATTCAAATTCATGAAAAACTTAGAGCCCATACTAAATACTAGGTTTGGTTTCAACCTATTGCTACTTGGTCTTATTAGTTAAATAATTGTATGACATATATCTTGATTAATACTTTGTGATATGCATTATATGCTTGAGATCCATAAGAGTATGGATATGGCTCATAGATAATTTGTATTCATCTTAAAAGATTTAATGTTTTTTTTTGCATCCTAACTTTTATACATTATTGAAGAGTAGACTTATTATACTAAATAGTAAAATTACTTTGATCCAAACTCCATTGTTTTTACCAACTCAGATTCATCTAATTTGCCTTACAATTTATCATTGATAATAATTCTCTCCAACTCACTACATAGATAAAATATTATTTATTTGGCATAATTTGAGGTGATGATGATTTGTTATCTTCTTGCTCTTCTTGAAGGCTATGGCTTGGTAATTCTAACATGTTGGCTTCCAAAACAATGTTGTTGTCCCAACCTTCCATTTCTTCTTCCCCTATATATTTTCCATCCAATTGTCATTGTTTGTTGGTCAAACATGAAAGAACACCAACAAAAAAGCTAAATTTCTCTTAACTATCAAAAACATTTGATTAGCCTATTAGAATCAGAGGAAATAAGGGGATAAAGAGGGATCGACTATCTCTTATCAATAAGAATATAACAATGACAAGGTCGACAAATATAAATACCATTTCTGATACATGTCATTGCTTTATCTAAAATCCCTAAATATTCATGCTTGAACAACCATTTGCATAATGTTTGTAATACCCCAAAATTGGCACATTGGCATTCTGAACCAATTTTGATGCACTAGTCTCCAACATCAATTTCTTGATCAACAAAGTCCTATTTTACTAGGCATTTTTGACTACTTGTCTCTACTTGATCTTAGTATCAAATTGCAAAGAAATCCTAAAATTTACAATAATCACATATCTTATTTAATTCCTAAACATCGACTTAAATTGCCTAAATAAACCTTCTAATTTAATTATAAGTCCTAGAACTTTAATTAAATTATTTCACCCCCTTTAGTTGGTACACATGACATGAGGAATTAAATATATCTAATTTTAATTAAATACCCCTTGATAATTGTTGAATTTAATTATTCAATTAATTGGAATATTCAATTATGAGGTCACATTTCATTAAATAAATCAAATATTATCTCTAGTTCCAAATTCGAAATTATGAGTTAACTTTGAATTAGAAAAGGAAAAAACATTGTCAACTCTTTATTCTCTCCAAAAGCAATTAGGTAACTCCTTTAATTATGGAAACTCTCTAGTTGAATTGAACTCTCCTCTACTCTGAACCATTCATCTACTTCAATCTTAGTTGTCAATTGGTTTTGGGATTCTATAAAAGAGATCTTTCTTGTCTCATTTTGGGAGGATGCAATTGATGAGTATCGAAACTCTGTTGGTTTGAGAGCTCAACATTTGTGCATTTGAAGCTTTCTCACATTTACTTATTTCATTTCTTCATTCTGTATTAATATGCATACATTTAGTCTAGTTTGTTCTTCTTTTCAATAGATTAAATTTCCATAATCATAAAGATTAATTCTTATCTTTGCATAGAAAATCTAAAAAAGATAGCATAATTGCATTTACATTCTAGCTTAATCTTGCATTCATCTAGATTAAATCCTTCATTCTAGTTGGTCTAGTTAATGAACTCTCGTTTTTGAGAGCACATAGTAAAACTTTTTCTAGATAGAAGGCAATAGATCGCCTTGTGCAAACATTCAGGATGAACAATCTCATGTTCATTCCTAGATGTACTTGAAAAATAATGATCATGTTGAAGTGTGTGGTTGAATCAAAGGCCCATATTTAACACATACATTTATGGCACCCACCATAGGGGCACAAAAATTTATTTTCTAGCCTCATTTCTTTATATTTTTGCCTTTATGCATTTTATTTATGTACATTTCACTATCAACTCGCCTAGGAAGTTCTTTCCTCACATGGATTCTAGCAAAATTGTATGCTAGAGAACATTTAATCATGCATACAACTGCATAATCTCATACAAAAAAACATAGGCTTGCATCAAAGTTTCATTCTCTCGTGGAACTCTTAATTTTATCTCCCATGAGAGGTTTTTTACTCGCCTAGCAGTAGTAAAACCTCATGCAAGATCTTGCATCAACAAGCTTAAAGTTCTTGATTTACACTTGAAATTTGGATGATTTCCTTCTTTCTAATGATTGATATGCTAACCTCTATTTCTCTGTGATTTACTAGATTTTTTGAAATAGCTTAACAACTGTTTGTAGGATGCATGTCAAAGACACCTATTGAAACTACTCAAACTTGGAAATGGTTTGATTGTAGAACATTTATCAAAGATCGCTTGTCGAAGACAATTTCTAACCCGCAAAACATTTAGTCTTCTTTTCATGCTTTCTTCACATAGTTAAAATAGGCCTTATGAACTTCTATAGGACTCTAAACAAAGGGATAGAGGATTATGTTTTTTACTACTTGGAAGTGATGCCAAGTGTAAATCAGAAACCTAGACCCCTTTGGATGGCAGTACCCTTTGAAGTCAAGGAAGGTAGTGGCTCTCTTGACAAGTCTTTTAGTGAGGGGAGTATGCTCTTTTCCCTTTGGGAAAATAAAAAACCTAGAAGCTTCTAAATGCATTGGGATCGATAAGCTAGCTCGGCGATGAATTTTTTTGGCATGTTTGGGTAAGGTGAAGAGGTAGAGGAGTATTCTCTTTTCTCTTTGGGAAAATCATAAACTTGGACCCTTAAATCCAAACCAAGTCTGAGTCACCTTTAGCAGGCCTGCTAGAGTGATCCAACCTTTAAGGATGACCCAAGTGAGCACACACCTTTTGTCGGTGATTCCAACTCACTATAACAAAGAGGCTTTCTAGAGAAAAAGACTCCAAAGACATGTTAATTCCTCCCTCTTGATTCCAGATATTGCATATTTTGAGGAGGCTTTCTTTATTATACCAAGCGGTGTTGCTCCCTATGCCTTGATTCCCAAGGGTGTACACTCTCAGATGTCAGTATGGTTGAGAGAATTTAACCTTGGTTATGAGGCCACTGAGGGTTAATGTGAATGGAAGCTTATTAATTTTTAGTTAGTTGCTACTCAATTCACCTACAAAAGGGGGCATAATCTTTGTGCAAGGAGGGGGAAGAATCTCACATGTAGATCCTCGCCATAGGCATGCACCTGGATGTTGGAAGGTGATATATGACACTAGCCCCTGCCTCAAGGGTAAACTTTGAACATTTATGTTATTTACTCCTTGGAAACACCTAAAACATGGGCACCCTCTAGTGGGGTGACACACCTATGTGAGGTGAACACATGCACATAAGTTGTGAGACAAAGGTTTTGTTAGGAATAAGGTATCTCAACCTGGGATAATTCCTATTCTTATTATTTTTTTTGTAAAATGTATTTCTTGCAAATAATGTTGATGTGTCGACATCTTGAATTGTGTATAAGGAGATCATTGCTAAAACGGTTATGACAGATTCCTATGACACGCAAGAGCTATGTCAGGAAGATTCAATGATAGGTGAAGACATGTGGCAACTGATAAATTTGAGTACTATACACTCTACCCCAATAGTGGGGTTCGAGGCATCGCCCTGAATTTTTTTTTTGGGGTTCCTATTTTCTCGAAGAATGGTAAAACCCTAATACGGTTACCTTTGGGAGTAGCCCTAAAGTGAAGCGCATGTTATAAGTGTTTTTAGGGTTGCGAAGAGAAAGGATGCGAGAAAGTGTATTGTTGGTACTGTGAGTTGCTACTAGAGTCTTCTGTTGTCACTATTGAACTTGCATTGCAAGTGTATTGTAACCTTGTGTTGAAGATAATACATTGTGCAGGTTCTGGGGGGGTGGGGTTGTTTTACCGAAAGATTTTTTCCCACCGAAAAGTCTTTGTGTTATGTGTTTCTTTCTCTATCTATTTTCTTTATGCTTGGTTGGCTGAAATATTGTTGTTTACATGATATTGAATCTGTAAGTGTAAATTTTTTTTATAGGATTTGCACCATACTTCTCTTAAGAGATTAGCGTAGGAAGCTATTTCTGCACCTGAGTTTCCTTACAGGTTTTGCATTCTCTACCATTTTCTATTATAGGGATAAAGTGTGTCTTGTTTAGTCAAAAACTATCCAAATCAACCAAACTATTCAAAATCATGTCAAGACTCTCTCATCCTTCTAAGTTGCTTTGTCCTTAGTTGGATTGTCTTCGACTATTGTTTGTGTCCCTACCATCTGATTTAATCAAAATGAAAACCAACTTGTCAACTAATCCAACCTATCAAAAAACCAACTTTAAACACTATCAAAATTTGTCTAGAAACTGAGAATTCCATCTATAACTTGTCAAATCTAGAAAAACTAGTCAAAGCCTCTTTGAAACTAGTAAAAAATGAGAAGTCTTGTCATTTACTTACCTGGTGTTCTATGAAATCTTGGGTGAGCCAGGATCTTAGGACCCTCTTGTTCTGTTATCTCTCATCAGTCTGTATATTTTCTCTCATAGGAATCCTTATATTCTAGCACAAGATTGTACCCAACCATTGCCAAATTTTGGTCATAATCTATCAGTTTGATCTATTTACTCACCCAGAAAGGTATAATTTCATCTTGCGGTCTTTATATTTACTCACATTAACCTGTTAAAATCTCGCATCAGAGAGCATTCTCTTGCACGAGACTATCTAGAATTTGTCCAAAATAATGAGTTATTTTATGTCTTTTTGTCAAACCTCTGGTTTGATCTAGTCTCTATTCAGGTACACCTATATGCTTCTTTGTCCACAACAGTCAAGAACTAAATCAAATTACTTGGCTAAATACTTGTGACCCATATTTGAATTAGTCTCATTCTAAAGTGCTCCACTAGTTCTACTCTATTGTCATGATAGTCAATCTCTCGGTTGTTCTAGCCACTTCCAAAACTATTTGTATCCTGGTATACATCACCCTTATTATCACTTACATCTATTTTGAAATGAAATTCTAATTGTGGTCCTTCTATGAACCTTTCCATACATTATTGTCTATGATTGTTGCAACTAGAAGTGGAAATGTGTTTCATTCCCATTGAGATAGAAGAGGTAGAGGTAGAGGTAGGAGTTGAGGTAGAGGTTGTTCCTAGTTCTATACATAGTCTGAGTGTAGCGGATGATCCTCATGGTCTCCTTCACCTGCTACATCCGAGGAAGGATCATATCAATCTATGTCCCTTGTTGGTCAACCTTATGTTAGCTGAGTCTTTTTCGTAAACTTAAATTAAGTAAGGAATCTATTGTTTCAAGAACATCTAAACTTTGAAAGGTTATCTCTTGAACCTAACTGTGTTGACACAAATAGAAAACCTACATTTACAAACTCAAACATTGAATCTTTGTACAAGACACCTATACATCCCAAACCTCTACAAGCTGAAAAATTGCATACAAATAGAATGGTAGACCAAAACCAGGAAACTAGTGAAAATGGTAAAGGAGAAAACATAGACAAAAGCCAAAGAACTAAAAAGTTCAAAAGTCACTACTCCTACACAAATGCATATGGGATATTGAAGAAATATTCCCAGAAGACATAGAAAACTACCGTAAAGACAAAAGCTTCCAAAAGATGATGGAAATCTTACTCAATGAGGTAAAAGGAAAGTATTTCCTCAAACTAGCTCAAGAAGGAGACAAGCTACCCGCAGGCTACAATGTAGAAAATATTTTCATCAAAGAGGAAGAAATTGAAACCTCTAAACTACAAAAACAACTCCAAGCCATGTAGGAGAAATTGGCACAAATGATGAAAGACAAGGATAAGTGCTAGAATTGGTAATCTTTCCTTGGTTGTATTTATTTAATTTCGGATAAACCAAGGTATAATTCCTCATGTATTTTGTCCTTTAGTACACATGTGAGGACATGTCATTTACTTGTCCTCGTGTCCATGTGTGAGGACAACTCATTTTTTGTAATTCCTTTTACAAGGAAATTAGTTTATCCTCCTTAAGAGGATCTTGACACTTTGCACACACTTATTATGAATGGTGGCATTCAGAGAAATGGTAGTAACACATACAACTACATGCAATTATTTTCTCATATCTATAAAAGAGATGCCTCTCTCTCATTCTACTACTTCTACTCATCACTTTGATGTTATTTTAATGAGTTATTTGCTCTCTCTCTCTCTCTCTCACACACACACACACACACACACACACACACACACACACACACACACACACACACACACACATCTTTTCTCTCATTCATAATATTACAGAAGGGGTTTTTCTTTTTTACCCCTTTCAAATTTTTTGTCTCCTCTTGTTGATTCTTTGGTGATTTCTCATTGCAATTTTCTTATTCCATTATCTCTTTGGTGAAAAAAATTATGGTAACTATTTTTCATCACTTGGATTATTTCATTACTCTTCATTTTCATCACTTTCTTTCATGGTATTAGATCTTTCTAATCCTTGTTTTGATCTTATGTGAAGGTTACCACATTGGAGACTATTTGTTGAGCGGAAAAGAGAAACATTAGCTTTATTACTTTCTTTTGATGCAATTTTTTAGAAGTTATTTTCTTTGTACTAACCCTCTTTGGCAAGTTTACCACCAAAGAGTTCTTTATTTCATCATCTAATCTTTTTTTTCTCTTATTTTGGAAGGCTTGCCACCAAAACAAAGATAAACTTTGTTCAACTTTCATCAATCTAACATTGTTAATTGTAGCTTCTATTTCCATTTATTGAAAATATTAATATCTATTTTAATATATTATGAAAATATCTGTCTATTTTGTTTCAATCTAACTTTTTTTTTTCTTTATATTTTCTTCATTAATATTTCAAAAAAATATTGCAAGTTCAAAATCGGTTGTTGTTTGATTTCTTTTTTTAATCCATTTGGAAGATTCTTTAAAAAAATTATATTCAAATCTTGTCATTTTTTTACAATATCATATATAATCTCTTAGTTGCTCTTTGGAGTTTGTTATTCGTCTTAATTTTTTCTTTTATTGTTCATCTCATAGCTCATTTTATCCATCCGTCACATGTCAACAACCACTTAGCACCAACTCTATCTCATCGCTTTGTTATTTCTATCATCTTCCCTTAGAGATAAGTAACTGATATCAATGGATTTAACATCTCTATTTATTTTTTTGTAACCTTGCTAAAACAACCAAGCTTTTGACTTCTCAACCATCTCCATTCTCAAGCAAAGCAAGCTCCTTGATGTCAGCTCCAAAGCATATAGGAAAATTTGGAAAGAGGTTAACATTAAGTTGTTCTTTGAGAGACATTAAGTCTGTTCTCACCCAACTAAAAGTCACTACTCACGTTGTAGTATGTCAATACTCCATTTCCATAGAAAATTCAGATATGGGTCCTCATATCTCTTCTATTGTGTATTAAATTTTAGTGCTTGTAAGTTGTTCAACCTTAGTGCTATTGATCCTTGTATACATTTACAAAAATTTTAATCTCTTTTTGTTGCTTGTCAGAGACATTTCTGACTGAGCATTCACTCTCCCCTATCTCATACTGTGTACTCCCTTTCAATTCATTTCAAACTCCTCTACCTTATTGATGTATGTGGGTATCCACATGAGACTCTGACATTTTTTTTACTCGCTCAAATTCTCCAGCTCTTTGTCATATACCTCATATAGCTCCACTATTTTCATCTACCAATTCTATGATCTCTTTGCATTAAGCTTTAAAAGATGTTTTAAATCAAGTCATCTCTTTCATTTCTTCCTCGTAAAGGAAATTAAGTAAATATATTTTCCTTCACAATTTTTTGTTTCCCACTCGCTCTTTAGTTTTTAGTCAAGAATATACATTATTACTACTCTAAAGAAATTCATACTTAGGCTAATTCACTCATACATTTTTTTGCCAAATTCTTTCAAATTTCAAGATAATTGTTTTTTACCTTTTTTTGATTAATGGACTTTTCCATTAATTTATAATTTAACGATACATATTCATAAAAAAGGGCTTGAGTGATACAAGATCACCCCATGAGTTCAAATGGCACAAGGCCAGATTAACAACTATTCATAAAAAAATTGTTTAAAGAAAAGCATAAAACCTTAGGTGATGAGAGTAGTGCCAGTCGAAGGAGGATCTTTATCATTAGAACCCCAAAAGTCTTTGGGGTTAGTGGTTGGCGTAGGGGAGCCCAACCTTCAATAGTAGCAACATCAACATCATCATCTTTATCTCCCTCAGGCTTGGATCGGGAGATAGCTAAGTCCAGTTGAGGGAATGTCCTCTTGGGATCACATTGCATAGATGACCAACCTATAATAGGGGCAGCAAGGGGAGCCACCATGGACCAGCCTGAGCCCAACCTTCATGGAGGTAAGGCTGAGTGGTGACGACCATCAAAACCACTACTGGGAGAGTGGCGATGTGGCTGTGACCAGGGAGTGTGTGAGCGACACCAAAAATTGCATCTTGAGGCACACAAAAAACCATACATGGCGCATTTCCCCAATGAGCAAGTAGCTCCTATAGGTGAGCCACCTCCAACATGACTTTGTCAATTTGTACTTGAATCTACATCATGACATTATTACAAATATGTGCTTTAGAGTACATAACAACATGAATATCAAGAAATTTGTGAGAGAATAAAACAACATTTCAGTCCTTCCAAATAGTAAACAAAATTTTCATTCTAAAAGCATGCCAAATCTAGACATATCTAAAAAGAAGTCTAGGTAGATCTCCCAGCACCACCATAGGCTAGGTGAACTCCTCTAGATGGAAAGACTTGAAAAAGTCATGAATCCAAAGCCAATATCTCTAGGCTCACCTGTAGAACCAAAAAATGTGCAAGAAGCTTTTAGGCTGGCCACAAAAGGTACATCTAGGATCCAAAACTCCCAAATGCCCAGAGTCAAGGGCATAAAGGAAAGCACTAGAAGAGGAGACACCAAGAAAAGTGAGCAATCTTTGGCTCTGTAATGGCATTCTAGACAATAGTAAATCTAAGATTCCAAGTCTTATGAGAAGAATGCAAATGCCAATGTTGATTGAGGGTATCAAACATGGGAAGATGGGGCACCAGCCACCGATACCCCAGTTTGGGCTTGCAGTTATCCATAGGAGTGGTAGGATACCACTTCCAATCCTTCCACCAAGGGCAAGATGAGTAAATACCAAGCTTGTGTAATAGATTGGGAGGTACCATAGAAACTAGAAGATCAACTATCTGTCGATCTACATGGATGAGCTTCAACTAAACCTGTAGATCCTCCCATGAGTGAAGGTTCATAGTAACTTTGAAAAATAAGTCCTTGGGAGTTTTACTACCCCTATAAAATAAATGTAGAGTGCTAGCTTCCTGTATCTTAGCTAAATGATCACCTTGAGTGGCAAACAAAGGAGACCTCCAAAGGTTTTGTTGGTTCATTGAGAGCCCATCTTTGAACCCATTACCAACCTAGTGAAGCCATGGTTTGAGGGCTTCCTAGGCTTTCTAAATACTCTTTACAACAAAAGTACCCTAAATCTGAACAGGTTCAGGAGTCACAAGAAGGGTCTGAAAACCAATCCCCTTTCAGGTAGGTTGGTTAACTGGGAAGCTTGCAAAATGCAACACCTTAATAGAAATTTCTAGGCCTCATCTCCCATGAGAGCCTAAATGACCCACTTGGCATAGAGGGAAATCCCCTATTTTCGAGTGGAGAGCAACCCAAGCCTCCCTAAGGCTTTGGGTAAGCAATAATAATCCTAGGCAACTCTTTGAAAGCCATGATGCATAGCATTAACGACCTAGAGGAAGTCCCAGAGGAGATGCTCCAACTTGAGATAAGAAGCTTTGGAAGGAACTCAATAGGAAGAATAGTACACATGGGTAGCAACAAGCACTTTAGAACAATTTTGAAACTTTCCTACAAGGGAAAGTGGTTTAGTGATCCAATAATCTAGCTTCTTCTCAATCCTAGCAAGGACATCATTCCACAACTCCATAGGGGAGGCTTGAAAAGTGAAAGGAATGCCCAAGAATTTAAAGATTTCCCCATGCTAGATCCATTTCCACCTATATTTCTGAAGCCACTGAGGGCCTAGCAAGAAGGACTATCAGGAACAAAGGGTTTTGTGCCATTGAATAACAAACCAAGAGGCAAGGCAAAAAGTATCCAAGCACTGCAAAGGCGTTGGCTATATTGTCTTCCTCTTCAATCAAAGTAAGGAAGGAGTCATCAAAAAAATGGCCATTCACAAGTTGTGTAGAGGGCTTTGGAAGAGAAATACCATGAACCATACCCTGAGAAATGGTGTTGGCAAGAATATAGCTAAAGCCTTCAGCCACCAGCACATAGAGCAAAGACACAAGAGGGCAACCTTGACAGATAGATCTATAAAGCCCAAAAGATTTAGATTGCCTCTCATTGATGGTGATACAAGCAGAGGAATCTCCAAAAAGTATCTATACAGACTGCAAAAAAATGGCCCAAAGCCCAAAGCTTGCAACATAGCTAGAATAAAGGGCCACTCAATCCGGTCATAGGCTTTGGCAAAGTAATTTTTCAGAAATAAGGCATGTTGCTTAGATTTCCTAGCCCATTACATGCCTTCCTAAACAACAATGATGTTATCCAAAATATAGCGGGATTTGATGAAACCAATTTGTTCAGGCTGAACAATCTAAGGAAGCTAATGCCAAATTTTAAGAGAGATGGCTTTGGCAATGATCTTGTAGGAGAAATTCAACAAGGTGATGGGTATCCAATTGCAAATTTCCTCAGGATCACCAACTTTAGGTATGAATTTGTAAGAATTTGGCTTAGGTTAGAATTCACCCAAGACCAAGGAACTCAAACACAAGCACACAATAGACCAAAATAGAGAGAGTGTGATCAGAATGACAATATTCATTCAATATGCCAACTTGAGAGTACACTAGGAGTGCCTATATATAAAGGCCTCAGGAGAGCTTCTAGAATGCATAGAAGTCAGCAACATGATAAGTCATACAACTAGGCATATGGCCACCAAATATGGGTTATCCTCCATTAAGTATGGAATTAAGTGCGATGATGTGAGGATAAGCCTACAATGGTGTATCACACAAATCAGTGGTGTAGACAACATGTGCTAAATTAGGAGTATGAATAACTATGTCGTCAACACGACAACTCAATGAATGATGCAAACTCTAGTGTTGTAGACACCATGTGCATAATTAGAGTTGCATAACTCATGAGAGTACACAAAGTCCTAAGTGTCTCACCTAAATAAATAATAAAATAATGCATTAACCTAAGTAAACTTAAGTAAGTGTAATAAGTAAATACTTATTTACACCAACACCCCCCCTTAAGTGCAACTTAGGGGAATGCCCTTAAGATTACGAAAACTAGGATGATATGCAAGATGGGTCCTAGCTACTAGGCCATGTTAGGTACCCTTGTACATAATGATATGAAATCTCTCATAAGCAGAGAAAGAGGGAAAACCTCATAGGAAAAACCTTCCCCCAAAAAGAGAGATAAATAGGGACGCATGGACAAATGGAGTAATCAAAACACCCCCCATTACAACATACATCTAGTATATACATAAGAGAATGATGAGAAGAGGAAGAGAGATAGGATAGGCTCCCCCACCCCCCCCTCCCCCCCCCCCCCCCCCAAAGAAGAATGTCAAACAATGACTGCTCTAGTGAAGAAGCTAATCCAAGACTATAGAATGGTGTTCCTCCCCTTAGGAAGAAACAAGGCCAAGGGTACAAGTGAGATGCTTCCAATTTATGTGGAAAGAATCCCATAGATAAGTGATGTCTTTGAAACCTACTCAACTGGCTGAAGAACCTGTCTCAAAGAACTGTCTGTCTTTGCAACTGATGAAGAACCCTGCTGCAACTGCTGATCATAAGTATCCACAATCACTTCAACCTGTGACGATTGATCATATAGAGATTGAATAAGAGAGTCAGATGAAACCCTTGTGACAACTGAATAAGGTACTTTTGCATCAAGAAGAAGAGGCAGATCATCAATATTGTCTCCTAAATCTCTCACCAAACCTGTACTTGGAAGACTGGATGTACCCTACTGTGCTAGACCTATCACTGTGGTGATGTATGCATGTGGACTAAACTGATGTAGTGACCTCTCAATGCAACTGTTGATAGAACTCCATGTGTCTAAATCTATTGAAGCACTATCGTTGGTGTCACTATCAGTTTCCACACTGTATGATGTGCGAAGAGGATGGGAGGACAAGTTGAGTGAACTTTCCTCAAAATGTACATCCTTCTCCACAAAAATTTGATGTGTCTCTAGATCTAGAAGTCTATATGCCTTCACATCATCTTCATAACCAATGAAAGTACAAGGCCAAGATGACTGTACCTTGCATCCCTTGGAAGATATCTTTGCCCATGCAGGACAACCGAAGACTCTGAAGTGTGTCATAATAGGTTTTCTACCGCACCATGCCTCAAAAGGAGTTTTGCCATCTACGGTTGGATGAGGAGAATGATTAAGAATGTGAGTGGCACTAGAGATTACTTCGACTTCTAATGATGGATCTAGAGACTTGGATTGTATCATGCAACTTTCCATAGACTTAAGAGTTTGGATCCTCAATGCTGCAACATCTATCTTATGTAGATTGAATGCTGGCAGAGTCTAAAGATCAATTCCCTCGAGTCTGAAAAAGTCCATAAGTCTTCTGTTCACATACATGCTTCCATTGTCCATTCGAAGAACTTTGATGGCTTTCTTGGATTTCCATTCTACATGAGTCTTTAAGTCTAAAAACTTGTCCAATACTTCATTCTTGTCATGAAAAAAATAGACCCAAGTAAACCTTAAAAAGTCATCAATGAAAATAAGTATGTAGCGACCCTGACTAAATGCAAAAAGACTTGCTAATACCATGTGAACCATTTGAAGAAGACCTAGTGCTCTTGAAGACTTCACTCTTTGTAACTTCCCCTTTGGATGCATATTTACTGAATTTATTGAACATTCACCCATAGAAAAGTTGATTTGATGTAGACTTTTAACCATTATGTATGTGCAAAGTTGCTAAAGATAGCGGAAGTCAAGATGACCATACTGCTCATGCCATAATTGCATGTTTGAATTTGATTGTGATAATAAGGCCTTTGAAGGAGAGTTGGGCACAAAATGAGAGAACGAGTATAACCTTTTTTGATGATTCACTTTTTGCACTAAAAACAATGAATCATCTTTAAGACTGTGCATCTTTACTGAGTCTGAAAGGATCTCAACTCTATGCTCATCTCCGAGGTGAGTGATTTGGTATATTGATAAGAGATTTGAATGTAGGTTTCAAAAATAGAGAATATCTTGAAACTCTCCATTTTCCATTTCCACATTTCCTTTTCCTTCAACTTTCATTTTGCTATCATCTCCCATGAAGATGTGTGCTACCTTTGATTGCTTCATTGAAGAAAAATCCTCCTTTGAAGAACCCATGTGATAAGAGGCACCTGAGTTAAATATCCATTCCTTTGAAGAGTTTGAATTTGCCATGAGTGCTTGCCCTTTGCCCTTTGAATATGAAGAAGACCCTTTCTCCTTGTAAGCATTAGGCAATGGAACATTATGTTTCTTCATGATCTTGGTAAACTCATCAATCTTTTTAAGATAACACTCACGCTCTTCATGACCCAATTTCTTGCAATAAGTGCACTTCTTTTTCTCCTTATTGGTGTCCCCTTTCTTGTTGGAATTCGAGGACTTGCCTTGTTGATTGGATTGTGGTGTTGCATGCTCTGATTTGTTCTTCCACTTCTTCTTACCTTTTCCTTTGTTTGAAGATTTTGCGGTTGAATTTTGAGAATCCTCATTGTTGGCCACTAATGCTTTAGACTGAGGTGATTTGAGAATCCCCATTGATTTCAACTTCTTTTCTTCATCATCCAATAGTTTAGCATATTCATCAAAAGTGACTCTTATAGGCAAACCTTAAGGTAGTCTTTGAGGTGTTAAAAGAAGATACAAATGTGGAATACTCTAATGTAAACTTGTTATGTGTGAGATAGATCAATTTGTCATCTTTGATAGAACTCCCACAATCAATAAGCTTTGTCCTTAGTTCATTCACCTTTATGATGATATCTT
This sequence comes from Cupressus sempervirens, assembly GCA_028749045.1. Taxonomy (NCBI): domain Eukaryota; kingdom Viridiplantae; phylum Streptophyta; class Pinopsida; order Cupressales; family Cupressaceae; genus Cupressus; species Cupressus sempervirens. The sequence goes on along the minus strand of CM053790.1, from coordinate 249,158,127 downwards.
GTATTGAATCACATGACTTAGGATCTAAGGAGATAAGCTCATCTTCTATTTTGAAAAATCCTCTTCAGACACTTTCCCATAAAGGTTTTTGAGGGTATCCCAAGCTTCCTTGGATGTAGAACACTTCTTGATTTGATACATAATCTTTTCATCAACCCTTAAACATATATCACCTAGGGCTTTCCTATCCATTGCTACCCAAGCTGAAATATCACTTTCTGAAACTTTATCACCTGTTGGTTTAGGAAGAGTACCATCTACATATTGTAAAACTCCATTATGCATTAAGTGATACTACATTTTTATGGATCATGTAGCATAGTTATGAGGAGTTAATTTTGGAAACTTAAAGTTGCCCATAATGCAGAAAATGAAAGAAAAGTGTAGAAAAGTGAGAACACAACACCGAGAACACCCCCCCCCCCCTTTCACTAAATCAAGAAATCTCCCAAAATAGATGCTTTGGGAACTTTATTAGTAGTGCAATTAGAATGGGCCACTTGCCAATTTTGGCCTTTGTGGACTTTTTATTTTGTTTGTTACAACCTCTTAATAGATCACAAATTTGAAACTTTACAATGTGCTACAATTCTGAAGCATTACAAAGCAAACAAATGCCCTATTGCTGAAAGTGACATTTTTATCCACACAACCCTATAATTTGATAGTGGATCTAGAAAGTAGATGAAAAATAATGCACTTTCAAAAAAAATGGAACCTATTTTTGACTCAAGATGTGCTCGTACGAAGCGTTTGAAGTTAAAAATTGTAAGTATAGTCACCAAAAAATGCAATTTCTAAACAGTCCATGTAGTAAAAATAGAAAAGAGCTACACCACTAAAGAATTTAGGAAATTCTACCCAATTTTAAAAAAATTTGCACCTAATTTGGAGTCTGGATATTTGAGTTATGGCCTCTCGAAGTTGGACTGAAAAAACCAAAATCAATCTAGAGAGGGGTTACATCAGCGAATGATCGGGTTAAATTTGACGATCATACGACCGTCATAGCAGTTCAAATTTGGCCTGAAATGATGGCCATATAGTCATCAATGTTAGGCTCATATAATGATGATGTTAGTAAACCATGCCCTTGTGATGACATCATTGATGATGTCAGTCGCACAAAATTGTACAGACGGGTGACATGACAAAAAATTGTACAGTATAGATTGTCAATATGGATGCTAAGTTATTTGTACAGTAAGCTGACTGTATGCTTAGTCAAGTGATGATGTGTGAGGTGATTGGGATTAGAGTGTGGCAGATTGTAGGTGACATGGGCGTATTAAATTATGCCGCGTGGCTAAGTTTTAGTAGTCCTAGCTATTGCAGAGGTTGACATGTTGCTTCACCATGTGGAGGGGTGAAATCATGCTTTGGGTCCTCATGGAGACGTGTGTCAAGCCAAAAATTCTTGCGAGTTGCCAGTGAATGTTACAGCGGTCACCGAGTTTCAAACTCGCTCTCGTTGGAGAATTTAAAATGCAGCGGAAAGGATTTTTGAAAAATGTTGCCGAAGATTGATTGGACATAACCGAGACTGGACTTACAGTTGCTGTTTTTTATTTTACGTCGCCGGTATATACTTTACTCTATTGAAATTGGATTTGTTTTGTCCCACATTCGTGGGTACATAAAATAGTCTACTCCTTTTATAAACAAGGCCGCAAACTATAAAATAACTTGCCCACCTAATGTGTTTGGCTGCAAGCTAGGGTTGCTGGGTTCTGTGGTCACCGTGGAATTTGTTGGGGCTTGGCCCGGCTGGGTGCAGAGGCTAAAATTGTAATGAAGTCACTGCCAATAAATGATGAGTGGCTAGACCAAGAACACCCACCCCTTTCACTAAATCAAGAAACCCCACCAAAGTAGATGCTTTGGGCACTTTATTAGTAGTGCATTTACATTGGGCCACTTGCAATTTTGGCCTTTGTGGACTTCTGATTTTGTTTGTTACAACCTCTTAATAGATTACAAATCTAGAACTTTACAATGTGCTACAATTTTGAAGCATTACAAAGCAAAAAAAAGCCCTATTGCTAAAAGTGACATTTTTATCCACACAACCTTACAATCTAACAGTGGATCTAGAAAGTAGATGAAAAATAATGCACTTTCAAAAAAAATGGAACCTATTTTTGACTCTAGATGTCCTCGTACGAAGTGTTTGAAGTTGCAAAGTGCAGGTATAGTCACCAAAAAATGTAATTTCTAAACAGTCCATGTAGTAAAACTAGAAAAGAGCTACACCACTAAAGAATTTAGGAAATTCTACCCAATTTAAAAAAAAATTGCACCTAATTTGGAGTCTGAATGTTCGAGTTATGGCCTCCCGAAGTTGGATTGCAAAAACCAAAATCAATCTAGAGATGGGTTACATCAGCGAATGATGGGGTTAAATTTGATGATCATACGACTGTCATAGTAGTTCAAATTTGGCCTGAAATGATGGTTATATAGCTGTCAATGTTAGGCTCATATAATAACGATGTTAGTAAACCATGCCCTTGTGATGACATCATTGATGATGTCAGCTGTACAAAATTGTACAGATGGGTGACATGACAAAAAATCGTATGGTATAGATTGTCAATGTGGATGCTAAGTTATTTGTACAGTAGGCTGACTGTATGCTTTGTCAAGTGATGATGTGTGAGCTGATTGGGATCACAAAGTGGCAGATTGCAAGTGACACAAACGTATTAAATTACGTCGTGCGGCTAAGTTTTAGTAGTCTTGGCTATTGTGGAGGTTGACATGTCGCTTCACTACATGGAGGTGTGAAATCATGCTTTGGGTCCTCATGGAGACGCGTGTCAAGCCAAAAATTCTTGCGAGTTGCCAACAAATGTTATAGTGGTCACTGGGTTTTAAACTCGCTCTCGCTGGAGAATTTAAAATGCAGCGGAAAGGATTTTTGAAAAATGTCACCGAAGATGGATTGGACGTCGTCGAGACTAGACTTGCAGTTGTCGCTTTTTATTTTACATCACCGGTATATACTTTACTTTGTCAAAATTGGATTTGTTTTGTCCCACATTCGTGGGTACATAAAACAGTCTACTCCTTTTATACACAAGGCCGCAAACTATAAAATAACTTGCCCGCCTAATGTGTTTGGCTACGAGCTAGGGCTATTGGGTTTTGTGGTCACCATGGAATTTGTTTGGCCTTGGCCCGATTGGGTGTAGAGGCCAAAATTGTAATGAAGTTGCTGCCAATAAATGATGAGTGGCTGGACCAAGAACACTCCCCCCCCAAAAAAAAAGATGCTTTGAGCACTTTATTAGTCGTGCAATCACATTGGGCCACTTGCCAATTTTGGCCTTTGTGGACTTCTGATTTTTTTTGTTACAACCTCTTAATAGATTACAAATCTAGAACTTTACAATGTGCTACAATTCTGAAGCATTACAAAGCATAAAAAGGCCCTATTGCTGAAAGTGACATTTTTATCCACCCAACCCTATAATTTGATAGTGGATCTAGAAAGTAGATGAAAAATAATGCACTTTTTAAAAAAATGGAACTTATTTTTGACTCTAGATGTCCTCGTACGAAGCGTTTGAAGTTGCAAAATGTAGGTAACAGTTGATGTAGTAAAATTAGAAAAGAGCTACACCACTAAAGAATTTAGGAAATTCTACCCAGTTAACAAAAAATTGCACCGAATTTGGAGTCTAGATGTTCGAGTTATGGCCTCTTGAAGTTGGACTGCAAAAACCAAAATCAATCTAGAGAGGGGTTACATCAACGAATGATGGGGTTAAATTTGATGGTCATACAACCATCATAACAGTTCAAATTTGGCCTAAAATGATGGTCATATAACTATCAATGTTAGGCTCATATAATGATGATGTCAGTAAACCATGCCCTTGTGATGACATCATTGATGATGTCAGGCGTACAAAATTGTATAGATGAGTGACATGACAAAAAACTGTACGGTATAGATTGTCGATGTAGATGCTAAGTTGTTTGTACTATAGGTTGACTGTATGCTTTGTCAAGTGATGATGTGTGACCTAATTGGGATTATAGCATGGTAGATTGCAGGTGACGTGGGCGTATTAAATTATGTTGCATGGCTAAGTTTTAGTAGTCTTGGCTATTGTGGAGGTTGACATGTTGCTTCACCACATGGAGGGGTGAAATCATGCTTTGGGTCCTCATGGAGACGTGTGTCAAGCCAAAAATTGTTGCGAGTTGCCAGTGAATGTTACAGCGGTCACCGGGTTTCAAACTCACTCTCACCGGAGAATTTAAAATGTAATGGAAAGGATTTTTGAAAAATGTCACCGAAGATTTGATTAGACATCCCCGAGACTAGACTTGCAGTTGTCATTTTTTATTTTACGTCGCCGGTATATACTTTACTACATCGAAACTGGATTTGTTTTGTCCCACATTCATGGGTACATAAAACAGTCTACTCCTTTTATAAACAAGGCCACAAACTATAAAATAACTTGCTTGCCTAATGTGTTTGGTTGCGAGCTAGGGTTGCTGGGTTTTGTGGTCACTGTGGAATTTGTTGGGGCTTGGCCCGGCTAGGTGCAGAGGCCAAAATTGTAATGAAGCTGCTGCCAATAAATGATGAGCGGCTAGACCAAGAACCCCCCCCCCCCCCCTTTTACTAAATCAAGAAACCCCCCCAAAATAGATGCTTTAGGCACTTTATTAGTAGTGTAATTACAATGGGCCACTTGCCAATTTTGGCCTTTGTGGACTTCTAATTTTGTTTGTTACAACCTCTTAATAGATTACAAATCTAGAACTTTACAATGTGCTACAATTCTGAAGCATTACAAAGCAAAAAAAGACCCTATTGCTGAAAGTGACATTTTTATCCACACAACCCTACAATCTGATAGTGGATCTAGAAAGTAGATAAAAAATAATGCACTTTCAAAAAAAATGGAACCTATTTTTTACTCCAAATGTGCTCGTACGAAGCATTTGAAGTTGCAAAATGCAGGTATAGTCACAAAAAAATGCAATTTCTAAATAGTCCATGTAGTAAAACTAGAAAAGAGCTACACCACTAAAGAATTTCAGAAATTCTACCCAATTTTTAAAAAAATTGTACCTAATTTAGAGTCCGGATGTTCGAGTTATGGCCTCCCAAAGTCGGACTACAAAAACCAAAATCAATCTAGAGAGGGGTTACATCAACGAATGATGGGGTTAAATTTGACGATCATATGACCGTCATAGCCATTCAAATTTGGCCTAAAATGATGGTCATATAGCTGTCAATGTTAGGCTCATATAATGATGATGTCAGTAAACCATGCCCTTGTGATGACATCATCGATGATGTCAACCATACAAAATTGTACAAACTGATGACATGACAAAAAACTGTACGGTATAGATTGTCAATGTGGATGCTAAGTTGTTTGTATAGTAGGCTGACTGTATGCTTTGTCAAGTGATAATGTGTGAGCTGATTGGGATTAGAGTGTGGTAGATTGCAGGTGATGTGGGCGTATTAAATTATGCCGCGTGGCTAAGTTTTAGTAGTCCTAGTTATTGCGGAGGTTGACATGTCACTTCACCATGTGGAGTTGTGAAATCATGCTTTGGGTCCTCATGGAGACATGTGTCAAGCCAAAAATTCTTGTTGGTTGCTGGCGAATGTTATAGTGGTCACCGGGTTTCAAACTCGCTTTCACTAGAGAATTTAAAATGTAGCGGAAAGGATTTTTGAAAAATGTCGTTGAAGATTGATTGGACATCGCCGAGATTGGACTTATAGTTGCCACTTTTTATTTTATGTCATTGGTATATACTTTACTCCATCAAAACTGGATTTGTTTTGTTCTACATTCGTGGGTACATAAAATAGTCTACTCCTTTTATAGACAAGGCCACAAACTATAAAATAACTTGCCCACCTAATGCGTTTAGCTGTGAGCTAGGGTTGCTGGGTTTTGTGGTCACCGTGGAATTTGTTGGGGCTTGGCCCGACTGGGTGCAGAGGCCAAAATTGTAATGAAGCCGCTACCAATAAATGATGAGCGGCTGGACCAAGAACACCCCCCCCTCCCCCTTTCACTAAACCAAAAAACCCTCCCAAAATAGATGCTTTGGGCACTTTATTAGTAGTGCAATTACAATGGGCCACTTGCCAATTTTGGCTTTTGTGGACTTCTGATTTTTCTTGTGACAACCTCTTAATAGATTACAAATTTGAAACTTTACAATGTGTTACAATTCTGAAGCATTACAAAGCATAAAAAGGCCCTATTGCTAAAAGTGACATTTTTATCCACACAATCCTACAATCTAATAGTGGATCTAGAAAGTAGATGAAAAATAATGAACTTTAAAAAAAAATGGAACCTATTTTTGACTCCATATGTGCTTGTATGAAGCATTTGAAGTTGCAAAATACAGGTATAGTCACCAAAAAATGCAATTTCTAAACAGTCCATGTAGTAAAACTAGAAAAGAGCTACACCACTAAAGAATTTAGGAAATTCTAACCAATTTAAAAAAAAACATTGCACCTAATTTGGAGTCCGGATGTTCGAGTTATGGCCTCCCGAAGTCGGACTGCAAAAACCAAAATCAATCTAGAGAGGGGTTACATCAACGAATGATGGGGTTAAATTTGATGGTCATACGACCGTCATAGCAGTTCAAATTTGGCCTGTAATGATGGTCATATAACCATCAATGTTAGGCTCATATAATGATGATGTTAGTAAACCATGCCCTTGTGATGACATCATCGATGATGTCAACCGTACAAAATTGTACAGACAGGTGACATGACAAAAAATCGTACGGTATAGATTGTCAATGTGGATGCTAAGTTGTTTGTACAGTAGGCTGACTGTATGCTTTGTCAAGTGATGATGTGTGAGCTGATTGGGATTACAATGTGGTAGATCGCAGGTGACGTGGGCGTATTAAATTACGTCGCGTGGCTAAGTTTTAGTAGTCCTAGCTATTGCAGAGGTTGACATGTCGCTTCACCATGTGGAGGGGTGAAATCATGCTTTGGGTCCTCATGGAGATGCATGTCGAGCCAAAAATTCTCTTGAGTTGTTGGTGAATGTTATAGCGATCATCGGGTTTCAAACTCGCTCGCATCGAAGAATTTAAAATGTAGTGGAAAGGATTTTTGAAAAATGTCACCAACGATTGATTAGATGTTGCCGAGACTGGACTTGTATTTTCCACTTTTTATTTTACGTCGCCGGTATATACTTTACTTCGTCAGAACTGGATTTGTTTTGTCCCACATTCATGGGTACATAAAACAGTCTACTCCTTTTATAGATAAGGCCGCAAACTATAAAATAACTTGCCTGCCTAATGTTTTTGGCTACGAGCTAGGGCTACTAGGTTTTGTGGTCACCGTGGAATTTGTTGGGGCTTGGTCCGGCTGGGTGCAGAGGCCAAAATTGTAATGAAGCTGTTGCCAGTAAATGATGAGCGACTGGATGTAATTGCAAAGGTCCGCTGATTTATAAAATACCCTGCAATAATAATTAAAAATCCCAGCAAAATTACAAAGCCGAGCCGAGGTGTCACTACTTGGTTTGGCTAAAAAAAATTCTCTGCTTGAACGCTCAACTGGGTTGAAAATTTGAAAATAATTCCGAAAAATAATAATTGTAGAGAATTTAGATCCAAAAATTAATAATCAGATCAAATAAATGACCATACCCGAACTGCAAATCGGGGCCTCTAGGGTTCGATTTGTAAAATTTTTTTGCCTCACAATTAACTTTCACCTAGCATAGGAAAATTTATAGTCGATCTTCACCTAATCAGTGCTCCGGATGTAATGGTTAGGTTAGATCTGACTCTAGATGATCCCAATTTCTACAAATCCTCTTGATTTGTGTTGAGGTGCTAAACCATGAACAATCTCAAATGACTATGTGTAGAGAATCTCCCTCAGCTCTGATACCATGTAAGAATTTGGCTTAGGCCAAAATTCACCCAAGACCAAGGAACTCAAACATAAGCACAGTGTAGACCAAAATAGAGAGAGTATGATCAGAATGACAATATTCATTTAATATGCCAACTTGAAAGTACACTAGGAGTGCCTATATATAAAGGCCTTAGGAGAGCTTCTAGAATGCATAGAATTCAGCAACATGCTAAGTCATACAACCAAGCACATATCCACCAGCTATGGATTATCCTCCATTAAGTATAGAATTAAGTGCGATGATGTGAGGATAAGCCTACAATGGTGTATCACACAAATCAATGGTGTAGACAACATGTGCTAAATTAGGAATGCGAATATCTGTGTAGTCAACATGACAACTCAGTGAATAATGCAAACTCCAGTGTTGTAGACACCATGTGCATAATTAGAGTTGCATAACTCATGAGAGTACACAAACTCTTAAGTGTCTCACCTAAATAAATAATAAAATAATGTAAAATAATTAAATAAAGCATTAACCTAAGTAAACTTAGGTAAGTGTAATAAGTAAATATTTATTTACACCAACGTAACTTAATATTTTCCCTTATTGATAATGTTGTCTAGGGAAGTAGAAGTGTAAGCTTCATGGTAAACTTGAAGCAAATTAGGACCAATATCATCCCACAAGATTTTGTCGAATTCACAAGGAAGACCATTACAACCAGGGACCTTGTCAGCAACCATGGAAATGATAGCTTCCTTCAAGTCTGCAAGCATTAATTTTTGCTCACAAAAGGCATACTACTATGGAGCAAGCTGATTTGGAGTAACTATAAGGCATTCTTGAAGAGCTTGATGACGTGTAGCAGAAGGCCCTTGAGCCATGAAAACTTGCTCATAATGGCACACAAAATCTTGAAGAATATTTGGCATATCAATAAAGACCTTATGGTCTTCATGGATGTGTTTGATGCCCACAACAAAATGGTGAGCCTGCACAATATTAAAAAATTCCCTGGAAGCCTGATCGCCAGATGGGCCTTGATTTGAACTCCTCTAGCAACATAGTTGTCTGCAACTTGCTTCTAGTGCCGAAGATTGGCAAGCCTAATTTGGAGATCTATATCAAATGGGTTCATGGAAAGAGTGTTTGAAGCTATACGTAGATCTTTAATAGTGGCTTCATAAGATCTTCTGTGATGCTTGGCCAACTGTCTACCATAGATGCGAAGAAACCTCGTAGTATGAAAAATGGATTCATTCCACCATTGAATCCACCCAACATGGGTGTGGGGTCAAGGTTCAAGATTCCACACTCAAAGAATGTGGGCAATAGTGGGAGGATGGGACAACAATGAGGTGTTAAGGTAAAACTAGGGTTTACAAGGATGAGGCTGAGTTATTTGCCAGGTGATAGAAAAAATAATGGGGGAGTGATCAGATAGTGTCACATCTAGCAAAGGAGTGATAGGTAGGGCATACTTGTCAGAAAAAGAGAAAAAGGATTGTGCATAAATCATAGCCTTGTCAAGTCTCTTTAAAACTCTATTAGAGCTAACTCAAAAATTGGACCATGTATGCCAAACCCCATCTAGGCGGCAGTGGCTAGCATTGGGATAAAAAAGACCTATTTGTTTTGCATGTAAAACCAGGCCTCACATTTTCTAGTTGCCCATCTAAAAGGCATAAGTCCCTCCTTGTTAGTGGCAAGATCTATCATGTTGAAATCCCCACAAAAGACCCAAGTCATAGGTGAAAAATTATCTACCAACTAGCACCGCAAGTGTGATTGCTCCATAACATCATTAGGAGCATAAACATTAAAAATACCAAAAGAATGATTCTAAAAAGACAACAAAATCCAAATCACCTTGTGCAGTGGGTTAAAACCATGCAAAATAACATAAGAAAGTAAATGAGGAGAGAGAAGAGTAAAAACTACACCTTGGCTAGCCTCATGCTAGGAAGCAAATATGATGCTATCCGACCATATAACAGTACAAGTTAAGGTGAGCAAAAACCCAGTAACTTTAACTTCTTGAAGACAAAGAACATTAATATTACCAAGCTTGCACTTGGTGTCATGAACAAAATATTTTCTAGGGAGGTCTGTTAACCCCCGCACATTCCATGAGAGATAATTCATTGTAAACCAACTTGCATGCCATCCTTGTCTCCAAGAGAGGAGAAGCTATTATGTAAATATGTTGGAGCATCGAATGAAGAGTCATCAATAGAAATGACTCTTTGAATCTTCTCCCCATTATCAAAATACTCATCACGGTCATCTGGCCTATGAGACCTACGAAGAGTTTGCTATGAGATTATCGATGCCACTTGCGGTGCTCAAATCCATGAGGGCTGAGGCTCAAGAGTGAAACCTTCCACTATCCCCTACACAACAGGGTTTGAAATAGGAGGTAGAGGAATTGAAGGCTTTGGTTGAACCAGACTTGGGTTTGGTCAACACATATCCATAGGCAAAGGGCTCACCTTAGCTATAGTTTAGCCCTTTCCTTTTTTCACCATCATTTTCCATTCATCTTTTTTGGTAGCCGTGACTAGTTTGGCTTTCGAGACGGGTGGATGATTACAGTCCAACAAAGGGCAATCCCTAATCTTGTACTTAGTAGATTGGCACCAATAATAAGTATTCATAAGGTTAAGTAAAGGGTACCACCAATCTAGATATCCATGGAATCCTTGAGGTCTCAAGAGAGGTCAACCTCAACACAAACCCTACATTGGGGCTGAGCATTGAAAAACTTGTTAGGTTCAAGGCATAGAACCTTGTCGACGGTTTGCATAATGACTGACAAAAAGGATCAACATGGGATAGGCAAGCCAAGGAACTCCACCCAAACAAACACCTTAAGCTTGATATCATTAGAAATGGCAAAATCGTGTGACCAACATTGAAAAAGAAAGAGGGAGGACCTAACAGTCCAGGGACCTCGAACAAACACATATTCAGCTTGGCCCAAAGTGCCGAAGCAAAAAAGGAAAAATTCTTTGGTAAGGCTTTACAAGTCTTCAAGGTGAACACCCTGAGGTGTCCAGGCCTTCGAAACTCAATCCCACAACATGCTTTTAGAAGGAGTGTGGCCCACAAAATACCCAATAAAGGTTTGTTTCTCTAACTAGTTGCATGCACTATCAAAATCCTTGACATTCAAAACAATATCAGGAGAGGAATTACCTCATGGAACAGCTTGGGAACGAACTTGTGCGAACTTTTGTTCGATGGCACCATTATCTCCCATAGTAGCAATGCCAACTCCAACATCAACTACTGAGCCAGAGAAGGCCAAGGCCATTATAAATGAAAAATTATTCTCATAGTAAATGCAGTATGTCAGGTGGCAAACTAGCGAGGGCTTAGACGGAAGCCATACAAACCATAGTAGAGCACATTTTTTTCTCTCATCAATACCAACCAAGATCACCCAAGAGGACTATTTTGCATCTAAATTGAACTTTATACCTTATTTTAAAATCTGTAATGTTTCATAATTATTAAAACAGGTATGTTTGCCATCATTGGTAGCATTTGATATAATCATAACTTTAAAATAATAACTGCCATCCTCTGCTTATTCAACAATTTGTTAATCATTAAATTGTATGCAATTTTTTTTCTAATCAATTTCTTTCTATTTAAATATTTTATAATCATTAATATTCTACATCGACTTAGATAATCCTTTGTAACTTTTTATCAATTTTGTGTTATATCTTTTATTTCTTAAAATATTTTATCCCTTCATTAAAAGGTTTATAATCTCTCTTTAAAATGACTTATTAAAAGTCCTCCATGTATTATTTTTTTAAAATCAGCATATAAACTTTAACTAAAGTTTGTCTTTCCTTGAAATTTCAGCAATTTTAGTAGAAGTTTTATAAAAATAAAAAATATATAATAATTTTTTAATATTCACAATACTTTAATTAATTTTTTGGAACTTTTAATTTATTTTTTAGTTTATAATTCTTTAAAAGTTCTATATATATATATATATATATATATATATATATATATATATATATATATATATATATATATATATATATATATATATATATATATATATATATATATATATATATATATATATATATACACATACATAATATGTTCTCTTTTTTAAATATTTTTTAAAGGCATAACTTATAAGTTTTTTAAAAGTAGCAATAAAATAGTAGTTTTATTAAATTATCAAGGTTTAATTTATCATCTTTAAATAGGGAGATTATTTTTTTCTTCTTCTAAATAGTTTATTTATTTTCTCATTCATTCAAAGGGATTTTTTTTAAACCATTAATTTTGACATTATGTCGACTTTTTTTTTTTTTTGTTTTTGTTTTTTTTTTTATCAATAAATGGCCGAGGCCTTGATTAAATTATAATTAAATCAAAGTCTTACAGAAAGTCCTCCGTTCTAATAGGCACTGGTAGGGAAGAATAGGGAAAGAAACTCTCCAGTCTTGCTCGGGACCGCAGTCCTATATTATACATTGATAAAAGGGGCATACCCTAGTTTTTACCCCAGTAGATAATATCACAATTTCAAATTTTCAATACATACGATTTTGGGGCATACCCCTATTATTCACATTTGCTTTCGAGGCAAGTAAAATACAAATATCCTCTTCTCTCCAACCTAAAAGAAAGATCTAAAGCAAAAGAATCTACTCGTATCCATCTTTTGGCTGTCTAAATCTTTCCTATTAAACTGCAACTTTGTTTATAGGAGTACATTCCTTGCTAACCAAAATGGGATATCACCTGATCAATACCTGTGAAACACCAATAGCTGGGAAAGCAATAATAAAGTATTTTCCAAGACACAGATATTGTGAAAACCTCAAGTCATAGGATTAATCACAGATGACTGCTCATAGCATATACTTTAAAAGACCAATCCAGTAGACTAAATCTCTATCCAAATAATTCCTAAGAATTATCCATTAATCCACTCTTTCACGAAGGCATACCAGGAGGATACCCTGTTTGGTCTGAGGGTTTGAGAATAAATACTTCAGCAGATTAATCAAGTGCTTCTCCAACCAAAATAGGCCTAGTTAATCTTGCTCAAGAAAGATTATCTAGATATCTCAAAAGTAGCCTCATTCATACAACGAAACTTTAAAGAGCATATCCTCTAATTTTAGATCAGAGCATTGTTATTAATCTATGTTAATCTCATCAACATAATAAGAAACAAACTCGGAAAACAATCATAATAGGAAGCATCAATAAGATGAAAGTTTTGATTAAGCACTTCTTCTAGAATAAACTTATAGGGGAACCATAAGAAACAGACACATACTATTCTAAAAGGAAGTGGAAGAAACCCAGAAGAAATTTAACACAGAGGCAAATTAGTTCTATAATGTTCATACATCAGAGGATTACTACATGAAGTCCTAAATTTAATCAGATGATCAATTACTCATAGCCAGCCGAAGCATCTACAACATTCATACTTTTAAACTAAATACTACTGTTTAAAAGACAAAGTTATATATACACGTTTTCCATCCAAACCCAAGTTAGAGGGGGGTTTTAAACTTTCAAAATTCTATCGTGTTCATATATATACCATAGAAAAGATTTTATATGGGAGGAGATTAGATCCTAGACCCTTAGTATTCCAAAATAGAGTGCAAAATTAGGAGGTATCAATCTGTCCGATACAGAGTATAACATAAAGTTTATACTACTACTGAGCTACTCCAGCTACTTAAACCAAACCTAAGACTGGATTCTTCAAGCTATATTAACACACTACATATAAAAGTCCTTACTACTGAGAGACCTACCCCATCCTTATTCTATTCGAGTGACCATAACCACTTCAGGTTCATTTTCAATATCATCTATGGCCATATTCATGGGCAGATCGATTCATAGTGAGACCCTGCTTGTTTTTTCAGACTCAAGGATGTTGAAATTGATAGCATTCAGATCCTCGAAGGAGACTCCCGACTCAATGTATGTATTAAGCAGTTTGAGGTGGTTGTATACCCATTCGTTGCTATCTTCTTCAATGATCCCTCTCTAATGTAAAAGAAAATTAATGCTGGCTTCCATACGAGGCCATTCCTTATAGAAGGCTGGGCCTTCCCTCATGATTAGGGCTTGTCGACGAGGGGTCGTCTTCAATTCTTCATCACCCTCCGGGAGACCCATGTATTTTTTAGGGTATGGAATTATGCCATTATCATCTATGCTGTATACGTCCTTTTTCAGCCCCTTCCTCCACGCCGGGCTGAGAATGTCAAAAAAAAGCCGTATAATGTCCTCCTTAGGGATCTTAGCCCTAACCATAGAGCCGATGATGGAGCTGTTTGTCCTCCAAGTTGCAGAATAATCGACATCATGTCGACTTTAATTCCTGAGACTAAGTTAAATAACTCAAATTATCATGCTTGGAAAATTCATCTTTTCTTCATTTTTTGATTTAAGCATATTTTAGATGTTGCTACTGACCCTTCTTTACTTCTCACTGCGTTGACTTCTCAAGGTGAGAAAGATGCATGGAATACTAAAAATTAGGAAGCTCTTGGCCTCATTAGTAAATCTCTCAACCCTTATTTGTATGTTCTAATTGCTCATTACACTACTACCCATGAAGCTTGGGATATTTTGAAGCAAATGTATGATAGGCCACTGAATCATGCAAGATTCAACAACAAGACAACTTAGAAGACTTAAGGTATACATATTTTTAATCGATGGATGAATTTTTACTTAAATTTGATTCCATTAAAAGTCAATTGATTGGACTAGGTGCTGCTCTCACTGATATTAGATTAATTACCATGATTTTAAAGAAATATCTTCTTAGGCAATTTCAACAATTTATCACTAATGTTAATTCTCAACTCGCTATTCCTACTTTGTCTACTCAATTAACTTATAATATTTGTAAAAATCTATTACATCAAGAGGAAGCTAAGTTGTTACAATTTGGCACGCTTATATCTAATGAACATGCTTTTGTGTCCAAGAATCAAAATCAAAATTTTAGATCATCTAATCATAATAATTCTCCCAATAATCATAACTCTAACAACAATCACCATAATCATAATTTTAACAATAATCATAATAGTAATAACTTTAATATTATTTGTAAGTCCAAAAATAGATTTAATTTTGGGCCTTCTTTAAATAACAATAATAATCCCAATACCAATTGTAATAATAACCATCCTAATCTTCATAATAGTCCTAATAGAAAACCCCTTGTACTCATTGTGGGAAAGATAGTCATGTAACTAATGATTGTTTTAAAAAGCAATATGATAAGCAACACATCAATAATAGTGATCAACATAATGAAAAATCCCATGTTAATCAATCTCATCATGCTTTTATTGTTAGTTTTAATATTTCTAAATGATTAGAATGTATTGTTGATAGTGGTTCTTCTCAACCTATTAGAACTAGTAATCTTTCCTTAGTTGTATTTATTTAATTTGGGAAACTAAGGTATCCCTCATGTATTTTTTCCTTTAGTACACATGTGAGGACATGTCATTTACTTGTCCTCTTGTCCATGTGTGAGGACAAGTCATTTTTTGTAATTCCTTTTACAAGGAAATTAGTTTATCCTCCATAAGAGGATCTTGACACTTTGCACACAATTATTATGAATGGTGGCATTCATAGAAATGGGAGGAAAACATGCAACCACATGCCACTCATTTCTCATCTCTATAAAAGAGATGCCTCTCTCTCATTCTACTTCTTCAACACATCACTTTGATATTATTATAGTGAGCTATTCTCTCTCTCTCTCTCTCTCTCTCTCTCTCTCTCTCTCTCTCTCTTCCATAGACTTTGTCCTCATTCATAATAATACACAAGGATTTTTTCCTTGCTTTTCCTCTTTCAAAATCCCTGTCTACTCTTGTTGATTCTTTGGTGGTTTCTCATTGGAATTTTCTTATTCCATTATCTCTTTGGTGACAAGTTTTATGAAAATTACTTTTCATTTCAAAATAACTTGGATTATTTCATTATTCTTCATTTTCATCACTTTCTTTCAATAATCCTACTAAACAATACATGCTAGATGCTATTTGTCCATTCCCCTTTGACAAGGATCTTTACATGTCTCCTTTTATTGGAGGAGTTGAACTACCTAAGTATGACAGATACATGGGCATGTATGATCTTCAAGATCACTTGAGGGAGTATGGTGCCATATCCATGGAGTTCATAGATGACCAAACATACCTCATGCACTTGTTCCCACATAGTTTGGGTGCCCAAGCTATGACGTAGTTCTCGCGATTGCCCTTGCCCATTGGAATTAAATTTTTTGATGATATTTCCAACATATTCATACAAAAATACTCACACAACATCCAACATCTATTTAACATAAGAGATATTTGCAACCTCAAACAAAGAACTAGAGAACCTTTCTTAACATTTCTTCAAAGATGGAGACAACTATACACTAAGTATTCACACAAGATATACGAAAATGAGAAACTTGACATATTAATGGATAACCCCTTACCTGATTTTGGGTATAAACTAAAATTTCAAGGACCACATACCTTTTAAGATATGATCACACAAGGTATCCACATAGAGTAATTCATGGTTAAGAAAGGTGAGTTGACCCTAAAAAAAGACAACAAACAAGGGTCCAACTCCAACAAGGACAAACCCAAATACGTTAACAAAAATTGAGATGTGGTATATGATGGAGTAGTGGACAATATCACTCCTAAACCTCCTAAGGTAGCTTTCAATCTCATAGATAGTATACATGTAGCCAAAGCTACTAAGAAGGTTGTTGAAAACACTAGATCATCTAGAAATAGTGCTAAAAATACATCTTGGGCTTCTAGACCCAAACACAAATACACACCTTTAGGTGAACCACTTGAAGTGGTCTACAAGAAACTTCTTCAAAATCAGATTCTCACTCGTTTGGATAATTCTCATCCATATGATCCACAACCAATACCTAAATAGTGGAACAAAAATGCATACTACGAGTATCACCAAAACAAATGTCATAAAACCAACAACTACATTATTTTGAGACATAAGATTCAGGACATCATTGATGATGGTCATGTATTCATGGGAGGAAATAACAAGAACTCAAATCATATAGCATTCAAAGAACTCTTTCCTCTAAATGAAAAGGGAGAAACATCTAAACCAAAAAAAAACAACAAGGTTAACTATACATATACCAACGACAATAACATAATCAATATGGTTGAACCTCTAGACTCTAAATATTGTGATGTTATCATAATCAAAGGGAAAAGTGACCATATAAAATCAAATATTCCATTCATCATTAGAGGGGTCACGTACCTCAAATCTGATCAAGAACAATCACATTTTTGAGCTAACATTATCACATGGTCACATGCCAAAATAGTGCTCAAAGGCCTTGCACCTTCTCCTAAAAATAAACAACTCAAAGATAAGACTTTCAATGGTCCAACAAGAAAAAACATAAAACTTGCAACATCTTCTAATATTGAAAACTAAAACATTCTTGAATATATACAAGGAACTAATGCTCAAATAACCATTTTTTTATTGCTTAAAATATCACTTGCTTATAGGAAAATTCTTGACAAAGATCTTATTGAGGCTAGTGTACCTAAGGATCTTGATCTTAGTCATTTTCAATCCATGGGGGGTCACCTAACTTACCGCACTACCTATCCTTCTTTGAAGAGGATGATAGTTCTTTGAGTTATCCTCACAATTGACCATTACATATCGAAGTCATGATCCATCAAAAATGTATATGTTGTGTGCTTATAGAAAATGGTGTTAGTCTTAACATTTGTTCTTCTAGTTTGCTTACTCAACTAGACTATGATGAGGAGTCTATTGATCCTTATAGGAAAATTACCATCAAGGAATATGATGAAGAAGAATGAAATCCAAGGGTCTTGTTGTGATGCTTATCAGGGTAGGACCTAAAGAGAGAGAGATGTCATGTGTCAAGTTCTTGATATCCCTCTAGCATAAAAAATATTGTTAGGAAGACTTTGGATTTATGAGATGCAAGTAGTCCCTTCAACTTATCACTAATGCATAAAATTCTCATTCCAAGGGGCATAGGTGACAATACCTACCAATACCAACTACACTTGTAGCATGCTCAAATCTATTGATATTTTTGTTACAACCAACTGAAAGTCTACTAAAAATCATGTTAACAAGCTAAAAGACATGGAAAAGACTCTCAAATAGAAAGAAAATGGTATGGGAGAGTATCAAATTGAACCATTACTATCTCTAACATTTCTTCCTACATCTCCTCATCACTATGGGAGACCTTTTGAAGAGAAGAGATCCTTTGTTGTACAACCTATGACTATCTTTGATGGCACTTTGGTACAGGCCACTATACCTCTAGAAGACAAAGATGAGAACATATCAATTTTTGTTTGGCTGCATAGGGAAGAGGTCCCACCTGATATCACAATTCAAACTCATGAAATAACCCCTAAAAAATATGGACAAGGTCTTAGATTGATGAAATGACTTGGCTTTCAAGGTAATGGTCCTATAGGACAAAATAATAAAGGTCTGATAGATCCAATCAAAGCTACATCTAGATGGCCTCATGACATAGCAGGCCTAGGTTTCAAGAAAGTGTTCTTTCACTTAGGAATCAAAATATTTGTACCAAAGTCTGATAGTCCATTTGAACTTGAATATCAGTCTTGGTCTAAGAATTAGGAGGAAAGCTTTGATGATGAGGATATCTTTCCTTATCCTAGTCAAATAGATCTTGCTACACTCTTTGCAGAGCCCAACAACTTTGTACTAGGTGTCAGTACTACTGAAACTGACAACAATTCTACTATTACTCCCCTAACTCAACTTGAACAGGATGAGTTTAGTCATACTTTAACTGCTAGAAGAGTTGACCAAAACCAAGATGACATTGAAAGTGGAGAATGGGTACCCATAACTATTGGGGAATACTTCAATCTAACTCCATGTAGCACTAATTATTGTGAGTATGAGTTTGATCCCCTCTTAGATGTAGCTTTTGACAAAAATTTAGATAGGGTACACACATATGAAAACCAACTCAAAGTAGGAGAAAAGTCTAGGGTTTTATCCAACGAGTCTAACTCTACTAATGTTGACGTGTCTTCTGTTGATGTCATTAGGACTCAGAGGAATTCAAACATACCTTTGGAAAAAATCATGCTAGGTCTCAACTTACTTGTTTGTGCATTTGATGACTATACTGTGAACACACTTGAATGCACCACTTCTCTTTCACTCATCTATCCCAAGCTAAGACTTGAACTCCAACACTATAACTAGTGAAGTCCCTATGTTCTAGAATGACTATGCTCTCACCTATTATCTAAATGATGTTGGACTAGTAATGTCTTATACTAGTGAACATAGTGTAAACATGACTGAAGCTGGCATCAAATATCTCATTCATACAATTGAAAAAAAAAAGAATAGGTACTTTGATGGTGAAAACCACGTTGTGGCAGTATTAGAGCCTAAAATAGTAAAAATAAAAGATGTACCCAAAGGTGAAAACCTCTTTGAGACATTGCAGGATGGGATATTTGATGCACTTCTAAGTTATTTTTAGGAATGATCATCAATGCTAATAGAACCTACACAACCAATAAATCTAGATACTAAAGATCATCTACACATCATGCATCTTGCATAGTCATTATTAGTTGAAGAAAAAGAAGAGTTCACTGCTTTTTTCTAGGAAAAGAAAATCAACTTTGCATGGACATACTCAGATATGCTGGGTTTAGAACCTGATCTTATCATCACTTCCATTGCACCAGGAGTAAAACTTGTTAAACATAAGCTCCAAAAGATGCACCCTCATGGGACACTTTTGGTTAAAGTTGAATTGGAAAACTACTGAAAGCTGGATTCAATAGAGCCATCGACTATGTTGAATGGATATCAAACATAGTTCTAGTTTCTAAACATGATAAATCTATCAGATGTTGATCTTAGATTGGTTTTGACAATTGAGAGATATTTACTAAGTTCATATTGAGCTAGTAACACATGCCAAGTATAATATGTATTGATGCCGAGTTGCAATGAGTGCCAAGTCACTCATGTGCTAAGTAATTTAAGTGCCAAGTGAACAATTGATGTCGAGCAAGTTCAAGTGCTAAGCAAGATAGAATTACAGTAAGTGCCGAGTAACACAGAATGGACCTAGTTGTTTGTGATGGCACAAACAACTATGTAAACCATTTTTATGCCGACTTATGGATAAATCTCAAAGCTTTGAAGATAAGATCAAATCTATTTGGTTTTCCTACAACCAATTAGGAAAATGGAAGGAATTAAGTGAGAAAATGAATGAATCTCAGTTGTAGATTCATACCTAAACCTAAGCCACCAAAGTCTTTTTAAGGGAGACTAAGCCTCATAATTCAGTATGTATGCATGTGTATGCAAGGAAGTGATGTGAGAAAAGAATTGAAGGAAGTGAAAGGGGTGAATTGATTAGAAAGCATTCAAGGTGACTTAGAAGTGTGAAAGAATTGCAAAATTAGTTTGCAGATCAGAGGAGAAGCTATACAACATTGCTATAACAAATCAAGAGGATCAAGATGGATAGAACTATGATTTTAAATTAGCAAGGTAAAGTTGTAAGTTATCAGATCAAATATTCTACTATTACTTTCTAACAACTATATTGGCTAGGTGAAATCCTTTGCACTAAGGTTGACTTAATAGTCATTGTAAAATCCTTTAATAGGGTGACATTCCAAGTGAGTGTTTTAAAGTCCTTTAGATAGGCACACTTCTAACAGGATGTTAAAATCATTTAACAGGGTAGGATCTAACAATCCTTTGTAAGCCTTTCACAGGGCAGATCATGAAAATGGTCAAACTATGTAACCTTAATAGGTGACACTTTTTTGCTATAGTAGTGAAGAATTGTGGGTGTCATCCCCACCCCAGTTTTACCTTCTCATTAGAGGTTTTTTGGGTAATCATATCTGGTGTCAAGTGTTTATGTGGATGCATTTATTTTACATGTTATTTTAATATGTTAATGCATGTATTATTTTAAGTTAAAAGTTTTATTGGTTAAAGACTAGTGCTTTTGATTCAACCCACCCCCCTGCCGCCCCCCCCGCTCTTAGAAGTATATATATTTCCCATTTGTATTTCCAACATCAAAGTCTATATTGATTTCTGAGATCTCAACAAAGCATGCACAAAGGATGAATTTACACTACCCAACATTGACATAATAGTGGACATGACAATGGGGTATGAAATATACTCACCAATAGACAATTTCTCTAGCTATAACGAAATAAAGATTGCCCCAAAAGACTGCCTTCACCTGTGCATGGGGGACATTCTACTAGAACATAATGCCATTCAACTTAAAGAATGTTGGAGCTACATACCAATAAGTTGTCACAACAATCTTCCATGATGTGATGCACAAAATAATGGAAGATTATGTTGATTATACTTTGGCTAAAAGCATGCAAAGAAGCACTCATTTCAAAGACTTGGGAACTATATTAGACTGCATGGAAAAGTTTAGTCTCAAACTGAATCCCAAGAAGTGCACATTTAGCATCACATCCAAAAATTGCTAATGAAAGTGCCTCTACCTCAGAACACTAGTCAGATGAGAGGAATACATGGCATACTTTAGCCTATTCATTTTTTTATCTGACAACTAGCAAATAACTCACAACCCTTTGCTAAGACTTTGTGTAAGGGTGTGAAGTATAATTAGAACACAAAATATGACAAGAGCTTAACACACATTAAAAAAAATCTTTCCAACCTGCCTATACTAATGCCTCCCATTCATGGAAAGCCTCTTATTTTTTACATCTCAACAATTGACTCATCCTTGGGCATCTTGCTAGCTCAAGAAGATCATAATAATAAGGAATGAGTTGTTTACTACATCAGTTGTACATTAGTCTCTTACAAAATTAATTATAGTATCATTGAGAAGGCTTGTATGGTAGTTATCTTCACTTCCCAAAAATTGAGGTACCATATGCTTGCTCATACTACAAGACTGATTGCAAAAATTGATTCATTAAAATATCTACTAAGCAAAGCTACTTTGACAGGAATACTAGCAAAATGGGTTATGATACTAAGTGAATTTGACATTGAGTATGTGGAAAGGGAAGTCATCAAGGGATAGGCAATTGTTGATCAACTAACAAAAGCACCATTTCAAAGTCACCAACCCATGAACATTGAATTCCCTATTGAGTCAGTTCTACTTTTGACACATCAAACATGGACTATGTTCTTTGATGGACTATTCACTTAATAAGGATCAGGTGTTGGAATAATATTTATCACACCACAAAAGTATTCCCTACCAAAGGCGCACATGATTCTTGTCCCTTTTAAAAATAACATTGCTAAATATGAAGCTTAATCAATGAAATGAAGATTGACATTGAATGGAGGGTGGATGTGTTGGTCTGATTTTTTGCAAGATAAATTTTCCCCAGTCTAGGTACAAAAAATTAGAATTAAGTCCATTAATGGTGAATAGGGTTTTTGGTCTTTGGTCCTATAGATTTTTTAACCTTTGAAAATATTTGTTAAACCCTAAGTCTCATTCTTTTTGAAACATTTTTGGGTGCGAAACCTTTTTAAAAATGTGCAAATATTTTGTACCCATTTCAAATTTTTCGTGCCCCCAAGTTGCCTTTTTCTTTTCTGTTTCTCACCGTTTGATCCTTAAAAGATCTATGGCAATCACTATCTCACTATTGAAAGATGCAAGTGTTTTACCCTATGCGACATAGCGACTACCGCAAAATTGAAGGGCGATGTCATGAAATGGAGGTGTGGTGATTAGAGATTGTATAAATCAGAAGTTTTAGTCATGTGCACTTTGTCAATGCTATTAGAGCCAGAAAGGAAGCCAAGTATCACTGAAGGAAAAAGAAGTCACCAGAATATAGTTTCTCCGATGGGTCGCTATGTCGTTGTCAAAAAAACTAAGCACCTTGCTGGTAGCGACATAGCGCCCAGCTGGGAAACACATGTCATGATGGCTTCCAAACTTCTTGGTGATCATAAAGACATCTAAGTGGTGTGGTGAGTAATGATTTTATTGTTATGTTAGAAGCATTAATGAGGGTGATTATGACTTGACCTTCCTCTATCTTTTCGACGTCGAGTTTTGATAAGAAACCACAGGTTGCTATGTCGCTATTATGAAATTTGTGATCTTTGCCATTAGCGACATAGTGCCTTGATGGAAAGTAATAATGTGGCAACATTTTTAGATGGTGGGTCCTAGAAACATGCTCCATCAGATATCAGTTACAGGACATAGTGGCATCTAGTGGGATACATGTATGCACAAGGAAAAGTGAAGGTGCCGAAGGTTGCTATGTTGTTGTCATAAAAATTATGCATCTCACCATTAGCGACATAGCACCCAACTGTGAAATGAACACATGGTGGGACCCAAGCAATGTGGTAATGCGACTAGGAGTAGAATATGGTTTTATATGCCAGCTGTATAGGATATCCTCATGTCATCAATAACTTGGACCCACACCCCACTCATAAGTCAAATAAAGGATTCTGATCATTTGATCAAGCTCAAATCGACGGATGTTGCTACATCGCTATGGAAAGATGTGAAATTTTTATTCTATGTGACGTAGCGACTAGGGGACCCACCACATCTTATGTAATTCATGTAGTTCCCTCGCCTTCAAATCAATCTTAAATCTATAGCTGTTGCTATCTCACTATGATAAGTTGCTCGAATGATATGTATAACGACATAATGACTAAGGGCTCACCATATTTATCTTAAGTAATGCATCAAATGTCCTCCACATGATCGATGTAGAATCAATGATTATCGCTACCTCGCTATAGCAAGGTGCTCACTCTTTATGTATTGAGAGGTAGTAACTCAACTACACGTGTCCTTAGTCATCAATGGGTCTAGACTGAAATGCCAACAATGAAGGAGATGTTCACATGGCTAAATCTCATTGGGTTGACTACCAACATGTCAAGTAGAACATGAGTTAGCTCTACTTGCATCCCTAGATCATAGGATTTTTCAAAAATCAATGGTGTGAATTTGAATGAAGAAGGTGGTGCCACTCTGCGCATTTATGAGGAATGAAAGCTTCACGTGTGAAAGAAAAATAGAGTATAATACAAAAGATTTCATCAGTTCCTTCTTACGCAAACAAATATTGCAAGTTTTTAGAGCAGAAGCCATTACTAAGAAGATTGTGTCGAGCTTTACAAGGGCGTGATGCAAATTTCCATTGTTCACGAAGACATTGTAGAATTATAGAGAGAAACGAGTAAAGAATCAAGTAAGTACTTACACTATAATATCTGTAGTGTCTTAGTTTCTACAAATTATAATCAAAGATGCCTCCAAAGAAGGTGTTTTCTGGTCAAGAGAATTATTTGGATAGGAATGTCCATGATGATTTCTTGAGCTGCTCCCTAACTCCACAATTGAAACTGTACAAGTTAAAAAGCTTACGTCATTAAACCCTAGGTTGACAATAGTAGATGGATTGTATGATAAGGGGAATTGGGTCCAGGATGCTAATACCTCCCAAACTAGTTTGGATTTATTTAAGAAATGGTTTTCAAAGAGGAACTTGTTTGCCCCACATGCCAATATTTGGAATTTTGATTTAGGGAAATTGGTAGTTCCTACTATTTTTATGGATTATGATCTTCTTGAAGCTATGGCAAAGAACTATGACCAAGCCATTAGAGTAGTGAGAAGAACTGATGGTGAGGTCCTAATTATAGTCAGCCCAGATGAAATTAGGGAAGTTTTTGGTTTAGGGCCTCTCACTGATTATCATGTGCCCATTGATTTGAAAGGGTTAGAAAAGGAATACATGTCCAAGAAGGATGCCATTAGGAAAGGTGCACTAAATGCACATATAGGTAAAATTGGAACTCTACTAGTGATAACAACAACCTCCAGGGAACCTTTCAAAAGGGCATACTTCAATATCGGGGCTGTGGAGATATACAGGACCCTGTGCAAAGTTTTTGGGAAAGATGAAGAGGAGTTTATGCCTATGGATTTTATGTACATGGTTACTCAGATTTCATCTTTTGGTGTGGACATAATTTTTTATTTTGCTTCTTACTTAGCTAAGGAAATTCACAATGGACTAATTGGGATTGCTAAGGGCAAGGTAGAAAAAACTTTTGGCCATTATTCTTTGTTAATGCACATGTTTTTGTTTAAGGGAGCAACATATTTTGGTAAAGAAATGGAGTTGAATAGAGAAGAGAATGGAGAATCACTGCCAGTCCAATTATGGAGTGCAAATATGAATTGGGATGCAGAGAAGGCTAGCTTTGTCAGGTTTGATAGGTATTTCACTTCCAAGCTGAGATGCCTCTTATTGAGTGACAATCCCAGAATCCCCAGGGCACTAATGGGTCTCATCAGGCCTATGGACAATCCCAATGGTTTGAAAGTTTCACATAATTGGGGAGATGTCATCCCATACTCTATTTTTACTGTATTTAGAATTTATGGTTTTAAAGGAAGCCATCATGTACTACCTTACCAAGTGCCCTTAAAGGTAGGAGTAGCTGAATTTTTGTGACAGTTGGGAGGACTGGAGGAAACCTTTTTGTTAAAGAGGGGAAGGTGGTCAATACTTGTATAGTGGTCCATCATTTTGTAATCACAAAAGGGGGTTGGCTTTCTCTGAACAAGATTTTGGATCCCTATAAGATGGCTATTTCTCACCCTCATTTTTGTGACTCTAAGGGATTTTATCATTTGGCTTTGAGACATAGAATTAAACTTGGTAAAATTGAGCATGAATTCTATTTTCTTGAAGACATAATAAGAAATAAATACTCCTTACAAGAGTAGGAGACTAGAAAGCAAAAGTATAGAGTCTTCTCTAAAGTTTTGGATTTCATTCATTGTTTTGATGCAGATTATAGTCCTTTGGACAATGTTATTACAAATGTAGATAAGATAAATAAACTTATGAATACCTTCCCTAAAATAATGGAGACAATGAATGAAAAGAAGTAATTCTTTATTAACTTTTACCCAAATAAGGCTAGGGAAGTAATGAGAACACTGGGTTTTACTCCCAATATAGGGGTAGGTCAATTAACTATCCAGAAAAGGCCAGGGTATACTATTATTCAAAATAAAAGGACCACTATGGACAAAGACAAACAAATAATTGAGTCCACTAGTGATGTCTTGGAAGATAGGCCTCTTGAGCCCTCCCTTAAAAGGAAAAAAATAATAAGGGAAGAGGATCCTCATGTTGAGGAATACTCACCCTCACAAATCCCTATGAGAAGTGAAGAAGAATAGCTCACTAAAGAGCAAATTGAACAATTGGGATCCCAAGGGGGAGTTTTTGTTACACAATTGGAAATAGATGAAGGAAACCCTAGGAGCCTCCAGTGCCAAGTTTTGAGTTGACAGTTACAGATTATAGAGGAAGGGAATTTGACCCTTTACTAGAACAAGCAAGTCAACAATTTTTATCAGATGACAACTTTGTCAAATCTAGGGCTTTTTCCCAATTTGCATGGAGAACTAACATGAGAAAATTTGAAGAAAGATGCAATAAGTTGAGAACAGAGCATCCTGAGCTAGAGGAGGTAGCCCTACAAAATCAAATAAAGGAACAGATGATTCAAGAGTTCCAAAACATAATCCTTGAAGAGGGGAGGTAGATGGTCAATGCCTCAAATATTTTATTGTTACCCAATTGGGATATAGCTGATGCACTAATTTTTAATTCTATTTCAAATTAGTTGGATTTCAAAGACCCAAACAAGAAGGAATTCACAGGGGCTGCATTCAGTGAAGACCAAGCTACTCTGGTTATATGGTCTTTAAGGAAGGGATCAAGAGCTACCCCATCATAGCCAGATGAGTCTAGATTGATGGGAAATATTGTTGTAAGAAGAGTAGTTGATATTTCCTATGTATAGGCTGCACATTGGAATGTAGATATGTCTCAATTTATTTTGGCCACTACAGAAAAGGAAGAGAAAGCCATATTTGAATTGCAAAGCAAATATGAGAGTGTTTTGGAAGCTTACAATAAGGAAGTTCAAAAGAGAATTAACCTTGAGAATAAATTAATGGGGAGGTCCACAAGGCCAAGAATAACATATCCCTACCCCCCAGTGGAACCTTTTAAGTCTAATCCTCTCATAGAACTGCCAGATGCCTCACATAGGCCATAGTATTACATCGCTAAAGACTTTGAAGAAGAGAAGAGTAAGCTGTAGGCCTTACATGTAGAATTAAATATACAATATGAAGATAAATTGAGAAAGGCTCTCTCTTATTTGGGGGATAAAATTGAATGGCCATTAGTTTATGATCAATTGGCTAGGGTGGTAAGTATTTGGAATGAATTGAAAGCAAATGATGAGGTTCTAAAGCCTATTGTGAATAAATGGGGAAAGAAACAGAGGAGGAAGGAAGTAACCTTTTTGTGTTACTCTGTCATAAGGTCATCACATGATCAAATTGAAAGGACCTATGATATTGTTACTGATCTCCCAAATTTTGATGATAAGAGGGTTTATCTATAGAGAATAATAATTGGCTACTTAGATAAATATAAGAGCCAAAGGTTTAGTTTATTTCCTCATGCACTAGATAAAAGAAATAATTTGAAAAACAAAGATGAATGGGCTAAGGAACTTGATGATTTGTTTTGTCTAAGGATGAATAAAATTATCAATGAAATAGGGCATGCTTGGTGGGCCACAATAATAGAAGAATTGGTAAAGGTTCAATTATTTTTTGATTCTTTGAAACAAGATTTTATTAATATTGACAAAGAAGGCGAGTTTGTCATCAAGAAGCAATAGGATATTCTGCAATTTGATTGACTAGATGACACACTGTTTGACAAGTGGATGGTAGATATTGCTCCTGATGAACAATTTGAAGAAGTTGAAACTGATAGTGATGAGGTGTAGGATGATGAGATTCAAATCATTGATGCCACCACACAAGGCCAATAGGAAGAAGAAAATAAAGGTGACCAATTAGTTTCCATTGTAGGCCTATAACTTCAAGATGTTAACACAACCGAGGAAAGGGGAAAAGTAAAAGTAACTTTGATAGTACAGGATGAAGATAGTGAAAACACGGGTTGAGATTAATCTGCAAATATTATAACATATTTCATCATTGGTAGGCATAACAATTGTATACATAGAAGAATTAGAATAACAACCAATCATAAAATTGACAATATAAAAGGATGTAACAGAAAGGGACCCACAAAAAGAATGTTTGATGTATAAATCTTTCTATTACTCACAATTTTGTCTTTTTTTGATAGGTGTATGTAAATATCTCTTGTAATAGACACCTGCTAGTTCTCTATGCTTGAAGCTTGTTGCATCTCACATTATATAAGTGAGATTCCAGGGCTAGAGAATTGTCTGATTTCTAATGCTTTTTAGTGTTACACTTAGGTTGTTTTCAGTCTAGTAGTTTGAGAAAGCTTTATGATGTATCCTCTCTATAAACATTCTGAGAATACATTAATTTGGAATGATCTCTGTGTCTTTTTTCTGAGGTCATTTTGAGTTTACTACAATTGTATACAATTTTCAAGAAAAATTAATATATATTTTAAGTTGTCCCCATATCAGTTTTTATTGGATTTTGTCTCCTTAGCTGTTACCTGGTTATTTTGAGATTGTGTGAGTAAAGTTTGCTCAATTGAATGTAACTCATTTAGGTTGTATGTCAACTCATTACTACTATTAATTCAATGAATTATGTAAATGCTTTGATGAATTTGATGGGATTGCCTTGGTAATAGAAAGGATGTCTATAAGAATGAACTTCATTAAGAATTGCTGATAATATTTGTTATAAAAAAACAAATCAGATCCATAGAATAGTAGTAGACTCTGAGTCCCAATGGAATAGGCATCGATCTTATTAATGAAGTTTGAAAATAGGTATACCATGAAGTAGCATCAAATCTAAAATCACAATCAGCTTTATTTTACTTTACTTGAATGTTTTCAAATGTGGTCAACACTTGTTTGCCTGAAATATTTTAGCCTTAGTTAGCCACTATTGCTGAGAATACTTGCAAATCTATAGAAGAATTATGACCAAATCTATTATATGGGATGTGCTTTATCAAAATTGTCAAAATCATGCATGTGTCTGAGGATATGAAATGAGAATCAGAATGAAACTAAAATAATTCTCATTCAGTAGCATTTTGCCTTGAATCATCCCCTGGGTATACCCACCTTGGTTTTGCAAAGCCTAAAGAGCAGAAAACCATCCTTGGTTTTGTTGTAGTTGGGTCCAAATGGTTTGCACATGCAATTGTGAATAGGAATTGGCTAATCCTTAGGTTGTGTGAGTAATATCAATTTGGTATTGAGCATTTTGTTGTTTAGTAGTTTTAAAACACCAATAGGATGAACTGAATATCTTTAGCTAATCACAATTGGTAATCAACTAGGTTAATGACATTTCTTAGATAAAGGATGAAAAAATGATGCCCTAAAAAAGAATGGTTGATGACCACAAGAAATACTTTGTATATGTCATTTTCCAATAGATTCCTAAAGTGGATAACAAGGTGGCTGATGCAATGGCCACTTTGGCTTCCATGCTAAGGATGATAGAAAATGACTTTAGACATGAGTTCTTAGTGGAAACATTACCCTACCCTTCTTATGACTCTCCTAAATCCTAGATGATCTTTTCTATCATATGATATGACTCATCTTGCTACCATCACATATACTCCTACTTGCATGACCATATTATTCAGGATACTTTGACCCAAAATGAAAAATGTCACCTTATTTGAAATGATTTGTACAATATGCCATCATAGCTAATGACTTGTTTAAAAGAGGACTAGATGGTATACTCTTGAGGTTTCTAGATCTTGAGGAGTCAAAACATGCATTAGCTAAGGTAGATGAAGGCATTTGTGGATCTCACTCAAATGACCTAACATTGGCTCACAAATATAGTAGAGTTAGTTACTATTGGACAAAAATGGAGAAAGAGGCAATCAAGTATGCTAAGTCCTGCAAGAAGTTCCAACTCCATGTGATCTACAAGCATCCCAAGTTTCCTTGTAATCCTACATTTTTGTTCATTCTGCCAGTTGCTACCAAGTTCCAGTTATTACCGAGTGCCAGTTGCTACTAAGTTCCAGTTATTGCCAGGTTTGAGTTGTTGCCAAGTTCTAGTTACTGCAGAGTGCCAGTTGCTGTCGAGTTCCAATTATTACCGAGTGCTAGTTTTCAATTACTACCGAGTGCTAGTTTCTAGTTATTGTTGAGAATCAATTTCCAATTTTTGCCAAGTTCTAGTGTGTGCTAAGTTATCCAGTGTGTGCTGAGTGAGCCTATTATTTGCTGATGCTGAGTTCCTTGTTTACTTGAGTTGTCTGTATTTTAGTTCTTAATGAGAGTCAACTCACATATTTAATTTTGATCATGAATTTAATGATAGGATCTTGTTTAGTGATGAGTGTTGACCATTTTGTGGTCAACCTTTCTATTATATAATGTTCTAGAATCTTCTGTAAGCCATTTTGGTAAGTATAAATGTAGTGCTTAGGCTTAGGTTAGGTAGAACTTAGAGGATATGAAAGTGGGAAGTATATGGGTTTGGAAATGTAAATTTGAAGCTAGATCATGGATTTGAATGTATTTTGTATTTGGCCATAACACAGAAGGCCTTACAGCTGGACATGTATGCTGATTATTTGTGGAATCAATAAAAGTGTTTGCTCTTCTCCCTCCTTTGGTTGATGTTCTTTGTGCTGTGTTTTTGCTATGTTAACTCTTGCATGGTGGTTTGGATAGTTGGGTGTGCCTTTGGCCCTAGTTTTTCATTCCTCCCTATGTTAGGTGGTATCAGATTAGAAGTTCATCCTTGTGGTGATTGGATCATGTAGAACCCTGAGTGAATTGGGTTGTAGGGTTACAATTTGCAAATTTGACCTATAGCTTGCATAGGGTTACAATCTTTTTGGAACTTGATTTTTAAAGATGGTTTGAGGTAGAAGAAATGCTGATAATGCAATATTAGATACATTGAGACAAATTATGGCTAGATTAGATGCCGTGGAGCCAACCCAGAGGAGAGGATCACACCTTGATGATGTAAGTGATGATGAAGCAATATCACCAAACCCTAATCCAGAACCTGAAGAAGATCAAGATGAAGCAAGGTTGTTGAGAGTGTTGTCTCAGGAAAATACAAAGCCTATTGTAGAAGTTGTTCCTTATGATCGAAAATTGGATTCCAATGTTGTGTTGGATTGGATCTTTGGTATGGAGAAGTTCTTTGAGTATGAAAGCACTCTTGATAATAGGATGGTGAAAATTGTAGTTACAAGGTTGAAAGGTGATGCTTCATTATGGTGGGAGCAATTGCAAATTGATAGAAAAAGGAGAGGAAAGGAAAAGATCAAGACTTGGCCAAAGATGGTAAACAAAATGAAGAACAAATTCCTTCTGGCTGATTACCAAGTTAACTTGTTGAGAAAGATGCAAAATTTGAGGCAAAGAGATATGAGTGTGAAGGAGTATACTGAGGAATTCTATAGGTTGGACATCAGATCTGGACATATGGATGATGATGTTGAGAAAATTGAAAGGTACATAAATGGATTGAGATTTGGAATTCAAGATGAAATAAGTTTTGTGAAATTGGAAAGTATATAAGAAGAATACCAATATTCCTTGAAGGCTGAGGAGATCTTGACAAAAAGACATGAATAAAGACAATGAGGTAGAGGTGCTAGATTCCAGAGAGGCAGAGGTAGATCTTATAGTGAACGTGGAAAATCTGATAATTCTATACAAGATAAGGGAAAATCTAAATGGAAGAATGATGAAAAAGGAAAGACCAAATGGAAAGGTGGTAATCCTTAACAAGGAGGTACTAATTCTTATTGAGGAAGAGATAATTCTTATTCTAAAGGTACTTTTCATGGTAATTGTTTCAGATGTGGTAAAGAAGGGCTTAGATCTTCTAAATGTAGATCCTCTAAAAGTGGGCAAGGTAATAGAAATGTTGTAATTCAAGGAGATGATGGGAGTTCACCACGTGGACCTGAGGTTGGTGAAAATATGATGGTGAGAAGAACCTTATGTAATAAGGGAAGTGATGAGGAACTTATTTTAAGGAGAAGTCTTTTCAAGACAAGATGTAAGATGGCTAGAAAATGTTGCAAAGTGATCATTGACAGTGGAAGTTCTATGAATTTGGCATCAAAAGAGTTGGTTACAAAGTTGCAATTGTAGAGGCTGAAGTATCCTAAACCCTATCATGTTTCATGGATCAAAGATGAGCATAAGATATTGGTAAGTGAGCAATGCCTTGTGAAGTTCAAGATT
This sequence comes from Cupressus sempervirens, assembly GCA_028749045.1. NCBI lineage: Eukaryota > Viridiplantae > Streptophyta > Pinopsida > Cupressales > Cupressaceae > Cupressus > Cupressus sempervirens. Next base: position 249,125,773 of record CM053790.1, on the reverse strand, counting down.
CGACATTACTTTGATGAAGTTTTGTGTGATATTATGCCTATAGATTATTTTCATATTCTATTGGGTAGACCTTGGAAATATGATAGATATGTTGTACATGATGGAAAATTGAATCAATAAACTCTTTGGGTCAATGGGAGAAACCAAATATTGTTGCCTTTGATTGAAAGTCCAGATGAGGTTAATTGTACTATTGTAAGAATATGAATGGTTAATGGAAAGCAATTTGAAAAGGAAATGAAAAAAATTTAAGTTTGTTTTGCTATAATTCCAAGGAGATTGAGTTGTGTCAATAGTAATCGAGTGCTAGAAAATAGTGTTAATCGAGCGCTAGTTAGTGGTGACTGAGTGACAACTGGTAGTATTGACCGAGTACTAGAAGAAATTGTAGAATTGCTAAATAAGTATAAAGAAATTTTTGTATAGGATATACTTGATGGTTTACCTCCAATGAGAGGTATAAGTCATTGTATGGATATGATTCCTGGAGGTAGTTTTCCAAATAAAGCACCATATAGATTAACACCTACAAAAAATGAAGAACTTAATAGACAAGTGCATGAATTGTTGTAGAAAGTTTTGATCAGAGAAAGCTTAAGTCCATGTGTTGTACCTAGTGTATTAGCACCTAAAAAGAATGGAGAATGGAGAATGTGTACTAATTTTAGAGCTATTAACAAGATCACAGTGAAATATAGGTTTCCTATGCTAAGGATGGATGACATAATGGATTGTTTGAGTGGAGCAAAGTATTTTACCAAGATTGATTTGAAGAGTTGCTATCATCCGATTAGAATCAAAGAAGGTGATGAATGGAAGACTTTTTTTAAGACAAAAGATGGTTTGTATGAATGGTTGGTTATGCCTTTTGGTGTGACTAATACACCTATTACTTTTGGGTTGATGAATGAAGTTCTGAAAATATTTTTTTGGTAAGTTTGTGATTATTTCTTTGGATGACATTATGATATTTAGTGAGACTAAGGAAGAACATCTTGAGCATGTTAGACAATTATTGCAGAGATTGAAAGAGGAGAATTTGATTAATTTAAAGAAGTGTTCTTTTATGAAAGAGGATATTGTGTATTTGGGATTTGTGATTTTAGCTAATGGTTTGAAGATGGATCTTGAGAAGGTAAAAGTAATTTTGGAATGGCCTACACCTAAGACTGTGGGTGAGGTAAGATCATTTCATGGTTTGGCTAGTTTCTATAGAAAGTTCATATGAAATTTTAGTTCTATTTGTAATGTTATGATTAAGACAATGAGAGGAGATAAAAAGGAATTTAAGTGGACCCATGGAGTGGATAAGAGTTTTGAGACTTTGAAACAAAAGGTTGTTGAATTACCTATATTGGCTTTGCCTGGTTTCAATAAGGTATTTCAAATTGAGTGGGATGCAAGTGGTAGTGCAATACGAGATATATTAAGTCAAGAAGGTAATCCTGTTGCTTTCTTTAGTGAAAAGTTGAATGATGCTAAAAGGAAGTATCATGTGTATGATCAAGAGTTTTATGCCATTGTTCAAGCATTGAAGAAGTGGAGGTATTATTTGATTCCTAAGGAGTTTGTGTTGTATATTGATCATAAAGCTTTATAGTACTTGGGAAGTCAACATAAATGAATCAGAGACATATGAAGTGGGTCGAGTACTTGCAAAGTTTTACATTTTTTATCTAACATAAGAGTGGAGTTACTAATAGAGTTGTTGATGCATTAAGCAAAAGACATTCCTTGTTGATTGAAATGAAGGTTGAAGTTCTTGGTTTTGATGAAATGAAAGAGTTGTATGATACTGACCCTGATTTTTCTGAGGTGTGGAGAAAGTGCAGAGCACCAAATCTAACAGATCACATAAATAAGTATGATGAATATTTCATTCAAGAAGGTATGTTTGTGATAGCCCTGCTAAAATAATATTTAATAATTATTAAGATACAAAATAAGTAATATATATAATAATTATAAATAACTAATAATATTTTTTATTTTAAGTAAAGATAGATAAATAAATAAATACTATCGTAATATATAATGATTAAAGTTATAAATAAATGAAATGATATAACTAAATAATGTTTGTATTTAATAGATGTTATTGTAATATTTAATTTACCTCATAAACTTAATAATGTTAAATAAACTAAATACTATAATCTAATTGTATTAAATCTTAAAATTTAATAATATCATTTCTTAATATTAACAATATATTATTTTTATAAACTTGAAGGGTTGTGCCATTTCCTTAATTAAATATAATAGGAGTGTCCAAAGGATTCATTCGGGGATCACCAACAAATATATCATTTTAGTTACTCAAATTTATCTTATCAATATAGATGGAGAATAGGGGTCATTACAGTTGGTATCAGAGCCAAGATCTTGTCATCCTGTAAAATTTATTGTTGTAAACAATAATAATCAAATACATCAATGTGAAACTTTCATATAATGCATATCGTGAAGAGGACTATAAAGTGGAATCAATGAAGACTGCTCAGTTCATCTGCAATTTTTTCTCTCCAAAACATTAGGTTGTGAACTAGTATACCATTGTTAATAAAGCAAGAATATCAATTACACTACTTGGTAATGGTCTCTTTGACTGGTGAATTTGTAATAGAAGAATAGATCATGTTTAACAATGCACTTTATATAAATCATATATTCAGTTTAGATTATTAGCATGCTACTATATCTACCCATATATAATTTTTGAAGAAGATTGAGGTTTTCGCAGTCATCAAATCACATCAAGAAGAGCTTTGAAGTATATCAATTAAGAAAATGAATAGAAAAGGAAGATTTGTGATACATTGTGCTTATTTAGAGGAAATGAAAATAAGGGCGGTCAATATTTTAAGCATGTTGAGATTTGGCATGGACATGAAAAACAAGAAAATATTATAACTTTCCAATAGGAATTTGTAGAGACTTGAACAATATCCAACAACATGAATGCATGATCTAGCCATCTTGTAGAGTATACGATAGCAATGAATACATTGTTTGAGTGCTAGCATTAATCAGAATGAGGGAGCCTTTTCAAAACCCAATATGGATAAAAATTTGAGGGAGCCCCAAGTTGAGTGTGTCCAAACTCAAGAAGCAGTAAATCTACCATCCACATCAAAATTAAACATGTTCCTAATGGATAGGGAGTGTGTATAGGGGGAGTAAATTGGTCGCTTTAAGGCAAAAAAATTCCAATATGGATAAAGATCTGAGGGAGCCCCAAGCTGAGCATGTCCAACCTCGAGAAGTAGTAAATCTACCATCCACATCAAAATTAAACATGTTCCTAGTGGGTAGGGAGTGTGTACATGGGGAGGAGGATTAAATTGGTCATGTTGGGACAAGAGAATCCCAATATGGATAAAAATATGAAAGAGCCCCAAGCTAAGCATGTCCAAACTTGAGCAACAGTGAATCTACCATCCACTATGGAATTATACACCCTATTATAGTACTATCTATAGAAAATTTGTTTAAAATATGCATCTTCAAGAACTTTTGATCTCTAGACAGAGAAAAGAGCATGACATTCTCGATCAAAGTGGTAAAACATTTCCTTATATTTTCTTAATTTAAATTGTAAGAAGGATTCTAACATGTATACTATGTGTCTACATCATGTCTTCGTGAATTAAAATGTTTGCTTCGTGTCTTCATGTTTTTGTTTGTCTACCTCATGTTTTCATTATGTCTTCATGCATTAATGTGTCTACTTTGTGTCTTCATTCATATGTTCTTGTACATGCTATTATATACAAACATGTTTACTTTGCAAGTGTCTAACACATATGTAGGGAAGAAAATTAATCTGAACTATGAATTAATTAAAAATCAAATCAATTTCTTGAAGACAAGCAAATTTGAGAGGGGTAGACTATGATAGCCCTACTAAAATAATATTTAATAATTATTAAGATACAAAAAATGTAATATATATAATAATTATGAATAACTAATAATATTTTATTTTAAGTAAAGATAGATAAATAAATAAATAAATAAATACTATTGTAATATATAATGATTAAAGTTATAAATAAATGAAATGATATAACTAAATAATGTTTGTATTTAATAGATGTTATTGTAATATTTAATTTACCTCATAAACTTAATATTGTTAAATAAAATAAATACTATAATCTAATAGTATTAAATCTTAAAATTTAATAATATCATTTCTTAATATTAACAATATATTATTTTTATAATCTGGAAGGGGCGCACCATTTCATTTAATTAGATATAATAGGAGGGTCCAATGGATTCATTTGGGGATCATCAACGAATATATCATTTTAGTTACTCAAATTTATCTTATCAATACAGATGGAGAATAGGGGTCACTACAATGTTGTTTAAAGGAATTCGATTGTGTATCCTTAGAAGTTCTATGAGAATTAATTTGATCAAGGAAAAGCATAGTGGTGGATTGGTTGGACATTTTGGAATTGATAAGACATTGAGTTTGCTAAAGGAGAAGTATTATTACCCACAAATGTATAAGGATGTTTAGAAATTTGTAAAGAGTTGTGGAGTTTGTTAGGTTGCAAAAGGAGCAAGTTAGAATACTGGTTTGTATACACCTATTGTTGTTCTTGAGAAACCTTGGAGTGACATCAGTATGGATTTTGTTCTTGGATTGCCTAAAATAGTGAAGGGGTATGATTCTATATTTGTTGTTGTGGATAGATTATAAAATGGCTTATTTCATACAATGTAAGAAGACATCAGATGCTGAACATGTTGCTAAACTTTTTTTTAAAGAAATTGTAAGATTGCATGTATTACCAAGAAGCATTATTTCTGATAGAGATAACAAGTTTAGTGGTTATTTTTGGAAGACTTTGTGGAAGAAGATGGGTACTAAGTTGAAGTTTAGTTCCAAATTCCATCCACAGACAGATGGAAAGATAGAGGTTGTGAATAGAAGCTTTGATAATTTGCTGAGATGTCTTGTTGGAGATAGGCCAAGTAACTGGGAGATAGTATTGGCACAAGCTGAGTTTGCATATAATAATTATGTGAATAGGAGTATATGAAAGATAACTTTTGAGATTGTTGTAGGAATGCATCATAGAGGAGTATCATATTTGAGGAATGTTGCTAGTGATGAGAAGAGAAGTGCTATAGGAGAAGAATTTGATAATTTTATGGAGTCTTTGGATAAGGAAATAAAGTTGAGGTTGGAACAAAGTAATCAAAAGTATAAAGAGAATGCTGACAAGTCTAGAAGGTATCATGTTTTTCAAGTTGGTGATGAGGTGATGGTTCATTTGAAGAAAGGAAGATTTCTCGTTGGAACATAGAGTAAGTTGAAGATGAAGAAGTTTAGACCTTGTAAGATCTTGAAGAAGTTTGACAGTGATAATGCTTATGAAGTTGAGTTACCTGATGACATGGATATATCTCCTATATTCAATGTTGCTGATTTATATAAGTATCATGAGTCAGATGATGAAGTTGTTGTATTAGATGTTTATCCTAAGAATTAGATTGAAGAAGTTGAAAAGGTATTGGTTCAAAGAGTTGGTAAGAACACAAGAGGAAAAGATTACTATGAGTATTTGGTGAAGTGGAAGAATAACCAGTTGAAGATGCTACATGGATTTCTTAATCTGAGTTGGATTCAACTCAGGGCACTTGCATGATTCAAGAGAATCATTTCTTCCAACCCTAGTTTTCTAATGTAGGATCATCCTTGGTTTCCTTGTAATTCTAAACTTTTTTTCATTCTGTCAGTTGCTATCGAGTTCTAGTTACTACTGAGTGCTAGTTGCTGCCAAGTTCTAGTTACTGCTAAGTGCCACTTGCTGCCAAGTTCCAATTATTGTTGAGTGCCAATTGTTACCGAGTTCTAGTTATTTTTGAGTGCTAGTTTTTAGTTAGTGTCAAGTGCCAGTTTCTAGTTATTGCTGAGTGCCAGTTTCCAATTGTTGTCGAGTTCTAGTGTGTGCTAAGTTATCTAGTGTATGCCGATTGAGCCTATTATTTGCTGATGCTCAGTTCCTTCTTTAGCCAAGTTGTCTATGTTTTGGTTCTTAGTGAGAGATGACTCATGTATTTAATTTCAATCATGAATTTAATGATAGCATCTTTTTTAGGGATAAGTTTTGACCATTTTGAGGTCATTCTTTCTATTATGTAATGTTCTAGAATCTTCTATAAGCCATTTTGGCAAGTATAAATAGAGTGCTTATGCTTAGGTTAGGTAGAACTTAGAGGATGTGAAAGTGGGAACTATATGGGTTTGGAAATTTGAATTTGAAGCTGGATCATGAATTTGAATGTATTTTGTATTTGGCCATAACCTAGAAGGCCTTATAGCTGCGTATGTATGCTAATTATTTGTGGAATCAATAGAAGTATTTTCTCTTCTCCCTCCTTTGGTTGATGTTATTTATGTTGTGTTTTTGCTGTGTTAACTCTTGCATGGTGGTTTGGATAACTAGGTGTGCCTTTGGCCTTAGTTTTTCATTCCTCCCTACGTCACCATGAAAATCTGTGTAACGCCCCGCCAAGGGATCCAAAAGAATTAACCTAAAGTTTCACTAAGTTTGCTAAACATTTTTTATTTTATTTTTAAAATAAGAAAGTATGACATACACATCAAACAAATAGTAGCGGAAGCAATAACATGTAATCATCGACAAACATACATTGCAAGTTACATTTCTTAAAGATCCCAAGACGTTGAGTCACGTTTAAATTTAATTAATTCTAAGTCTAACAACTATCACATACATAGAAAAGAATAATCAAAAACTCCAATGTCCATAATATACATTTGTTCCGAATGCTCCTTGGAAAATTAATTTGGAATGCTCATTCATCCACTGTACATGTCACAGGGTATGAAAGGCTTAAAAGAATATACATATGTAAAGATCAAGATACAACATCCTCAAATCCATGATACAAAGTACAGTAAAAATATATGAAACTATTCACCATACATGATACATCCATACATCCATAATGATAAAACATCTATCATAAAATCTAACCATCCATCATACTAATCCAAGAACATAGTGTAGATAATTGCCAATCACGAAATCTCCAACCACGGTGACCACGGAACGGATCTCAATGGTAAGAGTAAAAGCACTACCACCCGACCGCATGGAACCTAAATGGTCCACTCCCACCGCGCTGAGGAGATAGTCTCAAGTCCCAAATAGGATAACAAAACCTATAATCATAAATACTCTCTAAGTCCAGGAAATCCTATAAGTATGCTAACTCAAGGGTTCCTAAAAAGATCGACATCTAAATCCCAGAGGTACCACAAGACACGTAGGAAACCTAATATGCAAGCGGGAAAGTGTCATCGCAAAAGTCATGTAGAAGTTACCCGAGCAATCCCTTAGGAATCCCGGGTCCCTACTGATCCTGCGGCCACTAGTATCCTCTCGTACTGACGAGGCATACTATGGAATGCAAGGTCATAACCAAGCGTCCTCTCTACCCCATCCTAGTCTGTACTAGCACTCATGGCATGGGAGAGAACATACAATTATCTTGTTAGGTTCATTTTCTCTCATTTAGTGTAAATGTTTTCACTTATTAAAAACGACTTACAATGGGTTTCTCAAGGCAACCTCTTATGGCTCCGACCCCCATTGCAAGCCACTTCCCGACTCTACACATAGATAACCTACCCTAGCTCATGAACTCGTAATCAAAGAATCATAATAAAACCATCTCAGTCCTATATGAGCAACTGAAAATATCATAAAAAAGATAATCCACAAAATATATCAGTTCTTCATGAGCAACAGATAACATCAAATAGTAATCATGTAATCACGACAGTTCTCTATCAGCAACTGAAGGCATCAATAATAAGTCACAAAATCCAATGGTTCTCTAATGCAACCAGAAAGTAATACAAGTATAACTGATCGAGACTCAGAAATGGTTATCAAATATAACTGATCGAGACTCAAAAATGGTTAAGTTAGGTATTCTCAAATACATACACCTCAGCTTCACACAAGGAAACTGGAAAGCAATAACAAACAGTAAACACAATCATGTCATAGAGCACTTCATCACATTACCATGGTCAGGTTAAGAAAGATCAAGACCAAATCATCAAGACATCACATTCACAACCCCGAGCCTTTGGTAACAACCTGAACTGGTCAACGCTAAACCAACCCCAAAACATTCAAAGTACAAAGACAACATCAAAGTCTCAGAGATTGGATCTGAAAGTATATTATTTAAGTTAAGGTAAGGTTTGTGTTTTAGTTTAATGTCGAATTCAAGTAACAAAGTTTTCACAACTACCCTTTTTCGAATAACCCATTTCTATAATAACTTTCATTAAATCAATATCCAAATTTATAATTTAGTCAAATAAAATTCATTATTAATTAACTTAATTAAACTAATTTTAATTAAATTAATCAATATTCATTAGATCTAATTACTTATTTTAATCCAACTAATAATTGTTAATTTATTAATATTTAAGCAAAATTATTAATAAATTAAAATTTACAACTATATCTATGCAATTAATATTTATTTATTAAATATTTAAAAAGTTTAATCTATTATAAAAATTGAATATATTATAATTTTATTATTTAAAATTTTTAAATAAATAAAATTCGTTTTAAATAATTTTAAAAAAAATTATAAAAAAATAAAATAAAAAATCGAATACAAAGTTCACCCACGTTTATAGCCCGTCGGCTTTGGCCGCAGGGCCTGCGGCGGCAGGTACTCTGTACCTGCCGTCGCAGTACCTGCGACGCAAGTACTGTCGGCCTGCCGACAGTGGGGGGCGGGTACGGGGTGATTCCCTCCCCCCCCCACTATATTATATTAATATATATATATATATATTTTTATATTTTATTTTATTTTATTTTAATAACAATAAAATAAGTTTTATTTTAACAAAATTAATTTTGTTTAATCTTTTTAATAAAAACAATTTCTTCCAAAGGATAAATATGTAAAATATAAATATATATATTTATATATATATATATATATATTTATTTATTTATCTAGAACTTTTCAATTTCATTAAAACAAAACCCTTATCAAATTAGATCTTAATTTCTAAATCAAGAAAACAATGGTTCTAATTAATTCATCCAGTCTCCATGGATACAGAAATTATTGACGAATAATTAATAAATTCACAATATTGAAAGCTTAAAACTTTCATCACAGAGAATTCAGATCTACAAACCCCAGACACGAAGAAGGCAGGAAGGGATAATTGCATATTTAATGGATAAAAAACACAAGACCCTACCTGATCCTGATGCTATTATGCAATCTCCAGGAACTGTATGCGAATTCGCTCCTCTCAATAACCGTCCCCTTCAAGACTTTCTTCGTATCAGCCTTCTGAAATTTGCTTCCAAAAATTGTCTTCCCCAAAAATTCTCGTCCAAATTCGTATTTCCCAAAAATGAACCCCCAAAGTTGTGATAAGAAAATTCTCCTCAATTCGGGGCACTAATTGTGCGTTTACCCGAGAAGACTCTTTGCACAACTCAGTTAACTCCAAATTAACTTTTATTATCTTTTCTAATCCTTTTGCATTCAACTTTCATGCACCTTAAGTTGAATGATTAAATTACTTTATTTAAAATTTCAGTTGACTTCAATTCTTAATTAATTTATTACTTTAAATCTTATGTGCACTTTTAAGAAATTAAAATAACATTATTAATTTTTATAATTTAATCTTTTAATTTAATTCTTATATTTAAGTTATGTTTAGATCATGCGATCTAGAATTCTTAATAAATTAATATCTTTCAACTTTTTAATTTATTTTAGAATTTAATTGATAACATATTTAATTAATTTAAATAACAATAGTATTTAGCATTTATTTAAAATGAACTCCAAATATATTATTATTAAATTAAATAAATATTATCCTGTTCTAAATATATCTTAAACTTTTAATTTCCAACTTTAATTCTTTTATTTAATTAATTAATTAATTAATTAAATATAAAGATATCATAATAATTCCTTATTAAATTAAATCATTAATTAGTCTTTTTAATTAGACTTAATTAATAGAAAAATACACCAAGGACTCATAAAGCAACATACGAAAACCCATCATAGAAAATTACATACCAAATCAAACAAAAGGGTTATAATCACAAAATTACATCATTTGATGCATTCAGAGGGTACTTAACTCAGATACTTGTCCTAATTATCAATTAGGACAATTGGCTAAAGGGTTTAGGATTTAGACTTAAGAGTTTATCTCCCCTCTCTTACCATTGAGACAGTGCGATAGGGTACGCTCATCCTGACAATTCAGGGAAGTCGATACCCGGTACCTGCAACCTGCATAAAATTCACGCATGTACAAACACAATATTCTAAGCTAAACAGGCAATGGCAGGAAGTGGTGCATCGTGTAGATCCCGACTAGCAGGTGACTACGACTCCCTTCCTTAACCATATCAGAAACACCATACATAAATAAAACAGCACGCACACCATACACATGCAGTATGGGGTAAGTATCCATAAGAAACACATGGAATAATGAACCATCTAACTAATCATCATCGATAACTGAAACCATTGAATAATCATCATACATGCATGAAATATAGAGTACCAAGTAATCTCATCATATAATAAACTGAGTGTAAACATCATCTGATAATCTCTAAAATAATAATACTACTCATCAAACATAAATTGGCCTAAAAGAGTTTGGCAATCATATCATAAATGTAGCTCAAAAAATGTAAACTAGGGGCAGGCACTACAATCTGATCCATGCTCCAACCAGGGAGCTAATTCCATTCATCATACTTTGGCCATTCCAACAATGGGCCTTTGATTTGGTGGGTCAAACTCACCCTTCTTCCTTGAATGGACACAAGTTTATTATCATAGCCAAAAACCAATTTGCAATGTGGGTAGAGGCAGTGCCTCTTACTGAATCTAATGAAAAAACTATAGCTATGTTCATTCTAAATTACATCATGTATAGGTATGGTGTACCCTCCTCAATTATCACTAACAATGTGGGGGAATTAAAAAAAAAAAGACCTTTAAGAGCTATGTTTAAAGTTAAAAATCACACAACATTGGTCTTCCATCTACTACCCCAAGGGTAATGGACAAGTGGAAGCATCTAATAAGGCTATCCTTAAAATTCTATATCACATGGTCAACAAGTCTAGAAGGGAATGACTTATTCAAATCAATCTGGATCTATCAGCTTATAAAATAAGTATCATAATGCCTACAATGACAACACCCTTTTCTTAGGTATATAGAGTGAATGTTGTGCTTCCAATTGAAGTCATGATTCCTACTTGGCGAGTCTCTCTAAAGGGCCTCATCGTTGATGATGAATATAGAATATCACAAATACAAGAGCTAGAACTACTAGGTGAACATTGACTAGCGGTGTTCGATCATCTACTAGCTTATCAAAAGATGATGTCCAAGAGCTACAACAAGAAAATTAAACCATGAGACTTCCAAGTGGGTGAACTCATCCTAAGAGAAAATCCAAAGAATAAACAACATTGGGTACTGAAGGAGAAGTTTGAGCCAAATTGGTGTAGTTCATACATCATCACTATAATATTCAGATCAAGTGCTTATCAATACTCAACTATTGAAGGAGAAATTCTCAAGGAGCCGATCAACACCCTTCACTTGAAAAGGTTCTACAACTAATATTCTCTTAATCTTTTTGTACATATCTAAATGTCCTAGAAAAGTCTAAAATTTGCAAAAAGACTTGAAAAAATCTATTATCCTAGTGAAAACCTAGCAATAGGTGCCTTGATAATATCAAAACAATTGAAAAATAAAAAAATACAAAAAAAGAAGAAAAAGAAGAAAAAGTTTCATTGATGAAAACTGAGAAAATAGGCATCATGGTAGCAAAAATAGAATCTCTACAAGAAGGTGAAAAATTGGAAACCATCTGCCTCTTGCTTCAAATTCTATATCTATTATCACACCATTTGGCTTCTATATAGCCACTTTATTAATTTGAGCTCTTTTCTTTCTATAATTTCCTGCTTATTTTGTTGTTCTTGCTTGTGCATTGCTCTTAATTATCGTCAAGACCCTACTCATATGTATATGGATTAAAACTAGTCATAGTCTAGGGGAAACCTATCTGGTCTAGGGGGTAGTGTCCCATGCCCTTAGAGAGTCTCTCATGCATCAGTCACTAGTTTTCCTAACTAAGTATACCTACTGGCATCCATCTATTGAAGATATCTCTCACAAACACTTTGACCTCCGACATTTGACATCAATACTCTAACATTGAAATTGAAATTACAGTTTGAGCTATGCTAAGATTTTCTTTATGTGCATTTCTTTTTCTTTGTCATCCTCCTTCGAGCAACTCTAGGATGTCTATCTTGACTAGAGGCACAAGGAATAGGAGCATGATATTTTCTTTATCTTTTGGTTTGTTGGTTTGGTTTCGATGATCTGAAGGATCCACATAAAAGGGGTGTCCACTATAAGAGGCTCTATCTCATGTTGGATGGCCATGTGTAACTCGACTCATTTTTGGGAAAATTTTGTTGAGGTTGGTTCTTTTCCTTGTTTGTTTGAGTGAATAATCTATGCTACAATTAATACTGACACTCATCCTATGAAGTGAACGTATAGGTCACTGAGTATGTTTAGTACACTTTTGTCTTAGGTTACAAACGTAAGGGTCATTATAAATAGAATACTTTCTAATTACTTAACATGAGAAGGATCTCTTGCATGTCTAGTGTGCTTGCACACGAGAAACATTCTACTCATCCTGGCATTTATGCTCTGATGCTTATGTTCACTTGCTAAATCAACAGGAAAATATGTTCTAGTCATTTTGTCTTCTTGTGACTTAATGCTTACATCTAATTCTGACAAAACTATGAATTGGTCATATTCATATCCTCATGATAACAATTTCATTAAGGGTTATACTACATCTAATGGCCTTAATAAAATTCCTTGTGATGAAAACTATACCATAATAGTTTAGTGACCAAGTCCTAAGATTGCATTCAATTAGGTTTGCATCTCATTTTAGTTTATGAGATGTGGGAGGTTCCACATGCATCACATCATCATCTTGACTACATAAGTGATAGTTTGAGATCTATTTTCGGGATAAAAATCAAAATCTGATACTCATAAACAACTCAAAAACACATTTTTAAATTTTGGGATCAACGTGATCGAACGCTTGAGCAGTCCATCTTTCTAACACAATATTCATATTAGAATCTCATCATATCAACATTTTATTAAAATTTTCAACTTTTTCATTAAAGGTGAACTATACTCAACCAAGGTCAACCTTGGTCAAGACTTGGTCAAACAGACCTTGAAATCACTCTAAATTGACTCAAAGTCTTCTGCAAACTCTTTAAATATCATAAGATCTATTTTATTTTCTTCTAAAACTCTGATCACATATTTTCAACACTATAATGATGTGTCATATTTTGATTTCATTCTAGAGGGGGCAAGATGATTACATCATTCCATCAATCAAATCTTGCTTCAAATCTATATTCACATTAATCTAATTTGAACTCAATGTCCTCATTGCCATGGGCATCCCATCACTAGGGGAATATGTAGTACTCATATTTCATTTAAAAATTTGGTATTCCACAATCTAGCTCTGATGATCTCAAATCTCTAGGGGCACCTTTATTCCCTATATCTAGAATCACATGCTATCTATCTCATCTATCGATCAATTGATCAAACTTATGATAGTTTGATTCATAGCTTGATGAATAGGTATCTAGGCATTCTACCTATTGGTGTAGTTAAATATTCACTAATTAAACTTAAGCTTACTTAGGATAATGCATTGCATAGTACTTTGTGATTGAGACACTTGGGAGTTTGCACCTCAATTAAACACATGGTGTAGGAGAATTTAACTCTAGGTGGTCATAGTTGTTATCTCGTTCCACTTTTAGTGCACATATCATATTATCATCTTCATCATCACACATACTTCATTGCATAATGGAGGATGATCCACCTTTCTTGGACTTGTGATTCCACCTTATGTTAGTGATAACTTATCTTCTCGTTATCATTATCTCTTATCGCCTCTCCTATATAAGGAGGCCTATTATGTACATTTCAAATAAATCCATTGGATGTCAATCAAGTCCATTATCAATAATAGCATTCTTGCATCTTCATGCAATTGTCTTGCCAATCTCTTGTGGAAGTTATCTTGGCCTTTCATTTCATCCTAGGGGTGTTGTAGAGTCACCTAAAACTCTAGCACTACATAGACTCCTGAGGATTAAGCCTCATTTTGGGAATGATCCTATGACTCATGATAGGTCTCATCATCTCTCTTATGGACCAATATCTAGGTGTTTTGTGTAGACTCTAGAGGATTAAGCCTCGTTCTAGGGACAATCTTATGAATTATGATTAATCTTGTCATTGCTCAATGGATAGGTATTTTGAGTTTTCTACTTAGACTCCTAAGGATTAAGTCTCATTCTAGGGATAATATAATGATTCATGACAAGGGATTATTGTCATATTTTAATGGATAGGTATTTGGTCATTCTAACCTAAACTCTTGAGGGTTGACCTCGTTCTGGGGATAATTCTATGAATTGTGACAATCTTTGTTCTCTTTGACCGATATCTAGGTGTTTTATCTAGACTCTATAGGGTTAAGCTTTGTTTTTGAGACAACCCTAAAAATATCATCAATTGGCTTTCATATCATCAAACTCGAAGTTAATCTTAGTTCTTGCTCTATGCTTCAAACTTTTGACTTTTCTTTGAATTAATGTGTTGCTTGCGCATCAATTCAAAGAGGGGAAAATGTAATATCCCAAAATTGGAACCTTGCAATTCCAAACCAATTTTGGTGCATTAGTCTCCAACATCAATTTATTGATCAATAAATTTCTATTTTACTAGGTATTTCTGACCACTTGCCTCTACTTGATCTTATATCAAATTGCAAAGAAATCCTTAAATTGTAATAATCACATATCTTATTTAATTCCTAAACATCAACTTAAATTGGCTAAATAAACCTTCTAATTTAATTGATTTAATTCTAAGTCCTAACACTTTAATTAAATTATTTCACCCCCTTTAGCTAATACACATGACATGATGATTTAAATATATTTAATTTTAATTAAATACCCTTATCCTAATTATTGAATTTAATTATTCAATTAATTGGAATATTCAATTATGAGGTCACATTTAATTAAATAAATCAAACATTATCTTCAAATATCCTCTCCAGTTCTAAACTAGAAATTATGAGTTGTAGGAGATAATTTCCATAACAAGTTAAATTGTGATATTACTATTAGGATTTAATTGTGTGATTTTAAGTCAAACTCATTGACAAATGTTTCATGAGTAGTGATTCAACATGAATCCATCCCTCATGAGAATAAATGGAACACTTAGCACTCATTGTATTTAGGTGATGCTCACAGGGGTGAAGCACTGAGACTTCCCAGGAGGTCACCCATCCTAGTACTACTCCAGCTTGAGCGCACTTAACTATGGAGTTTCCTCCATAGTTAAACCCAAAGCTTGCAACACCATTTGCAAAACCTTCACCAAGTGTTACATGCCTTATTAACCATTCATTAGAAAGCCTCTTAAGCTCATCAATTGATAAGTAGGAGATAATATCCACAAGTTAAATTGTGATATTGCTATCAAGATTCAACTGTGTGGTTTTGAGTCAAACTCATTGACATATGTTTCACGAGTAGTGATTCAACATGAATCCATATCTCATGAGAATAAATGGAACACTTAGCACTCATTCGATCTAGGTGATGCTCATAGGGTGCTAAGTGTTCCATTTATTCTCATTGTATATGAGAAATATGTTAGCAAGTAATACTAATCTATTCAAAAACAAAAGCATTAACTAGCATATACACCATAGCATAAATGAGAGACTAAAGAGGAAACCCCAATTGGAAATGTGAGCCAAATGAATGGACTCTCCCAATAGGATTTAGCTCCTTGATTGGTAGATGGGTCTAAGGATTTGGATGTATGCTCAAGGTTCCCAAAAACTAGCTTCAATGGAGATGGAAAATGGCAAATTGGTAGCTTTGTGAGCTCTCAATTTGGCATCATAAGGGTATGGTTGATGACTTTTGGCTCTCAAAAGGGCATTATAACTTTAGCTCCAAGATTGTGATGAAATGGCTTGGGAGGGGATTCAATTTATAGGCTAAGGGCTTGAGGGATGGAGGGCTAAGATGGAAGGAAAGATGAAAGCTTAAGGAGGGCTAGGATGCACTCAAAAGGGAGCACATGGATTGTGCTTGTTTAGCACCAATCAGGGAGTGACACATGTCACAAGGTGAGTGGATGGAGGAAAGGGGAAGGATGAGTCAACAAAGGAGGCTCAAAGGATAATATCTTCATAAAGACCCTTCATTATGGCTTGTAAGAGATTGTAATAGTCTTTATGGCTTTTGTAAGAGCATTCATTGTTGGGTGGTTGGGATATTTTGGAGGGAGTTGAGATTGTTGACTTGGCTTAGGAAAGTCTTAAGCTTGCTTAGGGAATGTGGCAAAATTAGGGGGTGGATTAGGCTTGGGTTTAGGATTAGATTAGGGATGTTAGAGATTTGCAAGTGGATGGCATTCATGAGGGTGGGTGAGTTAGTGACTAAGCTTGGTTAGTATGGGTGGATGGGGTGGATTAGGCTAAAAGGGGGATTTAGGATAGGTTAGGGGTTATTAGATTTGAGGGTTTTATTTATCAAATAGGTTTATTTAATAAATGGGGATTTTGGATTTAGATAGAAGAATAGGATTTAATTGATAAATAATAGGTTATTTGATTTATCAATTAGGACTATAGATGATTAATTAAATTAATCAGCTAGGGGATGGCAAAGGATTAATTAAATAGGAATTTAATTAATGATGCCTTTAGAGATAACTAAATAGGATTACCAAAGCAATGTAATCAAATTTAGGTGTCTACACTCATGACTAAATGAAACACTTGGAGAGTTAAGATAACTTGATCATACTTAAATATAATCATAGTAGAAAAGTGACATAGGAATTAAAATATAATAAGGAAGCTAAAGTGACTATTGAAGATAAAACTTTCTAAGAATTACTATTTTTTTTTCAAATGCCTTGGATTAAAAACTCTTCATCTGATGATGGAAAAAGAAAGATGAATATGTTGGAAGTTTAATTGGGAAACTAAGATACTGAGAGGGGAGTAGGGTGAATCAGGATCTATAAATTTTTTTATCTTCAAAGCAACTTTACTGCATTCACCATATTGACCTTCTCATATCTAGTTTATGCATAGCATAACTTGTAAAATCAAATGTTGTAATAAGTAGATCTAACTATCAATCACATCCATGAAATGTAAACACTTGACACAAAATATTTGGTAACCCAAAAACCCTCTAAGGTGAAGGTAAAACTAGGGTGGGGATGACACCCACAAATATTCACTACTACAATAACAAAGTTAACCTGTTAGGGTTACAATTTTGATCATTTATGATGATCTACCATATGAGGGGTCTACCCTACTAAAGATTTTTAATACTATTAGGTCTTACATTGTTAAAGGGTTTTACACTTATAATGAATTCAGGACTTTATTAGGAGATTTACAAAGGTCTATTAAATCCACTTTGTTAAGAGATTCACCCTGATTCAATCTATTAAATTGACTCAATACCTAATCCTTCAGTCGACACTTTAATTGTTGATTATGGATCTCCTCCTTCTAATCTTTGATCTGATCTCCAATCTGATATAGCTTTTCTCAGTCCTTCACTTCTTCATAAGATCACTAACCTCTAATCTTCACAACTCTCTCATGCATGCAACATCCAAAAATTAACTTGTTCGCTTCCTTCACACACTTTGCAATCTCTTTTATGATAGCACACTCTTCTATATGAAAATAGGTTTGGATCTGTCGATTTAAAGACTTCTATCGATTCTTCTAGATGCTTCCCCTTTTTCCTCTTCATTTGATTGGTTATTCATTCCTCATAGGGATTGGTGATCCATGTCAAAACATGTAATAACCTTTGTAACAAAATCTACAATCATTAAATGTCATGTCCATGTCATCTCGAAATGGTTTACCTCAAAATTTTTATCATTCCATATGTTTATGTTCTCTTAATGTTACTCAAAACTCACTATTTTTGATGCTTGGTCATAATTTTTATATCTATTGTTGCTCGACCTTAACTATACTCGACACCTTCTGTATAACTTGGCATCTATGTTCTCTATCTGCTTCAAATTCACTATGCTTGACTTATACTAAAAATACTCGGTGACCAAATACTTTCTTGACTCCTATAGAGCTTGCCATAAACAGGATTATTTATAAGTCTTTACATGACTCAACCTATATAGAGTAGCTCGATTGTAGTGATAATTGAATGATTGCCTTATATATGACTAAGTGTTTGACACTAATAAACAACAAGACTTAGAGATATCAACAATCACCCCCTTTGACATTAGTGGTGAAAACACTTTGTCATAATTATATCTTTATAGTACAAAGAATAATAGTGCTCCCCTTAAGCCTATGACTCAATTCTTATAGAACTTCAACAGTTTTTCTTTACAATGCAATATACAATACAAACTTTACATGATTACATGACTCAAAATAGTTTGATTGTAACTTTGTCAAACCTTGTTTGTTTTCTATCTTTTTGATCTTTGAATCTCATCATTCCCTCATGATCAACTATCCCCCTTTATTCTTTCATCATTGATCATTAATAATCTATCCCCCTTGTTTTTGACACTTATGTTTGTTGCTTTGGTTGTTGGGGTTGTGAGGGTGGAATCAAACCGTATTAGTCAATGAATGGTTTGTGAATTTGGTTGATCATGGCAAGTTCATGATCCCATGTGGTTCTTGTTGATTTTAAAACATGAATTTTCAACTCCAAATTCATTGCTAAGTCAATCAAGATGTCAGCAATTGAAAGACTATGATCTCTTTGCACTAGATCCTTTGTTAAAGTCAGCTCTTGTTACATAACCTCCAAATTGGGTATCAACAATGACTACATAGAGATTAATTTGGCTCTCATTTGACTATCTATTGTATTTATCTCAACCAACCTTCCTTGTGTAAACAACAATCTATTATAGTGCACTGAGCTTCATTCAACTAATAGAGAGATAGAGCTGCTTGATTGTTTCATATTAGCTTGAATCCTCTGTATGTTTGCTTGAAATTTAATTGTAAATCTTGGCACATCACAAAGTATATTGTACAAATCTTGTAATTTCTTTGCAATTTCTTCTATATTCCATACAAGTGCCTACAACTCAACTTTTCTAACTACAATAATAGTACAAAATATCTCCAATACTTTCTTCTCAAATTTGTTTTCAGACTAGGCCACTAGTTTTTCATTTGCCTCAATATCTTTAGTGTTGACCTTTTCAACAATTTGTACCAAGAGATAATGGGGCCTACTCATCCATGGTTTGAATGTCAAATGCATCAAAAATATGTCTTTGATGTTATGCAACACTTGTTTATGTTGTTGCTCCCTTTTTATTTCTTCTTTCTTCTCCTTTCTTGCTAAAATGTCTTGTAAGGTGACAGTTTGCTGAAAAGTGAAATTAGCTAGATCCCATTTTGGCAATTTAAATTACTTCATCTAGACTAATAGTAATATCTAGGTAACTATCCTTAACCTTCTTTCCTTTACTTTTCTTTGAAGTGGTGTTGCTTGACACTATTAGAGTAAGAGTACATGATGGGGTGTCACTACTCAGTCTTGCTTTAACTTCAGTGCTCGAAAAAAAAATGGTAGCACTCCGAATTATATTCTCTATTTCATCTTTTTTTTTGTTCAATCTCCTTTTCTCCCTCATCCTAAGTCCTTGATACATGTGGTCCTTCTTGATCTATAGTAGAAGTTTCTACATTTGTTTCCTTGGTTGGTTCTTCTTGCTCTTGTTTCTCCCTTTCTTGTTCCTCAACTTCTGAGGTCTTTTCCTATTCAACAACATGAGTGTTAGGTATGGTAGTATGAATAGGGGATATGTTACCCTGTGGACTCAACACACCTAAGCTTTCCTCATCATTGTGATCATCTTCAATGGTCATTTTTTCCACTTCTTCTCCTATACAACTCCTTTAGTAGTTGATCCAAAAATGCTCTTCCATAACAACTCATTTTGTTGTACAACAACCTTGATTTTATTCTGTAGAATCATGAATGTCCAAAATTTAGGAAAAAATTAGTTCCTATGCTTCTCCAAAAATGTTGAATTTTGTTTATTTGTTAATTTATGCATAATCTTGTCCAATGTGCCTTCTCTTATTTGTTTCTCTACTTCTAATGCTTGTTGCCATCTTCTATCTAGACTGCTATATAAATCACTTGGAATCTTCTTGTCCAATTCAATAGGGGTGAGCTTATTGTTAGCCATCATATCTATCATGGCCTCTTCTACCTTGGATCTATCAACATTTCTCAATGTATCATACTTCACATATCTAAAACTTGATAACGCTGTAGAGCTTCTAGTGTTGGCACATACCTCATTAATATTTCTTCACTTGGTAGGTACAATAACTCAATGATGTCTAAGTTTACTAGACTCAGTCTTCTCTGCATCCTCCTCTTCAACTTATTTATTCTTTACTAACCTCTTCTCCTCTTTATCTAGCCTTTAGTGTCTGACACTTTTCTCTTTTCTACAATGGTTCTGCTAGGTTTGATGATTTTAATCACTCCTTTCTTCATAGGTGGCTTGACACTTATTTTTGCTCTTATCCTCAGTCTTTGTGGTTTAGGAGGAGAGAGGGACTTGGGTGATATCTTATTTTCAATCTTCTTCACCTTAGGCTTTGTAATTTTCACTGATTTAGCCTTCTTTGCTGGTGGGGTGACTAGTGTTAGGGCTTTGCCATTTTTCTCTTCACTTTCTTCCTCTTCCTCATGACCACTATCATTTTCTTCAACTTCTCCTAAACCTTGAGTTAACATCAAAGGTTATTTTCCTTTTGTCTATTTCCCTAGCTTTCCTTCTAGGTTTTAAATCATTTTCTTTCTCTTCTTATCTGTAGAAGCAATTTTGATATCAACTACAACTCTAGCCTTTTCTTCTTCATGCTTTTCAAAGGACTCTTCTTCTGCATTAATTTCTTCCTTAAGTACTGTAGCAATTCCTGCACTCACATTATTACTCTACTTCATAATCAAAAGGTTTAAGACATGCTTTCCTAGGTTTAATTTCTTGTACAAATGTATTATCGATGTTTAATAGGAAACATAGATCATTATAGTATTTCATCACTAATGATGTTGGGATCCTCACTCTTTTCCTCAAGGTACTCATCCATAAAATTTTCAATTTTTTCTCTCAAGTGCATTATGTACTCACTAACATGTTTTATAATTAGTTTTCCTTTCTCCCAAACAACATTTCCAATAACATAAAAATAATTATGAACATAGAAGAAAATGAAATTAATTAATGACCCAAACTTACAAATAGAATTCTTTGTCTTCCTAATTGATGTTAGGTTCTATGCCAATTGTGACCTCTACAATTTGGCAAGGTAATATTTGTGATCCTTCATCATAATCTTCCATGCTTGGTCAATGACCATACAAGACATGCTATTCAATTTACTTGACGGATAAAACTTATGAGAGATGACTCTCACTGCAAACTTTATCATTAGATTTGTGATGGTTGAAATAGACAATCCTCATCCATTCCACTTGGCTTTTGTATTATGTTCAATTTCTTCTATGCTTAGGCAACACATAATATTCTTCATACCCATCATTGGATATCCAATAACATTATGAATCACTTTCTTCTAAATCTTGATAGGTCTATTTTCTAACCATAGCTTCATGTCATGAATTCTGCTAAGCATAACTTTGATCCATTAAATCTTAAAATTTCTTGGGAAATCTAGGCACAAGTTAACCCTTTTCTCTCAATAATTTTGAACTCATCCTTCAGTATACCTTCATCAAAAAATTTCTCAAATGCCACACGAATTTCATAATCTCCAAATTCACTAATTTTACATATGTATTAGCTCCATACATCATGTATCATAATAACTGATCTACCTCACAATAGATGTATCATAGTCATGCTCTAGACCATGCTTAGGAATAATATATTCAAACTAAGGACTATTTTTCCTGCTATTAGGTGCATTTAATCTTGTCAGCCCAGGGACATATACTTGAAATGGTCGGCACATTATGTGCACTAGGTCTCTTAATGAGTCACTAAGCTTATGCTGTAGGAAAGTAAAATGCAAGGAAAATAACTTACACTATTGCTATAGGAAACTAACAC
This sequence comes from Cupressus sempervirens, assembly GCA_028749045.1. Taxonomy (NCBI): domain Eukaryota; kingdom Viridiplantae; phylum Streptophyta; class Pinopsida; order Cupressales; family Cupressaceae; genus Cupressus; species Cupressus sempervirens. The sequence goes on along the minus strand of CM053790.1, from coordinate 249,103,363 downwards.
ACTTAACTCTAAATTTTGGAAATAGAATGAAAGGATAAAAAATATTCCAACTTAGTTCATCCACTAATTGCTCTCACATACGTTGTAGGAACATTCACAAAATGTGATGCTACAGGAAGGAACTTACAACTTCTAATTACGAAACTAAGAATGCTTGGATGTAAATCTATTCTATCCTAATCTAATACTCCTTCCAAGTGGGCCCCCTTGGTTGGCTTCACTAAACTACTAACACAAGATAGAAGCCAAAAAACATTTCATTACATTTCATAAATTCATTACATGACACATAACTGTAAAAGTTAATAGTCTATTCCCTTAAACTATTTCTTCTAACTGGTTAAAAACTTAATACACTTGGGTCAATTCCTATATATATACGAAATCAATAATTATTCCATAACATAAAAGTAAATGACCTAGCTTTAAATTTGCAAGAGAGAAAATAGGAGGATAACAACTGAAGGTGGGAAGAGGGACTAATGGCCTAAGGTAGGAATAATAAAGTCTAAACATCTACTCGCCAAAGAATAAATGCAAAGAAGGTAACAAGTCTTCATAGCCCCTCCTTACTCATTGCTATGTCTTCTAGAACCATTGCAACTTTCATTCGCCATGGCTGCTCCTTAGTGTTCTCTTCTCCTTGAATGTTGTTGGCACTTTAAATTTTAAATTCCTCCAATCATCTTTCAATCTTCATTAACAAGTTAGTTTCAATACAAAGACATGTTTGCAAATAAACATTTATCAAATTAAATTCAAATATAAGAACACACATTTTGATAACTATATGAAATATTGCATACTATATATAATATTAGCAAAAGATGGCATAGTTTCTACCCATAGGTTTATCATAGGTTCGGTAAACATAGGTCCACAAATGTTTTAACAAAGATAAAATAGAGTATCAATAAAATATCTTAAAATTATCATAAAATAAAGGCAAATTTTGGTCTCATCATCTGCCCCCTACTAAACTAATGCATATCCTCAAGCATTGCACTTCCTTGTTAATGATCTAAACTCTCCAATCTCTGTCCTTCCTTTTCTATTACTCTTGAAAGTGTAGTAAAATTCTCTGGTTCTCTCCCACACTTCCTTTTTGTGATCTTCTTGAAGCTTGTCGAGTCTATCAACATTGATGTCATACAAAGGCCATAGGAGCATTGGAGGCTGCATAGTTAGGGGACACCACAACTCTGGCCTGGCTTGCTTCCCTAACTCTAAATATTTTGGAACCCTATGAAGTGCTGCCTCCAAGTTAATGGGACTATGTGGTTTTGACTTTTTAAGAGATTCAGGCAGTCTGGCCCATCTACTCCTAGCACTAGTCATAGCTCTCTAAAAAGAAAAGTAGGGTAGATTTTCATAATCGATATAAACTTTAACTCTGCCAAAAAAGATCCTATCCCTTACTTCTGGATTCTTCTTTTCATCTAGCTTGCTACTCTATGCTCTTAAAGGCATAGGTTCTATCCTTTCTTCATCCTTGTAATTATTTAGCTACGTGTCATAATTTGCTTCATTGGACATCCAGGACATGAGATCTCTTAAGTGTATATCCCCTATTTAAAGAAAGGGATTCCATTGAGTCTTTGAAGGGATAAAAAAATTATGAACATATAATTCACAAAGTAAATTCTACTGCCAAGGTGGCAGAGTCTGATATAGTCCATAAAATTCTTGTGCTAATTTGAACTCTACATTAATATTCTTAAGAGTTAACATTAATTGAAACAAAAGAACTTGTTCTTTCAAACAAAGAGTATAAAATCTTGGTGGTGGTCTACAAGTAAGGGCCTGATTAGCTAGCTTGAGGGCACGGTCCATTCATTGCTGTTGGCTTGCTAACTATTCCTTTAAATCTGTAATTTCATCACCTTGAGATACTATAATCTTATTCATCTTTTTCTTCTCTTCTTTCCACAAGGCTTCAGCAAATAGATGTTGTCCATACAACTGAAAAAGGAGTTTCTATAGTGTGATAGAACCACTATCTTCTTCATGATCTCTTTTCCTTTTTCTCTATTCCTACCATAAATGTTCTACAAAACTAGTAATCTATGTTGATCTATGGGGAACAAGGGCAATGTTTGGATCAACATATTCAGGAATTGTTTCATCCCTACAGTTGGAAGTACCTGGTAGGTCTGTTGGGGTATCAGTTAGATTTTTTTTGATTTCATCCCTAAGTTCCTCAGTAGGATTTTTGGGAATACTTGTAATCTCAGAGGGGGAGGAGAGTGATTGGAAATAATTTGCATAAGGGATTCCTTGTTGGATGCTTTAGACAACATAGAATCTTTAGAAACTTGCACTCTCATTCTAGGGCTTCTCCTTATGGGGGTTTCCTCTTGTATCATGAACTTTTGCCTACTTCTCCCTTTGGGTGTCTCTGCTATAGGAGTGGTTGCTATAGGACTTTTCTTTATTCTCTTTTGTCTTACAAATGTAGGTTTTGGCTCTTCCTTTTCCTGAATAGAGATTTCTTCCTGCAATTTTTTGTTTCCTCTTAGCTCTGCTAGTAGTAGGTTTCAGAGTCTCTTGCACAGGTGAAGGCACATTTTCTTGGATAGGGATAGTTTCTTTCACATTTTATTGGGTCTTTTTAACTTCAGCCTCTTGAGTATTCTATTCAGTAGGCTCACTAGTGGGAGCTACATTTTCCTCACCAAGTTGTTCATTAGGGGCAGCTTGGGGTTGCAGAGTTTTGGCTTGCAAAAATTCTTCCCATGTCATGGGAGATACATCCCTAAGAAACCTCTCTATCAATAACTTGATTAAGGCATGATGAGTAAAAAAATTACCTTTTCCTTTCTGAGTCTCTTCCGCACTAATACAAAACATCTTATACAGGAAATTTGGAATATTTACTACAAGATTATGTCTTACACAACTAAGCAATTTGAAATGGTGTGCATGCAAATATGAGAATCTACCTTCACATGTAAAATACCTGATTATGTGCATGGCTAATTCATTGTATGGTGGTAGCAGTGACATTCTCTTGTAACCTTGCTTTGTAATGTCCATTTGAGGATTAGGCAGTCTGGTACATTGAACTCTTTTTGACCTTGCATCATGTGTGTTGGGGTAATGTTCTCCAACTGTAGGCAACCCAGTCACTTGAGCAATGCATTCCTTTGTTGCAATCACCTTTAAACCCCAAATGGAAGCTTTATCCTTGTTGAATGTCCTTGTAAATTTTGTGGTTGCCTCCTCATCAAATGTGGTTAAACTCAAAAAAACCCTAGCCATCCGCATACATTAAACCTTCTCACAACTTCTACATCTGAGAGTAACACAGTGTGTTCCACTGGTTCTCTCCTCTGCAACTATCCACCCATTCTCTTAACACTTCCTCTGTTTACTTTGTTTTCCCCCTTTTGAATTCAAGCTTCAAATTGTTTCATTGTTTTATAGACTCAACTCACACTTCTTTTGTTTTAATCATGCAATTAATGTCATAACAAATTGTTATGCACAATAATAAGGATTTTAATGAAGGAAAATCATGAATATGTGTGAGAACCATTCAAAAATAGGGTTTAAATCACATAAAATATAAACATAAATCACATCATAGCTTGACACAGAAAATCATTCAAAAAATAGGGAGTACGACATCTCACTTTTGTACTTATGGCAATTAATTTTCATTAATGAAAGGAATGCAAAGATTTGGAAAAATCTTTACAAATAAATAGAAATTCCATTGGATATTAGTGACCTTCCTTGCCTCTTTCTAAATTTGGACAAGTGTCCTCACTTGTCAGACCTAGTACAGGTAAGGGACTGGCATAACACCGTCATCATATAAACTATGTAGTATAAAATATTATTAACAAAATCTGTGGACTATAAGTGACTAATAATTTAAAAATGTTATACCCATTGATCTGATTATCACACATACCAAAAATGTGGTGAAAGTGATATCATCATCAGCAACGTTTGTCAACATCTCGTGGGGATTATTGAAAGCATAAAAAATTGATGACGTGGAAAGTGGATGGATGGAAGATAAAGAAATGAAATGAGGTGGATGGGTGGAAGGTAGAGAGATGAGATGGAAGGAAAAAGTGAATAGAAAAGTGAATTTTATGTGAACATAAAATCTTTATTATGAACATGAACAAAGAGACTAATGTTGAAGAGTGGCAATTAGAAGGTTCACACCTTTGGCTGTAGGAAGAGTTGCTTGATTTGTATTTGAATCTAGATGTTGAAACTATTGCAGGAAGTCCACTGTTGTTTGGGGCTGCTTGTATAATTTCAATTTGTGACCATTGACTAATAGCTTGAAGGGTACCAAATCAATGGTAGTGAGTTGAACAACTCCATTATCAAAGACGTGACTAATTTCATATGGTCCCAACCATCTTGTCTGTAGCTTTCCTGGCATATCTTTGAATTTGGAATCATATAGTAATGCCCAGTCACCAACTTGAAATTGTTTACTGATAATATGAGAATCATGCCATTATTTTCTTTATTTCTGTATTAGTTCAGTATGTTCCAAAGCAACTTTGCACATCTCATCCAAAGAGTTAAGATGTAGAAGACATTCTCTTTGTGCTACATGAAGTTCAATATCCAATGCCAATGCTATCCTTAGAGTTTTATGTTCAAATTCAATTGGAAGCATTGCTACCTTACCATATAAGAGCTTAAATGGTGTGAATCCTGTAGTAGTCTTCCAGGTTGTTCTGTAAGCCCAAACAACTTCTTGTAATCTGCTGGTCCAATCCCTACAGTGCAAATGGACTATTTTTGTTAAGATGTTCTCCAACTCACAGTTTGTGACCTCTACTTGTCCATTAGCTTGAGGGTGATAAGGACTAGATTTTTGGTGCCTAATATTATACTATTTCATCAACTCTGAGATTAGATTAGAGGTGAATTGTGCACCTTGGTCAGTGACTAGCTCTTTAGGGACACCATAGCAAGTAAAAATATCTTCATACAAAAATTCAACAACTTTTTCATCACGAGCATGCTTCATAGCCTTAACTTCAACCCATTTTGTTAAGTAATCAGTGCACACAAGAGTATAGGATTTCCCATTAGATGGAGGATCAATTGGTCCAATGAAGTCCATGCCCCATTTGTCAAATGGCACTAATGCCATATGAGGATTAAGAGGCATTTCAACTGTTCTTTTTGGCCAGCCCATCCTTTGACACTTGTCACATTTCCTTGTATAGTTAACTACATTATTGTGAAGTGTAGGCCAATAATAACCAGTTGTCAAGATTTTGAAAGTTGTTCTTTTTGTTGCAAAATGTCCTCCGCAGGGTTCATTATGACATGCATGTAGAATGTCATATCTCTCATCTTGTCTCACACATCTTCTGATAACTTGATTAGGTCTAGTGTAAAACAAGAGATTATCTGTCTAGGAAAAATATAAAATTTTCTCCACAAGCAACTTCTTTTCCTTGTAAGAAAAATGTGGTGGTATCTTATTGGCTACAATGTAGTTAGCAATGTCTGCATACCATGGAGTTTGAACAACAATATGAAACAAATACTCATCCATAAATGCATCATCTACCAAAGTAGTGTCAATATCATCATGATGGATTCTTGATAAATAATTAGCTACAACATTGGCTTTTCTAGGCTTATCTACAATAGTTATATCAAATTCTTGCAACAATAGTAACCATCTTGCTAACCTACCTATTATAATAGGTTTGTTCATGAGATGTTTAATTGCTGTATGATTAGTATGAACAAATATGGAATAACCAGTTATGTAATGCTACAATTTGTTGAGGGCATAAACTACTACTAGCAATTCTTTTTTAGTCATAGTGCAGTTTAGCTCTAGGCCATGAAGGCTCTTACTGATATAATAGATTGCATTTTCAAGATTTTGGGATTGCTTTGCTAGGACTGCACCAATGGCATAATCAGAGGCATTTGTATATATATGAAAAGGTAAATTCCAATTAGGGACTTGTAAAACTGAGGCTATAGTCAGAAGTTTCTTGAGCTACAGGAAGGCTTCATCACATTTGGATGTCCAATTAAATTCAACTTCTTTTGTGAGTAACTTATACAAGGTACTAGCTATTTTGCTGAAATATTTTATGAAATGTCTATAATATCCAGCATGACCTAGAAAATATCATACATCTTTTGAATTTATAGGTATGGGCAATGTTTGAATTACCTCTATCTTAGCTAGATCCATTTGTATTCCTGCAGTAGATATGAGATGACCAAGTACTACACCTTCCTGCATAAGCATGAAACACTTTTCACTGTTAAGTGCCAAATTATGTTCTTGACATCTGACTAAAACCTTTTCAAGATTCACCATTGCTTCCTCAAAAGTGACTCCAAATGTTGTGAAGTCATCCATGTAGATTTCCATACAATCATGTGATATATCAGCAAAGATGCTAATAACAGCTCTTTGGAATGTTGTAGGAGCATTACATAAACCAAATGGTAAAATAAAGTATGCAAAAGTACTACATGGACATGTAAATGTGGTTTTGTCTTGATCTTTAGGAGCAATATTGATTTGATTATAACCACTATACCCATTTAGAAAAGAGAAATACTTCTTTCTAGTTAGTGTGTCCAAAACTTGATTTGTGAATGGTAAAGGAAAGTGATCCTTTTTGGTAGCTTTGTTCAAATCTCTATAATCTACACAAATTCTCCATTTTCCTCCCTTTTTAGGCACTATGACCAAGGGTAAGACCCATCTACTATTAGATATAGGATAAATAAAACCAGTATCATGTAATTTTTGCAATTCGGTTTTAACTATCTCTCTAAGGCTTGGATTTATCCTTCTTTGGGGTTGACAGAGTGGTAGACAACCTTCATTGATGTATATCCTATGGGTGCATAGTGTAGGACTCAACCCTTTCATATCACTATAATCTCATGCAAAGGCCTTTTCATGCCTTTGAAGCAATTCTTTTAATTGTTCCATTTGTGTGGGTGTTAACTTAGGATTAACATGGAGATTATGACCTTTAGTCAGTTCAATACTAGTGGTGGACTCTATTATAGTAACTTCAAAGATTGGACTTGCTTCTAATTCACAAGGTAAAAGTGGATAAAGAATTTCAAATTCTTTGAGAAAAGTACAATTCTTATCACATTCCTCATATGTTATTAATTCCAACATAGAATTTTCAGATATGTCTTTTTCTACCACACAAGTGGTAGTGAGGATACTTTGAAATACTGAATCTTCCTCTTGCAATTTTAGAAAAGAATGCCTATGCAACATCATGAGCTATACTATAGAGTTTATCTCTTCTTCTTCATCCCCTAAATCTGGACAAACAGATGTACTTAAAGCTAGTAATGGTTGGGCTGGAGGATATAAATCAAATTTCTTTGTTGCTTGGCCATTTGATATGGTCATATTTCTTGATCTGCAACTTATGTTTGCAACGGCTATGGCTAACCATGATCTACCTAAGATGATAGGGTAACTAGATAGATTAACTTTGGGGGATAAATCCATGAAGTCTGTAGGGTATTCCAAAGAATTTAAGGTTACAACTATGTTTTTTATCATCCCATTAGGGGTTACAATAGAACTATCTACAAGTTGTAGAATTGTTGGTATAGCCCTTAGTCCTTCTACTTTTAACTTCTTCATGGTGTCCCTGGTCATAAAATTTGTAGTAGCTCCAAGATCTATTAAAGCATTTTTAACAAACTAACCATTTATACTGACATTCACTACTGGACTTCCTAGATCATAATATTTTGGTGTAATTAATTTCCCTAGCATGATGTCAACCAGTTGTCCCACAACATGGATTGTGGTGAGGTCCTTTTTCTTCCTTCCAAATTTCTTCAAGAAGACTTCCCTAATAGCTTTTTCATAAACTGGAACATCTTTAATGGCTTGAAACAGAGGTATTTGGACATGCATATTATTCAATTGATCAACAATATTAAAAGGTTGTTCCTCTATTTGTTCATGTTTCTTTTGTATTAGCTTTTTTGGAAAAGGAGGTTCTACTGCTGGTTGAGTCAGTAGTTTCAACAACTGAGGGTTCTGATGCTATAGGAGAGTCTAGTATTTTAGTTATAAGAGGAAGTTTAGGTGATAGTAAAGTTGTACCAGATCTTAGATGTATTTTAGCAACATTCAGGGTATAAGTAGGATACTGCTAAGCATCAACACTATACATGGGCTATTGTGGTTGTTGGCTATTTGGGTTTGGCTGAGGTTGTGTAGGTAATTGTGTTTGCTTTTGAGGTCTAGGATTTGCAGGTGGGGGCATTAGAGTAGGTTGCTAAACTAGAGGTGGTAATTGTGGAGCACCAGTATTTTGGTTAGGCCATTGTTGAGATCCCCTCCATTGGTTTGTAGACTACCAATTCCCTTGGGGTGGTTGCCATTGGTTTTTTTTTGTTTTGCTAGTAGTTCTATTGGTTCTACCAAGGTGGTTGGGAATTCTGAGGCCATTGGGATTGTTTCTAATTGCTTTGCCTAGCATTGTTCCAATTGGGTTGATTTTGTGGAGGACCTTGGGGATTACAATTTTTCCATTGATTACCATATGAATTTGAATTTTGAAAGGGGTCTTGAGGGATACCTTAACATTGGGCCCATGGTTAGTGTTGAGCAACAAAGAATACTTGCTCATCATCTCCATCTATCTTGACGTACTTAGTTGGAAGATGCTAGTTCTCCATGCTTGCGACCAGTTTACATTAGCAATCCTTCTTCTGCTTCTGATAATCAGGGCAATATTTAGCTAGTTGTAACTCAGCTTCAACTTGCTTCTTCTTTGGAGTCATTATGTCTAGATTATAGTGACATCTTTAATGATATCTTATTTGTAATATGACAATAGGTTAGATATCTCAAGCTTGGAAATGCCTTGACTAATTCCTTTAGTGACTATGAAATGAGGTCCTCGGCCTTTCTTCATGGTTGACCTTGAATAGTTCTAATAGATCTTCTTGAGATCATCCCAAGAAGCTTGATATACATCACCACCATCCATTAGGTCCAATGCTTCTAAACAGTCATAATTCACACCTCTTAGAAAAACTAGCTTTTGTGAATCTTCAAACGTGTGCTGAGGGTTCTTTAGAAGTGTGTATGAGAAACATTAAATGCAATCTTCCATTGTTTCTTCCTCCTTTTGTGATATCCTAAAGATATCATCCCCTCTTGAACCAGATGCTTTTCAATATTCTTTATACTTATAAAAAAATGAAGCTTGCATCTCCTCCCAACTTCCTGGTACATTGGCTCCTAAGCCCATGAACCATCATAGAGCTGATTCTTTCAATGTTGCTAGAAAAAATTTAAGCTTATGGGCATGAGTGTTGTAGTCAAAACTATGACAAAGGATATCAAATTCAAACAAGAAAGTATCAAGGTCTTCAGTTGCAAGGCCATAGAACTTTGGAAGAGTAGTGGGAGGTATGTTCTTAAGATTAGCATTGGTTACAAGACTTGGAAGAGGAAATGGAAAAGTAGGTTATACCATGACTGGAGGTATTAGATTATGAGGTTGCTATTGAAAAGGGACATTGGGTACTGGATGATTAACAAATGATGGATTTAGAGTAGTGTTATCAAGAAAACTAGCCAATACTTTAGTGAAGGGTTAAAGACCACTTATATCTATTGGTTCATCTCTTGATGATGATGCTGTGAAAAATAGGGCTTGCGTCTTCAAAATGTAACTCAACTTCTTCTTCAATTTCTTAATTCAAATTAACAGACTCCTGTAGAAGAAATCTTCCATATTCATCTTGTCATCTTCCTCTTCGATGCATGCAATTAAAATTTTCACACTGGTGAAAGAAACTTCAAACTAGAGATTTCTAAGAAATTTTTTTATCTAAGAACTATGACTCAAAAATTCTCCTAGCTTGACACCATCCCTGGAAAAGGTGCCAAAAATGATCCACCTCACAATAGGTGTGTCATAGTCATGCTCTAGGCCATGCTTAGGAATAATATATTCAAACTAAGGACTATTTTTCCTGCTATGAGGTACATTTAATCTTGTCAACCTAGTGACATATACATGAAATGATCGGCAAGTATGTACATTAGGTCTCTTAATGAGTCAATAAGCTTATGCTGCAGGAAAGTAAAATACAAGGAAATGAACTTACACTATTGCTATAGGAAACTAACACACTTAACTCTATGAATGCTGGAAATACAATGAAAGGATAACAAATATTCCAACTCAGTTCATCCACTAATTTTTCTCACATATGTTGGAGGAACATTCACAAAGTGCAATACTATAGGAAGGAACTTACAACTTCTAATTACAAAACTAAAAATGCTTGGAAGTAAATCTATTCTATCATAATCTAATCCACCTTCCAAGTGGGCCCCCTTGGTTGGCCTCACTAAACTACTAACACAAGATAGAAGCCAAAAACCATTTCATTAGATTTCAAAAATTCATTACATGACATAGAACTATAAAAACACAACTGTAAAACTTAACAGTCTGTTCCCTTAAACTATTTCTTCTAACTGATTAAAAACTTAACACACTTGGGTCAATTCCTATATATATAGGAAATCAACACTTATTCCATAACATAAAAGTAAATGACCTAGCTTTAAATTCACAAGAGAGAAAATAGGAGGATAACAACTGAAGGTGAGAAGAGGGAATAATGGCTTAAGGTGGGAATAATAAAGTTTGAACATTCACTTGCCAAAGAATAAATGTAGAGAAGGTAATAAGTCTTCATAGCTCCTCCTTACTCATTTCCATGTCTTCTAGAACCATTGCAACTTTCATTTGCCGTGGCTGCTCCTTCGCATTCTCTTCTCCTTGAATGCTGTTGGCGCTTTAACTTTTGAATTCCTCCAATCATCTTTCAATCTTTATTAACAGGTTAGTTTCAATATAAAGACATGTTTGCAAATTAAATTTTATCAAATTAAATTCAAATATAAGAACACACATTTTGATAACTATACGAAATACTACAAACTATATATATAATATTAGCAAAAGATGGCATAGTTTCTACACACAGGTTTATCATAGGTTCGGTAAACATAGGTCCACAAATGTTTTGACAAAGATAAAATAGAGTATCAATAAAGTATCTTAAAATTATCATAAAATAAAGGCAAATTTTGGTCTTATCAATAACCTTAGGTGGTATCGATGATATCACACCTATTGAATCTCCTTTCATAGAAATATCTTGAATAACATGAAACTTAGGTAAAGGACAAGTGTCACTCATCACCAATTGAACATTGCTTACCTCTATTCCTTGATTCTTTATTGCACATGATGAAGATGCCACATTCTCATGTTAGGGTTCTAAAACTTTTCTTTATGAATTGTTTGATACAATTGAAAATCAATGCTTGATCACTCGTTCACTTCCAATTGCCTTTGAAATCGCTTCACTAATTTCTCAAATCACTCTATGCTCTTGAAATTTATATGCAAGGTGTGTGAAATATCTTTAAATTTTTGATATATACCTCCATTCATTTAGGTGCACACCTATGGGGGTGTGCAATGGGTTTGGGTCTATATAAGACTTGACCCCCTCCATCTCCTCACTTGCTCTTATCCCCCTCTGCAATGCTGCACATTTGCACCTAGGCCTCTACATAGCTCTACCTCCCTAGTCACCTACACATAACACAAAAGAAAGATAAGGCTAGTACTCCATTAGGTGTATACATGCATACCTTCATGAGGTGTACATGTGCACACCTCCGCCAACCAAGAAAAGAAAAAAACCTAGACCTAAGGCAACCAATGAAGGTGCAGACATGCACACCTCCACACTTAAAAAGACATAAAAAAATGCACAAAATTTTTAAGACCTCCATTAGGTGCACACATGCACACCTCAATGAGATGTGCATGTGCGCACCTCTTCCATTAAAGGAAATGAATGAGCTTCAACTCCCCCCTACCATTTTGCACTGCGCACTATGTATGTGGACAACTATGCACGTGCACCCCTTACCAATGTGCACAAGTGTACAACTATACAAAAAGCCATTTTAGGGCTAAATAAAACACACTAGCACACTTGTAAGGGTGTGTTGAAGTGCATATCATAACATTTTGAGGGGGGGGGGGAGATTGCTTTTTCATATGTTTTGAATGGTTTTTTCCTATTTAAGAGTTAATCTAAAGTCCTTTTTAGGGCAATTTTTTCAGTCTAATAAATGTATGTCCCTTTAATGTAGATCAAATGGCATGCTCATCATTTTCCATGGCATAAAAAATAGATCTTAAACCTGAAGCATTCAAATATCAAGGAGCCTATAAGAAGTCACAATTCTAGGATGCTCACTCGGAGATTTGTGACACCGAACTGGAATACATAGACTAGAACACCTTCCTTACCATATGCAACAAACCAATAGAAATATAAAAAATGGTATCTATACTCATCTTGTTAGGGCTTGTGAAAAAAATATCTTATCCAACATTAGTTTAGTCTTCAGAACTGATAATGACCCTTGTTGAGCACTATGTGACCAAAGAGAAGGTTGTAAAGAGTGTCAATTGAGAGATAGTCCCGAACCTCTGACGTCGGAGCATAGAAAAGATGTTTCACCTCCCAAGGATGAATCAATAATTTCAAATATTGTATGATGGATCAGAGAGATGGTATAGGTAATATGAGAAAGAGGCAAAGTAAATAGTTCAATCCTCTTTCCTCATTGATAAAATACTAGTGGGCCACAAAGTAGAAAAAGTAGATATGACAAGGGGATACATGAAGGATGATATTAGATATGCAATTATCCTATTAAGAAAATTCATGGGTCTCCTAGCAACATGTCACCTTTAGACTTGGATGGTTCATTTCATTTAGACCATCAGAATGTTAAAGATGCCAATTGATTGGGCTACCATCCTAAGTGACAACTTTGATGAGCAATTAGTAGCCATCAAAGCTGACCCACACTTCTATATGACATCATATATGGTGTACTTACTAGCGGTAAGAACCACAGCTTAACCAGGCCTTTTTCAAAAGGGAAGCATGTAGGATGCAACTGCTTGACCCTATGTGGTATACCCACAATTGGTAAAGAAGAAGCTCCCACTACAAAGTGTGGAATATAGAGTGGTGAATGATGGGTTTGTTTTTGCAATCATCAAGTTCATATAGGGACACTATACAAAGAGAATGTTAGTAGAGGTAGCAGTTAGGATCACACAAATAGTCACCTACTACAAAACCTTCACATATATTTGGCTAGTAGGTACTCTTGAATGCCCTAAGAAGCTCCCAAGATACCCATCAGATATGTTCATACTCTTAGAGATTGTGTGCCAACTTACTTCTACATATGACAGAGTGAGAAAACAACATAAGAAGACATGGATCTAGCCCATCATAATTGGCACCTCCAAGGTGAAGCAGAACTATGATATTGCCACCTTCAATTTTGAGTGGGATCAATATCCCTTGGAAGAATACAACTCCCCTCTCCCTTTCATTCACAACATTAGGACAATGCAACATTTGGTAGGAAAATAATTTGTACATGTTGATGCTTTAGAGGATCATTGAATGAATGCAATAGATAAATATGATGTTCAAATAAGGGATTATTGTAGAATGAGTCTATACTTAGTAGAGACTGTGCTAAAGATGAAGGTTCCTTTGAAGTGCATAGAAAATTATGACAAAGAAGTGATGGATCCTTTATACAATAGAGATAAAATCTATGACTGACCAATTATGAATGTTGAGATGGGCTGGGATGAAAATGATGACATAGCTCATCAAGCTAGGCATGTTATTGAAATGATAAAGGAATGGATCAAGAATCCATTTAGAATGGATCCAATTCCTTGAGCCATACCCCTACAAGCCATAACTAGGACGATCAAATACAAAGGCGCAAAGGTCACCATACCATCCTACCCTTCTCAGTCCCTATTAAGGCCATAAAAAATTCACCAACATGAGCAAGAGGTTGAGTAATTTGAAGCTAATCTTGGCAAGAAGAGGAAAAGGGTATCTCCAAGGAAAAGAGACAAGAAACTCAAGCTCAATCACCTCCATAATAGGAACAACCTGTATAGGCACAAGCTGAGCCTTAAGCACAAGAACCTACACAATAGTCTTTATAATAGGTACAACCAAAATAGCTAAAGAAGAAACAAGTGGAGGAATAAAGGGTCCTACCACAAATGACTATAGAGAAGAAGTGTCCCCCTCATGTTTGAAGAAAGAAAGGATTGAAACAACTATGGTAGGAACATGGAGGAGGAGACTAAAGAAGAAAATTACTCCATCCCCACAAGCTCCTAAGCCCATTCTAGAAGTCGAGAATGAAGAAGGGGAATAAATATAATTTGTCCTCTTAAGCCAAAGGACTCACTCAACTAAAGCAATAGAGAAAGAGAGGATAAGAAGCTCCATAATGACACCTCTATCTTCTCCAAGAGAGCCTATCCAAGTGTCAACTTTAGATGATTAACAACAAAAGTGGATATCAAAGATGGAAGGTGATGGAACTGATGTCTTCAACCTCTCTAACTTTGATTTTATGCTAGTGGGATATGAGATGGTAGGAGAGAAAAATTAGAGATACTCCTACAACTGAACCCTTATGAGAGGATTGGAATTAATTTCCTCCTCTACCTCAGGACATTTGGGTATTCCACCAGCACCATCACATGATATGGCTATCATAAACAAAGGGTCAATAACTCCACTTCCTCTGGGCACTCAAGAAGAGGTAGAAGAACAACAAATTGAGGAAGGGGAGTTCAAATAGTAGCATGCTGATGAAGTATCCAAGAAAGGACAAATACTAGTAGAAAATCAACAAACTCCTTAGGACATAGAGGCTAGCGCCTTAGCCCAACAAGAGACAAAGACTCCTACTGAAGATCTTTAACATGAGAAGAATCTAGAGAGGAGTGATAAGGGAAAGGAGGCTGCTCAAGAACCAACTTCTTCAACCAAGTATATGTCACCCATGGGCACTACACCAATATGGATGAAGAGGGAGGTTATGTTTCATTACAAGAGGTAGATGGACTTGACTAGTAGAGGAAGGAATGAAGGAAGTGATCAAAGTGGTAAAGAGGCCCAGGACACCTAAGGTTAATGCAAGCACATTGGCCTTAATAATGAAGAACTAAGATTAGGACCTACTTGCACATATTGCCATTCCTCCTCCTCACACTGACACCAAAGAAATGACTCTGAATGATTATCAAATCAATGAGGTCATGTTGGGAAGGCCCATAATGGACACAACCAAAGTGATGATTTTTATAGGCATGAAGAAAGTATTCAGGCCCATGGACTAGGATGAATCAGAGCTAATAATGCTCTGGAAGTAGAACAAGCTACACAGAGACTACTTGAATGAAGTAGTAGGCCCCATTGAACTGGAGAATCCAAAGATCACTTTCAGAGTGACATTAGGAAGAAAAGGAGCAAGATAATAGTTGGATCCATTTTTGGAGGCATGTTAGCAATGTCATGACAATTTTGAAGAGAAAGGAGTCTAGTTAATACAGGGAAATTTGAGCATGTTGCACCACATCCAATTGAGTGTCGAAAAGTTGGTTTCTATAGTGAACCAAGAGTTTGGATTGATGGATGAAGTAGATACTTGGGCCAAGGACCTAAATGCATTAAAATTAATAGAAGGTCAAAGGTATCGAATGCTAATGGAGGTATATGTTGTGGATGAGTTAGATAAGCTTGACAATTGGATAGAGAAATTATCAACAGGTAATAAAGTTATGGAGGTATTGCATGAAGAGATCCAATAGATTAAGGATAAAGATTAAGAGTAGTTTTTGGAAGTGGAGAGTTATTATAATGCTAGCTACCTTAAATTTTTTGAAGATAAGTCAAAGAAAAAGCTTTTTGTGGTGCAATCAGTAGTTTAACAATTGAAAATAACTTTTGAAGAAGCTTCATCAGAAGATGACATTAGATAAGCCTTCAAAACTGAAGAAGCATTGTTAGACCTAGACACCAAGCTTGAAGATTTTGTAGAGACAAGAATATAAGTCAACACCTACCAGCAAGTGGTAAAGAATAAATATGAGGCTTTGGATCTATCAAAAGCTAGCCTAGTACCCAAGATGATAGAGAAGTTCAAGAATAAATATCCATACATTGTTTTTTGTAAGGAGGGAAAAACCTAGATGCTAGAAGATCCTGATCCACTGATGAGTCTAAAAAATGCCTTTATTTTTTTATGTTTAAGATACTTTATGATACTTTGTTTATCCTTGTTTTAACACTTATAAGCCTATGTTTGATAAACCTTTGATGATTTATGGGGTAGAAAAACTATGTCATCCTTTGCCTAAATTATATCTAATATGCAGTATTTCATATAAATATCCAAATGTGCATTCTTATGCTTGAATTTAGTTTGATGGATGTTTATTTGCAAATATGTTTTATATCATAACTAACCTGATGATAAGGATTAAAGGATGAGTGAAAGAATCCAAAAGTTGGTTGCTGACAACATTCAAGGAGAAACAAGCATCAAGGAACAACCATGAAAAGGAAGTTATAACCACTCCAGGAAACATGGCAGCGAATAAGGAGGAATTTTTATGAGCCATTACCTTCTCTTCATTTACATTGTAACAAGTGGATGCCGTGACTTCATTGCTCCCTCCTCAATTCTGTTATCCTTCCTTTCTGCTTTCAATTGTTCTCCTATATTCTCTCCTGCAGACTTAATTTAGGATAGTTACTTTTTTGTTATGTAATAAAGAGTAGATTCCCTATATATGTCAGGATCAACTCTTTTGTGTGAAGTTTTTTTTAGTTTTTAGTTTTCAATTTTTGGTTTTGATAAGTTTTATCGAGAGAACACTGATTCATAGTTTATTGCAGTTGTGTTTTACAATTCTGAATTATGTAATGACTGATTAATGAAATGAATTAGTTCTCTTTAGTTTCTATCCTGCGTTGGTAGATTAGAGAAGCCAACCAAGGGGGCACACTTGGAAGGTGGATTAGATTAGGATAGAATAGATTCATTTTACTAAGCATTAGTAGTATTTTAAATAAGACATAGCTAGTTAATTCCTTCCTGTAGCATTACACTTCATGAACGTTCCTGTAGCATTTGTGAGAATAGTCTAATGGATGAGTCAAGATGGAATCTCTGTTATCTTGTCATTGTGTTTTCAACATTCATAGATTCAATAGTTTCCTTTCTATAGCAGTAGTGTAGTTTCTCTCTTTTGCATTTTTACTTTCTTGTAGCACAAGCATAATGACTCATCAAGGTACCTAGTGCACATACTGTGCCAACCATTTCAAGTATATGTCCCTGGGTTGAAAATCTAAATGCACCTCATGGTAGGGGAAAAGTAGTCCTTAGATTGAATAGATTATTCCCAAGCCAGGCCTAGTGCATGACTATGGAACACCTATTGTGAGGTGGTTCATTTTTGGTGCCGTTGCCGGGGATGGTGTCAAGCTAGGAGCATTTTTGAGTCATAATTTTTAGATTAAGTTCTTTTTACCAGTGTGAAAATTTTAGTTGCATGCATCGAAGAGGAAGATGACGAGATGAATATGGCAGATTTCTTCCATAGGGATCTATTAATTTGAATGAAGAAGTTGAAGAAGAAGAAGTTGAGTTTCCCTTTGAAGATGCAAGTCCTGTTTCCCCACAGTATCATCATCAAGAGCTGAATCCCTAGATATACCTGGTCTCCAGCCTTTCACTAAAATATTGACTAGGTTTCTTGATAACACTACCTCGAGTCCACCAGTTGTTAATCACCCAGTGCCTAACCTTCCTTTTCAGCAGCAACCTCATAATCCAGTCCCACCAATCATGGCACAACCCACTTTTCCATTTCCACTTCCAAGTCTCATAACCAATGCCAATCTCAAGAATATACCTCCCACTGCTCTTTCGTAGTTCTATGGCCTTGCAACTGAAGACCCTGATACCTTCTTGTTTGAGTTTGACATCCTTTATCGTAGTTTTGACTACAAAACTGATGCCCATAAGCTTAAATTATTTCCAGCTATGTTGAAAGAATCAGCTTTACGATGGTTCATGGGCTTAGGAGCCAATGCAGCTATAACTTGGGATGAAATGCAAGCCTTGTTTTTGGAAAAATATAAAGAATATTACAAAGCATCTAGCACAAGAGGAGATGATATCTTTAGGATATCACAGAAGGAGGAAGAGACATTAGAAGACTATGTTTCTCAATTTTTATATACACTACAAAAGAATCCTCAGCACACATTGTCTCAAGATTCCCAAAAACTAGTCTTTCTAAGAGGAGTGAATGAAGACTATTTGGAAGCATTGGACCTGATGGTGGGCGGAGATGTATATCAAGCTCAATGGGATGACCTTAAAAAGATATGTCAGAACTACTAAAGGTCAACCATGAAGAAAGGTAGAGCACCCCGTTCTACGGTTACAAAAGGAATTAGTCAAGGCATTTCAAAACTTGAAATATCCAAATTTTTGTTAGATTTCAAACGAGACATCAGTAATGATGTTGCTACACAGTTAGATATAATGACTGCAAATAAGAAGCAAGAAAAGGCTAAGTTACAACTAGCTGAGTACTATCCTCATTGCTAAAAGCAAAAGAAAGATTGCCACTGTAAATTGGTTGCAAGCATGGAGAACCATCATCTTCCAACTAAATATGTAAAGATAGATGGGGATGATGAGAAAGTATTCTTTGTTGCTCAATGCTGACCATGGGCTCAATGTCAAGGTATGCCTCAAGACCCCTTGCAAAATTCAAATTTATATGGTAATCAATGGCAAAACTGCAATAGCCAAGGTCCCCCACAAAACCAACCCGATTGGAATAATGCTCGGCAAAATAACCCACAACAGTCTCAATGGTCTCAAAATTTCCAACAACCTTGGCCTAACCAACAAAAGAACCAATGGCCCCAGAACCAGTAGAACCAATGGCAGCCACCCCAAGGGAATTGGCAATATCCAAACCAAGGGAATTGGCAATCTCCAAACCAATGGAAGGGATCTCAACAATGGCCTAACCAAAATACTGGTGTTCCACAATTACCCCCTCTAGCTCAACAACCTGCTTTAATGCCACCACCTACAAATAGTGGACCTCAAAAGCAAACACAGCTACCTACACAACCTTAGCCAAATCCAAATAGCAAACCACAACAACCCATGTATAGTACTGATACCCAGCAGTACCCTGCTTATGCCCTAGATGTCACAGATATACATTTGAGATCTGGAATGACCTTACCAGCACCAAGGCCACCTCTTATAACTGAAGTATCAGACTCTCCTACAGCATCAAAACCTTTGGTTGATGAACCTGTTGACCCAACTAATGTTACCATACCAATACCAGATCAACTAGTAGTAGAGCCTCCTTTTCCAGACCAACTAATACAAAAGGAACAAAGCAAGGAACAACCCTTTGACATTGTTAACCAATTGAAGAATATGCATGTTCGAATACCTTTGTTTCAAGCTATTAAGGACATTCCTGCTTATGGAAAAGCTATAAGGGAAGCTTGTCTAAAGAAACCTGGAAGGAAGAAGAAGGATCCTACCACAGTTCATGTTGTTGGACATTTAGCTAATATCATGTTAGGAAGAGTGATTACACCAAAATATTCTGACCCAGGGAGTCCAGTAGTAAGTGTCAGCATCAATGGTCAATTTGTTAAAAATGCCTTAATAGATTTGGGAGCTTCTATAAATGTGATGACTAAAGAAACCATGAAGAAGTTACAAATAGAAGGATTAAGGCCCTCACCAACTATTCTGTAGCTTGCAGATAGTTCCACTGTCACTCTTGATGGAATGATAGAAAATATTGTTGTGACCTTAGATTCCCTAGAATATGCTGCAAACTTCATGATTTTGTGCCCTAAAGTAAAGCTATCTGGCTATCCTGTCATTCTAGGTAGACCATGGTTGGCCACAACTAATGCAAACATAAATTGCAGATCAAGGAATATGACCATATCAAATGGACAAGCAACCAAGCAATTTGATCTATATCCTCCTGCACAACCATTACCAGATTTGAGTACATCTTTTTGGCCAAATTTAGGAGATGAAGAAGAAGAGATAAATTCCATAGTACAACTTATGATGTTACATAGGCAATCTTTTCTAAAGTTGCAAGAAGAAGATTCAGTAATCCAGAGCATCCTTACCAACACCTATGTGGTAGGAAAAGATGTGTTTGAAAGCTTTGTATTAGAATTGATTACATATGAGGAGTGTGATACAAGTTGTACTTTACTTAAGGAACCTGAAAATCTTTATTCATTACTTCCCTATGAAGTAGAAGGAAGCCCAATCTCTGAAACTGCTATGGTAGAATCCACTATTCCTATTAAACTGAGTAAAGGCCATAAACTGCATGTTAACCCCAAATTGACATCCGTACAGATGGAACAATTAAAAGAATTACTTCAGAAGCACGAGAAGACTTTTTCTTGGGATTATTATGATATGAAAGGATTAAGCCCTACACTATGTACCCATAGGATATACATTAATGAAGGTTACCTACCACTTCATCAACCTCAGAGGAGGATAAATCCAAGCCTCAGAGAAATAGTCAAAACAGAATTGTAGAAACTGCTTGATGCTGGCTTTATCTATCTTATATCTGATAGTAAATGGGTATCATTCTGGTTATAGTACCTAAGAAAGGAGGAAAATGGAGAATTTTTGTAGATTATAGGGAGTTGAATAAGGCTACTAAAAAGGATTATTTTCTTTACCCTTCATAGATCAAGTTTTGGATACACTAGCTAGAAAAAAGTACTTCTCCTTTTTAGATGGATACAGTGGCTATAATCAAATCAGTATTGCTCCTGAAGACCAAGACAAAGCTACATTTACCTGTCCATGGGGTACTTTTGCATACTTTTTTTTACCATTTGGTCTTTGTAACGCTCCTACAACGTTTCAACGAGCTGTCATTTGTATTTTTGCTGATATATCACATGATTATATGGAAATCTATATGGATGACTTTACAACATTTGGAGTTACTTTTGAAGAAGCAATGATAAATCTTGAAAATTTTTTGGTAAGATGTCAAGAACATAATTTGGCACTAAATAGTGAAAAGTGTTTCATGCTCATGCAAGAGGGTGTGGTACTCGGTCATTTCATATCTACTGCAGGTATACAAGTAGACCTAGCTAAAATTAAGGTAATTCAAACATTACCCATACCCACTAAATTAAAAGATATCAGATCTTTTCTGGGACATGCTGGATATTACAGGCATTTTATAAAAGATTTTAGTAAAATAGCTAGTCCCTTGTATAAGTTGCTTACAAAAGAAGCTGAATTCAAATGGACACCTAAGTGTGATAAAGCTTTCCTGCAGCTTAAGAAACTTTTGACCACAACCCCAATTTTACAAGGCCCTAATTGGAACCTACCTTTTCACATATATACATATGCTTCTGATTATGCCATAGGAGCAATTTTAGCACATAAACACTCAAATCTTGAGAATGCCATTTATTATATTAGTAAGAGTCTTCATGGTCCAGAACCGAATTACATAGTGACTGAAAAAGAATTGTTAGCAGTAGTCTATGCTCTAAATAAATTTTGGCATTAAATCACAGGTTACCCTATCTATGTTCATACTGATCATGCAGCAATCAAGTATCTCATGAACAAACCTGCTATAACTGGTAGGTTAGCAAGATGGTTACTCTTGTTACAAGAATTTGACATAACCATAGTAGATAAGCCTGGAAAAACAAATGTCGTAGCTGATTATTTGTCAAGAATCAATCATCATGATATTGACACTACTCTGGTAGATGATGCATTTCCAGATGAACATTTGTTTCATATTACTGTTAAAGTTCCATGGTATGTAGATATTGCTAACTACATTGTAACTAATAAGACACCAATGCATTTTTCTTATAAGGAAAGAAAGCTGCTCATACAGAAAAGCTTCCATTTCTCATGGATAAACAATTTTCTATTCTATAATAGACCTGATCAAGTTATGTGTAGATGTGTAAGAGAAGATGAGACATATGATATTTTGCATGCATGTCATAATGAGCCCTACAGAGGACATTTTGTAGCCAAAAGAATAGCTTTCAAAATCTTAGCCACTGGTTACTATTGGCCTACCCTTCATAAAGATGCAATCAATTATACAAGGAAGTGTGACCAATGCCAAAGAATGGGTCACCCAACCAAAACATATGAAATGCCTTTGAACCCTCAAATGGTGTTAACACCATTTGACAAATGGGGAATGGATTTCATCAGTCCTATTGATCCTCCATCCAATGGGAAGTCTTATATTCTGGTTCGTACTGACTACCTAACCAAATGGGTTGAGGTTAAGGCTATGAAACATGCTCGTGATGAAAAAGTTGTCGAATTCCTATATGAAGAGATTTTTACATGTTATGGAGTTCCTAAAGAATTGGTTACTGATCAAGGCACACAGTTTGATTCTAACCTGATTTCAAAATTGATGAAACTGTATAACATTAGACATCGCCGATCCAGTCCTTATCATCCACAAGCTAATGGACAAGCAGAAGTTACCAAACGTGAGCTGGAAAATATTCTAACCAAAACAGTCCATTTGCATCGTCGGGATTAGACCAGTCGGTTACAAGAAGTTGTTTGGGTTTATAGAATAACTTGGAAAACCACTACCAGATTCACACCATTTGAGCTTTTGTATGGGAAAGTGGCAATGCTTCCAATTGAATTTGAACACAAGACTTTAAGAATAGCCTTGACCTTAGATATTGATCTTCCTGCAGCACAAAGAGAACGTCTCCTGCATCTTAATTCTTTGGATGAAATGCACAAGACCGCTTTAGAACATACTAAATTGGTGCAAAAATAGAGAAAACATTGGCATGATTCTCATATCCTCAAAAAATAGTTCAAAGCTGGTGATTGGGCATTATTGTATGATTCCCGCTTCAAGGATATGCCAGGGAAGCTGCAGACGCGATGGTTAGGACCATATCAAATCATCCATGTCTTTGACAATGGAACAGTTCAACTAACTACAATTGATGATATACCTTTCAAAATTATGATCAACGATCATCGACTTAAACTTTACAAATAGCCTCAAACAAAAGCCAAGTTCATGCAACAGTTCGAACAATCAGATCCAACAACAAGTCAAGTATCTCTTCCTGCAGCAGAAGGTGAAAACCTTTCACCTGCTCTTCTTCAACATTAATTCTAATTTGCATGTCCATAATAATAACTTTATGTTCACATAAAGTCCATTTTCTTTTCATGATATTTCTTTCCATTCATATCTTAATCTTCCATCCACCCACCTCACTCCATTTCTTAATCTTCCATCCACTCACTTTCTACATACTTACATTTTTGTGTTTTCAATCAAATCTGCACATGCTAATGGATGCTGCCATTTACATTATTTCCACCACCTTTCTTTGGAGCACATGACAATCCACTTGGCAGGTATAAACATTTTCAAATTATTATTCATTTCTAAGTTTGCAGATTTTGTTAATTATATCTAATACTGCATAGTCTTTATAATTACGGCGTATTCCAGTCCCTAACCCATACTAGTCTGACAGGTGAGGACACTTGTCATAAAATTAGCAGGGGGCAGGGGAGTGTCGTACTATCCAATGACATGCCTGATTAACTGTGATGATTTTCAAAAATCTTAGCATTACCCTTTATTAATGAGAACTTTTTGCCATAAGTATGCCATGTCAAGTGTTGTACTCCCACTTTTTGAATTAATTTTTCTTTGTTCGTGCCAAATTTTTTGTGCTAAGCCATGATGTGACCTATTTTTTAAAATTTTGGCATTTGAACCATGTTTTCGGATGATTTCCATGCAAATTCATGATTTACTTTTACCTAAAGTTTAATTATGGCACATAACAATTGGTTATGGCAATTAATGTTTCCAAAAAGAAGTGGTAAAGTGTTTGAGAAATAACACAAAGTTTTGAAGTTTGCATTCAAAAAGGGAGAGGGTAACGAAGTAATAGAAGTATCAAAAAAAAAATGGGAGGAGGTTTACAGAGAAAAGAGCTGGTCGAGCACATTTTGTTGCTCTTTGATGTAGAAGTAGTAAGAAGATTCAATGCATGCGGGTGGTTAGGTTATTGTTTGAATTTAAAAAAATGGGAGGAGGTTTACAGAGAAAAGAGTCGGTCGAGCACATTTTGTTGCTCTCTGATGTAGAAGTAGTAAGAAGATTCAATCCATGTAGGTGGTTAGGTTATTGTTTGAATTTAACAGCATATGATGAACAAGCAGCTGTAGAATTCACCAGGACATTTAATGAAGGTGAAGCTTCTGTGTGGGGTTTGACAGTAATTGCAATAGAAGAATGAATTGTAGAAGTAACAGGGTTACCTTCTATTGGAGAGTATTATCCAAGCTCGAATGACGCTAGGTTAGCAAGGGCCCAGTTCACTACCCCACATGACCCTCCATTGGATGTTACAAAGCAGGGGTGCAAGAGATTGTCTTTGCCACCTCCATACCCTGACCTAGCAATGCATGTTATCAGTTATTTTACTTGTGAAGGAAAATTTTCTCACTTACATGCACACCATTTTAAGTTGCTTAGTTGTATAAGGCACAATATTGCCGTGAATCTCCCAAATTTTTTGTATAATACGCTCTGTATTAGTGCGGAAGAGACTAAAAAAGGGAAAGATAATTTTGTCACTCACCATGCTTTGATTAAGTTTTTAATAGAAAGGTCTCTTAGGGATGTATCCCCTTTGACATGGGATGACTTTGTGAAATTAAAAACCCTACAACCCCAAGTTGACCCTAGTGAACAACAGGGTGAGGAAAACATAGCTCCCAGTAGTGAGCCTGCAGAACAGAATATTGAGGGAGCTAAAACAGAAAATGCACAAGGGATTGAACCAAAAATTGCTTCCACTCAAGTGAATGTGCCTTCACTTGAACAGGACATCCCTAAACCCACTACTAGTTAAGCTAAAAGGAAATGGAAGTCACCAGAAGAAACCATTGCTCAACAAAAACCTAGTCCTGCAATTCAGCAACAAAAGAAAACAAAGAAGGTTCCTATAGCAACTAATCCTGTAGCAGTGATACCGAAACAGAAAAGTAGGCAAAAGACAATAGTGCAAGAAGAGACTCCTTTGCGGAGAAGCCCTAGAATGAGAGGGTAGATTTTTAAAAATCCTATATTTTCTAAAGCACTTGCTCCAGAGTCTCCTATGCAGATAATTTTTGACCATTCTCCCCTTCACACTGGGATGATAGAAGCTTCTGGTAGTCCTCCTGTAGCATGTGAGCAATAAATTAATGAAACCTTAATGGATTTACCAGGTGTTTCAAGCCGTGAGAATGAAGTAGTTCCTGAAAGTCATGATTCGAATACTGCCTTAGTCCCCTATAAGTCAACATGGATCAATAGTTTGGCAGAACATCTATGGCGAGAATGGAAAAAGAAAAAGGATTATGAAAAGGATAATAGTGCCGTCACCTTGCAAAAACTCCTTTTCCAATTATATGGACAGCATTTATTTATTGAGGCACTATGGAAAGAGGAGAAGAAAAGAATGAGCAAGATCATAACATCACAAAATGAGGAGATTGAAGAATTGAAAGAACAGATAGAAAGACAGAAACAACGCATGGAACATGTACTTAAATTAGCTGATCAAGCTCTTGCTTGCAGACCACCTCCTCGCGTATATGATTTTTGTTTGGAAGAACAATATCTTTTGTTTTAGTTGATGTTAACTCTCAAAAATGTAAATGCAGAATTCAAAACCACATAAGAGTTTTATGGGCTGTATCAAACCTTACCACCATGGCAACACAATCTATTGTGTGAGTTGTATATTCATAATTTTGTCATTCTTGTAGAAACTGAGTGGAATCCTTTGCTCTATATAGGAGATGTACATCTGAAAGCTTTAATGTCATGGATGTTTGATGAGGCAAATTATGACAAACAACTAGTTAATTACAGAGATGAGGAGAGAACAAAACCTTTACCCTTGAGGGCAGAAAGTAAACAGCTAGAAGAAATGCTTCGAGACTAGTTTACATTAACCTATGGGAAGAGTAATCCAAACATTAGAAAGAAGGTATTTGCTGCTAGAGCCAAAGTATATGCCGAATATGAAAACTTGCCCTACTTTGCATTCCAAAGAGCTATGACCAGAGTAAGAGGTAGATGGGCATGGTTACCCGATTCTCTCAAGAAATCAGAGCTACATAGTCCTATTAATTTGGAAGCAACATTATATAGAGTTCCAAAATATTTAGAACTGGGAAAGCAACTAAGGCCAGAGCTATGGTGTCCTTTAACCATGCAACCTCCAATGCTTTTATGGCCCTTGTATGATATTGATGTTCACAAACTTGATAAGTTGTAGGAAGACCACAGGCGAGAAGTATGGGAAAGGACCAGAGGATTCTATTACACCTTCAAGAGCAGCAGAAAGGGAAAGACATAAGTTGGGGAGCTCAGATCTTTGACAAAGAAGTGTAATGCTTGAGGACAAGCATTAGTTTAGTAGGGGGCAGATGATGAGTCTAAAAAATGCCTTTATTTTGTTATGTTTAAGATACTTTATGATACTCTGTTTATCCTTTTTTAAAGACTTATAAGCCTATGTTTGATAAACCTTTGATGATTTATGGGGTAGAAAAACTATGTCATCCTTTGCCTAAATTATATCTAATATGCAGTATTTCATATAAATATCCAAATGTGCGTTCTTATGCTTGAATTTAGTTTGATGGATGTTTATTTGCAAATATGTTTTATATCATAACTAACCTGATGATAAGGATTAAAGGATGAGCGGAAGAATCCAAAAGTTGGTTGCCGACAACATTCAAGGAGAAACGAGCATCAAGGAACAACCATGAAAAGGAAGTTATAACCACTCCAGGAAACATGGCAGCAAATAAGGAGAAATTTTTATGAGCCATTATCTTCTCTACATTTATGTTGTAACAAGTGGATGCCGTGACTTCATTGCTCCCTCCTCAATTTTGTTATCCTTCCTTTCCGCTTTCAGTTGTTCTCCTATATTCTCTCTTGCGGACTTAATTTAGGATAGTTACTTTTCTGTTATGTAATAAAGAGTAGATTCCCTATATATGTCGGGATTGACTCCTGTGTGTGAATATTTTTTATTTTTTATTTTTTAGTTTTTGGTTTTGATAAGTTTTATTGAGAGAACACTGATTCACAATTTATTGCAATTGTGTTTTACAATTCTAAATTATGTAATGAATGATTAATGAAATGAATTAGTTCTCTTTAGTTTCTATCCTGCGTTGGTAGATTAGAGAAGCCAACCAAGGGGGCCCACTTGGAAGGTGGATTATATTAGGATAGAATAGATTCATTTTACTAAGCATTAGCAGTATTTTAAATAAGACATAGTTAGTTAATTCCTTCCTGTAGCATCACACTTTATAAACGTTCCTGCAGCATCTGCGAGAATAGTCTAATGGATGAGTCAAGATGGAATCTCTGTTATCTTGTCATTGTGTTTTCAACATTCATAGATTCAGTAGTTTCCTTTCTATAGCAGTAGTGTAGTTTCCTTCCTTTGCATTTTTACTTTCCTGCAGCATAAGCATAATGACTCATCAAGGTACCTAGTGCACATACTGTGCCGACCATTTCAAGTATACGTCCCTGGGTTGACAATATAAATGCACCTCATGGTAGGGGAAAAGTAGTCCTTAGCTTGAATAGATTATTCCTAAGCCAAGCCTAGCGCATGACTATGGAACACCTATTGTGAGGCGGTTCATCCACCATCTCAATTTTAGTGAGCTTTACAATCTTCACCCAATGCACATGAGTTCCTATAACTCAGTCATTTTTGCAAGTCTCATAGTGATAAAGGATTACCAAGAATTCTACCACTTCCATTCCAAATTTCATCATCTTCATCTCCATCTCTGAATCAACCTCCACCTATTGTTCCACCAAATCCTCCACTGATGGCCTTTTTTGCTAACATAGTAGATTCACCAATTAACTTGCAATGTGTACTCAATGATCTTCATAAGAATCCTAAGAAATTTTTCCCAAGGTTCATCTATGGAGAAACATGAACAACTGAGGACCATATCAAGGTATTCAAAGAAATATGCAATCACAAAAAAATTCAAGAAGAGAATGCGGTCCTTTTTTTATCCCCATACTCATTAGGAGAAGTTACCTTTAATTGGTATTTGAATTTTCCACCAAGATGTATCTAGAATTAGGCCACTTATAGAAGTTATTCCTAGAATAATTTAAAATATTCATAAACCTTACTCTGATACATGATTAGTTTATATCAATTAAGAGGGATCTAGTGGAAACCATTTTATGTTTCAATCATTACTTTCACATGGCCTTCCGCAAGTTGGAAACACCCTACATCAAACCAGTTGAAGCTACAATCTAGATTTATCTAAATTCTATGGACCATCTCATGACAATTTTCTTGAGAACATTGCCTATTGCAGATATCAATTTATTGGACAAAGTTTTCTCAGAAGTAATTATCTTTACTAAACAAGCCAATCCTAATGGAGGAGGATTGATGGTTCCAACTCAAGCTACTACAACAATATTAACATATCCTACTAGAGCATAAGTGATGCATAGTCAATTCATTCCAATGAATATAATTCCACTACAATAGGCACCAATAGTACCAGTTCTAGCCATAAGTTACCCAGGATATGAACCTCCAAAAGTTTCTTTCTTTGAGCAGAAAGCAACAACTTCTACTGAAGCAGAAAATGATGTTGCATTTGAGATTGACCAAATGAAGAAGATCATGTCTCAAATTACCAATTAACTAACATGTTTGAGGCTTTCACAAGGGAAAAAAAATAAATTTCAAAGAATGAATACATACCTCTACAATAACAACTATTATGGTCATAATTACAAAAAGAATTTCAACAAAAATAACAATGCAGGGAACAATTTCAATCCTCCAAATTGCAACAATGGTTTCCAAAGACAAAATCAACAATGGAACACCTATCCAAACAATGGAAGAATCTTTGTAGATAAAAAAAATAATGCTCAGTTTGTAGACATCAATCAATATGATAGTAATAAAAATGTACCCAATGAGGACAACACATATTTCAATGGAAATAAAGAAGTGAACCAAAATTCACAAGGCAATAACAATGAGCCTCCTATGCAGTTCAGTACAATACTAGCAGTTCAATACAATACTATTAGAATCTTATGATTCTCTATAGAATTCAAGGATGAAAGAACAAGTCAATGGAAGAATTTACTTTTCCATTTAGTCAAGAATCAAATCCTTAACTAGAAGAGATGCTTGCTTTTTAGAATGACAATCAAAATACTTATTATTTGCAAAACCAAAGGGAACCCATGACTGATGGGATTCCTCTCACTTTGCAACCAACACCTCTAGATCCAAGGGCTAATAATAATCCAATGCATACCAGAGAGCTCTATATTGGACAAAAAAATCAAAACCAAGGAAATGGGCCTACAATACTAAAAAATCTTGCATGGTCAACTAAAAAGTATAGTAAAGTGGAAGATCTAAAAAAGAACAAAGGCCAATATATCCTTATTTGATATGCTACAAAATTTTCCTATTTAGGGAGAAGCACTGATAAATAATTTTGATGATATAAAGGCAATTCCTTATGCATGCCCTCAAAAGATAGTATCACAACAAGTCAACACTTCTGAGGCTATGCCAACCATGTATAAAGACAAGGCAAAAGTTCCTCCTTTCTTGCTCAGTTTTAGAATATTTGGAAGAAACCTTCACAATTGTTTCAGTGATTTAGGAGCTTCTTGTAATGTCATACCACTTTTGATAGCTCAAAGGTTGGGAGTCATTCCTCAACCTATGAATCAAATAGTGATTTAACTTGACAAGACCGGAAGTAAAATTTATTGGGGTATTGAAAGATGCTCAAATATAGTTAACTAAAAACCCCAAAATTCAAGATATCATAGATATACATGTGGTGGAAATTTTAGAAACATATAGATTATTACTGAATAAAGAATGGACAAAATTCTTAAGAGCATAGTTCTCAACTAATTTTACTCAACTATGGCTACCTTGGAAGGAATTCAATAATTAGATCTTGATCGATGTTGTGCCAAAACTAAAGACGATGATCATAGAATACAATGCACCAAATGAGGTAGCATTTTTCCAAGAATATTTTGGTTCTTACAAGGTGATGGTTCTTGACATAACTTTAGCCAATAAACCAAATAATTTGAATGAAGAATCCATGATCCCTACCTTAAAGAAGAGGTTGTGAATTAGTTCATAGAAAACATGGTTGTGAACTTACAATACTTAGGTGATGAAGCAAACCCTAATGTCTTGCTTCTTCCATGATTTTGTAGGCTTTACAAAGCAAGTCATTCAAAATTTGAGTGCTCGCATTGCCAAGAAGTAATCACTTGGGTACTGACTCAAATAATGCAATTAAAAAATGGTCAAACTTTAAGAGAGATACAAGAAGAAAATTCAAGTTCCACGTACATATTTGAAGTCATCAATAATATTAAAGAGGGAAAAGATCTTAATGCATCATATAGTGATGCCTCTTTAGATGGTTGGGGTTTATCTTGTCCCCCACCAAGGATGATCAAAGTAATTAGGATAAGACATTTTTTAAAAGGTCAAGGTTGTACCTTGGTAGTTGTTCATCCTAAGCCAAAATTTGATAAAATCACATAATTGATCAGGGAGATTCAAGATCAACAAGAGAAATGAACAATCCCTATATCAAAGGTAAAAAATGGAAACTCACCAAGCCCACCATGTGAAAGATTGCAATGGATCCAAAAGAAACAATCCTTCATAGTTCAAGTGATAGAAAAGATTCAAATGAATAAACACAAGTCCAGAAAGCCCAAAGAACAACCAATTTAGACACTTGGGTTTGATGACTCTAAATTAAAATTAGGAGATGGTTTAGGTATTGAATTAATTAATCTAAAGGATAGGTCTTTTTATTCTACATATCATTTACAATTTAGATGTACTAACAATGTTGTAGAGTATGAAGCCTTGATTCATGGACTTCTCTTTGCATTTGAGAAAGATGTCAAAGCTTTAATAATAGAAGGAGATTCTCAATTGGTGATTAGATAGGTTAAATCAATCTACTCTTGCAATAATAAAAGACTACTTTCTTACCAGAAAAGAGTTTGGGACTTCACAAAATATTTTGAAGCACTAAACATAAGGTCCATCCTAGCAAGGAGAAACATGATATCTAATGCTCTTGTGATTTTAGCCAATGCATTATAGCCCATTGAAAGAAAAAAATCAAAAGGTTTGCAGTTGAATTGGTTGTTGCCCCATCTATTCTAGACAACATTACAAACTTCCAAATCTTCCAAGATGACCAACATATTCTTAAGTTCATTATGTGCAATGGCCTTTTCAAAGGACAAGAGATTGATGATACTCCTAATGATAAACCTCAGGAGAATGAGCTAGAAGATGAGGATGTGATTATAAATTTGAAGACCAATACTATTCATAAGGGGATGGTAGAGTTGGAACATATCTTTGATAGAGATGAATTAACACATAGTAAAAAAATTGTTGAAGAAAATGGGATTGAATAATGTGATTCATATAATATGGGTACAGAAGAAGATCCTAAGATGGTGAGAACTGGGAAGACATGTAATCCTCAAGAATGAGAAAGTATGCTTCAATTACTTACAAAATACAAAGATTTCATAGCATGGAGCTATGAATAACTCAAGACGTATGATCCTAAAATCATTACTCATGACATTCTGTTGAAGCCTGATGCCAAAACTTTTCATCAAAGATAGAGAGTGATGAATCCCATTATTGAATCATTAATAATGAAAGAGGTCTAGAAGTTTCTTGATGCTAAAATTATCTTTCCAATCTGACATTCGATGGGGTTGCTAACTTGGTTCCAGTAAGGAAAAAGACTAGAGAAATTTGCCTTTGTGTGGATTTTTGCAATTTGAAACTAGAATTTCAAAAGGATAACAACCCTTTTCCCTCACTTGATGAATTATTGAAAATTGTGAACAGGTCTAAAATGATGTCTTTCTTAGATGGATATTCAAGATATAACTAGGTGATGGTAGATTGTTGGAGTTACAATAGGAAAGGTAAACTTTTTTTTGGGGGGGGGGGGGGGTGTGAATCAATGCTTTAAACTTTGACCCATAAAACATTCACCACACATCCATCTCATACATTCAACAAAAAAACTAAAATACCATGTAAAGCATATATCATATATGTTTTCCTTATTGCTCCCATATTTTCAATCAATTATTGTAGTTGCATCTTGACAAGATCATATGTATGATCCTTCTTCACAATCTTGTAGGTCATCTCCATTGTAATGCAGGGTACATTGTTCAATCTACTTGATTGATAAAACTTATGAGCAATTACCCTCACTACAAAAGCTATCGTGGAATCTGTGATTGTGTCTATGGTCATTCCTCTCTTGTTCCATACAACCCCTATGTTCTTTTCAATAACTTCTTTAGACTCACTTCTCATAGTCTTTGGTTGATCTAGGGTTGGATACCCTATTACCCTATGAATTATCCTCTTTGTGATTTTGATTGGTCCATTATCTAACCACACTGAGCTATCATGAATTCTACTCAAAACAATCCTGATCCACTCAAATTTGAAAATGTTAGGGAAATTTAGGGCATGAGCTAACCCTTTCTTTTCTACAATCTTGAATTCTTCCCTCAACACATTATTTTCACATAATCTTCCATACTCCTCTATGATTTCCATGTCACCAATACTCCCAATCTTACAATTATAAAAATTATAACACTTTCTAACATCTTGAATCATTAAAACTTGTGGTGGTATCATAGATAATGCACCAGAGGGATCTTGTTTGTATGCTATCTAGAATAGCCTTGAAAATAGGTGGTTTTATCTCATTGCTAACCAACTAAACATTTAAAACCTCTTTTCCTTGTACACCTTTCATTTTGGAAGAACTAGACATCATTATATAAATCTAGGGTTTATGAAATTCAAAACAACATAGTTCAGCACACAATAAATACCTTGTATATCCTAAGGAAATGATGTTGAAAAACTACTCAAATCTCTTGCAAATGCTTTGGATGAAATTTCCAAATCACCTTTAGCTCTTCTTGCTTTCTCTCAAATTTGAATGATGTTCAATGAGCATAAATCAATCAAATAGCCCTTTAAAATACTACAATTAATGCTAAGCACTTACACAACTATAATGTCAACATCAACTAATTTTTAGCTCACTCAACATCCACTTGTCTTTCCATTTTCTCAACAACCATTACAAGCTCAACATCAACTAGCCAATCTGTTAGCTTGACATCTACTAGCATTTCACTCGGCAACCATAGGAAAATTTTCATGCTAGGTAGCAACATGAAATAATGACAAAAATTAAGGATTTTTCTTTGATTCATAATAACACTTTGCATCTTTATTCATGCTTATGTAATATTTTCATAACTAAATCCTTGGAAGTAATTTATGATGCATTCTTTTTAAATATCAGTCCCACATACCTCTTGATTTTTTAGTTTGATGAGGTGTGATCACCTAACCCATTAGGTGAAGTGATCCCTTCTCCACTTGATGTGCTACAATCCTCCTTTCTCTTCCATGTCTTGTTCATTTCATTTTTGACATTTTCAATATCTACCTTGCCTTTGCATTTATTGAACTCACAACTTGGTGCCTTTGACCTTGTTGGATAATATTGACTGATGTGACCAGTCTCCAAACAACTAAAACACGTGGTTTGACTCAACCATCTTTTGTAGTCACTCCTAAAGTGTGTTCTAATATAGTTCTTAGGAACATGTCCATACTCTTGACAACAATAACAACTATATCTTGTATTATAATCCCAATTATAAAAGTTGCCATTATTTTGTTGGTCTTAGAATGGTATTGGCATTCAAGTGTCAATACACTTAACCAATTCTACCATATATGCCAAGTACACTATGTATGCCAAGTGAGTTATAGTAGTTTTCAAGTCAGAATCTTAACAGGTGCTGAGTGACTTTAGGTGCCAAGCAAGTAATAGATGCCAAGTAATATATAGGTGTCGAGTCACAATTCATGATGAGAAAGATAGAATGTAGTATGTGCTAAGTGATTCAGGAATATTCATGTATCAAGCAACACATAGTGTAATATATGCTGAGTAATTTAGGATAGTATGTGCCAAGCATTAGTAGTCTGGTATGTGTTGAGTAACACAGAATCAACATATGAGTTTGTGCCTTCACAAACTTAGATGTAAACTATTTTTAGAGCTGACATAGAGAGATTTTGAAAGAGGAAAAGGATAAGAATGAATCTTTTACATTCCTTATGCGATCTACATGTAGCCAATCAGAAAAATGGAGAAGGCATGTAACCAATAAGAAAAATGCAAGGAATAAGTTGGAATTTGAGATTCAATGTGGATCATAGATCCATACCTAACCCTAAGTCTTCACATTATTTAAAAGGAGATTGAAAAATCCATTGCACATGTGGATGACAATAGTGTATGGGGAGACTATACCAAAATTCAATGTGAAGAAGGAAAGACTTAGAGGAACAGAGCAACAATTTCATATCTAGTTGATCAGAATAGCACAAGGGACAAGGAACATGATCAATCATTAGATCTCAGAGGATCAAGATAAGAGAGAGCAGATCAAGTGCCTGAATCTAGCAATTAGAGATTGCATACTGTCAGGTTTATTGTTCTAATACTTTCTTGCCATTGTATTAGATGATGATAATCCTAAGTTGATAGGTTAGCTTAACAACTAGGTGGGAAAACATTTGGAGAAGGTGATGAAAATCCTATTGAATTAGGTGGGTTTAACAACCTATTGTAAATCTTTTAATAAGGTGACACTTCTTGTAGAGTGTTTGTAAATCCTCTAACTAGGTCACTATTAACATAGTGTAAAGCCTTTAACAGGGCAAACCATCAAAAGTGGTTGAACATATTGCTACAGTAATTTTTGTGGGTGTCATCCCCACCATAGTTTTACCTTCTTATTCTTGGAGGGTTTCTGGGTTACCAAATCTAGTGTTATGTGTTATTGCATATGTTTACTTTGTGCTCATTTATATGTTTACATGCATGTAGTTTATTTTTAGTTATATGTTTAAAGGATTAAAAAAAAAAGTTAAAAGTATTATACTTTTGATTCACCTCCCCCTCAGAAGTACTCTTCCAATTCTTGAATATTCCAACAATTGGTATTAGATCTCTTGTTCTCACGAGGAGAATCCAAATAGATTGGAGAAAAAGATTAGAAGATGGAAGTCTTTAAACTTGGGAAGATTATTGACAATCAAGTGATTGATGTGCACCTCGCTCTACACAAGGTAGAGGAAGCTGGAGAGGAACTGAGAAAATCCTTGAAAATAAGAAAGGACATAGCCATAGCTAAGAATGAAACACACTACAAGGAGATTGACACCACACAAGTGTTTGCCAATGGAGATTCCAAGGAGTTTGATGCAACAATAGCAGAATTGATGGAGAAAAATAGAGCTCAAGCAGAAGAGATAAGATCTCTTAAAATGGAACAAGAATCACAAGCCATGATGCTATGTGAAATAACTAAACAAAAGAAGAGAGAAATTGAGGATAGAGCCATGCTTGAGGATGACAAAAGAAACCTTGCAAACAGACTTGAGGAGAAGTCCAAAAAACTCACAAAGATCTCCAACATGCAATTGGATAGACTTAGTCAGATGATGAATGCTCATCATGAGTTAAACATGAAGGACATTGAGATCTCTACCCTAAAAATGTAGAATGAGAAATTACAAAATTATTTGAAAAGAGAGCTTCAACAAGTCAAGTGAAGCCATCAAGCACTTTGAGCAATTGCTGAAATCACCAAGGGCTAGTAATGACACTTCAGGACTTGGCTACACTAGCACTGAATAGGGAGAATCATCCAAGACTACAAAAGAAAGGAATAAAAAAGGTAAGAACAATAAACCTACTTATTGTTTTTGTGGTGAAAAGGGACATACCTCTAATCTGTGCAGGAGCAAGAACCATCATCAACATGATAAGCCCACAAATGTAAGATTTTGTCACAAGTGCAAAAAGTAAGGACATCAAGCACATGAATGTAGAACTGGGACTATGAAGACACCAAGATTTGAAGGTCACTGCTATAATTGCAAGAAATATGGACATAGAGCTTTTGAGTGTAGATCAAAGCCTATGTGGACACCTAATAAGCCTGCAATGAGAAACAACTATGCACATCACTACAATTGGGATTACAATACCAGAAAAAGTTGTCATTACTGTTAGAAATATGGTCATGTTCCTCAGAACTGCATAAGAACACACTTCAAGGAAAATTATAGTAGGTGGTTAAGCCAAGCCACATGTTTTAGTTGCTTGAAGATAGGACATGTCAGTAGGTATTGCCCAACAAAGGGCAAGGCACCCAAGTCAGAAGTAAACAAGGGAAGAGAAAAAGTTGATGTGGAACACATTAGGGCTGAAATGAAAAAGACATGGCAAATAAGAGATGGATCAAGTACATCCAATGGAGAGATCACTTCACCCAAGAGGTCAAGTGATCTCATCCAATTAAGCACAAGACAAGTACATGGGGCTAATATATATAAAGATGTATCATACATCAGCCCAAAAGAACAAAGAAGTGCTGCCAAGAAGAAATTTGCATGAGAAAAGATGTTAAGTTCAAAATTGAAAATTTTGTAGAAGAAGACAAGCTACCCTTGGATGCTGAGTGAAACTCTAGTATATGTCAAGCTGGAAAGTCTAGTTGATGTTGAATGAGATATGTTAGTGGTTTCCCAGTAAACATAAAATAGTGGATGCTGAGTGTACAATTATAAGCATTATGCAATAAATGCTAGGTTTTGAGCCTAATAGAGTTGAAAATCACTCATTTTCAAGCCATTTGAACACAGAAAAAATGAGAAGAGTGAAGAGGCAATCAAACAATGATTTAGCAGTGATTTGCACCAATATCAATAGCAATTCAACCCAAACTCTTCTATTCAAAGGTATTTCATCAACTGCCAAGCTACACAGTATTTGAAAGTTTATTTAAATATTAAACCCTAGTTTGGTCAAGATGGCATCTAGGTCCAAAACCACAAAGGGAAAGGATAGTAATGAAGTCCAACTTGTCAGTAATGAGGTTAAGCAACTAGAATTTAAACCCATTCCTTAGATCGCATATAAAAATGACCCAGCTGGTGCTTTGTCAATCATTCAAAACAAAGTAGTAATGGTCCAAGATGTTAGGAAATCTTATAACTGTAAGATTGGAGCCATAGGTGACCTAGAAATTTTCAATGCCTTTAAAAAGCTGTGTGACAAAGGTATATTGAAGGATGAGTTCTCAATAGTTGAGAATAAGGGTTTAACTAATGCCCTAGTTTTCCCCATTGTATTTAAGACTAAATGGATTCGTATAGTGTTGAGCCGAATTCATGATGGATAATTTTGGTTAGAAATAGGCCAATGAAGATCACAAAGATAATTGTTTATAGGGTTACTAGATTCCCAACCCTAGATCGGCCTAAGACCCTAAGAAGTGACAAAAGAGAGGCCATAGAGAAAAACATAGGTCCAAAATGGAACAACAAGGGAATGACTATTGACACCATCACTGAACCCCTACTTGATTTTTCCATCAGAGTCATATCTCACAAATTCTATCAATGAAGTAGATTGAACAACATGCCATGTATAGCAGTAGATGTTGCATACAAACTTGTAAAGAAGGACCACACTTATGATCTAGTAGACCTCATGCTACAACAAATCAATGAAAATTTGGGAGCCATAAGAAAATCTAAAGGAGCTCAGTACAAATTTGGATCAGTGTTGGTTTGCATATTTTTCTATGTCATGAAAGAATTTCCATCAGTTGGAAAGGTAAATTGGGATCCTAACAAGACAATTGTCACACAAGTCAATGAGTTTATTGAGCAAATGGGAGAAAATTTTGATGCTTAGATGACAAGCTACTTTGAGGACTTCAAGAAGTCCATGAAACAAAGGATGAGGATACTAGTATCACTGGTTGAGCAGCATGTAAATGACATTTGTTTCTTGGTTGACATAGATTACACCTACATCCAAGCCATGGTTCCTAGAGTAAGATGGCTTAAGCCACTTGGATATGAGCTTGATGTAGACCAAGCTTCAACTATAATCACTACTTTACTTGCAATGGAGATAGAAAAGGCTGTAAAACCCTTTGGGACTTATGATATTGTCAAATCTAGGGTGGTAACAGATTTGAAGACAACCTCTATAGTGAAGAAGAATGACAAACTGATAAGAAAGCTCAAGAAAAAATTTGGAGTTGATATAGAAGTAGTAGACATTATAGCAGAAGAAGAAGCAGATGAAGATGAAGATGAGAGTGAACAAGAAGAAGATGAACCAAGGCAAGGGCCATTGGAATTGACACAGGGTCTAGGAGAGGACAAAGAAGAAGGTGCTAAGAAAGCACCCACTAAAGCCAAAGCCACCAAAAGGAAAGCCAAAACTCAACCTACATCCCAGGCCAAGGAAAAGAAGGGGACAAAGCCCATTACAGTAAAAAAGAAGAAGCCTACTACAAGGGCTACCACCAGGGCTACAACTCAAAAGGAAAAATATGAATCCAAAGTGAAGAAGAAAGCCACAAAATAGACTCGTAAAGAACCAAGGAAGAGAAGGAAATATGTTGCCCAGCCAGACTCAGATGAAGAAAGAATAGAGTTAGATGACAACAACTAGTTTTGAGTGGTAAGTCATCGCTCCAAGTCTGCCATTGACAAGTTATGTGTAAATATTAGAAAAACAAACTTGAATGGTTTAAAGACTATAGAATTTAATAAGCTCAATAAAAAAGAGAAAAATAAAATAGAGGAATCAATGTATGCAATGATGGCCGAATACAAACACACACCTCTAGAGTTAGATAGTACAATGCCCAAGGCGCTATACAAGATAGTTGAAGATAAGTGGCATTTTTTTTTACAAATGGAAAAGGAGATAAGAGAATAAACCCTAGCTAGAGTGCTACCAGACTTGTCTAAAGGTCAAATAGCTAAGGCAAATAAAAAGTATAATAGCAAATTTTCTCCTAAATATAGAGCATTTTGCATCCTCCAAAATAAGATAGAGGATGCTGTAAATAAATCCAAAAAATTGTGGAAGTCAATATACAAGAAAATTGATTATGTATTTGATGAGGATATAAGGCAGAGGCTAGCTCAAAGAGAAAAGAAGCAAAAGAGATAATAGACAAAGTGGAAGAGAAGAAAGATGAAGAGGAGAAGAAAGGTAAGGAAGGAAGAGTAGAAGAGGAAGTAAATAAGGAGGAAGAAGAAGAGAATACAACTAAAGGAGAGGAAAAGGCATTAGATGAAAAGGAAGAAAAAAGTGTGCAAGACACACAAATGCCACCTCCTAGCCCTCCTCAGGCCACCATCACACCTGCAAAGACCATAAAAATAAAGGATGATATTGACACTTCATGTCAAAACATCAATCCTTTAACTACAGAGGATCTCTCAAAGATCCTTGATCAATCTACACAATAAGCTTACCTATGTACAAACCCAATGTTGATGAGTGTTGATGAGTTAAACAAGGTAGTAGCAGATCCAAAATAAGTCAAGGTGCAAACACAAGAACCACCTTCAACCTTTGATGCTACTAAACTCCTACTACTTCCACCACCATCTCCACCAAAATCAGTAAGTGATGCACATTAGATGCTGAGTGCAGCAACAAGGGAAGATATAAGAAAACAAGAACAATCAACAGGTTCATCCCCATCAATTGTTAGTGATAAAGGGAAATTAGAAGAAAAGAAGGAAGAAAGAAGAGATGAGGAGCAAGCTACAATACAGACATTGGCTAAATTACCAAAAATTGGTACTCCCACTTAGACTCTTCAGAAGCCGAGCACTACTATGATATCAACACAAGTTCAAACACTAGGCTCAAGCTCTAAAAAGGTAGCCAGGATACTGTTGGTCATTTTTGCTTTCCCACCAAAATCACCACATTTGAATTCAACATATTAACGTTCGCAAGTTTCAAATATTCAAATATTCAAAAAAGGGATATGAAATACTTTATGATAACCTTACGATATTTCTTCCCTATACATTTTAATGTTTTCATGAGCTCGCAAGTCCCCATCATTGGATCAAGAATGATCAACAGTTGGTGCTATCTTGTTATGGGAAGTTGCACATTGTTTTTCCATAGCGACATAGCACCATTTGGCCACATGTCAGGTGGGTCTTCCTTTCCTTGTTATTTCTCCGTCGTTGGGTTTTGCGAAATCAACAGTGGGCGCTATGGCACTATCAAAAAATCTATGTTCCTCGTTGTTAGTGACATAACACCTAGATAGAAAGTGATACTATGGCAACATCAAAAAGAGGGTGGGTCCCAAGTATGCCTTGTCAAATATCAGTGATAAAATTTGGCACGCATTGGCAGTTGGTCATTTTTTATTGGCTAAAGTATGACTGTGTAGAATGTGGGTCCTCCTCCACTTGGTGGACCACAAATGAGGACTTATTAGACAGGTTGGTATGTGGCCAATTTCTATTGGTTGGTATACTGATAGGTTAGATCCATCTTGCTCACCACCAGATCTTGGAAAATCAATGGCGGGCGCTATCTCGCTATGGAAAGCTGCAAGAATATTACCCATAGTGACATAGCACCTCAGTGACACATAGCAGGGTGGGGCCGAGTGTTATGAAACTATAGGGATGGTACCCGTTTAGGTTGAGTTGGATGCCAGGTGTGTTGAGGTGTTTCATGGGCCTAAAAGTTTAAGGGCAAAGCACAGTAATATGACAAGTCTTCATGATCGTTAGATCAGTTCAAATCTACAGTGGGCGCTATCTCTCCATGGAAAATTGCTTAGATATTATGCATAGCGACATAGCGCCTCGATGACACGTGTCCCAGTGGGTCCAGTTAAGGAAATGAAGGACTCTTACGAGGTGGAAAGATAAAAAGAGGTTATTGGCCCACGTAGCCCATTTTGGATGCAAAGTTTAGTTGACTTGCTGACCTTGCTGATTTAGGTGCTCAAGAATGAAGAAAGTTAGGATTTTTTATGTGATTTAATCTTTGTAATCAATCCCAACCAACCTAGAATAAATGCGAGACAAGGAAGAACACTCCACTGCCCCCCCAGTTAATCCATCTACCTGATCAAGACAATCAATGGCACTGTTTTCATCCTCTCAAGGTATTATTTGACATAGAAGATTAGATATCATTACATCTGGATTCGTATCCAGATCAAATTTTCTCCATGATTGTTCTCTGTAGGACTTAATGGTAGGGTTTTGCGAAGTAATTATAGTTGGAGGACACCCCAGTTATGTCTGAGCTATAAAGGCAAAATTTTATGAATTTTGTAGGGTTAGCCTTTCTCTGTTACTGCTCTATAGATTCTTAGTGTAAATTCCCCTATGCCTCTGAACTACATGATCTTCTATCTTATCTCTTTTAGCCATTGGTATGAAAGTGCAAGAACTCTTTGCCTCTTACTGGTGTTTTGTAGAGATCTATGATCTGCATGACTCTATCCCCTTGGCCTATGAATGATAACAGAAGTGAATCTCTCTTTCCTTGTGTCATTCATCTTGGTCTTCTAATCTGCATGTGATTATTAGATTAAAGAAAGTCTGAATGTGTATATCCTTAGTTTCATTCTGGTTCAATAGTGCATATATGGGCAGAGTTTGGTCTGAACACTCTATTTTGGTGCACCATCTCTTTATATTAGATTAGGTAGATTTGCGTTCGTGCTCTCCTTCTCCCCTTTCCTCTCCAAGAGTAGTTAGGTGCGCCCTGATAGTAAGAGGAAGCTGACCTTCTCTAGAGACTCAACCTCATAGTTCAAGTTCCACAGCTTGGAGGTTGTTTCCATGTTTCACTAGGTTGTCCTCATGCATAGGCTTTAGACAAGGGTGAAAACCTAAGTGACAATAGTTTTTGGCACACTTGGTGGGACAACTTTTCAGAAACTTCAAGCCTATTGGTGTCAAAAGGGAAGATTTCAAGATCAATACCAAGGAGATAGTACTGGCTTCAGTGTTTAAGCCTTCAAGAGGCTCATTCTTCAAAGTACTTGGCAATTTTGAGCTTCAAATACATATCTAGTTCCAGACCAAAGTTGTAGTGATTCATGCCCAGAGCTGAAACAAGGGCATCTTCTAGAGGTAAGTTTCAGTATCAAGAGCTTTCATTTTCAAACCCTAGAAGAAGGAAGACTAGAATATCTTTATCACTAGTTAGGAGTGCAATAGTAAAAAATACTCCTACAAGATCTATCTCTACTCCTCTTGCTGTTAGATCTCAGCCTAGACTACCATCAATACATATCAATAGATCACTTGTCTATATGGAATTGCCTAGAGCTCATACTTTTGTTACCTTCAATGGTGGGAGCCTTCTATTATTAGCCCAAAGACATGACATACCAGTAGCTACCCTCAATTTTATACCAGAGTTTACTAGTGAAACTTCTATCTCTCCCTCAGAACACATTCAAGAGGTTGCAAATGTTTGCAATATCCATGGTATTACAGAGGATGATGTTGTAGTTAGGCTCCTAGCCTCATCCTTGAAAGGAAAAGCACTAAAATGGTATAGAGGTTTAGCTCATGGTTCTATAATAGATTGGGATGGATTAGGAACAGGATTGTGCAAACATTTTGAGGATAAAAGTGACTATTTGTCACTTTTAGAGCAGTTAACTACTATAAAAAGAGTCCCCCATGAATGTATGACTGATTTTAACTATAGATTTCAAAAGACATGGGATAGAATACCTACTTCAGTGAAGTCTACCCCTGGTAATACCTTCTTGCATTACCTTAGAACTTTTAATAGTGATATTGCCACTACAATCCAAACTATGGGAGGAGATACCTTGTCTAATGCTTATGACATAGCAATAAAATTAGAGAACATCCTAATACAAGGAGGTAAGCTAGCTCCAAGGCCTCCTATGCCTTTCTTCCCTGATGTTCCAAATCATCAACCAACAATGGCTCCTCTTCCCACAACTTCTACATTACAATCCCTTGTCCCAGTCCCTCAAGCTTCCACATCTTCAAATGGGATAGATGAAATCAAAGAGATGATGCGGTATCTGATGCATAACATGGATAAAAGAGAAAATAACCTTGATACAAGATTGCAAGATTATGGGAAGAAGCTGGAGGATAACTCCTCTATGATGTAGAAAGTAAGCAACAAGGTGGTGACTTTAGAAAGACAGAAAGCTTAAGGTGGTAAGCCTCATCAATTGCAATATCAAACTCCAAGTAGTAGTATGCCTCCAAATCCTAATCATTGGAACAATTCTTTTGATTAGAGTAGGCAGGGTGGCCATGCTTCAACCTCAAATGTAAACTAAAGTAGGGCCATAGTCCCTCAAAATAATATGGCTCAAGATCAAGATTTTTGTCCCTCCTGTAACTACTCCTATGCCTATTGTATGTGTTAGAAGGCTAAATCTTTTATGGATTTGACAATCCAAGAACCTACAACAAAATAATCATACAAGGAGGACCAATTTAAAGATGCCTCAAATATGCAAAGACAGGGTGATTTCTCTTTTATGAATCATCAGATGGAGGAGCATTGTAATGTAAACCAGGATTCCATTGCTCATAACACTAGAAGCAAAAGAAGAGCTATGTAAGATGCTATCCCTCCTCCTCCCAATCAGGCCTCAACTTCAAATGCAATATCTCATGAGCAAGCAACAAATAATCAATCAAGTACCTTTCAACAGCAAATGCAAAATCATGGCAGAAAGGATGCAAGTGATCCTCAGGTTACTCTATCTCAACCTCATACAATTGTAGCTCCCAAAGCTTCTACTAAGGCACCTACTATGCCATTAAGTGTGGTAGAGAAAATGAAGAATAAAAATGTGAATATCTCCATGTGGGATGCTGTAGCTACTATACCCATGCAAAAGAGGTTGTTGCAACAAGAATTGGAAAGAATTGAACTAAAGGATTATACACTCAGCATGGAAAGTGCCACAAGCCTAGTAGAACCATCAAGGGAGGTAGAAATGAGTAAAAAGGTTAGACCTCCTCCATTCTATGTTTCTCTAATTATAGGGGGCAAACTAGTCCATAATTGCATGATTGATTTAGGGGCTAGCAGTTTAGTGATGCCTAGGTGTGTTGCTGATGCTTTGGAGATGAAATATGAGCCCATTGTTAGGGATGTATTATAGTTGGATGATAGTACTATCAAGACTATAGGGATCCTTAGGAATGTGGAGATGGCCTTACATGTATGCCTTGGTTGTATTGTAACCCAAGATATCTCTATTTTTG
This sequence comes from Cupressus sempervirens, assembly GCA_028749045.1. Classification (NCBI taxonomy): domain Eukaryota; kingdom Viridiplantae; phylum Streptophyta; class Pinopsida; order Cupressales; family Cupressaceae; genus Cupressus; species Cupressus sempervirens. The sequence goes on along the minus strand of CM053790.1, from coordinate 249,058,906 downwards.
AGGTCAAGCCATATTTTTCCATTTGTTTGTCAAGAGACTTCACTGCCCAAATAGGTGGATTCATATCTTCTGATTGGTCATATATGTCTTTCAAGACAAGATATGGAGCCAATGCTTCAATTAGAGTAGAGCCTCAAGCCCTCCATCATACTAAATCTTACACCCCCAACCCCATCAACATGAATTGCCCTATCCTAGAGATGGATGAGAGTGACATAGTGAATAAGCCCACCACTTCCCTAGCAGAGATACTTGATTTTTTCTTGGATGAATGGGCTTACGCATATCAATTTGATCTTATGCCAGAAACCATTGAGATAGGTCTTAGTACATATTGTATATTGGAGAAAGATGCTCTAGTTCCCAATCTTTTGGAGACTAAAGAAGATATGAGTGGGATATGGAGTATGTACTTTGATTGCTTAGGGAATAAGAATGGATCAGGGGCTGGTGTGATGTTAATTTCTCCTACACAAGTAAGGTACTACTTCTCCTTTAAGCTCCAATTTAGTTGCACTAATAATGTAGCTGAGTATGAATCCTTGATTCAAGGTCTCCTACTTACCCAAAAAAGAGGAATTCAAGCCTTAAGGGTGTATGGAGACAGTGAGTTGGTGGTTAATCAAGTAAGAAATCAGAATACCACCAAGAATGGTTTGCTCAAGTCTTGTAAAAATAGGGTATGGGATTTCCTTGAAGGTTTCAATGCATTTAATATTCAAAGCATTCCTAGAAGGGAAAACAGATATGTTGATAGACTTGTAGCAATAGGTGCATCTTATGATGTGCCAAGGAATCTTGAGGAGGAGAAGAAGCAACAAATTAGACTAGTAATAAGGCCTGCTATCCTTGATAACAACATCCATTGGCAAGTGTTTGATTCTGATGAGCAAATTGTCAGCTTCTTGCAGACTGAGGTAGAATTTTTACACAGAAACTAGTTGAGACTATAGGATCAGTATGGTGACCAAATCATTAACCTCAGCTCCAACAAGTTGCCTATAGGTCTCATTACTCTAGAGAGTGTTTTTAATCTTGATGATCATGCAAGAGGTAGGGCCATGAACCTAGCTACTGATGAAGATGACTACATTCTAGTCATGATTGCCGATGGAAAGTCCTTAAACATAGGGAAGGTATGTTCTGAAATTGAAGAAGAAAATTTTATTCATCTATGTCAAGAGTTTAATGATGTATTTGCTTGGACATATGATGACTTAAAGGGCTTTGACCCAAGGTTGTTTTAGCATACCATAGATTTAATTGATGATGTAAAACCAGTAAGACAAAAATAGAGACCAGTGAATCCTAAAATTGAACCCTTAATGAGAAAGGAGCTATCCAAGTTGATTGAGGCCAATATAATTTTTCACATCAAACACTCATTATGGGTAGTAAACCTTGTCCCTGTTAGGAAGAAGAATGAAGAAATTAGATTGTGTGTGGACTTTAGGGACCTTAACCAAGCTTCCCTTAAATATCACCATCCTCTCCCTTCTATGGAGCAGATTTTGTCCAAGGTCAGTGGTTCAAAGAGATTTTCGTTTCTTGATGGATTTTCTGGCTACAGTCAAGTGCTGGTTAAAGAGTCTGATAGGTACAAGACTGCATTTACCACTAAATGGGGTACCTATGCTTATTGTAAGATTCCATTTGGACTAACCAATGTAGGTGCTACATTTCAGAAGGCAATGGAGATGGCCTTCAAAAGATTGATTGACAAGTTTGTCTTAGTTTACCTTGATGATATCACTGTGTATTCAAAGGATGTAGAAGATCATTTTGATCATCTAAGATAGGTATTCCTAAGATGCAAAGAGTTTGGGGTTTCCCTTAACCCAGGAAAGTGTGTCTTTGCTACTAACCAATGAAAATTATTAGGACATATTGTATCTGAGGATGGCTTAACCATTGATCTAGAGAGAATAAAAGCAATACTTGTCCTCCCTCTTCCTAAACACAAGAAAGGGCTGCAAAGTTTCTTAGGTAGGATAAATTTTGTGAGAAGATTTATCCCTAATCTTGCTACCATGGTGAAACCTCTTACAACTATGCTCAAAAAAGGTATGGTCTTTGCATGGACCAAGGAAGGGAAGGAAAGTTTTGAAGAAATAAAGACAACCATAGCCTTAGCCCCTACTCTCATAAATCCAAATTTTGAGAAAGATTTCATCCTTTATACCCTAAGTGGTGAGTCAAGCATTTTTGCTATCCTGAATCAAAGAAATGATAAAGGTGATGAGCAGCCCATAGCTTTCTTTAGTGAAGGGCTTAAAGAATATGAAGATAAATATAGCTATGTAGAGAAGCAAGCCCTTGTAGTCATCAGAGCTTTAAAAAAATTTAGACACCTCCTATCTCATAATAAGATTGATTTGTTAGTACCCCATGCTAGTGTGGAGGATTTCCTTTTGAGCAAAGATATTAGTGAGAAAAGAGCTGGCTAGATTACTAAAGTGATGGAATATGATATTAACATTCAGATTATCAAGCTAGTAAGAGGGAGGGGGTTATGTAAACAAATGTTATCATCTCAAGAACCTAATGAGGAAGCTATTATGATATTGACAGAGCAACAAGAGGTGTGAAATAATGACTCAAGGAGTTGGATGGATGATATGATGAGTTTCTTATTAGGGAATGGATACCCTCAAGGATTAGATAGAACTAAAAGGAGACAGTATAGATTATAGTCAATTCCTTATGTCATAGTTGACGGTATCCTCTTTAGAAAAGATTTTAATGGAGCCCTATTAAGATGCCTTAATACAGACCAAGCTGAAAGCATGATCAAAGAACTTCATGATGGTCCTGATGGTGGTCATTTCTTAGCAAGGACAACTACAATGAAGATCATGAGGGCTGGTTATTACTGGCCATCTTTATTTCATGATTGTCATAAGTACATGAGGAAGTGTGAAAAATGTTCCTTCTTATCTGGAAAACAAAGACTTGCAGCTCTTCCCCTTCATCCTATCTAGGTGGATCAACCTTTTTCTTAGTGGTGATTTGATTTCATAGGGCCTATCAATCCTCCTTCCAATTCATGTCACAAGTGGATTCTAGCTGCTACAGATTACTTCACTAGATGGACAGAGGTAGTTGCATTGAAGGATGCCATAGAATCTTTAGTTGTAGAATTCCTTGATGGAATTATGACTAGGTTTGGTGCCCCTTTAACCATTATTTCAGATAATGCAAAGTCTTTTGTTGGAGCTTACATTTGTGCATGGGCAGTGGATCATAATATCTATTTGAGCACATCCTCAAATTACTATCCTTAGGGTAATGGTTTGGCTAAGTCCTCCAACAAGAACTTGATCAGGATCATGAAAAGGACAATAGAAGATAACCAAAGGTGTTGGCATAAAAAACTAAAGACTGTACTGTGGGTTGATAGAATAATGCCTAAAAGGTCAATAGGGAATTCACCATTTGTGTTAGTCTATGGCAGAGAGGCAAGGCTTCCAATTTCATTGGAGTTCCCATCTCTAGAGCTAGCTCATTAGCTAGAGTTGATTGAAGATGATGCCATGACAGTAAGAATGGCAGAGTTGATGGAGCTAGAAGAGAAGAGAAGTAAAGCCATGCAGACCCTAGAGACACACCAACAACAAGTAAAAAAGAGTTTTGATAGGAAGGCTAAGGTCAGAATCTTCAGGGAGGGAGATTTGGTTCTAAAATGGGATGTAGATAGGGCAAAACCAGGAAGACACTCGAAGTTTGATGCATTATGGAGTGGTCCCTATCTGATTATCAGTTGCAAGCAAGCTAATGCTTTCTAATTAAGCAGGCCTAGTGGTGAAATTTTGCCCATCCTAGTCAATGGGATTTATCTCAAGCCATGTTTTTGAGGGTTTGAGATTCCATGTACATAGTTTAGTTTCATTTCCATTTTTTTCCTTGCTTTTCCAAGAAGTGCACGAGTATAGGATTGTCTCTGTGAGACAACAAGTTTTGAAATTTTGAAGATCATAGAAGGAGGTTTTGGTCTCTAGTTCCAGTTGCAGAGACATGAGTTTCAAGGTTTCCCTCTCAGAGGTAGGGTTAGGGTTTCATAGTGCTCATAATCTACATATTTTTTATGACTCTGTAGCCCAATGGATGCATGAGGTCACTGGTCTACGCATGGATGGCTTGAGTCCCCTCTAAGTTGCTAGATTTGTTGGTCATTTTTTCTTTCCCGCCAAAATCACCACATTTGAATTTAATGTATTAACGTTCACAAGTTTCAAACATTCAAATATTCAAAAAAGGGACATGAAATGCTTTATGATAAGCTTACAATATTTCTTCCCTGTACATTTTAATGTTTCCATGGGCCCGCAAGTCCCCATCATTGGATCAAGAATGATCAATGGTTGGCACTATCTCGTTATGGGAAGTTGCACGTTGTTTTGCTGTAGCGACATAGCGCCTTTTGGCCACATGTCAGATGGGTCTTCCTTTCCTTGTTATTTCTCTAATGTCGATATTTGCTAAATCAATAGTTGGCACTATGGCGCTATCAAAAAATTTGTGTTCCTCAACATTAGTGACATAGCGCCCAGACGAAAAGTGATACTGCAACAACATCAAAAAGAGGGTGAGTCCCAAGTATGCCTCGTCAGATATCAGTGATAAAATTTTGCATGCATTGGCAGTTGGTCATTTTTTATTGGCTAAAGTATGATTGTGTAGAATTTGGGTCCTGCTTCACTTGGCATACCACAAACGAGGACTTGTTAGATAGGTTGGCACGTGGCCAGTTTCTATTGGTTGGTATACTGATAGGTTAGATCCATCTTGCTCGCCACCAGATCTTGGAAAATCAATAGTAGGTGCTATATCACTATGGAAAGCCATGAGAATATTACCCATAGTGACATAGCACCTCAACGAAATGTAGCAAGGTGGGGCCAAGTGTTATGAAACTGTAGGGATGGTACCAGTTTGAGCTGAGTTGGATGCTAGGTGTGCTGAGGTGTTTTGTGGGCCCAAAAGTTTAAGGGCAAAGCACAATAATACAACGAGTCTTCACGATCGTCAAATTAGTTCAAATCTATGGTGGGTGCTATCTCGCTATGGAAAATTGCTTGAACATTACACATAGCAACATAGCATCTCAGTGACACGTGTCCCAGTGGGTCTAGTTAAGGCATTGATAGTTAGATACGCTGGTAGTTAATGTGACCGTCGCAGTTGGAGTTTGAGGGATGGCACAGTTAGTAATGAAAAGGATGGTCAACTATGTAGGACTCTTGTGAGGTGGGAAGATAAAAAGAGGTTATTGGCCCACATAGCCCATTTTGGATGCAGAGTTTAGTTGACTTGCTGACCTTGCTGATTTAGGTGCTCAAGACTGAAGAAAGTCAAGATTTTTTATGTGATTTAATCTCTGTAATAAATCCCAACCAACCTAGAATGAATGAGAGACAAGGAAGAACACTTCACCGCCCCCCTAGTTGATCCATCTACCTGATCAGGACAATCAATGGCACCATTTTCGTCCTCTCAAGGTATTATTTGACATAGAAGATTAGATATCATTGCATCTAGATTTGTATCCAGATCAAATTTTCTCCATGATTGTTCTCTGTAGGACTTAATGGTAGGTTGTTGCAAAGTAATTACAATTGGAGGACACCCCAGTTATGTCTGAGCTATAAAGGCAAAATTTTATGAATTCTATAGGGTTGACCTTTCTTTGTTTTCTCTATTACTGCTCTGCAGATTCTCAATGTAAATTCCCCTATGCCTCTGAACTACATGATCTTCTATCTTATCTCTTTCAGCCATTGGTATGAAAGTGCAAGAACTCTTTGCCTCTTACTAGTGTTTTGTAGAGATCTATGATCTGCATGACTATATCCCCTTGGCCTATGAATGCGAATAGAAGTGAATCTCTCTTTCCTTGTGTCATTCATCTTGGTCTTCTAATCTGCATGTGATTATTAGATTAAAGCAAGTTTGAATGTGTATATCCTTAGTTTCATTCTGGTCCAATAGTGCATATATGGGCAGAGTTTGATCCGAACACTCTATTTTGGTGCATCATCTCTTTAGATTAAATTAGGTAGATTTTATTTCATGCTCTCTTTCTCCCTTTTCCTCTCCAAGAGTAGTTAGGTGTGCCTTGATAGTAAGAGGAAGCCGGCCTTCTCTAAAGACTCAACCTCATAGTTCAAGTCCCACAACTTGGAGGTTGTTTCCATGTTTCACTAGGTTTTCCTCATGCATAGGCTTTGGACAAGGGTGCAAACCTAAGTGACAATAGATACTTCACTATGAAGATCCTAAACTTGATGAAGAGATCATCATTCCTTCCTATGAATCCAACACCCTCACCATAGAAAAGATAAATGAAATACAAGGTGCACTGGATAGGAGAAAGAGACAAGAAGTATTGAGAAGAGAATATAAGTATAGGCAAGCATTGAATGAGATAAAGGACATCTTCATGGATTCCTTCAGCTTATAGTCACACAAGGCCTATAATAGAACAACTATCAAATATAGTTGACTAGGTGACTAATGTAGACCATGATACAAATGTAAAATTAATGGAACAGTCATAAAGAAAATTCCAGGGCAAAGTAGATGAGAAAATATCAAATGATATAGCCTTAGCACAAGTTGAATTAGCTAAGAAACTAGAAAGAGTGAAAATTGTACTTGGGAACACTTTGTCATTGTACAAAAAATTGTGTGATTTTTCCAACTTCACACAAGAGACTAGCCAAAGAATAATGAGCTTGGAAAGAAATCTCAAGATTTCTAGCATGCAACTTCCAACAAATCTAGCTTAGAGTGAGACACATTTTGTACAAACACTTCACACACAAAGGGAATTAGCTATATTATTAGTAGAGGAGGCAAAATTGATCCAAATCTTTCTATCCTAGATGGACTTGTACACCTTGCTATAGAGACTTCCATCCAACACAAGTCGCTAGAAATTGCATTGGAGAATTGGGATTTAGCTCTGAAGATACTCTTGGAGGTAAATAGTACATTTTTGGCTAAGTATGGTTTTACTCTTTAGAACACTTTGACATCAGTGTAAAAAAGGGGGAGATATATACATTAGGGGGAGATATGTATATATGGGGAGATATACAGAGATATATGAAGATATATGGAGAATACCAAATTTTGATGATTTTGATTACATTCTTTCATTCATTTTGAGAATAAAGTAGAAAGTTTGTAGATAGCCAAAAAGGGGGAGACAAGAAATAAGACAAAGTGAGGGGTAGATGTAAAATTTTGACAAGCATGTGGAAAATAGATCTAAAATAGGGAACAAGAATAGGACAAAGGACAGAGAGAATTAGGTACATCAACATAGAATTTTAGCTTTAAGAATGGACTAGGCATAATCAACTCAGGGGGAGTCATAAGGTATATTGTTTCTCACAAAATTTTGAACAATTTTTGAAATTTTGCATGTATCCTAAGAGAGAATAAAGAATGTATTCAATCAGACCAATTCATTAATGCATAGTTAAGTGTTTTTGATGCTCATGTCAAAGGGGGAGATTGTTGGTCTTAGAATGGTCTTGACATTCAAGTGTCAACACACTTAACCAATTCCACCATATATGCGGAGTACACTATGTATGCCAAGTGAGTTATAGTAGTTGCCAAGTCAGAATCTTAATAGGTGCCAAGTGACTTTAGGTGCAGAGGAAGTAATAGATGCCAAGTAGTATATAGGTGCCAAGTCACAGTTCATGTTGAGCAAGACAAAATGTAGTATGTGCCGAGTGATTTAGGAATATTCATGTGCCAAGCAACATAGAGTGTAATATGTGTTGAGCAATTTAGGATAGTATGTGCTGAGCATCAGTAGTCTAGTATGTGTCAAGTAACAAAGAATCAACATATGAGTTTGTGCATTCACAATCTTAGATGTAAACTATTTTTGGAGCTGACATACAAAGATTTTGAAAGAGGAAAAGGATAAGAATGAATCTTTTACATTCCCTATGTGATCTACATGCAGCCAATCAGAAAAATGGAGAAGGCATGCGACCAATAAGAAAAATGCAAGGAATAAGAAGGAATTTGAAATTCAATGTGGATTGTAGATCCATACCTAATCCTAAGTCTTTGCATTCTTTAAAAGGAGATTGAAAACTCCATTGCATATGTGGATGATAACAATGTATAGGGAGACTATAGCAAAATTTAGTGTGAAGAAGGAAAGACTTAGAGGAACAAAGGAGCAATTTCATATCTAGTTGATCAGAATAACATAAGGGACAAGTAACATGATCAGACATCAAATATCAAAGGATCAAGATTAGAGAGCAGATTAGTTGCCTAAATCCAAAAATTAGAGATTGCATACTGTTAGGTTTATTTTTCTAATACTTTCTTGCCATTGTATTAGATGATGAAAATCCTATGTTGATAGGTTAGCTTAATAGCTAGGTGGGAAAACCTTTGGAGAAGGTGATGAAAATCCTATTGAATTAGGTGAGTTTAACAACCTATTGTAAATCCTTTAAGAGGGTGACACTTCTTATAAGGTGTTTGTAAATCCTCTAACTAGGTCACTATTGACACAATGTAAAGCATTGAATAGGGCAGACCATCAAAAGTGGTCGAACATATTGCTGCAGTAATTTTTATGGGTGTCATCCCCACCCCAGTTTTACCTTCTTATTCCTAGAGGGTTTTTGGGTTACCAAATCTAGTGTTATGTGTTATTGCATATGCTTACTTTGTGCTCATTTATATGTTTACATGCATGTAATTTATTTTTAGTTATATGTTTAAAAGATTAAAAAAAGAAGTTAAAAGTGTTATACTTCTGATTCACCCCCCCTTTCAAAAGTACTCTTCCCATTCTTAAACATTCCAACATATTCTTTACCTTTGATTGCTTATTTGATGACCACATTGGGTTGGATCTACACTCAAAAGCTCTATGTCCATACTTCTGACATTTATAACAATATCCATCAGATCTCTGAGTGTGCATGGTCTTGGTTCTATATTCATGTGCCTGATGAACTTGTTTGTTGCACATATGGCAGTGACCTATGCTCTTTTGCTTAACATTCTGATTTTTAGTCATCTTGCTCCTACACATGTTAGTAGTATGTCCTTTCTTACCAAAATTGTGACAAGTAGGTTTGGAATTCTTACCTTTGTTACTCCCTTTTTTCAGCACTTTTGGATGATTCTCCTTCTTCATTACTTGTGTATCCCAGTCTAGATGTATCATTGTTAGATCTAGGGGATCTCATCAATTGTTCAAAGTACTTGATGGCTTCACTAGGTTTATTAAAACTTTCAGCAAACACCTTTTCCCTTTTCAGATCATTGTTCAACTATTCATTCTACAACTTTAGTGTTGTCATCTCAATGTGCTTGCCATTCAGTTCATGATTTGTAACCATCATTTGACCCAAAGTTTCCAATTGCATGTTAGCAATCCTAGTTACCTTTGATGATCTCTTTTCCAATATACTGGTCAAAACTCTTTTGTCATCTTCAATTATGGGTTTGTCTTCCACTACTTTCTTTTTCTATTTGGTCACCTCACATAATAATATGACTTTTGATTCTTGCTCTAACTTAAGATTTCTGATTTCTTCAGCCTGAAATCTGTTCTTTTCCATTAAATTTGCAATTGCTGTCTCAAATTCACTGGGAGTCTCCATTTTCAAATAGCTTAGTAGTGTCCATCTCTTTGTATTGTGTGACATTTTCCTCAATAACAATCTCCTTCCTTCTCCTCAATGATTTATTTAGATCTTCTCTTGCTTTATTCAACTAATGTAGAATGGGTTATATTTCAATCTCCTAGTTCTCAATAATCTTTCCCAACTTGTAGAATTCCATTTCCAAGATCTTTCTTCAAATATGCAAAGCTTCTCTTTTAGAGAACTATGCTCTGATACCAATTGGAATTACAATAGGAAAGGTAAACTTTGAGGGGTGGGGGGGCAGGGTGGGGGGGTTGTGGGTGTGAATTAGTACTTTAAACTTTGACCCATAAAATATTCACCACACATCCATCTCAGACATTCAACAAATAAACTGAAATGCCATGCAAATCATATACATCTAAAGCATATAAGTAACTAAGTATTCACACATATATGACACAAGATATGATTACCCATAAACCCTCTAATGAGAAGGTAAAAATAGGTGGGGATGACACCCACAAATCTTCACTACTACAGTAATTGTATCCAATGAAGGTTACAATATTTGACCATGAAACACGATCTACCCTGTGAAAGGTCTACCTTGTTAAAGGCTTAAAAAGAGTATTAGGTCTTACCTTGTTAAAGGATTTCAACACCCTATTATAAGTGTGCCTTGTTAAAGGACTTCAACTCACAATTAAACAAGCACCTTGTTAGAGGATTTCAATACAGCCTGTTAGGACTACTCTACTAAGAGATTTAACTAATTCACCTATTATAATGTCTCAACATTGATCCTATGATTATAAATATTATGCTTGATGATGGATCACCTCTATCCTAATGTGTACTTGATCCTTCTTGATCAAATGTCTCTCTATTGTTCACTATTTCCTTCCTCTATTATCTTTTAACTAATTCTGCAATAAAATTTAGATCATGATACCGTGGTCACCATGAATGTCTTGGTTTGCACACACAAAAATCTCCTTGATCATTCCTTCATTCCCTTTTATGCTCATATAAAGTTTAGGGTTTTTCTTCCTTATGAAGACCTAGGTGACTTAGGGTTAGGTATGAATCAATGACTGTGATTCATCCATATTATCACTTAAACATTCCCTTTACCTAATTGGGTGCATGTAATGCATAGAGATTCCAACTTTAGATTCATCCTTATCACCAAAATATTGTAATTCAATCTTTAAGTTAGCTCAAAAATGATTTACATAGTAGTTTTTGCGAATACAAACAACTATGACAAAACTGTGTTGCTCAACAACTAAAGTCCTGGGTGCTCGGCACATACTGACTTCAATATTGTCACTCAACATCTGAATGACTTAGCACACTCTACTTTCTTAGCTCCTAAATCACTCAGCACATACTATCTACTCAAAACTTGAGTGACTCAACACTCATTTTTTACTCGACATGCTCTAACTTATATGTTGTGCTCGACATATGTTAGTTGTTCAACATGAACTAAGTAAATGACTTAAGTGTATAGACATTCACTAGTCAAAACCATTCTGAGATTAACATAGATGAGTAAGACAGGTTAAGGATTGTATTTACAACAAAATGGGGAACTTTTACATACAAAAGAATGCCCTTTGGATTGATCTATGTAGGAGCTACCTTTCAAAGGGCCATGAACGAAGCATTCAAAGGGATAATCAATAAATAAATAGTTATCTATATGGATGACCTAACTATCTTTTCAAAAGATCAAAGTACCTATATTGCTGATTTGAGACAAGTTTTCAATAGATGCCAAAGATATGGTATATCTCTTAATCCTAAGAAGTGTTCATTCAGGGTTACCAAAGGTAAGCTTTTGGGGCACATTATTTCTGAAGTTGGGATATCCATTCATCCTGCAAGGGTATAAGCTATTCTAAAGTTTTCACCTCCTCATATTCATAAAGAGCTCAAATCTTTCTTTGAAAAGATTAATTTTGTGTGTAATTTCATTACTAGATTTGTTGAGATAGTATGCCCCCTTAATGACTTGCTAAAAAAGGGAGCAAAAACTGATTGGCTTCCTAAAATAAAGAAATATTTTGAAGACATCAAAGTAGCTATCTCCACAACTTCATTACTTGTAATCCTAGATTATGAGTTGCCTTTCAAAATCTATTTGTTTACTTTAGAACATTCATGTGTTAGGATTCTTACATAGAAGAAAGATAAAGAAGATGCAAGATCTATCACATTCATGAGTTGTCCACTAAAGAATGTTGAATTGAACTATTCCAATATTGACAAACAATCTTTCACCCTAATAAAGGTAGTCAAGAAAGTTTGCCATTACATAATCAAGAGTAAGGTATATGCTATTGTACCAGATCCTATAGTCAATTCATTAATAATGCAAAATGAATTAGGTGAAAGATGAGAAAAATTGATGGCTATATTACAAGAGATTTATTTTGAGACTCAACCAATGAAGATGGTGAGATGAAAAGGGCTAACCAAGATGATAACATATAATAAGATTAGTACTAATAATGAAATCATATTTGATGATGAGATCAATACTAATGATGAAAAAAAGATCATAGTGTCTCAAGTGGATATTGATCAAGGAATAATCACATATATTTGGTATCGAGATATTGTTTATTATCTTTTGCAAATCAATACCCTAACTAGATGAATAGTTCCCAACATAGAGGACTCAAGATGAAATGTGAGTCCCATATGCTTCAACATAGGAAAATTTGCAAAAGAAACTACAAGGGAATTTATTTGACGTGTTTGGGGCACAAAGAAGTGAAAGAGGTATTGGAACAATATCATGAAAAATATGATGTGAGACATTGATTAGCAAAGGATGTGACCCATATGATTTTGAGGTTAGGTTATTTTTGGCCTACAATCTTCAAGGATACATTTGAACATATACACTCTTGCCACATTTGTTAGACAAGTGCTAATAGAGAGAGACATCCAGCTATGTCACTACAACTAGTTTTTGAGGTACACCCTTTTGCTATGTGGGGGCTGGACTTTATTGGGCTAGTAAACCCACCATATCAATAGGGTATATGTTTATCCTTACAACTATAGCCTAGTGCATGTACTAGACATAAGCTAAGACTTTTAGAAATTGCACAACAAAAATGGTTACTAATTTCTTGGAGAAGCATATTGTTACTAGATTTGGAATGTCATTCTTCCTTGTATGTGACAATGGGTCATCTTTTGCATTGATCTTCCTTACTCAATGGCCATTTGACAATCAAGTTATAATCAAGCTCTCATATAATTACTATCCCCAAGAGAATTGTGTGGCTGAGTCCACCAATAAAAACTTGATCATGGTGTTAAAATATTTTCTCAAAGATAACCCAAAATATTGGCACACTTAGTTGAAATATTCGTTGTGGATAGATAGAGTCAAGATGAAACATTCCCATATCTACTCATCTATGGATATGAGCCAGTAATCCCACTCAATCTCAAGATTCTAGTTTTGAAATTCATGAGAGGTTATGGTGAGGATATTGATAGAGTTCAAATTAGATTGATGAATCTCTTGGAATTAGATGAGAAAAAGGAAAACTTTAGAGCACATGTCAAAACATCATGCTATCATAAAACTATGGTTTGAAAAGTGAGCTACAATCAAGTCTTTCAAAATCTCTGACCTTGTTCTCTTGTGGGACAAGACAAAAGAAAAGCCAGGCAATCACAATAAGTTTCAATGCCTATGGATTGGTCCTTATCAGATTGTGATGAATTTGGGAGAAAATATTTTTAGCTAAATTTGCTACCAAGGGAAGTGGTCCCATTGCCAGTCAATGACCAATTTTTGAAACATTATTTTGAGGCCTAAAAGTGGAAAATATTTCAAAAAAAAAAAACTTTATGCATGTGTGTTTACTTTTAGTCATGTGTTTATTTTATGTAAGTTTCTTTGCTTTCAGTTATGTGTTTGCTCTAAAAGTTATGTCTACCTTTTCTTGTTTGTTTGGGGGTTAGGTGCAATCAAGGCTCTTTCTTGATGCATTTGATAAATCACTCAATTTGGTTTTGACTTTAGGGAAGAGCTCTTTCTTTGTCAAAGTATTCTGATAATTTTATTTCTCACACCAACTGAAAACAAATATGGATTGAACTTTTAGAGGACTTTCAGTCTTAAAATCAGAGTTGCAGATTGATAGCTCTCAACACTTTATGAATTTAAGAATTGACATTCCTGGTAATTTTTGAATCTAGTTTGACAGTAGTAAAGGCAAATCCAAAATTTTCTAGTTTGAACAAAGGGTCTCTTCAAAGAACTACTAAGATAACTATTTGGCATCAAAATTTCTTGAAATTTCATTCAAAAAAGGAATGCAAGGGTTGTCAAAATAAAGAACAAATATAGGAAAATGACACCAATGCCTTGGCCACATAGTCTAAGCGTGGTTAGGGTACAAAAGAAAGAAAAATAATTACAGACGGTGTTAAATCTAAAGATTCTAGATAATTCAAAAGGAAATTTGATAAGAAGGGATATGCACTCCAAAATGGCTATCCTATTATACACATAATTGCTTTAAGGAAGAATCAAGTGGAAACTCACAAGCTCCATGAAGAAAATCAAAAGAGATTACCAAAGACTCAAAATGAAAGAATTGATAACTCATCAAGAGCCCTTAGAACATATTCTCTCATCTGGTTAGACAATGATCAATAAATAGGTTTTATGAGGATTCTCAATGAATGTATAGGTGGAGATAAATATTTTCTTCGAGTTGCTAGAAACTCATGACAGACTGCACTTTGAGACATCAAAGGAAATGAATAGACTGAGTAACCATTGAACTTGAATATTCAAGATTCTAAAGTTTCCACTACTAAGGGACTTGAAAGATGCTTGAACTATTAAGAATTCAATTGCCATTTGACACATGTTAGTGTTGAGATCTGATTGAAAAGATCATTATTGAAAGTGATCATTCAAAGAGGGAGATTTTTGAAGAAGGCTATGTGTTTCAATCATTATTTTGTCACTAATGTCAAACCTACTATTTTCTACTAAGACAACTACTTATAAGATTCAAGTACTATCACTTAGTTGATTGATGAAGAGAATTTGATCAATAAGATCTAACAAAAGCACCTAGAGGAAAGATTGAGTTATGATTATGTAATGAAGTACAAGAATTAGTTAAGACAGTGATGACATGATTGATAATCTACTTAAGGTTACAAATGTTGGCTACACTAAGAAACTTTAGAAGAACAAGTTACACAAAGTTTAGCTACCAAGCTTGATCGAGCGGATAGTAGGTACCAAGAAAAGTCAGTGCAAGTCGAGCAAAAAAGTATTTGGAGCTAAGTAATTTTTTTTTATAATGGATGCCAACCAAGACAATTAATGCCAAGTAAATTTTAGTTGATGCTGAGCATCAGTAAACTTTAGTTGATGTCAAGTAATTTTATAGAGAATACTGAGCAATGTAGTATGTCCCAAGAATTAGAAGGTTGATAATGTTGAGCTGCTACATTATTTTAAAGATTGAAGGTTTGCTAAATCTGAGCTAACAAGTTTATTTTCTTGAATTTTGTGAACCAGGAGGAAGATAGGTTGATGAGCTGGTGGCATAGAATTAGATGTAAACCATTTTTAGGTGAATTCAAATGGATTCTAGAAGAAATCTCTAGAAGAGATGTGAGATGTGGAGTATACATTGTATCCTACCTAATCCATCCAAATCTTAAACTTTGACAATGGAAAATGAGTAGGAAAATATCTTAATTTCCCTATTTACAGGAATGTCTAGTCATGAAGCAAAGTTGTCATGTGTGAGAACCTAAGGAAGAGGAGTTAAGGGTTTTGCTTCATCAAGTGACCTAAGAGAAGAGTCTATAATGGCATGTTAAGCAAGAAGGCTTAAGGAGATCAATGCTTGAAGAGTAAACAAGCTATCAGAGCTGTAAAGTATGAAGGCCAAGTAGAATTGAGGATTGAATAGAGATCTATAATCTGCAAGAGAAGTTGTAAGTTGTATCAGATCAAAGCTCTACTATTACTCTCTAACAATTGTATTAGTCTAGGGTAAATCCTTTAATTGGGTGGCATTCCAAGTGAATAGCCTAAAGTCCTCTAACAAGGCTCACTTCTAATAGGGTAATTGAAATCCCTTAACTCGGTCACATTTAACAGTGTGTATTGAAACCTTTAATAGGGTTAGCCTTTCATAGGGCATCATTTCAGAAGAGTGAAAATGAGTAGCATGTTACTGGTGGTTTTTCCCAAATTGAGTTTCCATGTAAATCATTATTTCAAGTGTGTTGATGAATCTGTTATGTTTCATGCTCTACATTTTTGCAAGTTGATTTGATAGAAACCTACAAGTTTTAGTGATTGTATAATCTTATGTATGCATGCATGGATATGAATGTTTTATGGGTTCACCAAGATGTGAAATTTTTTATTTATACATCTAGATCTTGGATAACTAATTCACCCCTTCCCCCTGTCAGTTACTCTAAAGTATTCCAACAATTAGTATTAGAGCCATCTGCATAAGAGGACTAGTTTAAAGGTATAGGAGCACATAGATCGAGATGTCTAAAAGAGAAATACAAAAGATCAATAGAGATAACTTTCCTTTATGGAAAAATTTGATGAAGCCACACCTTGGAGGACTCAAAGATCATGCACAATCTACCATTTTAGTGGAACATGTTGATTCAGCTAGAGTTCTGACTATTGAAGACATGAAGTAGAAGAAAGAACACAATCAAGCGATGTTGGAGATTGTTTTTGCCTTGAGCTATGTCAAATTTGATGATATCAAAGGTAAAGAAAAAAAGATTCCACAGAGGTAAAGGCATGTTCAAAGGTAAGTTACCCATCATTTGTTTCAATTGCAATGAGGTTGGTCATATTATTGTAAGATGTACATAGAAGAAGAACTATAGAGGTGGTGACAAGTACAAGATCAGAAGAGAAGATGACAACAAAGATTACAAAGATAAAGGCAAGAGGTCATGCTACATTATTGAAGAGGAAAAAAGGGATGATTTCGATGAACATGATGATGAAGTGGTGTATGTTGTAATGAAGGATGAGTCTGATGAAGATGAGGCAACTGCACTTGTGACTTGTGTAAAGAAAAATGATAGAGAGATAATTGATAGTGGATGCTAACATCATATGACTGGAGACAAAAGTAAGTTCATTAGCTTAAATTGTTATGATATAAATAGTGTAAGATTTCATAATGATGCATCATGTTTGATAAAAGAAAAAGGTTCTATCAAACTCATAGATAATATTTCATGTGGCAATGCTTACTATGTTGAAGGACTAAATTATAACTTGTTGAGTGTGTCACAATTGAAAAATTTGGGATGCAAGGTTGAATTTGAAAATAAGATTGATAAGATATATGACAAAAATGAGAAACTGATTGGAAAAGGTGATCAAACTAGAAGTAATCTAATCTATCTTGATATAGAGGATGCTACTTGTCTTGGTATAAAATTTGATGATGTATGGCTTTGGCACAAAATATTATTTCATGTTAATTTTGATAACTTGGTTAGTATTAGTAACATGAAGAAAGTTAGAGGTTTGCCTAAGTTGAAGAAGCCTGATAATATAGTGTGTAAACAATGTCAACTAGGCAAAATGACAAAGTCAACTTTTAAGAGTAAAACTTATACCTCTAAAGGAATACTAGAGATTGTTCATATTGACTTGTGTGGACTGATTGAAGTGGAAAGCTACAAGGGAGATAAGTACATAATGCTATTTGTTGGTGATTACTCTAGGATGATGACAATTATGTTTTTGAAATAAAAATCTAATGCTTTTCAAATGTTTAAGTGGAACTTGGCAAGAGTTGAAAAGGAAACAGATAAAAGTCTAAAATGTTTGAGATCTGACAGAGGAGGAGAATTTACATCAAATTAATTTGAGATGATCTATAATGACAAAGGAATCAAAAGATAGACATATTCCCCTAGAACCCCTCCACAAAATGGAATATCTGAAATAAGAAACATATCTATAATGGACTGTGTTAGAACACTCATGATGGAGAAGAATTTTGCTTTGAAATACTAGAGAGAACTTGTAAGTACAACTATTTATACCTTAAACCGTGTGCATATCAAGAAAGAAGTACATGAGGCTAAACCTATGAAAAAGCTAGAAGAATACAAATCATTTGTATACTTTTATAAAGGAATGCTTGTTGAAGAAGATGCCACAAATCAAGTTATAAATCAACAACAAGTTGTAGTTACTGCCAAGTCACACCCTATGAATGCTACATTTAGGAATTGAGCTGCATTTAGATACTGACTTACATAATGAAGTGGATGTACATTCTAATTTTGAGATCAGTATACATGCCCCAATAGAGATACACAAAATGATTTTGAAGTTGAAAGACAAAATGAAGAAACAAGAGCTGAGCCAAGATTGTCTAAGTATATCAAGAGACATAATCATACTACTCAAATCGTTGAAGATAAAGATGCTATAACAATGACAAGAAATAGATTGAAAAATGAAACATGTTTGTTAAGCTTGAAGGAACCCAAAATAGTAAAAGATGCACTAGAAGATGCTAACTGGTACAAAACCATTGAAGAGGAGATTGGATAAATAGAAAAGAACAAAACATGGAGTCTAGTTCCTAGACCAAAAGACAAGAATGTGATTGGTACCAAGTGGGTATTCAGAAATAAGCTAGATGAAAATGGTGAAGTCACAAGAAAAAAAGCAAGATTAGTTTGCAAGGGATATGCACAAGAAGAAGAAATTGACCATGGAGAGACATTTGCCCCTATTGCTAGATTGGAAGGAGTTAGAAGTCTACTTTCTTATGCTACATACAAAGGTTTCAAAGTTTATTAGATGGATCTTAAATCTGCATTTCTGAATGGCATATTAGATAAAGAAGTTTACATAGAATAGTTAGAAGATTTTGTTGAAGATAACAATAAGAACATGGTATGTAGACTACACAAAGCTCAATATGGTTCGAAACAAGCACCAAGAGCATGGTATGTGAGACTTCATAATTATCTTGTGAAGATTAGATTTGAAAGGACTGATGATAATAGAAATTTGTACATAAAGACAGAGAAAGGAAAAGGTATTTTGTTATCTAAAATATTTGTTGATGATATCATATTTGGAGGTCAAGATGCTTTATGTAAGGATTTTTCAAATTAGATGAAGTAAGAATTTGAAATGTCTATGTCTAGAGAGATCAAATTTTTTGTGTGTTTGCAAGTATATTAGATGAAATATGGTATATACATCACTCAGTAAAAGTATGTCAAGGAAGAATTAAAAATTTTTGGATTAGAGGAATCCAAACTAGTAAGTACACCTATGGTGATAGGACACAAGTTGTCAAAGAATGATGATTTTATTGAGGTGAACCAGACCATGTATAGGTCCACGATTGGAAAATTACAATATATAGTACATAGTAGACTTGATATTGCATTATCTATAGGGATAGTTGTAAGATTCTCTGCTAATATCAGGGAGAATCATTTAATGGCTATGAAGAGAATAATGAGATATCTAAAAGGAACATAAGAGCTTGGTCTATACTACAAGAAGAATGAAAAGTTTGAATTGAGAGCCTACACTGATGCTGATTGGGCTGGAAACATTGATGACATAAATTAGTGGAGGAGCATTTTTCTTAGTCAAGAGGCTAGTTACATGGACTAACAAGAAACAAAGTTGTACTTCACAATCCACTGCTGAAGCTAAATATGTTGCTACTACTGTAAATTGCACAAATATTATATGGATCAAATAGCTACTCAAAGGAATGAAGGAAGAAATCACATAACTAGTGATACTTTATTGTGATAATATAAGTGCTATCAATATATCAAAGAATATAGTGATGAACACAAAGATAAATCATATTGCAATCAAGTATCATTACTTGAGGGAGTTTGTTCAAGATAAAGAGGTGAAGATGGAATATGTCAACACAAAGGAGAAAATTGTTGATATCTTCACAAAACCATTACCTAAGGATGTCATGAGTATCTAAGAGGTAAATTAGGGGTGATACCCCTACCAAAGGCTATCTAAATAACAAGAGAAGTGCCCTGTATCAAACAAGCTGATTGCCATTTGTTGCAAATTGATGTAGTGGATCTCACTTTAGGAGTTGCCTAAAGTAATCACAGGGTTGAAAATACAAAAAAATCACAAGCAAGGTGACAAAGGGAGAAACTAAAGAAATTGCAAAAGCCTATATCTACATATTTAAGATGACAAGCTTTTTTTGTATATGTCTTTGGCATTGTAGTCAAAGATGGAGATATTCTACTGATCAAGAGCTAGAACAGATAGGGAGATACTGATCAAGAGCAAGAATAGATAGGGAGATCTATTGATTAGAAAGGGAGAATAGATAGGGAGATCTACTGATTAGAAAAGGAGAAAAGAAAAGGGACATAAGATCATTAAACTGATCATTATCAGAGAAATTATAGAAAGTATATCAGAGGGTGATATCAAAAGATTGTCGTCAAAGAAGCTGGAGAGTGCTATTGATCTTAGAAGGAGATAATTTTTGATGATGCTGATTAGAAGAAAACACATGTATGATGAAAAATATAGAGAGGAAAAGAAGAATAAGGGAGAAATCCTAATCTACCTAGAAAGAGGGAGATACAAGAAGGAACTCAGAGGGAGTCATACTAACCTAATCAAAAGATGAAAGTTGTTGATAGAGGGATAAATTTTGATACAAGTTTTCTTTTTGGTATTGTCTTACTGTTTTAACCTAGTTAGTTTGGTTGAACAAGATGTTCATCATTTGATTGATTTAGTTGATTAGTTTGGTTTTCCATCAATGCCAAAGAGGGAGATTGTTGAGATTTGATTGAAAATATCATTATTGAAAGAGATCATTGAAAGAGGGAGATTGTTGTAGAAGACTATGTGTTTCAATCATTGTTTTGTCACTGATGTCAAACCTGCTATTTGCTGGTAAGACAACAACTTATAAGATTCAATTACTATCACTTAATTTATTGATGAAGAGAATTTGATCAATAAGATGTAACAAAAGCACCTAGAGGAAAGGTTGAGTTATGATTATCTAATGAAGTACAAGGATCAGTTAAGATAGTGATGACATGATTAATAATCTACTTAAGGTTACAAATGTTGGCTACACTAAGAAAGTTTAGAAGAACAAGTTACACAAAGTCTATCTACCAAGATTGACAAAGTGGATAGTAGGTGCCAAGCAAAGTCAGTGTAAGCCAAGCAAAAAAGTAGTTGGAGCTGAGTAAAAGCAAAATTCTAGTGGATGCTGAACAAGAAAATTGATGCCAAGTAAAGTTTAGTTGATGTCAAGCATTAGTAAACTTTATTGATGTTGAGTGATTTTATAGAAAAGCCAAGCAATGCAGTATATGCTAAGCATCAGAAGGTTGATAATGTTGAGTTGCTACATTATTTTAAAGATCAAAGATTTGCTAAATCTGAACCAACAAGTTTGTTTTCTTGAATTTTGTGAACCAGGTGGAAGATAAGGTTGATGAACTGGTGGCACAGAATTTGATTTAAACTATTTTAGGAAAAT
The DNA here is from genome assembly GCA_028749045.1 of Cupressus sempervirens. Classification (NCBI taxonomy): domain Eukaryota; kingdom Viridiplantae; phylum Streptophyta; class Pinopsida; order Cupressales; family Cupressaceae; genus Cupressus; species Cupressus sempervirens. Next base: position 249,037,668 of record CM053790.1, on the reverse strand, counting down.
TCAAATGGATTCTAGAAGAAATTTCTAGAAGATGTCAGATATGGGGTGGATATATTGTATCCTACCTAATCCATCCAAACCCTAAATTTTGATGATAGAAAATGAGTGGGAAAATATCTTAATTTCCTATTTATAGGAATGTCTAGTCATGAAGCAAACTTGTCATGTGCAAGAACCTAAGGAAGACAAGGAGTTAAGGGTTTTGGTTCATTAAGTGACCTAAGAGAAGAGTCTGCAGTGACATGTTAAGCAAGAAGGCTTAAGGAGATGAATGCTTGAAGGGTGAACAAGCTATTAGAGCTGCAAAGTATGAAGGCCAAGTAGAATTGAGGACTGAATAGAGATCTGTAATTTGCAAGAGAAGTTGTAAGTTGCATCAGATCAAAGCTCTATTGTTACTCTCTACTAATTGTATTAGTCTAGGGTAAAACCTTTGGATCAAGGTTGACCTAATAGTCATTTGTAAATCCTTTAACTAGGTGGCATTCCAAGTGAATGGCCTAAAGTCCTCTAACAAGGCTCACTTCTAATAAGGTGATTGAAATCCCTTAAATGAGTCACATTTAATTGTGTGTATTGTAACCTTCAATAGGGTTGGCCTTTCATAAGGCATCATTTTAGAAGAGTGAAAATGAGTAGCATGTTACTGTTGGTTTTCCCAAATTGGGTTTCCACATAAATTATTATGTCAAGTGTGTTGATGAATTTGTTATGTTTCATGCTCTACATTTCTACAAGTTGATTTAACAATAACCTACAAGTTTTAGTGATTGCATAATCTTATGGATGCATGCTTGGATATGAATGTTTTATGGGTTCACTAAGCTATTGTAAAGTGTTCCAATAGTTAGAGGAATGCTTGTTGATGAAGAAGTACCTTTGTAATTTCTTCCCTTTTTGTTGGGGCTATTTGCTATGGTTTCATAATGAATGCAATTTTTTCTGTACCAGGCTTCTAGTCCAATTTTTTGGTCATTTTGGACTCCTATGGGTCTAGGTCAAAGCCTAGTCTCTAACAGGGGAGATTCAGAAAACTAAAGAAGAGGAAAAGGTCATTTTTGGGGCTCCCATGTGCTTTTAAGTGTGCATTAGTGCACTTGCACACATGCACATCTACGCTCAGTGTGCAAGTGCATACTACATCCCCACTCTAGGGATGTGGACTATGTTTGGATCTATATAGCGCTCAGTGTGCAAGTGCACACTGCACCCCCACTCTAGGGATGTGCACATGCACACCTACGGGGGTGTGCACTATGTTTGGATCTATATAAGACCTGACCCCCCCTTTATCTCCTCACTTTCTCTTGGATCCCTCTACAATACTGCACATCTATACCCTAACCTCTATGCAACGTTTCCTCCCTAGTCAATTGCACACAACACAAACAAATGATAAGATTAGCACTCTAAGGTGTACACATATGCACCATCATGAGGTGTGCATGTATGCACCTCTGCCAACCATGAAAGGAATAAAACCTAGACCAAAGGAAACCAATGAAGGTCCATGAGGTGTGTCGTACATGTGTGCACCTCCACATGTGTGCATCTTTCCAAGGTGCGTAGGTGCATAACTATGCAACAATCTATTTTAGGGCTAAATACAATAGACTAGTGCACCTATAAGAGTGTGCTAGGTGTATTGAAGTACATATCAGGGCATTTTCATGAGGGGGACTACTTTTTCATATGTTTTGAATGGTTTTTACTTATTTTAGATTAATGTAGAGTCTTTTTAGGGAAAGTTTTGCATTCTGACGAAAGTATGTCCCTTTCATGTAGATCAGATGACATCCTCATCATCTTCCATGGTGGAGAAAATGGCTCAAAAAATTATAGCATTCAAGTATCAAGGAGCTTGTAAGAAGCCATGATTTTAGGATGGGCACTCAGAGAGCTGAGAAATCAAACTAGGACACATAGACTAGAACACCTTACTTACTATATGCAATAAACCAAAGAAAAGATTGAAAATAGTATCTGCACTCATCCAATTAGGGCTTATGAATGCAACATCTCACCCAATGTCAGTTCAATCCTCAGAATTGATAATGACCCTTACTGAGCACTATATCACTGAAGAGAATGTTGTAAAGAGTGTCACAAGAGAGATAGTCCTTGACCTCTAATCCTAAAACATAGAAAAGGTGTTTCACTTCCCAAGGATAGATAAATACTTGTAAATCTTGTATGATATATCAAAGAGATGGTACAAGGAAAATAAGAAAGAGGCAAAGGAAGTAGTTCAATCCTCTTTCTTGATTGACATAACACTAGTGGACCATAGAGTGGGAAAAGTAGATATGACAAGGGGATAAATGAAGGATGATATTAGATATATGATTTTCCTATTAAGTAGAGTCATGGGTCTCCTAATAGTAGGTCACCTTCAGAATTGGATGGTCCATTTCATCTAGATCATCATAATGATAATGATGCAATTTGATTGGGCTACCATCCTAAGTGACAACTTGGATGAGGAATTAATAGCCTTTAAAGCCTAGCCATGCTTCTATTTGAAATCATATATGGTGTACTTACTAGTTGAAACAACCATAGATTACCCAGGCCTTTATAGAAAGGGAAACATTCAAGATGCAAATGCTTGCCCCTATTTGGTATACCCATAATTGGTAAAGAATAAGCTCCCACTAAAATTTTGGAATAAAGAGTGGTGAATGACAAGTTTATTTTTGCAATCATTACATTCATAGAAGGACACTATGCAAAGAGAATGTTAGTAGAGGTAGGAACCAAGATCACATAAATAGGCACCTACTACATTCAATTCAAAACCTTCACATATTTTTAGGTAGTGGGTACTCTTGAATTCCCTAAGAAGCTCCCAAGATACCCATCAAATAGGCTCATACTCTTAGAGATTGTGCTCCAAGTTACTTCTACATATGACAAAGTGAGAAAACAACATAAGAAGACATGGGTCTAGCCCATCACAATTAGTGCCTCCAAGATGAAGCATAAGAAACATATTGCCAACTTCAATTATGAGTGGGATCAATATCCCTTGGAAGAATAAAACTCCCCTCACCTTTTCTTTGATGTAATATTGGGATGGTGTAGCATTTGGCAGGGAAAAAATTTGTACATGTTGATGCTTTAGAGGATCATTGGATGAATACAATAGATGAATATGATATCTCAATAAGGGATTATTGTAGGATGAGTCTATATTTAGTGGAGAATGTGCTAAATATGAAGGTTCATTTGAAGGCCATAGAAAATATTGCCAAAGAAGTGATAGATCCTTTATACAATAGAGATAAAATCTATGACTGATCAATTATAAATGCTAAGATAGGTTAGGATGAAAATGATGACATAGCTCATTAGGCTAGGCATTTTGTTGGATTGATAAACAAATGGATCAAGAAGCCATTTATAATGGATCTAGTTCCTCAGTCCATACCCCTATAAGCCATAGCTAGATTGATCAAATAAAAAGGTGCAAAGGTCACCATACCAACCTACCCTGCTTAGTCACTAGTAAGGCCAGAAATGGGTCATCAACATGAGCTAGAGGTTGAGTACTTCAAAGATAATCAGAGAAAGAAGAGGAAAAGGGTACCTCCAAGGGAATAGAGACAAGGAGCTCAAGCTCAAGCACCTCCACAATAAGAACAACTTGAATAGTCACAAGTGGAGCCTCAAGCACATGAGCTTGCACAATAACCTTTAGAGTAGGTACAACTTGAATAACTAGAGAAGGAAGAAGTAGAGGAATAAAGGGTCCCACCATAAATGACTATAGAGGAAGAATCCTCCCCTTCAGCTCCAAAGAAAGAAAGGATTGAAAAAAAGGTGGTGGGAACATGGAGGAGGAGACTAAAGAAGAAAAGTAATCCATCCCTATAGGTTCCTAAGACCATCCTAGAAGTTGAGGATGAAGAAGAAGGGGGAACAAATAGAATTTTTCCCCTTAAGAAAAAGAATCCACTTGGCTAAAACTGTAGAGGAAGAGAAGTGAAGAAGCTCCATGATGACACCTCCATTTTCTCCAAGAGAGCCTATCCAAGTGTCAACTTTAGAGGATGACAAATAAAAGTGGATAACGAAGATGAAAGGTGAAGGAACTAATTAGTCTTTGACCTCTCTAACTTTGATTTTATGCTAGTGGGCACTGAGATGGTGGGAGATAAAATCAAAGATACTCCTATGAGCGAAACTTTAGTTGAGGATTGGAATGGATGTCATCCTCTACCTTAAGGAACTTTGGGTATTCCATCACCCCCATCATAGGATATGGCTATTCTAGAAAAAGGGTTAGTAGCTACACTTCCTCTAAGCACTCAAGAAGAGGAATAAGAACAACAAATCAAGGAAGGGGAGTTCCAACAACAACACATGAATAAAGTATATAGGGTAGGAAATACAGTAGAAGAAACTCAACAAAATCCTCAAGATATAAAGGGTAGGACCTTAGCTCAACAAGAGATAGAGGCTCTTACTGAAGATCTTTAAAATAAGGAGACTCCAGAGAGGAGTGATAAGGGAAAGGAGCCTATACAAGAACCAAATTCTTCAACCAAGTGTATCTCACCCATGGGCACTACACCAACATGGATGAAGAGGGATGCTATGTTTCATGAGAAGAGGCAATTGGACTTGATAGTGGAGGAAGTAATGAAGGAAGTGATCAAAGTAGTAAAGAGGCTTTGGCCACCTAAGGGTGATGTAAGAACATTGGCCTTCATAATGAAAAACCAAGATCTGGACCTTCTTGCACATATTTCCCTTCCTCCTTGCATCGACACCAAAGAATAGACTCTAAAAGATTATCAAATCAAGGAGGTCATGTTGGGAAGGCCCATGGTGGACACAACCAAATTGATGATCACTCTAGGCATGAAGAAAGTATTTGAGAATATGGACTGGGATAAATCAAAGCTAATAATGCTATGAAAGAAGAATGAGCTACTAAGAGGCTACTTGAATGAAATAGTGGGCCCCATTGACCTAGAGAGTCCAAAGATCATTCTTAGAGTGACATTATAAAGAAAAGGAGTAGGACAATAGTTGAATCCATTTTTGGAGGCATGTTAGTGATGTCATGATAGTTGTGAACCGAAAGGAGTGCAAATAATACAAGTAAATTTGAGCCTATTGCACCACATCTAATTGAGTGCCGATAAGTTGGTTTCTATGGTGAACTAAGATTTTGGGCTGATGGATGAATTATAATAAAAGATCAAAGGTATTGAATGCTAATGGAGTTATATGTTGCAATCAAGTTAGATAAGCTAGATGATTGGATAGAGAAAATATTGGCAGGTAATAAAGTTATGGAGGGATTACATGAAGAGATCCAACAGATTAAGGATAAAGCTCAAGAGCAAGTTTTGGAAGCGGAGAGGTATTATAATGTTGCCTGCCTTGACATGTTTTAAGATGAGTCTAAGACCAATATTTTTGTGATGTAATAAGTAATTGAAAAATTCTAAGGAACTTTTGAAGAAGCTTCATCAAAAGATGACATCATACAAGCCTTCAAAACCAAAGAAGCACTATTAGAACTGGACACCAAACTTGAAGATTTCATAGAGACAAGAGTAGAAGTCAACAACTACTGGCAAGTGGTAAAGAATAAATATGAGGCTTTGGATCTACCGTAATCCAACCTAGTATCTTAGACGATAGAGAAGACCAAGAATAAACATCTAGACATCATTTTGGTGCAAAGAGGGAAAAAACATAGATGTTGGAAATTAAGTTTTGACACTTAAGAAAATTTTGGATTTTTGGAACTTGTCACAAGGTGCACATGTGTGTGTTTTTTAGAGAGGCACACTGATAGTTTTGTGTAAGAAACAATACACCAACAGTTAACTGTCAGTTTTTAATTTAGAGCATACCATGCACTAAAAATGCATTTTGACAATAGTTTAACTCCTAGAAAAACCTAGAGAAGGTCGAGCTTCCATTTTTAGAGCTTTCCAAGATTCCCAAATCATCTTACATCTACATTCTTCTTATCTTCTCATTTTTTTCATTCTTTTGTGTCATGTAAAGGCTCATGCACCCATTGATTGATATAAACAAGAGTGGAGACCTACTTGACACCATTTCGAGAGGCAGTTTGTATATAAATAGATTTGTTTGATTAGTTTTTAGAATAGGTTGCATTTTAAGAGCTCTCACTCCTAACACAAAAGTAGGAGATGATTTCTTATAAATACAGGGATGCAATATGTACTCCAGGCTATTTTGATGCAATAATATATATTATTGGTGCTCTCATTTTGAGCATTGTGAAGGCATGTTCATGAATAATAATGGAGCCAATGGTTTTATTATGTTGTTATGATTGTGTGACCTTTTAGTTTAGGTGTCATATATCAAGAAGCAAAGAGCTTCTAATATTGCTGCTACTAAAGAGCCAAATCCGTGAAGCTATTAGAAGGGTGTCAAGGAGGAGTGTCAAGGAGGAGACATCTAGGAGAAGGAAGAGCACATAGGCTCTACTTCTATGAGTGGTCATGAAGAGATGATTGCACTGGTACATTGAGTATGAAGACTCAAGGGGACTAAGCTTGAAAGGAGGGCAAGCTATCAGAATTATAGAGATTGAAGGATAGGCAAGGTTATAAGCTGAGTAGTGATATGAGATCTACAAGATAAGTTGTATGTTGTAGTCAGGTCAAAGTTTTTCTAATACTCTCTAGCAATTGTATTAGATCTAAAAATCATATGGACTTAGGTTGGCCTAACAGCCATTTGTAAATCCTTTAACATGGTGGCATTCCAAGTAAATGTTCTAAAGTTCTCTAACTAGGCCCACTTCTAATAGGGTGGATAAATCCTCTAACAAGGTCATGTATGCGTGGAATGTGGCCTCTGTTAACACACACACTTCAACACAGTCTTTATATGCAGATTTATTTTGGAATGAACATGAGATTGTTCACCCAAGATTATTCCTACAAGGAAACCTGTTGCCTCCTATCTAAAGGGATTTTCCTATTTAATATCCTCAAAATCAAGGTGCAAGCAACCAGACCCTCTAAGAACGAAGGATTTAAAGAAATGTAGCTAGTCTAGATGAATGTGCAAAGTATTCTAAATGAGATATGAAATGTAATCCAAGAACAAAATAAAGAAAACTAGATTAACATATGCATAGTTAAGCTAAATGAAATTAAACTAAGGATGCAAGTGTATGCGAAATGTGAGAAAATGTGAGCAAATGTGAGTATGAATTTCAACAACACTTTGATAGCAATTCAATTCATCCTCCCCTTTTTTTTTAATGAGGAATTGAGATCTTCTTAAATATAATCTAAGAATTGATCAATGGTCAAGATCAATTTGGATGGACGGTCGAGATTAGAAATGAGATTCAGTTAGAATGGAAAGTTTCCTTATGAAAAGGAAGTTAACTGATTTCTTTTGAGTGGAATAAGGAGTTAATTAATTTAATTCCTTTTATGATTTCAATCAACTAAGAGTTTCCATTTTTGAATTAGAGAGAATATTGGAAAAGATATTTGATTTAAAGAAATTAAATATGACCTCATAATTGAGTATTCTAAATTGAATAATTAAATTCAACAATTACAATGAGAATATTTAATTAAATCAAATATATTTAATTCCTTTGTACATTAGCTAAAGAAGTAATTTAATTAAATTAAAGTATAAACACTTATAATTAAATTAAATTTAATCAATAGGTTTAATGTATCTAATTTGAGTCAATACTTAGGAATTAAATAAAGAGTGTGATTAATGTAGATTAGGATTTTCTGCATTTGACAATTAAGTCAAGTAGCAAAAATCAGAATACGAATTGCCTAGTGAAATAGGACTCAAGATTGATCAAATAGACTAGAATTGGTACAATGGCAATGATCCAATTTTGGGGTATTAAATTTTGCCCCTCTTTGAATGAATGTGCAAGCATCACATTCAATTCAAAGAAAATTAGAAAGCATGATATAAAGATGAGATTGGTTCCGAAGTTTATGAGCTAGAGACCAATTGATAAGCTTTTAAGAACCATCTGCAGAATAGAGTTTGATCCTAAGGAATCCAAATAGAACACCTAGATACCTAAACTAATAAGAATTCTAAAGGTTTCTATCAGAATGAAGTTTAACTTTTAAGGATCTAGACAGAATGTCTAGATACCCGAGATTAATAAGCATTTAAAAGAATGTCTCTAGAATGGAGCATAATCTTTAAAGATCCAGATAGAACATCCAAATACTTGAAATTGATAAGAATTTTAAAGGTTTCCTTTAGAATGAAGTTTAACCTTTAAGGATCCAAACAGAACATCTGGATACCCAAGATTGATAACATTTAAAAGATTATCTCCAGAACAGAGCTTAACCTTTAAGGATCCTGATAAAACACCTAGATACCTGAGAGTGATAAGCATTTAAAAGATTATCTCCTGAATGGAGCTTAACCTTTAAGGATCCAAATAGAATATCTAGATACCTGAGAGTGATAAGCATTTAAAAGATTATCTTCATAATGGAGCTTAACCTTTAAGGATCCAAATAGAACGTCTAGATACCTAAGATTGATAAGCATTTAAAAGACTATCTCTAGAACAAAGCTTAATCTTTAAGGATCCAGATAGAACACCTAGATACCTGAGATTTGATAAGCATTTAAAAGATTATACCTAGAATGGAACTTAATCTTTAAGGATCCAGATAGAACACCTAGATACCTGAAAGTGATAAGCATTTAAAAGATTATCTCCAGAACAAAGCTTAACCTTTAAGGATCCAGATAGAACACCTAGATACCTGAGATTGAAAGCATTTAAAAGATTATCTCTAGAATGGAGCTTAACCTTTAAGGATCCTGCTAGAACACCTAGATACCTGAGATTGAAAGAATTTAAAAGATTATCTCTAGAATGGAGCTTAAATTTTAAGGATCCAGATAGAACACCTAGATACCTAAGATTGAAATCATTTAAAAGATTATCTCCAGAATGAAGCTTAACCTTTAAGGATCCAAATAGAACACCTAGATACCTGAGAGCAATAGCTAATAAAGAAATCAAATTATGAGACATAGAATCATCCCTAGAACAAGGCTTGATCCTTAGGAGTAGAGGTTTAGACTGTCCCAATACCTATCCATCAAACTCTAAGAAGAGTTGTTATAAGATTGATCAGTTGATGAAAAGGTAAGATAGATAGCAAAGATGCCAGATAGAAGGGAGAAAGATGTCCTGAGTGATGAGATGCCCCAAGTGATGAGGACATAAGATAGGAACGAGATGCCCTAAGTAATAAGTATTCAATGATGTAATCATCCTGCCCCCTCAGGAGAAAAATCGAAAGATGACACACCATAAATGTGACACAAAGTATTAGAAGAAATGTGAGATGCAAAAAAATGTAGAAGAAATAAGAAGAAGATTCAAAGTTAATTTGCAATGATTTCAAGGTCTCAAAGACTAAGTTTGACCAAAAGTTGACCAAATTTGACCACATTTGACTTGAGTGGACTTTTTCAAAAAGAAATGTTGAAAACATGAAGAATATTGAGTTGAAAGGATTCCAAGAATTGCAAAGTATCAAAAAAATTTGGATTACACAAGCATTCGATTGCGTCGGTGCCAAAATTTTAAAAATACATTTTTGAGGCACTTAAGTGTGTCAGATTTCAAATTCGATCCTGAAAATGGGTTCAAAGCAACCAAAGTAGCCAAGAGAGTGATTAATCAATCATTTGTGCAGTCATGAAGAACATGATGCTTTGAAGAGATCCGCAGTCCTCCATCACAAAGGATGAAACAGAGTTGCAATTGAATTGCATGCTTATGCAAGTAAAGTATGCAATGCAAGACTATGTTAAATGTAACCCTAAGTCTAGTTATTGAGCCTCAAAAATTTATCATCACTAGACATAGAACAAAGCTTGTATGTTATACAATTCCCACTGACATTGCAATCATGGGAATATGAATAGACTATATGTTATAGGTTTGTTAGGATTAAATGTAAGCATTCAAGGCACAAGAAGCTAGAATGACCAGAACATTTGTCCCTTTTAATATAGCAAGTTAACATAAGCATCAAAACATAAATGCTAGGATGACTAGAATGTTGCTTGCATGATAGGCACACCAAATACACAAGAGATCCATCTTATGCTAAGTATTCAGTAAGTATTCTGTCTGCAATGACCCTTGTGTTCATAACCTGAGACAAAAATATGCTAGATATACTCACAATGACCCGTACATTCACTTAGCAGGATGAGTATCAGTATTTACTGTAGCATGAAGAGTTCACTCAAACAAAAAAGGAAAAGAACCAATGTTATTGACGTATCCTAATAAAAGGAGTTGAGGTACACATGGCCATCCAATACAAGATGGAGGCTCTTATAGTAGATGCCCCTTTTATAGGAATAGATCAACTTATTGGAACTAAACCATAGACAAAAAGAAAAGAAAAGATCACGCCTCCAGTCATTACTTCTCTAGTCAAAGATGACATCATCGAGTTGCTCGAGGAGATATGATAAAGAAAAACAAAGCAAACAAAGCAAATGCCCAACATATCTAAACAAGTATATCATTTTTGAGTGCAATGTTTTTGGGATTGATGTCAAGTGTCAGTGTCCAAAACATGTTTGAAAGAAATATCTTCAGTAGGATGACAATAGTAGGCAAATGCAGTCAGAATGACTGGTGACTGAGGTCAAAGAGGAAACTTCAAGATGAAGAACCTAAAGAGGACAAAGTGACAGTAGAAAAACACATCAAGGATGATTGGTGATTGATGCAAGAGAGATCTTCCATAAAGGAATTTGGATATGTGACCCAAGCAGCAATAGGTAGACATAGTTGAAACAATTGGTGACTGTTGCAAAAGAGATTCTATGAGGAGAATCTTGAAAATGAGGTATAGTGGCGACAATAGGTAGATGTAGTGAGGACCACTAGTGACTATCACGAAGGAGATTCTATGAGGAAAATCTCAAAAATAGTGACACTAGCAACAGTAGGCAGATGCAGTGAGGACCACTGGTGACTGTCACGAAGGAGATTCTATGAGGAGAATCTCAAAAATAGTGACACTGAAGGGGAATGCCCTCGAGCTGTGAGAAGACTCAATCCATAGATACATGAGCGAAAGCAGAAAAAGTAGTAAAGCAACTGTATAGAGAGCTAGAAGATGTGCTTTCAGATGGAGCATTGGGAGCAAGAGGCACCTGTTTACCCGATTTTCACCTTTTTGGCAGAAATTTGTCTTTTTTGCTACCATGATGCCTATTTCTAGGTTTTCACCAATGGCACTTTTCTTGTTTTTTCATTTTTTTTGTATTTTTCATTTTTTTGCTTTTTGTGTATTTTTGAGATTTTTCACTTTTTTTGGTGTTACCAAGGTGCCTATTGCTAGGTTTTCACCAGGGTAACAAATTTTTTAGGGCTTTTTCAATTTTTAGATATTTTCAAAATTTTAAATCTTTGTTAGAGATAACTAGCTCTCAAGAAGGATTACCTTGATTTTGTTCTAGTGTCTAGCAAGGTGCAGGACAAAATGTAGTAGCAAGCTGGTGAATAAGTGGAGATGGATAGGCAAGGAGTATGGAGTGGTGAATGTTACCCTCAAGGAAAGCCTTCACAAGATTACCCAAGCTAGGGAAAAGGATATAACAATATAAGCTCATGGTGTAATGAAGGGTATCGTGTAAGTAATCCAAGAAAATGACCATGTCAAGAGATTGCTAAGAACTGAGTTTTCTTCTTTCTTTCATTGGTCAAGACCAAAGGGTTAACTGAATAGGATAGAAAAGTTTGTTATGGAGGTTATGAGTGAATGACTTCAGGAATGAGGACATCTGAAGGATAAGAAAGATCATGATAGGATGTCATGGATGGAAGAATTATGCATGACACTTTTTTACCAAGTTTTCATCATGGTACTTATCCAAGGTGCCACAAGAAGTGGTTTTCACCATAGGAAAAAAATATTTTTCTTTACTTTTGCTACCAAGGTGCCTGTTTCTAGGTTTTCACTGAGGCACTTTTTCTTTTTCTTCTTTTTTTTTTTTGGATTTTTAGAGTTTTTGGAAAGAATTCAAGCCCTTCTCAAGTTATATAGCATTCCTATAAAAAAGATAAGTTATGATAAGCCAAAGCCATAGCAAGGTACACTCAAAGATGCTAATAAGGTAATGGGAGAGAGATAGTAGAAAAGATATATGGAGGATAAGGTTTTAGGCTATGGATGAGATAAATGGGATGGACGGATAAAAGGGGGAGGATAGAAGATGGAGTGGACAAGGTATTGAAAGGGATGTGTAAGGGTAGAAGAAAAAGTGGGCAAGATCAACATTGACACACACCTTGAAGGGTAGTGGAATGATGGAGGAAATATGGATGAAATAGATTGAGGCTTAGATGTATGAGGTGGTGGAATAATTTTGGAGGAAGGTGGAGTATAAGGTTTTGAAAGCTTTTTAGGAAGATATTGGGAAGAAGTCGAATTGGAAGCCTTTAGAAGCTTAAATGTCAGCTTTGATTTGTTTTCAATATTCAAGTCCTTCAAAAGAGACTTGGGAATCCATATAGTTTTTGATTTTTCATTAGATGCTTTGGAATGCATTTCTTCAATAATAGATTTAAGAACCCATACTTTCTTTGGTTGAGCTCTTTGAATAGTGGACCTTTGTGGTCTCTTTTTTGTTTTTTCCTTCTTGACATTCACATGTTGATTAGAGGAGACATAGTGAACTTTTGAGGATGGATTCATGCACTTGTGTTTGAGTTGATCATCCAAATTGCTTCCAAAGGACTTGGGACTTGTTGATGAATGAGGTCAATATGATTGGTTTAGATGGAAAGGTGGATGTGAAGAGTTCAAGTATGTGTATCTTTGTTGATCTTGGGGTAGGAGGAACGTGTAATGGGCTAAGAGTGGAAGTAGGAGATAGAGGAACATAAGGTCCCAATATGGATGGAAGACTTGAAGGTTTTAGCTTAGATGGGTAGGGACCAAGGATAGATTTAGAAGATGTGAATGGACCATGAGTAGGGATATGAGCATCTTTAAAGTGAGCAATACGACCAATACCATCAATAGATTTATGAGTAACTATTATAGGAGCAATACCTTTGACAAGAGTATTTAAAGCTTGAGCATAGTTTGGAAATGAATGTAGCAAGGTAGAACAAGAGGGTGAGGGAACACTTTCTTCAAAAGGAATCTTAGGTAGTAGAGGAAAAGTATCCTTCTCTTGGTATTTAATAGTCTCCTTAGGGATGGTGGAAGGAATATCATGATCTTTCCTAGTAGAGGGGTATGATATGGGAGATGGAGGACTACATGGTTCTTGATATGGAGGGATGACATCTTGAGGGATATGCAAGGGTTCTTGATCTTGATCTTTAGATTTTTTTAAATCCTCTTGACATGGATCCACTTCTAAGGATAAGGTAGGATGTAGAGTTTGCATGATGAGCTCTTGAAGAGATAGTGAAGTGCTAGTTGGAGTGGGAATAATGGGAGTAGAAACAAATGAAGGTTTTGGATCTTTAGTTTGAGTATTATGGGAGAGGCTTGTAGCCAAGTCAATATTAGCTTGGGTTTCTTTTAGAGACAACCCTTGAGGGTACACATAGTCAATAGAAAAAGAATTAGGTGCTTTGTTTGGTGGAGGTATGTTGGAAAACTTAGACGCTTTAGAAGGTGATGGTATGTTGGAAAAAGTAGAAGTTGCATTTGAACCATTGCTAGACATGGTTTCATGATGTTGATCCTTCTTGAGAGTAGAATCTATAGTAGATGAGAGCTTATATTTTTGAATTCTGCCATTATCAAAGAGATCTTGGATCTTGTTTTTCAGCTCCTTACAATGTGAAGTTTTATGTAAATTATGTCTATGATAGGCACAATAGTTACTCATAAAGGAAACTCCCGCCAAAGTGACCTTAGGTAATACAATGAGTTTCTTTTGAAGAAGTTCTTCCAATTTTGATTCATAAGATCTTCCCAAAGGGGTGAAATCATGCTTTGGTTTAGGTTCCCAACATTTTTCTTCAAAAATATTTCTAGATTTCTTGGGTGTTTGCAGATTGTTTTGAGATGGCTTGGACTCAAAATTATAGGAAGGTAAATAATTTTGCAAGGAGAATTTATTCCATGATGTGTCATCTTCTTGCTTCAATCTTTGAAGTTGAGTGCTCATTGATTGGATTTGTTGCTTCATGTTTGCAACAAGTATCTCTTCTTCCTCACTAGGCATATTGGATTTAAAACATTTGTTGTTAGCCATTGTGATGTCCTAGGTTTAAGTGAACAACCACACATAAAAGGTTTGATAGGTTTAGACTAAGATCATACCTAAAATGTCATCTCTATGTAGATTTTGGACTTTGAGTACTCAAACACACCAAACACATCAACAATCCTATCAAGGCTTTCAACTAGGATATACAAAGATCAACTATAAGGTGTCCTCGATATACAAAAGGTACATGAGGCCCAAATTTGTAGATGAAAAAAAATAATGCCACACAGCTGAGAGGAGACGGTAACCCAAATCTCTGCCTTCATTTCCCAAAGGTATAAAGTTCTCTGGGGCTTAGCCAAGAGTGACAAGATTATACTTCCAAGAATTGGAGAGAATATTGGAGAAGATATTTGATTTAAAGAAATTAAATATGACCTCATAATTGAGTATTCTAAATTGAATAATTAAATTCAACAATTAGAATGAGAATATTTATTAAATCAAATATATTTAATTCCTTTGTACATTATCTAAAGAAGTAATTTAATTAAATTAAAATATAAACACTTATAATTAAATTTAATCAATAGGTTTAATGTAGCTAATTTGAGTCAATACGTAGGAATTAAATAAAGAGTGTGATTAATGCAAATTAGGATTTTCTACATTTGATAATTAAGTCAAGTAGAAAAATTAGAATAAGAATTGCCTAGTGAAATAGGACTTAAGATTGATCAAATAGACTAGAATTGGTATAATAGAAATAATCCAATTTTGGGGTATTACAGGTCACATTTAATAGTGTGTTGTAAGCCTTTAATAGGGCAGGTCTTTCATAGGGCATCACTTTAGAAGAGTGAGAATTGAGTAGCATGTTACTGGTGGTTTTTTTCAAATTGGGTTTCCACATAAATCACTGTGTTACGTGTTGATTTCTTATGTGTTATGCTTGCATGTTGATTTACAGTAACTTGCTAATCAAATAAGTCAAAGCTTGGATGAATGAATGGTTGAATGGGGTCACTATACTTAGTGAAAAGTTTGAATAGGAAGTTTGGACCTTGAATAACTGATTCACCCCCCCTCTTAGTTATTCTAAAAAATTTCTAACAATTGGTATCAAAGCCATCTGCTGATTTAGTTTCAAGGTACTAGAAGGAGGAAGATCAAGATGTCCAAGAGAGAAGTTCTCGAGCTCAACAAAGAAAACTTTGTTACATGGTAGAGTTTGATGAAATTGCACCTTGGATCAATAGGTGACTATGCACAAACCTTAATTAGAATAGAACATGTAACTCCAATAGCACCTCTTACTACAGATGATTTGAACAAAAAGAAGGAGCACAATCAAGCAATGCTAGAAATTGCCTCTGCACTTAATTATACAGAATATGATGACATCAAAGATTGTGATATTGCATTCAAGATGTGGAAAACCTTATCAAAAATCTATGGAGGAGATTAGAATGTCTAGAGAGCAAAAAGAGAAATCCTAAGAGGAAAGTTTGATGACATGGAAATGGAGGAAGGTGGAAATGCTGCCCAATATGCTACAAGAATGAAAGAAGTGGTAAGTGCAATAAGAATTCTAGGTGGTCAATTGGAAGAAGAAATTGAAATCAACAAATACCTGAGAACTCTACTCCTTATCTATGCTATTAGAGTATTAGCCATCCAAGAGATGAGGTGTGTACAAGGGAACACAATAACCTTTGAAGGAATAGTGGGAAGACTTACTAAATTTGAGTATCCAATTTTGACAACTATAGACCTGAGAACCTTGAATTTGCCTTCAAGGTTAAGGTGACAATAAAAGATATTGAGGAAGACACATCAAACAAGAAGAGAAGAAAGGAAAACATGCATCCAGTGATAGCAGCACAGATGAGGAAGATGTGGAATAGTTGGAAGTAGTACTGGCTAAGAGATTCCATAGAGGCAAAGGTAAATTTAAATGTAAGCTCCCTATTATATGTTTCAATTGCAATGAAGTTGGTCATATTACTACAAGATTTTCGTAGAAGAAGAATTACAAAGAAGGAAACAAGCACAGGAACAAGAGAGAAGATGATAGCAATGATTACAAAGAGAAAGGCAAGAGATGTTACATTGTTGAAGAAGATTTTGATGAGAATGATGATGAAGTAGTCTATGTAGCCATGAAGGATGAATTAGATGAAGATGAAGCAACAACATTGGTTACCTATGTGAACAAGAATGACAAGTGAATCATAGACAGTGGATGCTCACATCACATGATAGGAGATAAACCTTTACTCAATATGATGGAAATAGTGTTAGATTTGGTAATGATGCTCCATGTCAAATCAAAGAAAAAGGCTCTATTAAGATCACAAAGAAAATTTCATGTGATAATGCATACTATGTTGAAGGATTGAACTACAACTTGTTGATTGTGTCACAGTTAGGTAATGTAGGTTGCAAAGTTGAATTTGGAAACAAAATTGCCAAGATTTATGGCACAGACATAAATTTGATAGGAAAAGGTGAAAAAACTAGGAGTAATCTATTTTACCTAGATATAGAAGATGCAACGTGTCTTGTTGTTAGACTTGATGATGTGTGGTTGTGGCATAAAAGGCTATGTGATGTTAACCTTGATAATTTGATCAACATCAGCAAGAAAAAGAAAGTTAGAGGGTTGCCCAAATTGAAGAAATTTGAAAACACAATGTGCAAACAATTTCAATTAGGGAAGATGACTAAGTCTAGTTTCAAAAGCAAAACATACACTTCCAATGAAGTACTAGAACTAGTCCATATAGACTTATGTGGTCCAATAGAAGTACAAAGATACCTAGGAGACAAATATATAATGCTATTTGTAGATGACTATTCTAGGATGATGACTGCTATGTTTTTAAAGAAAAGATCTCATGCATTTCAAATGTTTAAGTGGTATTTGGCTAGAGTTGAGAAATAAATAGGAAAGAACCTAAAATGCCTAAGGTCAGACATAGGAGATGAGTTTACATGAAAAGAATTTGAAATATTTTGCAATGACAAAGGTAACAAAAGGCAAACAATAGCACCAAGAACTCCACGGTAGAATGGTATTGCTAAAAGGAGGAATCGTTCAGTGATTGACTATGCTAGAACCTTGATGATGGAGAAAAATGTTGCACTCAAATACTGGAGAGAAGCTGTAAGTATTGTAGTCTACACACTGAATAGAGTTCAAGACAAGAAAGGTACAAATACAACACCTTTTGAATTATGGTATGGTCACTCACCCAATGTTAAATATTTCAAAATATTTGGATGTAAATGCTATATTCTTAAAGATATTAGAAATGACAAGTTTGATGCAAAGAGTGATGAAGGCATATTTCTTGGTTACTCCACTAGAAGCAAAGCATATAAGTGTTTGAATACTAACACTAACAAGATTGTGGAGAGTGAAAATGTAAACTTTGATGAGCATGTAGAAGTTTAGGTTGACGAGTCCAAGCAATCAGAGGATTATAGATCCTTTGTATACTTCTATGAAGGAATTACTCTTGAAGATAATGCTGAAAATCAAGTTGGGAATCAACAACAAACTTTAGTATCTGTTGAGTCTTAGCTTGTAAATGCCGAGCTACATTTAGAAGCCAAAATGTAGAAAATGCACATTCTAACTTTGAAAGTAGTATACATGAGAGGAATGATGAATTACCAGATGAAGAATAATGAATTGACTCTAAAGCTGAAGGACCAAACATGGAAAGAAGGATAGAATCAAGATTAGCCAAGTATGTGAGAAGACATCACCCTGCAGAACAAATCATTGGTGACAAGGATGCCAAACCAATGACAAGGAATAGACTTAGAAATGAATCATGTCTACTAAGCAAGGTTGAACCTAAAATAGTGAAAGATGCACTACAAGATGATGACTGGTATAAAGCCATGGAAGAAGAGATAGATCAGATTGAGAAGAACAAAACATGGTCTCTAGTTCCTAGACTAGCTGATAAGAATGTGATTGGTACCAAATGGGTGTTTAGAAAAAAACTAGATGAGAATGGAGCAATAACAAGAAAAAAAACCAAACTACTTTGCAAAGGCTATGCACAAGAAGAAGGACTAGATTATGGGGAAACATTTGCCCTTGTTGCAAGAATGGAAGAAGCAAGAACATTACTTGCATATGTTGCATATAAAGATTTCAAAGTGTACCAAATGAATGTTAAGTTTTCTTTTCTAAATGGTATACTAGAAGAGAAAGTCTACATAGAACAACCAGAGAGATTTGTAGAAGAAAAGAATAAGGACATGGTCTGCAAACTGCATAAAGCACTTTATGGATTGAAACAAGCACCTAGAGCATGGTATGAGAGACTGCACAAATATCTTGTGAAGATTAGATTTGAGAGAATAGATGACAACAAAAACTTGTACATCAAAGCTGAAGAAGGTAAAGAAAATTTGATATCAGAAATCTTTGTTGATGATATAATATTTGGAGGAAAAGATGTTCTTTGCAAAGATTTTTCTGATCAAATGAAGCATGAATTTGAGATGTTAATGTTTGGAGAAATCAAATTCTTTGTTGGATTATAAGTACATCAATTGAAGCATGGTATATTTGTGACCCAATATAAATACATCAAGGAGGTACTCAAGACATTTGGGTTGGAAGAATCAAAACCAGTTACCACACCAATGGCAACAGGCCATAAGCTATCCAAGAATGATGAATCTGCTGAAGTAAATTAGACATTGTATAGGTCAATGATTGGAAAGCTGCAATATGTTGTACACAATAGACCAGACATTGCATTAGCTATTGGAATAGTGGCAAGGTTTTTTGAAAATCTAAGAGAAAATCACTTAATGACAGTGAAAAGAATACTAAGATACCTGAAAGGAATTGATGACTTTGGTTTGTATTACAAGAGGAGTGAGAAATTTGAACTAAGAGCCTACACTGATGCAGATTGGGGAGGTAATATTGATGATAGAAAAAGCACTAGTGGAGAAGCACTTTTCTTGGGAAAAAGGTTGATTACATGGACCAGCAAAAAATAAAGCTATACCTCACAGTCCACTGCTGAAGCTAAATATGTGGCAGCTGCTATAAACTACACCAATATTGTATGGATTAAACATTTGCTGCAAGGTCTGAAGGAAGAGGTAACTGAGCCTGTGATACTTTATTGTGATAATAAACATATAAAAAAATCTAGTAATGCATGCCAAAACCAAGCATATTATAATCAAGTATCACTATGTGAGAGAGTTGATGGAAGAAAAACAAGTGAAGATGGAATATGTTAGCTCAAAGAAATAGATTGTTGACATCTTCACAAAGGCACTACCTAAAGATGCTTTTGAGTATCTTAGAGGCAAGTTAGCTACTTGAAGTGCAAGCAAGTATGCTCTATATCAAATAAGTTGATTATTGAAGACCTTATACATTGATGCAGAGGATGTTTACTTAAGGATTCATGCCTAAAGTAGCAAAGGTCTTGAAATTCTAGATTAGTCACAAGCAAGGTGACAGAGGGAGAAATCAAATGAACTTGCAAAAGCTACACTTGCATACTAAGATGTTTATATGTCTTTGGCATTGTTGTCAAAGAGGGAGAAGATGTTTGAAACTAATCAATAGGAAAAGAATCAAGAGGGAGAGATAGTAGAAAATTGATCAAATGAAGATAGAGGAAGAAGTTGATAGAAATAATTAGAGGTTAGAAATAATCAGAGGTTGATTAGAATAGTAGGTGAGCAATACAAAGGGAGAAAGACAAAGAACAAGGAGGTAGCAATAAAGAGGGAGAAGTAAAAATGAAGCAATCAAAATAGCAGAAGGATGATGTAAAGCTACAATTTACTTTTTGGCATTTGCTTTACTTTTCTGACCTAGTTAGCCTGTGGTTGAATAGTATAGTCTGATGGTTGATCAGTTTGGTTTGCCATCAATGCCAAAGAGGGAGATTTTTGGAAATTTGATTGAAAATATCATTGTTGAAGATCAAAGAGGGAAATTGTTCGAAAGAAGGAAGAGAATGTTTTAAATCATTTTTTTGTCATTGATGTCAAACCTACTACTTGTAGGAATGGCATTTTCTTATATGATCCAAGTACTATCACTTAGTTGATTGATGAAGAAGATTTGATCAACAAGATGTAACAAGAAAACCTAAGGGAAAGGTTGAGTTATGATGTTGTAATGAAGTGTAAGGATCAGTTAAGACAATGGTTAAATGATGTATTGATAACATACTCAAGAATATAGAGGTTGGTCACACTTAGAAATATTGGTGGAAGAAGTTGTAACAAGGTTGACTGCAAAGCTTAAACTAAGATCATTAGTGGATGCCAAGAAAGTTAGTTGAAGCCAAGAAAAATTCCCAGTTGGAGCTAAGTAACAGGAAATTCTAGTGGGTGCCAAGTAATCTTTAAGTGTTGAGTGAAGATCAGATGCCAAACATCAAAAAATTGTTAGTTGGTGCTGAGTGATCTTCAGGTGTCGAGCATCAGGAAAAATATAGTTGATGCTAAGTAAAACAGTATGTGCCAAGCACCAATATTTCAATAGTGTTGAGCTGCTACATTATTTCAAGTGATGAAGATTCGCCAAATCTGAGCCGACATAGTTGTTACATTGAATTTTGTGAGTGAGTTGGAAGATAAGGATGATGACCTGGTTGCACAGAATCCTATGTAATCTATTTTTAGGTGAATTCTAAAGGATTATTTAAGAAGTTTCTAGAGGAAACAAAATATGGGTTAGATGCAATGAATCCTACCTAATCCATGTGAATTGAAAATAAAGAATGAAAGAATCAAGAAAGAAAAGGAACTCCAAGACTTCTATTTAAGGAGTCATAGAATAAGAAGCGAAGTGCTGCTGATACTGTTGCTGCTGAAGAGCCAAGTTTGCAAAGTGGTTAAAAGGGTGTCAAGGGGGAGACATCTAGCAGAAGGAAGAGCATAGAGGCTTTGCTTCTATGAGTGGTCATGAAGAGATGATTGCATTGGTACATTGAGTATGAAGACTCGAGGAGACTAAGCTTGAAAGGAGGGAAAGCTGTCAGAATTGTAGAGATTGAAGGATAGGCAAGGGTATAAGCTGAGTAGTCATATGAGATCTACAAGATAAGTTGTATGTTGTAGTTAGGTCAAGATTTTTCTAATACTCTCTAGAAATTGTATTAGATCTAAAAATCCTATGGACTTAGGTTGGCCTAACAACCATTTGTAAATCTTTTAACAGGGTGGCATTCCAAGTGAATGTTCTAAAGTCCTCTAACTAGGCCCACTTCTAATAGGGTGGATAAATCATCTAACAAGGTTACATTTAATAGTGTGTTGTAAGCCTTTAATAGGGCATCACTTCAGAAGAGTGAGAATTGAGTAGCATGTTACTGGTGGTTTTTCTCAAATTGGGTTTCCACATAAATCACTGTGTTATGTGTTGATTTCTTATGTGTTATGCTTGCATGTTGATTTACTGTAACTTGCTGATTAGATAAGTCAAAGCTTGGATGAATGAATGGTTGAATGGGCTCCCTATACTTAGTGAAAAGTTTGAATAGGACATTTGGACCTTGAATAATTGATTCACCCCCCCTCTCAATTATTCTAAAATATTTCTAATAGTTGGGTTGATTACAAATCCCTATAGAATTGTCATCAAATTAGGTACAATAAGATGAAAAATTAACTTTACCAAAATTGAACCAACTGCATACATATTCTAAAATCCAAATAATAAAACACTAAAACTCACTTAGCCTATGCTAAGTGACTTACCTCAAGATCCTGCACAAAAATAATGTAGACCAGCAAAAAATGAGCAAAGTTCTCAAGAAATTTTACATAAACATATCATAATAGATATTTTTAGAAAGAAACAAGCCACAACCTAGTTAAATTGGTCTAGTTGCTGATTAGCTAGGTTGATTACAAATTCCTGTAGAATTGTCATTAGAATAGGTACAATAAAATGAATAATCAACTTTACCAAAAATGATCCAACTACATACATATTCCAGAATCCAAATAATAAAAAAATAAAACTCACTCAACCCATGCTAAGTGACTTTCCTCAAGATCCTGCACAAAAATAATGTAGACCACGAAAAAATGGGTAGAGTTCGCAATTTTTTTTACAAAAACATATAGTAGATATTTTTAGAAAAAAACAAGCCATGGCCTAATTAAATTAGTCTAGTTGTTGATTAACTAGGTTAATTACAAATTCCTATAGTATTGTAATCAAATTAGGTAAAATAAAATGAACAATAAACTTTACCAAAAATGATCTAGCTATATACATATTCCATAACATTGGCCTCCACATCATTTTAATTATTGTACAATAACATCATAGGGATGGTGAATTTTTCAAATAAATGTAGAGAGTGCATTGTTGTGTAAAAATATTCATGAGGAGATCTATATGGATCAACTATAGGGAAATTTTAAGGAATTCAATGTTTTTAATTAAGTAAAACTGGTTTTATAGGGATCCTGAAACCCAAAAGTTTTTAAAACATATCTGGAATAGAAATATTAAATAAAGTCTAGCTACAATGCATTTTCTTATCAAAAGACAAACCCAAATGACAAGCCCATGGCTAGGATACAAAAAACTAGCTACACTAGAAAAATATGAGACAAAAAGAAAGCACTAACTATTAGTTCTCCCTATCAAGAACCTGTAATGTCTCTATAGCTTCATTGGTCTTTTGGTTGTTTGCGTCCTCCTGGTCCTGGTTCTGAGCATCCGCCGGATCCTTGGTTTCTTTCAAATCATCCTCAACCTACCCAATGTCCAAACTAGCCTTCTCCATCTTTTCCCCACCAAATCCAACAATCATTAGTGATTCACCCAGATTATTAATATTCTCATTTAGGGTGTTCAATGTAGCAATCACCTGATTAGCTAGGTTTTGATGGGAGAACTCCATCCTTTGGACTCTTTGTTCAACCTTGGTGATTCTATCCTCCTAGTTAGTATTGTTTCCTTAGATTTTGTACTACCATTGGCTTCCATCCTGGCTTCTCTTCTCTTCATTGTGCCCCTAGTCACTACTAAATCTCTAGCTTCCTTCTTGGCTTCTTTTTCACTTAAAGTCTTCAATTTCATGGAACAACCATTTGATAGACCAAAAATTATCTATCATGCTATTCTTTGCATTGTTTAGAAGATTAAGCCTAGTTTCCCTCACATTATCTGAGATAATGACCAGAGCAGGGTCAATGAGCTCATCAAAGTGGGCTTTGCCATCATTGTCTTCCATTACTTGGAGATTCATTGGCTCCCTGACTATCCCCAATTTCATGGTTTTCATGTTAAAATTCCTCCAAGACCTCCTCCTATTTTTTGTTATCACTTCCCAACTCTCTTTCACCAAAATTTCTGTCTTCCCCTTAGACAGAGAAATAGAGGGGCCAAGGCCTAGAGTCTCAAGAATCTAGTCATGGGTTTCTTCTAGTAGTAAAGCCTCATTTTCTTTCCTTTTCTTGGGATTCCCTGACATGTCAACTAAATCCTCCTTCTTTTCAATTTCCCTCCCCTTCTCCTCCTCCTTCTCATCATCCTCCCCCTTCTTCTCTTCCTTTGATTCTATATCCTCTTCTTCATCATTATCCTCCTCCTCCTCCTCCTGAAGCTTAGACTTAGGGGGATTGGGGGTAAGCCTTTGGGGCTCTTTCTACAGGGAATGTGGGCAAAAGGAGTGACTTTCCTTTCTTCCTTAGGGGTTTTACCTTTAGAGGAAGTATTATCCTCTTCTTACAATTTTTTGCCATTCACATCCTTTGAATCTGAACTCCCAGTTTCCTCAGATGCACACCCAATATCACTGAGGGATTTTTCCCTAGTTTGAGTCTTTAGATACTCATAGACCAGGAGGAGTAATCCCTCATGAAGGGCTGGGTTGGCAGTAGGTTTCCTCTTAAAATCCTCTATACCCTTGCTCATGGAGGTAAAAAGATAAAAAGGAAAATAGATTTTGATTCCATGCCTAAAATGATTAAGCATAACGAAATGATGTGTTCTGATCCTATCAAATCTAGGGTCCAGAGATATATATTCAATGATAACCCTTAATAAATGCCTCCAAAGCTTTTTAATTGACTCCATCTTGTAATATGTCTCTGCCTTGATGAGATTTTTCCTCTTATCTTTGTCCTTCACAAAATCTTTGATAACTTTAGTCGATATTTTCTTATTTGTGAAGAAGTTAATCCCTTCTAGAGGGATCTCCGTAACCTAGGCTATCAATTCCACATTGACTTGGTGGATGACCCCATTGATTTTAACTCTCCCATTTTCTAGGAATCCACCATAATCTTGGTGATCTCCACATCAAATCCATGGAGCTTCTCCAGGAATCTTATGATACCGCCGTTTTCC
Organism: Cupressus sempervirens; assembly: GCA_028749045.1. Taxonomy (NCBI): domain Eukaryota; kingdom Viridiplantae; phylum Streptophyta; class Pinopsida; order Cupressales; family Cupressaceae; genus Cupressus; species Cupressus sempervirens. The sequence continues at coordinate 249,013,061 of CM053790.1, read as the reverse complement.
AACTTATGCCAAATCTTTGATTTCTTCTTCTAGTTCTCCATCTCCCTCGATGGCTCCCTCCTACTTCTCTCCCCTACCATGGTTTCCTTGGGTTCAATAAACCCCCACCTAATTATAGTTCTCTTATAGATTTTGGCCTCTTGCAAAATGCAAAACTCAAAAATGTTTTTGTGTTTATCAATTTTAATGGTTGTATACAAGACAACCCATAAAGCATGCCATACATACATGCTATTATGGTTTAAAAAGAGCTTCACATGATTTTCACTAACTCCTAATTTGATGTGTAATCTAGAAAATATTCCCATTATTAATTTTGGCTTGTTTTAGTACTTCCCTAGATGTGGTATAGTAGAATTAAATCATTCAATGCTGCTAGAAAGTTGTCACCAACATGCCATGTCATCATTGAATTTTTGGCTTTCGCTTCATTTGTGAACTAGTCAGCTACTGAATTGGCCTCCTTATACATGTGGTTGATATAGGTCTTGTTGAATTTACCTAGGTCAGATTTTAGCTCCTTGATCACATTCGCTATGGTCCAAGAAGGCACAGAGTGGCCATTTAGACAATTTATGATATTTAAAGAGTCCCCCTCCATCCAGAGGTTCTCAATCCGAGAAGCCAAGGCTAGTTTAACAATGTGACTAACCGCATTGGCTTCTATAAAATGATTTGTTTGATGTCCAAGAGGGTAGGAAAAAGCCACAACACCTCCTCCAAAGCTATTTTTGATGATGCCTCCACTACCAGTAGGGCTAGGGTTCCCTTTGGTAGCTTCGTCAAAATTGGCTTTGTACCAATTTTCAGGGGGAAAAATCATCTGGCCTCTTGTCTTTTCCTATCCCTATCCTTTTTCCTTTCTCTACTATTCCCACCTTCTTCAATGTTTCCTTCCTTTATGATGGTGAAGTTCTCCTTCATTAATCCTTTAATTTTCTTGGCAATAACAAACTCAGGGGATTCCTTGTCTCTAAAAATTAAGTTATTCTATTCTTTCCAAATTCCCCAATAGAAGTGCGGGAGGGACCAAGAGAAAATTAACTAGGTTATAATGCCAAACTGTGAGCTCTTCCATTGGCTAAGGAATTCTTGGATCTTAGTCAAGGGACATTAGTTGACCCCAAAGTCCCTGGTCAAAAGGTGCCAAAACTTGGAGGAATAAGGGCAATAAATAAATAAGTGATTGACCATCTCCAAGTCATGCTTACATAAACAACACCTATTGGGGATAATCTAACCTCTCTTAGCTAAATTATCCAAAGTAAGGATTTTTTCTTGGAGCAGAAGCTAGAAGAAGCTGTTAATTTTTGGGGTAAAGATAGGAGTCTAGGCCTTAGCCTATATGGGTTTCTCCATTCTATCCCACAATGAAAAATACCTAGAGGCAATAATGTATTTCCCATTCAAATTATCTCCCCAAATGACTTCATCCCTCTTGTTATTAATGATTATAGCATTCAAGCTAATCATCAAAGAATTAAGGTCCAGGGATATCATAGACAGGTCTTGCCATCCATGACCAGTTCTATAATCACTAACTTTCACACCATATCTTCTTATGCATGGCTCTGCCCATCTTCCATAATTAGGGTGATCAATAAGAGGTTCCTAGCTTGTCCAATTATCTTGCCAAAATAAGATATTTACACCTTTTCTAACTTTCCATTTAGCCTTGGACTTAGCCAAGAATTTTGCCTTTAGGATCCCATTCCGCATGCAAGATCCTTGAGGAATCTTAGTCTCATGAAGAAAAAAGCTAAGAGACTACCTTCATAGGTATTTCTCAATCATGATTTCCCTCCATTCCTTGGTGCTCTAAACAATGTACTAGATTTGTTTGGCTAAAAGGGCATTATTGAGGTGTCTGATTTTTCTAATATGAAGACCCCCATAACATTTAGGGAGGTAAAAATGGTCCCAAGCAACAAAATGATATCTCTTGTGCTCTTGAATCCCTGTCTAGAGAAAGTTCCTCTAAATCTTCTCCATTCTATCAGCTTGCTTAGCCGGTATCCCAAAGAGACTAAGGCATAAGTGGGGAGATTTTGGAATATAGATTTTACCAAAGTGCATTTGCCTGCTTGGCTGAGGGTAGCACCTTTTCAACATTCATTATATGGCCTTTCCAGCATTCAATGTTTCTTGTAGTATCCAACATTCATTATATGGCCTCAAGCAAGTCCATGGGACTTGGTAATAGAAGATGAACTCCTTTTTTCTCTCTTCTAGTTTCACTTATTGTCATTCCAATTCAATAGTTTACACTCAATAGCAAGAGGGAAACAACAAGAGGGGTATAATTATATCTTTGTATTATATGTAGATGATTTGGTCCTTACAAATAGGCCTCACTCTATGATTCAAAGTGTTCAGTGAAAATTGAGGAAGATTTTTGACATGAAAGATCTTGGGCATCTACACTATTTCCTTGGGATTGAGTTTTTTCAATATTTCCATGTGATTTTTATTTGTCAACAAAAGTGACATGCTTTCAAAGGTTTGGCATGCTTGATTCCAACCCTACTGCCACACTCTTTCAACTAGGTATTATTTTGAATACCAATAGCACTTCTTTATTAGTTGATATTTTGTTTGGAAATATTTTATACCTAATACATACTTGTCCTAATATTTCTTTTATGGTTGACCTTTATGTGCTCACTTTTCTCATGATCCACATGAGTTAGTGGCAGACTATCAAATACATTTTGAGGTATTATACTTTCTTTATACATTTTGAGGTTTTACTCTTTACATAAAGCAATACAATGTCCTCATTATTTTGACATGGTTCTAAAAGCCTCCATTAAAGGAGATCTTCAAGGAAAACTTGTGAAAATATTCAACTTAGCTTGAAAAAATAAAGAAATAGATAAATCCATGTTTGAAAGTTAGGGCTAAGAAGAGTAATTTGTGGTGATGGTCTCTTGGTGGGTAGTCCTTGACCCGACTCATTCTCTCTTACCCATAAAATAATATTTGGTGGGTTCTCATAGTGCATCATAGTAGAACTCATCTGACCTGTCATCAAATGGGTATAAATGCCACCATTCATTCTTCTAATATTACTTAGGGAAATTGATGCCTTCTCCTCTGTTTTAACATTTGAAGATGAATAGGGTTACACTGCTGTTCTACAAAGAGGATAAGTAGAGTGAGACTAAAACCACATATCAATACATTCTATATGGAAGTTGTGGTTACATTTTGACAAAATTCTACATTTCTAATTCTGTTGGAATGTAGAGAGACAAAATACACAATATTGTCCTTGATTTCAACTCCTTGATTTGTACTCAAATATAGGAAGAGCATCTAGACTTTCTTTATTCAAGCCTGTGGTGGGAATAATTGCAAGATTTTCTTTAGAGTCAGATTCGTTAGGCTCTGTTTAGGCCACACAACCCATTATGCAAAGATAAAATTGTAAAATTATTATAAAAACTACTAGAAGAAGTATAGCTAGTCCTCCTAAGGCGCGATCTAGTCCTAAAAATAGCCTATTAGTTGAATCACCCATTGCTGCTACAAACTATTCATTGCTCAAATTACACAATTAGATAGAAATTTTGATGATTGAAAAAGAGCTTGTGGGTGAGTATTTTATATTTTTTCCTGCACCATGGAATATTTTTGAAATTCTCAGAGCATGTTTAGATAGGTTTGACCGCATCATCTCTCCGCATCATTCTTAGAGATGAATTACAATGCTTCAGAACTTTATTTATCTTAGTACAAGCATTATTGCATTATTTTGCAAGAACTAATTTATAATTGCATTTTCATGCTTAAAGAGTTTCCAATCTTGCATTAACTAATTGCCTACATGTTCAAGAATATCATCATAGAATTTTTTATACATAATCAAGAACATGTTTGTACATTCATGGTCTAAGTTAAGTTCACTTAGTCGAGCCTAAATTTATAATATTCTAGTCTAGTTGGGCTCTAGTTTATACATTGTTCATATCATGCACTTCTAACTTGCATATCTAGCTCTATTATACTATAAATTTAATTTGAGTTATCTCTTCATTGTAATTCATATTGCATATTATGGATTTTTTTAGGAATTTGACTCCCCATTTGAATTTTGTATACTCTTTTATGTACCAAGATCTTACTTTGTGCATACTTTTGTCATTATAAGTATATGATGATTAGTTGGTTTAGTATTTCATTAAATAGCATTAGACACACAAATTACTTATTTAATTGAACTCCTTTTTGATTTTTTTATTCATATATTTGCAACCACTTTCCTTAGTGTTTTTGATTAGATAAACAAGTTTTATAGGGATCTTGAAACCCAAGAGTTAATACATATCAGGCTAAAAATAAGCGTTAGAAGCCCAGCCGCAAAAGAAACAAGTCTAAAGGCTGAAATAGCACAAGGCCTAGCCAAATAAACAAAAGCCAAAGAAAAGGCCAAACCAAAAAGACAAAATGAAACAATCAAAATCCAAAATGAAAAGCCAGCCAAAAAGGAAAATAATAGGGACTACTCCTCAATCTTTCTTTCCAGTTCCTACATGACCTGTGTAGCCTCCTGTGCCATCTTTTTCTCCTCGGCCTCCTACTGGTGAGTCCTAAGATCTTCCTAGTCCAGAGTAGAAAAAGTGATACTAGTGGTATTATCTTAATCAGATCTAGCTTTACCCTTGTCTTTTCCTTCCACATCCCCCTGCATGCCTCTATCTTTAAGCCACTCAATTAAAGATAAAATGGTGTTATTGATCGAGTTGAGGAGTGAGATCGTTTGGCTTGATAGATTGTGATTATAATTTTCCAGATTATGGATCCTCCTTTCCGCTAGGCTATGCTTATCATCATAATCTATCCCTTTCTCCAAGCCCTTAAGATTCTTGGCTCCTTCCATTTGAACCACCTTCTCCTTAACCTCCTCAAGCTCGTGAAAAAGCCACTTGATTGACATGAAATTATCAATCATGCTGTTGTAGGCATTGTTCAAGAGGTTCATCCTAGATTCCTTGGCATTATCAGAGATAGCCGCTATCGTAGGATTAATGAGCTCTTGAAGATATGGTTCCTCCTAATTGTCCACCAGGATCTGGGGGTTCATCACTTCCCTAAAAATACCCATTTTCAAGGTCCTCACATTAAAATTTCTCCATGCTTTCCTCCTATCTTTGGCTAGCACCTCCCCACACTCAGCACCAAAACTATCTTGAGTCTGCTCCTCCAAATGGGCCTGGGGATGGACAGGGGAGAGAGGGATCGGGGAAGAGTCTAGGTCCTACTACAACCTCTCATCCTCCGTGCCCACCCTCTTGCGTTTCTTCCCACCTTGGGAATCCATTTTTTCCTCTTGCCTTTCCTTTTCCTCATCTTCTGACTCCATCACCTCCTCTTCATTACAGGTGTCATATTCCTCCTTCTCAGTCTTCTTTTGACCATGATCTCTAGGGCTAATTCTTCTAGGGATGATGGGGGAGGGAGACTTCTTAAAATTTGGCAAAGCTTTTTTACCCATGAAGGTAAGCCCTTCTTCCTCAGAGCTAATGCTTTGAATATCATTCGAGTAAGAGGAATAGCTAGAGCTATTGATTTCCTTATTCCTAGCTTGCAATGGGATGTTACTAATAATTTGAGCCTTGAAGTGCTCATAGATGAGCAGTAATAGCCCCTCATGTAGAGAAGGGTTAGCAGAGGGTTTCTTTTTGAAGCTTGACACCGCCTTGCTCATAGAATTCAACAAATAGAAAGGGAAAGAAACTTTTATATCATGACAAAAATGATTCAAAAGACCAAAATGGTGGTTGCAAACACGATCAAACCTAGGGTAAAGAGTAATGTACTTAATGACAACACATAGAACATACCTCCAAATCTTCATTATAGACTCCAGATCATAAAATATATCACTTTTTTTTAGGGCATTCAACTCCTTAGGATTGTTGGCAAAGTCCTTCACAACACTGGCCAAAATATTTTTATCCCTAAAGAACTTAAAGCCCACCATTGGAATCTTAGTCACAACCGAGATCACCTCCTCCGTTATCAAAAAAGCTATCCCATTCACCTTGACTCTACCATCCTTCCATGAATTGACCATGCTATCAGTCACATTTTGGTTGACCACTTTCCTTAGTGTTATCCTAAGATGATATGGGCTTTTATATACATCATAAAAATATGGAGAAAGAAATTGAAAACTATTCTACAATATATAATAATAGAGAAACAATACAACTAGGAGAAGCAAGGATTTAGGTTAGTTGAAGATGGAGAAATATTTTTTCAAGTGAATAATTTGACCAATCAAGTGGTCCTATCTAGTAGGATCAAATATAGTTTTTCAAGGTGATAAAATTGTATATGCATATGCATCACTTACATGCTAGGCATGAAGTACATTCCCAACTTATAATGAGTGGTTGGATATAAAGGATCCATACGCTGACCCAACAATGGAAGCCAATGATGTTGAAGAATAACTTTAATGTATAGTTGAGTGACATTAACTCTAAACCTATAAACATATTGAGAGGCATTTTTTGGTTGACATTTAGGCCCTTTCAAATGATGATCAAATAGGGCCCTAAGGTGCAAATATCTTGGACATTAATTTAAGCACCCAAGATTGTGATTAAGGACTTCAAAGTCATGAGGATGAACTAGGTGAGATTACCTTCCTAACATGGATATTAAAGTGAATATGATGGGGATAAATAATAATAATAGCCCAAAATATTAGGAGTTAGCAAGGTATATCTAATATCAACATCATGTTCTTGCTTTTGAGCTAATAGTTCTTCAGGTGGATTTTCTTGTAAAACATTAATTTTGTTGAACAATTATAAACTCTTAGAAATTGTGTTCTTATTTTCTATTACCATTAACAAGCTTCCCTTGAACAAAATCAAAATTAAGAGGCATAAATATACCTAATTTTTCTTTCAAAACCATATGTGCAAGTATAAACATTAAGTACAATATGTCCAATATTTCCAATATTTTTGCAGACATACATATTAATTACACCAAATTTTTCTTTCAAAACCATATGTGTAGATATAAATATTAAGTACAACATATCTAATATTTTTTTAGATATACAAATTAATTAGACCAAATTTTTCTTTCAAAACCATATGTGCAGATATAAACATTAAGTACAATATGTCTAATATTTTTGCATATAGACACATTAATCATGATGATGATGCTTCTACTAATCATGATGTTGATGATGATGATGATGAGGATGATGATTATTATAATCTTTTAATATTCATTGTTCATATGTGATGCTAATATTCAATGTAATTTTGAGTATATGTATCATGATTTTTTTAGCTAATATAAGACAATTGATTTACTATTGTAGAAATGCAAAGCCCTTTCACAAGCATCCCATACAGTCTCATGGATCATTAAATATAAGTTAGTACAGCCCATAGAGATTAATTTATTTTACCATTTGTAAAATATCTCTCTTATTTCCACATATATCTCTTATTTTGTGGAGTCTAGGTACCAACAAATAGGTATTTGTCAGATTTGTCTTCCTTGAGCGAGGAAAATGTAGGAATGGAAGAAGAAAGTGAGACATTTAGTATGTCTACATCAAGGAGATTGACTTAAGATAAAAATATCATAAAGAAATTCAATAACCACATGGAATTTTTCCTTTCTCAAGGGGGGTCATATTCTTATGATGATGAGAGTAAAGGCGACTCTCATGTGCTCTTTAGGTAAAAACATCTACAAAAACAATGGGTCCCTAATGAACTTCCTCCAATAAACACTAATTTTTGTGTTGAAGAGAGAATATATAGCATAGCACCATCCTCATTACATAGTTTGGGCCTATTTTCCATAGATGATATAAACGGTTTCTTACAACAAGGTTGTTGAATTAATAGAGTATGTCAGACCTTGCTATGATTACAGTAGTTGGATGTAGATTGTTAGATATAAAAAAGGTATGTGTAGGTATGAACTCATAACAAATTATATACAACTAAAACTTAGTGAACAAAGTAAAACAATAGCTATATACATTGATGGAAGGCCAAAAGCATCAGGGAATATTGCAAGTTTTATAAATAGTAAATGACTTGCATCAACTAAGAAGCAACCCAATTGCATATTTGAGGCACATGAGGAAAATCACATATTTGTATGCATGATAAAATCAATACATGGAGGCGAAGATCTTTTTATTGATTACAATTTGAATTGCATAGATACAAACAAAGCTACTATCATGGGAAAGGTAGTATGTACTATGCACATTTAAAATCATCTCCAAGAAATGAGGATAAACACACCATTAAATTTGTATATTTTTTTGCTAACTTAGAATAATAAAAAATGTGTTTTAACATGTCTCAATGATTTTTAAAAAAAATGCAGGGCTATAGTATGGATCAATAGCCACATGATACACACAACGATGATGGTTCTTCTTTTGGATAGGTAAAACTCATTGTTGTTGTACAAATTAGATACAAGAAATATATTAATGCAAAATTTTTATTATGTTTCATTTTTCACTATTATTTTGGATTGATTAAAATATAGAGCTAATAATATTTCTCTCACAAATGAGTGTTGATTAGGACAAGGGAAAGGAAAAATTAGTCCATGAGGATGAGGGGACGAGCCACGATGAGCTAGCTGAATTTACTAGTGATTTTAATTCAGCCCTTGATCCTATTGTTGCATTGAAAATGTTGATTAATGATATAGGAAATTTTTTATCACAAGTGGCATTAACTAAAACTTAGACTCTTGCAACACAAGATATGATTGATAGGTTAGCAACCCTAATTCACACATATACAGTAAGGATTAATGTAGTTTTTAGTTATAACAAAAGTTCAATAATGATTTTTATAGTATACCATTTTATTTATGTCATTAAATAAAATACATATGTTATTTTTTTATGGGATGTTAAGGATGTTAAGGGGTGATCCCCTAGAGGATGATACTTTAGGTGGTTCAAGTACATCGCATGTTCTATCCCACACTCGTGTTTTTCTCAGACAATATTTTTTTAATAGCTCTAAAAATCTTGTTTTATTGTTCTCTAACAATCTCACTTTTCAACTCCTACCATTGATCCTCTATTCACTATGCCACCTGCTATAAGGAAAAAAATTGAAGAGGTGTTGTTGATTACAAATTCAACAACATGTAGCTCAATGAAAAATGTGGTGGCATAGCCTATTGGTAAGCTAACTCCTCTTTTTCTCTCTCATTTTTCATGTGTTTATTTCACTTGAACTATTATTTCGTAGGGGGGCATTTTTTAATATTGGATTCATTTTATGCAAGAGGCAATGAGGACCTTCCTTAGTGTTCCCATGTTAGATGTACAAGAACATTAAAGAATTGTGATCAATTGCTCGTTAGCAGTGAAGATGGTCTTCCCTTGAAGTACCCCAACTTCCAAGTACTTTAAAGATTTGATCCTTTCTTTTACTATAAAATCTTATACTCATAATAAAATGCACTAACCTCCTGTGTAGTTCCTTGAAAATACTACTAATCACATTACTATTTTGCAGAGAATAATATAATTTATGAAAAATGTAATGATGAATGTTTGCATATATTTGGGCTAACCATACGCACAAGGTACCATATTTTGATTTCATTTCTAGATCATGTTTCCTTAATTTGATCAATTTCTTCAAGTAAATTAAAAGGTAGCTTCAATTCATTTATGAGTCTAATAGTTCTTTTCTTTTCTTAAAAGGTGGAATTTGCAAGCGAAAGAGTTAAAGGACCAACCCATTGATGCCATCACATCACTTTTTGGACAAACATCTTTCAAAGACTTAGGCTCCTTGAGAAAGTGGGTCAAGCTTTGAAGTATATTAGGTTTAACTACAAGACCCAAATGAAAAAAAACCCTTGTTATCAATGATCCCCTATATTCCCATTGTTGAGTGGGATAATCTTATAAAGGATGCCACTGAGGTAATAGCAAGAGATGATGGAGAACTACTACCACCCGAGGAAAGAAGGTATGTCATAATATTAAGAATGAAATTATGCAATAATTACTCTTAATACTTATGTGATCTAACATATTTGAAACTTCACATAGGTTGCCTGACACATCAAAGACAACCGAAGCAAGAAAACAAAAGCATAGGCAACACAAGCTAGACTCGGGTGGATATTCAAAACTTGCTACATGAGTTGTAAGTATAAGTAAAGGAAAAATTATATGCAAATATTTATAAATTGTAAAAAATTTGGTCTTGATGAAATTGATTACAAAAGAAATTCAAGATACCAAGAAAAAATGTAGGCCATGGAGTTAAAAAAATAATCTCTGAATAGGACAAGAAATTAGGCTACACAAAAGGCTATATAGTCATGGCTAAATGACTTCAAGAATGAGTGCACAAGGTTCTTTTACTAGATTGGTTGATGAGGTAAATAAGTCAATTGATTTTTATCTCAAATTGAATACCTTAGCAATTATTGTATTTGATATATATGTCATTATATTTGTTTAAAGTAAGGAAACAATGATTATATATTTAATATACATATTAAAATGAATGATTAAGATTTATTAGTATTTGTATTATATTTATATGTCTATATTGCTAATAAATGCACCAATTATTTACATTGGATTGCAGCTTTCCAATCTTGATACATCAGCCGAGCACTGTGGAGGTAGTGATTCGAATATGGATCCTAGTACTTAATGTATATATTTTCTAATTGACTTTTGATTTCTAAATTATTAATGCAAGTAAAAATTTTCAATTGAATTTTCTGTAGTAATACACATTTAACTATAATATGTGTTGGGATTAAAAATACATCTTGAATTGTAGTTGTAGGGGATCTAGAGGTTGTTCCTGACAAGTGTGTTGAGGTCAAAGCTGGTGGGCAAGATGATGTGGTTGGAAAAGGTAAAGAGTGCTAAAATGTTATTTAAAATCTTTTAAGCTCATTTTTTTAAAATTTAGCCTTTTTATTTGTTATTGGAAAAGACACCAAGTGCATGTTCATGGGTGGAAAGAAATATCGATGGCAACATGAATATGCCTCCACAACAATATAGGGAAGGACAAAAAAAGAAAAAAAGAAATGATTCATGTAACTTATGTAACTTATTTATGTAAATTATTTGATAATGATTGATGTTTATGTATAGATGTTTTATTTATGTTCTATTGAATGTTCTAATAAATTTTAGTTTCAATGTTAATGTGAATTTTCTAATGAAACTAATGTGTTATTTAATGTTATCATGTGATAATTCATGAATGTTACATTTTATTAATAAAATGAATGAATTTTAGATGTTAATAGGGAATTTAGATGTTGGGGGGGGGGGGGGGGGGTATGGGGTGGGTGTGGGTGGGTGGGGCCAAATGAACTTCCACCTTCATGTGGTTGGCCCTAATTAGTAGAGAATATTAAACTATTCTCGAAACCAAGTGAAGCTCAAAATTAACCTATCATTGCATGACAACTAACTATGTGAATCTCTTGGTTTCAAGCAATGCAAAAGGACTCCATAGTCAAAATCATTTATTTATGAAATTTAGATGCAATGTATGACGTATTTGAAAGAATGGCTTACAATGGAATTACTTCAAATTATTCCTCTCTAAGGTATTCTATTGTTTCTATTTATTTGCAATGATGTTTAGTTGCATTTGATAACTTTTGTTGTAAATTGGGAGACATGAAGAAAAATTTGAATAGTGTAAACAAATGATATTAGATCATTCTAAAGTATACATTGATTCATGAACCATTCTAATTATTTCTTTTGAGTGTGATGATATGTTGAATAATATTACAGGGAGGGAGCAGAGGATCCTAAAGTCTAGTCAAAGATTTGTCTTCAAAACATGGCCAAATTTGCAAACGAGGCCACCACAATATGCCATGTACTTGGACCTATGTTTCATTTGTTTCATAGTGGGAAACCCTAGTCCCTTTAGAATCAACTCGCATTATGTGTTCTATATGACATGCAACACTTAATGGAGAAAGCATGTAACATTTATAATTTCACAATTTATAATCCTTGTTGCAAATTACAATATGCAAAAGTCAAACTTCATTGGCTACATCTCTAGCTAGGTTTATATATGATATCTACTGATTTAAATTTTGAATTTTACTTTCAAAATATTGTGGTTAAATTATAATATATAAGTGAATATTTAAATTTGTAGGTATTCTAATCATTTTCTATTTTACATGCTCATTGAACATCTTGATCACAAGAATGTTGTAATACCAATGAATGTTTTTAGATACTCTAGCCAATGTTGAAACTTTGAATTCTCAAATATTTGTAGGGATTGTGGTATAGTCCTCATTGAATTGGTGCTTAACCAAGAGTAACATTAAAATGATACAAGACTATCACACATCACAGAATATTGTATACATTTACTTGGTAGTGTTGACATCAATGACATGCTATTATTTAGTGCATTGGAAGACAAACATTGTCATATTTCTTTGGGACTAGACAACTGACATGCTTCCACACAATAATTAAAATAGGGAAATTAATAGAAGTATAGAAAAATTTCAATTATTCACATCATAACATTGTTAAATAATTCATCATTAAACATAATGAAAGATTAATTCATAACATTAGACTTGAATTGATATTTCACATGAGAATTGACAATCAAATCAACAAAAAATGCTTCCACTGTCAAAATGCGTAAATCTCATATAACAATTAAAATAAAAAAATGCCTAAGGAGACAACATTGAGGCCTAAAATTTGGGTAATGACATCAACTATGCTATTTCCTAAAGGAAAAGATGGTACTGGTGAGCTGAAATAATTTTCCCAATATATTGAGGATAGTAACTTTTGTTGAAATATAACATGTTACTAGTAAGTTGATCCCCAAAAATGGTTCTCAGTAACTCATGCAGATTGTAATTGTTTTTAATAAAAATAACTTGATGGCACAACACATGACCTTACATGGCATAGAAATAAAGTGAAGTCTCAATTGATTTTGATCTGGTGGAAGCATCTTGTTAGTCCTTTGCAATGGTCTTGTTGTTGTCTTTTGCTTGTTAAGTTATTTCCTAGATGGTTGGCCCTTGTTTTCATTCAAAAACCCATTTTGTTGCATGTTTTCCCCTTGATGTTTAGTTTGGTCCAATTATTATGGTATATGTCATGTCAATAAAATAATAGCCTTCATAAATGAATTATTGTCAAAGGGGGCAAATGCAAGGTTTATTTTGGTGACTGTGAAACTTAACATGTGCTCAACTCATCACCTTTTATGCCTCTCACACTCTAGTTCATGCCAATTTTTTTTATGTTTATTCTATCTCACTTAAGCTCCTTTGAATTGGGATCTCATGCTATTTATTTATTTTATAAGCCTTTTCTTAGGTTTTTGTTCTTTTGGAAATTTGGTATGTTTAGCAAATTTGAGCTCATACAAACTCTTGAGAAGAAATGTATTGTAGCTTATGTTCTTTTAAGTTATAATACAGTTAATACAAATTTTGCAATATTTGTGAAAACACATATGACCTCAACTCCCTTCAGTATAAGTTAATTTTCAATTTTGATAATTTCAAAAATCTCGAAAGCTTCTTTCTCAACATTGCTAATAGTTGCAACATTGCTTTTATCCACTTTGGTGTCAAGTTGGTCCTTTATTTCCCATCTTCTTTTCAACTATAGAGGGGATTCTTTGGTTGAGTGAAGAGGATAGGAAGAACAACTAGGTCTTTTGATGAATCATGATGAAAAGTGTCTTTGGGAATGATGAGTTTGGTTCTTGTATGGAGTAAGAGTTGGTCACTGGAGAATAGACCAACAATAGGTGATCTAAAGGAAAAGGCCAATGTTCTTTTTTTCAACCTTCATGCACATCGAAGATAAAATGAAACACATCTATGTAAGGATTTTTTAAATGTTGATGAAATGAGCCAATTGAAAATTGTAGATTTGTGTTGATATATTTTTCTTAATTTGTTCAATGCTTCAATGTAGTCAACTAAACAACTTTTCAGATGGGAACTATGCGAAGTCATGAGAAATTACATTCTAATAACTTTCATTTGTTACTGCATTTCCACTTCCTTAATACCATTGAGAGCTAGCATTTCAAATTTATGCCCCCCTCAATTCTCCATCCACCACATAGCCTTAGAGAATACAATCCTCTAAGAAAGCATGGCAATGTAAATGCTATTAGAACACTATATATAATATTCCTTTATGATCCTCAAAGAAAGAATGACAATTTAAATTCTATTAGAACACTATATATAATATTCCTTTACGTATTTCATAACCATTAGTCCATATGTCTTACCTCATATATTATATATATTTCATCCATTTTTCTAGATGATAACATGCGGCCATAACAAAAACTCCATAGGAAAGAGAATATCCTAAAACAATTGTCCATCTTACTATACCATAAAAATGCATTATATGCTAAGATTATAAAAGGCTAAATGATCAATAGATAAAGAAAAATTGTTCCTTGTTGGAAAATTATATAAAACAAAGGCATTTATATCTTTGAAATTTCATTCAAAGGAGTGCATGTACTATTTTTAATGGTAGGAAAAGGTGTAAATAAGTAATTGTTATTATTCATTCTATGATATTAGAAAATGGATATCAAAATACTCAATAAAATGTTATGTTTTTTGATATACAAGGGTAGAAAAATTTATGTCGTGAGAAAGTTAGAAATAAATGGCAAACAATAATATGCAATTCATTAGCAAAACTTCTAACATACAAAATGAAGAAAGAGAGATGTGAAGAGACTTATTTTAAGTCTATGTAACCTAGTCATAACTAGTCATAACCAGTAATAACCAATCATAACCAGCTTGGAATTATATTATAGTATAATGTGTCTATGTAACCTGGTTGAAATTAAGTCCTAGTCATAACCAGGAACATTGAAAGCTTATAATCCGATTAAATAATAATATTGCATGATCACAACTTGAAATTGGTCTTAGAATTGGTTTTAGGCTAGGTTTCATGGGTATGTGATCCACCTCCCAAGAGCACATACCCAAGTCCTAGGTACACATACCCAAGTTTTGTGTACTTAGTGAAGAGCATCATAACTAAGATCCTTTATTAAGATTTCTAATTTTTGTGTAGTTTTTTGTTTGCATATTGGCCTGTTGTTTATCAAGATTAATATGTAATCTGTTGGGACTAAAAATTGCATGGTCAATTTTGAGAACCATTGAAAAAATCAAGCCCTTAAATGCTTTTGAAATGCATATGTGCAAGGTTGTACCCGGCTATCCTTTCGAGACCCCTAAGGTGTTTAATGCTTCTAGCACCTTTCATTCAACATGCCTAAGAATTTCGTGAAGTTAGATTGAATTTCTGAGCCTTTCTGCGAAGTCTTGTTTTGAGCAAGTTTCAAATCTGCATTTTACCCGTGTCAAATAGTGATCAGAGGCCCAGTTTGCATCTGAATATTTCTTACCTAGGAATGTGTCATGACTAGCCACTTTGGGGATGTTTAGTATGTATAAAAAAGAACCTATGTTTCAATTTTCAAGTCATTTCAAATCCGTTTGACTAGGTTTTGAATCCCTCAAAGTTGGTCAGTTACTGTTTTCATGCTTTTTGCACTTTGCACACATTTCTGGGAAGCCATGTTTGACATGTTGTAACTTTTGACCAGCTGACCCAAATGTTGAAATTCCTTTTGCGTTGCATTGTAGATATCAGATACTTGTCATGTTTCAAGTTTCAGCCCTTGACGAATCTATTTACACACTTTTTTGGGTCAATTCCATTTGCAAAAAATTGCTTTCAGTCAGTGTTCCTAATTGCAAATTTCTGAGTAGCCCACTTTGAACGCTCGCCATTTGTGCCTAGTTATTCGTCATGAGCCAAAATTGCATAGTCATACTCACCTCATGACAGAGTTTTAACACCCCATTTTTCATCTCCCCATGTGCTCATTTACCCAGTTTTCCAAGCCAAATCATAACCTTGTTTGTTGTTTTTCTGACGTGTTTTCTTGCAGGTAAATCTGAGAAGGCAACTTTGACAATGAATATCTTTTGACCCCAAATTTTTCATGAGATGAGATTCGAAAAATTGAGAGTATGTAGGACAAAGAGTCAGTGTGCTAGCTCTCAGAGCCCGATTAGGTGTCTTGTTCAGTTTTCAAGGGCAGTCAATGGACCTCCTGGCGCAAATTTGACAGTCTACAAGAAAATGATAAAGTGATTCTTATTTGATTAGTCAATGGTCAAATTTGGTTCTGATCAGTTCAAGGTGTGCAGTTGATCATTCCAGCATTTCAGTTGTTCGAAAATGAAATTTTTTTAGTCGGACCCGCTTTGGGATCCGACTGAATGCTCCAGGTTGAAGGGTTGATTCAAGATCATAAGGGTGTTGCTATCTGATAAAAGATGACCTATTCTTAATATGTGATTATTTTGGAAATCCAAGCTTCAGATTATTCAAAGAATAGGATGGATATGTTCATATATCCTTATATAAAGAAAAGGGGACTTGTTACTAGTCAAAGGTAAAGACAAGCAACAGTCCGCACATTAGAAGATGATATCATTTAAGTGGAATGCCAACGCAAGATTTAAGAGCGACTATGAGGCATATGATGGCATATGATAAATAAAAACTATAATGGCATGTTTAGTGGAATGTTTGAAGGAGCTCAATGCATTTTTAAAAAGGGGGCACAAACTGAAATAGCTAAGCCCATGCTTTCTTAAAAGATATGCATTATAAGAATACACCAGCCCAAAGAAAACAAACTCAAGGGCGGTTACAGGCATCAAACAAAGAAACTCATGCAAAATCGCAAGGAAGCAGCCCTTGCACAAGGAAAAGCCATCACCCAGCCTGTAGAAAGTTGCAGAAGAATGGTATGTTGGAGGGAGGTAGGGGAGCCTCATGAAGCAGCCAGTTAATGAAAAGGAGGAGATGCTGGAAGTAAACACAGTGCCAGTGAAATAAAAGGTCTTCCGTACACTGCAAAAGGCCAAAAATGTGTCACACAATGCTTGCAATATAAAATTTAGCACCAGTAATAAAAAGGAACAGCCGGCCAGCGAGAAGGATCATGCAATAGTGGAGCATCCAATTAAAGGAATGGAACTCACGAAACCAATAGTAGAAGATCACACATTATACAGAGAAGTCATCATCGTCAAGGCACAAACTAAGACCTTGTCACAACATAAAATGAGCATTCATGCATGTAATCAAAGATCCAACAATGAAAGAAGAAACCAATGCATATAAGAGGCTCAGGCTATATGGTGATAAAGAATCCTATGCACTTCACAAAGAGCAGCTGTAGTAGACATGGAGAATGTGGCATTGAAAGGAACCACCATACACATGGATTGAATCACACATTCAAAGCGATCTGCCAATAAGATGGGAGCAATAGTTCTAGGAAAGATCAAATCCTTGAGTGTAGAGGAAGCCGCAACATTCAAAGAAGCGACCATCCAGGCATCTACAGAGAGGTAGTGTCATGCACAGAGCAAGCCGTCCACATAGAGGAAGCTGGAAATTTAAAAATGAGCACTAGTCAAAAAGATGGAGAAGTTTCCCACATCCAAAGAGTAGTTCACGCAGTCAATGATGCTATGAAGAAAAACGACCACAGTCCCATGGCATAGGTGAAGCATCAGCAAAAAATAACACCCACAGATTTAAAAGGAAGACAGCTGCAGTTAAAGAAATGCTACGCGCAGTTAAAGGGCAGCATAAGCCACAGAGAGAAATAGTAAAAACTAATATCCCACATTTGTAGTATAGACGCGAATTTTGATATTTAAGTACTTTTGCAAGCAATAAGTTTGATGTCGGCAAGACTAAAGGCTTTTGGAAGCCAAGTTGATGGAGGTGGGGCCCGTGGTCGGCAGGCCAGTTGTAAACGCAGTCAAAGACTAATTTTTGAGCAAACACGCAATCATAATGAGAATGACGTCAACAGGAGGTACTTTGTCAAAAAGTTCCAAAATTCGGCGACTCGCTACCTCGCCACCGGAAAGTGGCGAGAAATTCCGGCTAGCGAGATAGTGAGGTCGCCGAAAAGACATAAAAATCCGGCGAGTTCCAAAGTGTTACGAGGGTCAATAGCAGTGCCATCAGTGAATCAACGTGCGACACGTGGCAGTCGGTCAATTGAAGGTTGACCCCGGATTCAAAGGGTCAGGAAAAATTGCAGAGTTAAAAATAATAATATTTTATTATTATTTGTGTTGAAAATGCACGTCAGTTTTTAAAATCAAACAAGGTTTTAATTCTAATATTAAGACATTAGATTATTAAAAAAATTTATGTGCAAACCTGATGTCTCTACCAGAGGACTATTTTTCAAATGAAGATTTCAGGCATTTTCGAGAGGCTAGATATGCCTTATCATATATCGCCGGAATCGGGTGAAGATGAACTTTCCAAATCTGGAGTCAGTTTTTGCACAGGTATCAGTCAATTTGAGCTACACGAAGTTTTCTATCAGGTACCTAAAGTGCAACCATATTCATACCAGGAAGTTCAGATTTATTTTTTGTCAAGATAATGACCTGGATATCAGTAGAAGGCAATGGAAATGCAGTTAGGGTCGAATTTGTCCTGATTTACTTAGTAAAAACTCTTTTTCACTGGCTTTTTCATGGGGAAATCAGATTTTTTGACAAGTAAAGGGTTTTCATCATTAGGCAAAGATATTTTGCAAAGTTTGTTACAGATTAATGATGAAACAAAATCAAATCTGAATGGGAGATGGAAGGAAGAAGTTATTCAGCTACAGAGGATTGAATTTCAAGTGGACACTTGTCATCTTCAGAATAGATCCGGGAATTCTTTCTCTACTATATCTTTCTTTCTTGCTTCCATTGATTGGGTTCCAGTTTTTGGGAAGAAAAAGTTCATTGCTGTGATACCATTGGGGATTCCAGTTTTTGCATTGTGAGACCATTGGTTCCAGTATTTTGACATGTTTCCATGAATGTGACACCATTTTCTTCAGCAGAACTCTCATGTGAACAGCATTGTAGAGATAATATAGATAGTTCTGAGATATTAGGTTGTTTCATGTTTTAATTTTATGCATCTGAATGTATAGTTTCAAGGAAAGGAATACATATGAGCAACAATTTCACTAGTTTTGTTTTGGTTCTTGTCTCCTGTCTTAGCAATCTGTAAGTCTTATGTGGTTTTCGAACAAAGATTTGAGACCCATTTGCATCCCTTTCAGGTTGTATGTTTGATGTATTTTGCTGTTGGACCAAAGGGCCAAGTAAATGCTCAATATGTTTAAACAAGGTTACTGGTTGTTTGAGAAGGATATTTTGTGAGAATGAGACCTAAATGAACACTGATGTCTGAATCACAAGGTGGTTGGATAGATTTGATGTTTGGGTATATGAGATACACCCTGATGTCACAGATGTATGTTTTGAATTCATGGAATTGCCCAATGGAGTAGGCACTGATCAGTTATAGGATCACTGGTTATACTGTTGCATTTTTGAAGTTTTGTTGAATCAACATCTTTAATCAAATGAATTTCCCTTTCATGTTGAAGAGCTCTAAACAGAATGCCCTCACTCAACTTATCAATTTCATTGTTTTGCATCTAGCTACTGCAGATATACGTTATTTCATAAGTTATTAGGAGAAATAAGGGTTTCTATCTGCTTTGCATTAGATTCAGTGTATGCTTTGACAACTGGTACCATATAAAGAATCTATAGGTCCACCCACCTAGGTTTTGCAGAGCTTGAAGTGCAGAAGGAGTATAGCCTTATAGTTGGCCTGGTGTCTGAATGGATGTGTTGATAATGGAAGTTAGCTACCCCTAGATGCATCTTGTTCTCATCAGGGTAATTGGAAATAGGTAACATTTTCAAACACCAACAAAATGGCGACTCTGCTGGGGACATAAGATGGCAATCCATTTTGTTGAAAGAACAGGAGCCTTTGATGTGAAACAGATTGGATATATCATATCAATAGCAAGATGTGTTCCTTTTCCTTGCTGAAGTTTCATGTTCCCTAGTTAAGCTTTATTCATTATCAGCAGTATGTTGAAACTGGATGAAAATTGTGTTCTATGACTGTCATAGGTCTATCTTCAATCAGTTCAATTTTTGCAAATACTGTAGAAAAAGTTTCAGAGTCAAGAATTCATTTATAAAGTATATTTTATTTTCAAGATGTCAGTGATCTGCAAGTTTCTCCTACATTGAAGGTCTGGTTCAGATTTGTCAAGTGACAAATTATGTTTTATTTCTCACCAAGTGTGAGTGGCGACTCTCAAATCTCTGTACCAGTTTGTTCCTAGTTGATTTCATTGCAAAATTTGGAAGGACTTTCAGTTGTATGGGCAGATCTGAAGCTTTTGGTAGTTTCTTGAAAAGGAGTTTCAAATTCTTGATAAGTTTTTAAGTGTTGGTTGCAATCTACTGTTATAAATAATTGAAATATAAAAATAGATCACAGTAGTGTTTTTTTCATTCCTCTTGCAAAGAGGTGGCGACTCTACAAAGTTTGATCAGTGGTGTAAAGGATTTTCAGTCTTGCACCTGTGCCAAATCAGCAGATCCAAGTTCAGTATCAGCACTGGAGGTATTTTGGTTTTCATGTTTTCTTTTCATGGAAGTCAAGTGTTTAAAGAAGTTGCCTCTATTTATTGATTTTCAGCACTAGAAAGAAGAGGTAGAAAGTTTGTTTTATGATGGAGTCAGATCTTAGATCTAAGATTAGTTCCCCAAATTCTGAGAGTTTGAAAATTGTGAGTAATAACATTGCTATGTTGAATAGACTGGTTTACAAAAGGATTGTCAGTCTTATAAGAATTGAAGTAGGCAGTACTCAAGGTCTAAGTGTCGAACAATGTTATTTAAGGCTTAAGTTAGTAATCAGTAAGATGCCTTTTCATTGTAGACCTGAGGAATCTTCCCTACCAAATATTTTCCTTGATGTTCTAGTACCCGATTCAGTAGATTGGCCAGCACCTATAAGGTTACAAACAATTTTGCAGACTAAAAAATTCATTGAGGAGATGGAAAGTGGTGATTATAAATTTCATGAAATATCTCCTAATGATAATGAATGTGCTGAAAGCCAAGGTAGCAATGAATGTAATGAATCCGTACAACAAGATAATCTGTCTTCTGAGTGTGAAGAGGTGGATTCAAATGTTAATGAATCAGGTAACAACAATCAGCATGAAAAAGATGGATATAAAAGAGAAGATAAATTTTGCTACAGTACATATGAAGTTGAAGAAAGTTGTAACAACAGTAGGTCTAATGATTGCCATGGTAAGAAAGAATGTTGTAATAATTCTGATTTTCCAAATTGCTACACTAAGGATCCTGTTGTTGTAAGTTCTTCATGTTATCCAGATAAATATAATCACAGCCAGGAGAAGATTTGTGAGGCAATCTTCTTGAGTTCTGATGAAATCTCTATTTTGTTGGCTCGTGAGTTTGAAAAGCACATAAGTATCTCTAAGGATCTTCATATTTTCTCTCATAATACTTTTTCATTCAGTCAAATCAATTCCCCAAAGTTTGATGTGGAAAAAGAGTTAGAATCCGAACAATCTTTGTTGGACTTTGGAGGTGTATATAACAGAACCTCAAATGTTTTTGCACATGACGATTTGCTGGATGTAGGGAATGTTAATGAAGGGAAGGTTAATGCTGTTTCGGGTTCTTTTCATGTTGATCTTGCTGGACATTGTTTTGATTTTTCATATGATGAGGAGGAAAACAGTGAGTGTTGTCAATCAGATTATAGATTTTCTTCATGTGCTAATAAGTCTTGTAAAGATGAGTTCAAGGTGTATTCCGACATTCAGTTTGATGAAGAAAATGATAGTGATCAGCATAGTCTAGATCAACACTTTCAGAATGAATTTTCATATATGGTGACTAATCAATATTTTGAGTGTGAAGAGGTTTCAGCAAAGGATAAATCTGATTCAAAGTGTAACATGGTTGCAAGTAGGCAACGATCAGATTTCACATACTCTTCATTTATGGAAGCACAAGGTGAGTTACCATCGGATTCATGTAACTCATTCAATGAAGTAGAATATCAAGCTTTTGTGTTTTCGATTGAAGGAATCCATGACTCAATCAGTAGTGATCAGTTTCACTTTCAGTCTAATGTCAGTTATTATGATCACACTGATTCGTATTCTCATAGTGAGCAAGGTGTAGAAAGTTTGTTTGATTTTTATATGCACTATGAAGATGGTATTAGCAGTTTTGTTTTGCCTAACGAAGTAATTGAAACTGTTGATATGATGGGTGAAACAAATAAGGATGAGAGTTTCAATTTTCCTCAGGAGAACATAAATGAAAATAAGGTGTTTGACAGAGGTAAAAAGTTCTAAAACTTTTCAGTGGCCTGCAGCCATCGTATGTACATAGTCTTGGTAGTTGTAGTTGTTTCCTTGCTTTCAATAAGCTGTTCGAGGGAAGTTCTAAAGTTTTTGGGAATGGTCTGCTTCCTCCAGAGATCTAAATCCTTGTCATGCCCACAAGGGGCATGCATCCCCAGACAGAGCCACTGTTGGGACTAAAAATTGCATGGTCAATTTTGAGAACCATTGAAAAAATCAAGCCCTTAAATGCTTTTGAAATGCATATGTGCAAGGTTGTACCCGACTATCCTTTCGAGACCCCTAAGGTGTTTAATGCTTCTAGCACCTTTCATTCAACATGCCTAAGCATTTCGTGAAGTTAGATTGAATTTCTGAGCCTTTCTGCGAAGTCTTGTTTTGAGCAAGTTTCAAATCTGCATTTTACCCGTGTCAAATAGTGATCAGAGGCCCAGTTTGCATCTGAATATTTCTTACCTAGGAATTTTTCATGACTAGCCACTTTGGGGATGTTTAGTATGTATAAAAAAGAACCTATGTTTCAATTTTCAAGTCATTTCAAATCCGTTTGACTAGGTTTTGAATCCCTCAAAGTTGGTCAGTTACTGTTTTCATGCTTTTTGCACTTTGCACACATTTCTGGGAAGCCCTGTTTGACATGTTGTAACTTTTGACCAGCTGACCCAAATGTTGAAATTCCTTTTGCGTTAAATTGTAGATATCAGAGAATTTTCATGTTTCAAGTTTCAGCCCTTGACAAATCCGTTTACACACTTTTTTGGGTCAATTCCATTTGCAGAAAATTGCTTTCAGTCAATGTTCCTAATTGCAAATTTCTGAGTAGCCCACTTTGAACGCTCGCCATTTGCGCCTAGTTATTTGTCATGAGCCAAAATTGCATAGTCATACTCACCTCATGACAGAGTTTTAACACCCCAGTTTTCATCTCCCCATGTGCTCATTTACCTAGTTTTCCAAGCCAAATCATAACCTTGTTTGTTGTTTTTCTGACGTGTTTTCTTGCAGGTAAATCTGAGAAGGCAACTTTGACAATGAATATCTTTTGACCCCAAATTTTTCATGAGATGAGATTCAAAAAACTGAGAGTATGTAGGACAAAGAGTCAGTGTGCTAGCTCTCAGAGCCCGATTAGGTGTCTTGTTCAGTTTTCAAGGGCAGTCAATGGACCTCCTGGCGCAAATTTGACAGTCTGCAAGAAAATGATAAAGTGATTCTTATTTGATTAGTCAATGGTCAAATTTGGTTCTGATCAGTTCAAGGTGTGCAGTTGATCATTCCAGCATTTCAGTTGTTCGAAAACGAAAATTTTTTTAGTCAGACCCGCTTTGGGATCCGACTGAATGCTCCAGGTTGAAGGGTTGATTCAAGATCATAAGGGTGTTGCTATCTGATAAAAGATGACATATTCTTAATATGTGATTATTTTGGAAATCCAAGCTTCAGATTATTCAAAGAATAGGATGGATATGTTCATATATCCTTATATAAAGAAAAGGGGACTTGTTACTAGTCAAAGGTAAAGACAAGCAACAGTCCGCACATTAGAAGATGATATCATTTAAGTGGAATGCCAACGCAAGATTTAAGAGCGACTATGAGGCATATGATGGCATATGATAAATAAAAACTATAATGGCATGTTTAGTGGAATGTTTGAAGGAGCTCAATGCATTTTTAAAAAGGGGGCACAAACTGAAATAGCTAAGCCCATGCTTTCTTAAAAGATATGCATTATAAGAAGACACCAGCCGAAAGAGGACAAACTCAAGGGCGGTTACAGGCATCAAACAAAGAAACTCATGCAAAATCGCAAGGAAGCAGCCCCTGCACAAGGAAAAGCCATCACCCAGCCTGTAGAAAGTTGCAGAAGAATGGTATGTTGGAGGGAGGTAGGGGAGCCTCATGAAGCAGCCAGTTAATGAAAAGGAGGAGATGCTGGAAGTAAACACAGTGCCAGTGAAATAAAAGGTCTTCCGTACACTGCAAAAGGCCAAAAATGTGTCACACGATGCTTGCAATATAAAATTTAGCACCAGTAATAAAAAGGAACAGCCGGCCAGCGAGAAGGATCATGCAATAGTGGAGCATCCAATTAAAGGAATGGAACTCACGAAACCAATAGTAGAAGATCACGCATTATACAGAGAAGTCATCATCGTCAAGGCACAAAGTAAGACCTTGTCACAACATAAAATGAGCATTCATGCATGTAATCAAAGATCCATCAATGAAAGAAGAAACCAATGCATATAAGAGGCTCAGGCTATATGGTGATAAAGAATCCTATGCACTTCACAAAGAGCAGCTGTAGTAGACATGGAGAATGTGGCATTGAAAGGAACCACCATACACATGGATTGAATCACACATTCAAAGCGATCTGCCAATAAGATGGGAGCAATAGTTCTAGTTAAGATCAAATCCTTGAGTGTAGAGGAAGCCGCAACATTCAAAGAAGCGACCATCCAGGCATCTACAGAGAGGCAGTGTCATGCACAGAGCAAGCCATCCACATAGAGGAAGCTGGAAATTTAAAAATGAGCACTAGTCAAAAAGATGGAGAAGTTTCCCACATCCAAAGAGTAGTTCACGCAGTTAATGACGCTATGAAGAAAAATGACCACAGTCCCATGGCATAGGTGAAGCATCAGCAAAAAATAACGCCCGCAGATTTAAAAGGAAGACAGCTGCAGTTAAAGAAATGCTACGCACAGTCAAAGGGCAGCATAAGCCACAGAGAGAAATAGTAAAAACTAATATCCCACATTTGTAGTATAGATGTGAATTTTGATATTTAAGTACTTTTGCAAGCAATAAGTTTGATGTCGGCAAGACTGAAGGCTTTTGGAAGCCAAGTTGACGGAGGTGGGGCCCGTGGTCGGCAGGCCAGTTGTAAACGCAGTCAAAGACTAATTTTTGAGCAAACACGCAATCATAAAGAGAATGACGTCAGCAGGAGGTACTTTGTCCAAAAGTTCCAAAATCCGGTGACTCGCTACCTCGCCACCGGAAAGTGGCAAGAAATTCCGGCTAGCGAGATAGCGAGGTCGCCGAAAAGACATAAAAATCCGGCGAGTTCCAAAGTGTTACGAGGGTCAATAGCAATGCCATCAGTGAATCAACGTGCGACACGTGGAGACCTCGAAAAGACATAAAAATCCGGTGAGTTCCAAAGTGTTACGAGGGTCAATAGCAGTGCCATCAGTGAATCAACGTGCGACACGTAGCAGTCGGTCAATTGAAGGTTGACCCCGGATTCAAAGGGTCAGGAAAAATTGCAGA
Source organism: Cupressus sempervirens (assembly GCA_028749045.1). Taxonomy (NCBI): domain Eukaryota; kingdom Viridiplantae; phylum Streptophyta; class Pinopsida; order Cupressales; family Cupressaceae; genus Cupressus; species Cupressus sempervirens. The sequence goes on along the minus strand of CM053790.1, from coordinate 248,987,364 downwards.
GTTAAAAATAATAATATTTTATTATTATTTGTGTTGAAAATGCACGTCAGTTTTTAAAATCAAACAAGGTTTTAATTCTAATGTTAAGACATTAGATTATTAAAAAAATTTATGTGCAAACCTGATGTCTCTACCGGAGGACTGTTTTTCAAATGAAGATTTCAGGCATTTTCGAGAGGCTAGATATGCCTTATCATATATCACCGGAATCGGGTGAAGACGAACTTTCCAAATCTGGAGTCGGTTTTTGCACAGGTATCAGTCAATTTGAGCTACACGAAGTTTTCTATCAGGTACCTAAAGTGCAACCATATTCATACCAGGAAGTTCAGATTTATTTTTTGTCAAGATAATGACCTGGATATCAGTAGAAGGCAATGGAAATGCAGTTAGGGTCGAATTTGTCCTGATTTACTTAGTAAAAACTCTTTTTCACTGGCTTTTTCATGGGGAAATTAGATTTTTTGACAAGTAAAGGGTTTTCATCATTAGGAAAAGATATTTTGCAAAGTTTGTTACAGATTAATGATGAAACAAAATCAAATCTGAATGGGAGATGGAAGGAAGAAGTTATTCAGCTACAGAGGATTGAATTTCAAGTGGACACTTGTCATCTTCAGAATAGATCCGGGAATTCTTTCTCTACTATATCTTTCTTTCTTGCTTCCATTGATTGGGTTCCAGTTTTTGGGAAGAAAAAGTTCATTGCTGTGATACCATTGGGGATTCCAATTTTTGCATTGTGAGACCATTGGTTCCAGTATTTTGACATGTTTCCATGACTGTGACACCATTTTCTTCAGCAAAACTCTCATGTGAACAACATTGTAGAGATAATATAGATAGTTCTGAGATATTAGGTTGTTTCATGTTTTAATTTTATGCATCTGAATGTATAGTTTCAAGGAAAGGAATACATATGAGCAACAATTTCACTAGTTTTGTTTTGGTTCTTGTCTCCTGTCTCAGCAATCTGTAAGTCTTATGTGGTTTTGGAACAAAGATTTGAGACCCATTTGCATCCCTTTCAGGTTGTATGTTTGATGTATTTTGCTGTTGGACCAAAGGGCCAAGTAAATGCTCAATATGTTTAAACAAGGTTACTGGTTGTTTGAGAAGGATATTTTGTGAGAATGAGACCTAAATGAACACTAATGTCTGAATCACAAGGTGGTTGGATAGATCTGATGTCTGGGTATATGAGATACGCCCTGATGTCACAGATGTATGTTTTGAATTCATGGAATTGCCCAATGGAGTAGGCACTGATGAGTTATAGGATCACTGGTTATACTGTTGCATTTTTGAAGTTTTGTTGAATCAAAATCTTTAATCAAATGAATTTCCCTTTCATGTTGAAGAGCTCTAAACAGAATGCCCTCACTCAGCTTATGAATTTCATTGTTTTGCATCTAGCTACTGCAGATATACATTATTTCATAAGTTATTAGGAGAAATAAGGGTTTCTATCTGCTTTGCATTAGATTCAATGTATGCTTTGACAACTGGTACCATATAAAGAATCTATAGGTCCACCCGCCTAGGTTTTGCAGAGCCTGAAGTGCAGAAGGAGTATAGCCTTATAGTTGGCCTGGTGTCTGAATGGATGTGTTGATAATGGGAGTTAGCTGCCCCTAGATGCATCTTGTTCTCATCAGGGTAATTGGAAATAGGTAACATTTTCAAACACCAACATAATCATTGTAGATTTATGTTAAAATCCTGATGCAAGAGCATCTTGGGTATAAGGGCAATCTTGCATCACCCAAAAATATTTTATTTTCAACCTTTTCTATTTTAATAAGGACTAGTAGACTGGGTGGTTACTATTTATGGGAACTTTCTATTTTTAGTAAGTCTATCATACAAGCTCAGAATATTCTCATTTTCTACAGGAAGGTTCATTTTAGAGATATAAGCCTACCATAAAATCTCATTGCTCCAACATAAGTATCCAAGAATTTATTACAAGTTTTTGGTGGAAAAATTTGTAGAAAAATCCTTAGGCTCACCATTAGAGGCCTTAGAGTGCCTAGATGAGGTCTAAAAACTTGACAAAAGGGTGCTAGCATAGTTTTGAGCTTGTAGATTGGGAGCTGGCATTTCTAAAAATTGATTATAATAGCCAATTGGAGCAACGGTTCGTGAGTTATGACCTTCAAAACTTGGGCTACTGAAATTTCTAAAATAATTTGTCAAAGATGTATTTAGCCGATTCTATGTGTATTGTTAGGGTCTGTCGGCCCTAGCTATTAACTTTGAGCATCTAGAACCTTCCCAAGTGGCATAAAACTGCCTATTTAAGAAAGGCCCAAACATTGTCTAGGATAGCTCAGGGTGATAGTTCACAGCATTTGTAAGGAAACTTGGCAATAAAGAATATAACCATTTCCACATAACCCATAATAGATCTAAAATAAACATGAAATTAAAATCCACATGCAAGAGAATAGACAACATACCCACAAAATGTGACACAAGATATACCCTGGGAAACCATCATTGAGGGAAAAACCCAGCCTCCAAAAGCATCCATCATCATGTATTATTCAGAAAAAATACCATTGCCATACAACCATGGAAGCCTTCATGGCCATAGCCACAACCGAACAAACTATGTGAACAAGCATAAATTCACACATCCCATGCCATGCTTCCAACCTTCACAAATGCTCCCTTGGCTAACCTGTCAAGCCTTGTCTCGCTCGACTCTTGCCTTTTTTCTTCTCCTTGTCACTCTTTCTCTCTCTTTCTCTACAACAACTACTCTTGTGGCTGCTTATATAGTAGCAAGTCCCACAAAACCACCAAGTGGTATTACATAAACCATGTGCTAAAACCATGTGCTACCTAATCCACTGACCCACATTTAATATTGGGCATTTAATTCTTTTCCCCAATATTAAATAATTACATGAAATATTTTCACAATGTTACAATACAACTCATCAAGAATATTCCATGGGAATCTTTACATGTTGCACGTCCATCTAGGCACAACATTACATAATAAAATAAAATAATAAAATAATAAAATAACAATATTATGCAATGTGTACACCAAGCACATCCACCATCATGGATCAAAATACACCAAGTGCTCCATCCTGGTACCTGCAACAAAATCAAAGTATCCAGCATCTCAAACATGAATGATCTCACCTCCTATTATGCCACTCCCACTGGACATACATAAAAGCCATCCAAAGAGAAAACCACCCAACCTGTTGCATTAGAAGATCATAAAATCCTGTACCAACTGAAATTCCAAGCACAAAAAACCTGATCCAAAGGTAATCACATGTATCTGTAGTTGTCAAAATATTCATAGCTAAAATAGCACCCACAGCAAGTGCCAAACCCATTCAACTATCCATACCTCAAAGGTATAACAAGTGAATCTCATATCATTGACATATCCAATCTGCAACCTGCAATCACAAGCCTCAAGAGCAATACCTACCACATATATACCAAAAAGCTCCCACTGCAAAAGATAATGTCAAATCTATAACCAATTCACTCAAAACATCTCAAAGAAGTGAATCCATGTAGTATCAAGGACATCCACAATACATAATCCAATATCCTGCAAGAATAACTCTCATAACAAGTCTCCAATAGTCTCCAAGTTCTCCACAACCAACAGAGGAAAGAGATAAAAAAATAACCATGTCATCTCTCACATGAACACAAACCAGTGATCACAATCTCTAACCAATCTCAAATCCAATGTAAGCAAAACTAAACATCCAGGAAGATAACCAAGACTGGAGAAACCATACAAATCAAACCTGTATCATGTCCTTCTACACACACCTCTAGATGTAAACTGTGCAAGTATGATCTCCTCCATAAAACCCCAAAAAGAAGCCTCAACAACACTCAAACCATACCATATAACTAATCATGGATGTAAGCCTCTCACAAGAAGATCAAACTCATAAACCCATTCCTAAACCAAGGAATAACCATTCCTAATCCAAGGAAAATGCCCAATATAAAACTATCTCCCAAACTCAACCAGCATAACAACATATGCACATGGAGATAACCAATGCTAAATCATCTCTCAAATGAACCCTCAAGAACTAACTCATGTACCATAGCTCAAGATCCTTATCCATGAAAGACAAGCATAAATATAATGTAACTAAGAGAAACAATGGGCTATACCTCTCAAGTAGCAAACCGTCAAGTAGACCAAGAGTGGGGAATGAGAATGCTCATCAAGATACCCAAGTCTCCAACCAAGACTCATCTAAGAACAATCTCCTCTCAAGTCCATATCAGGTGACTGCCCCTCGGACTTCCTATTGAAACCATCAACTGTCCCAACAAATACTTCTCTAATCCAAGAGAAATCAGCATCACCACTGTCTCTAAGTATCCATGAGCACCTGTAACCAATCAATCCATGCCAAATCCAAATGAAACATAGCAATATCATGAAGTATCCAACTTATGATCAGTGTACTCAATACCAAGAAACTAAACCAAGATCAATGTCAAAGTTCCAACCATGGCCTCAGGAACATAAACATGACAACATGATCTTACCATCTCAACTAAAGAGATAACATACTCCATATGAACACACTATAACATGTGACAACTCTAAACGCGTATCAAGAGTATACCATGACATAATAATGAAACCATCCTCACACCAAGGATAACATGCCAAATAAAAACATAAACCACACCTTTGCCAAGAACCCTGTGAGTCCTCAAGATGCAACCATCTCCACACACCATAAAAAAAACCATCTCCACATACCAGGAAGAACCATCTCCACATACCATGAAGATAACCAAGAACTCCATGAGTCCTCAAGATCTAACCATCTTCAAACACCATGAAGATAACAAGTGCACCATGCAAATGTCAAAGATGCTTCTGCAACAACAAGATCTAAGACAAAAATCCAACATCTGCAAACACTCAATAAATAAATCAATGCCAACAACTCCCACTCAACCGTGGTACCAATTCACCTATGGCATCATAAAATCCATCCTCTCCAAACCAAGAAGATATAAACCAAACCAGGAACTAATCCTGCACTGTCACCCCATCACTATCACAAGCTCCCACTAAATCGTGTATCCAAGCTATCCATGACATCATGATGAAAAATAACCATCCTCTAACCATGAGAATCAACCAAGGCATCAAACCATCAAAGAACTCAAAGTGCACATCATGAGCTCCTCAAAAGAAACCAAATAACCATGATCCTCAACCAAGAAGATATACCACCATAACTAAATCAGAAATCCAAGCTAATGAACATCAAAGATGTACTTATATAACCAATCATGTCATGCCAAAATCTATGACACCATGATCACATCCATGAATCGAGCATCTGGCTCTCAATATGTCCAACCTGTCAGTATAAAATAGTCAACCACAATCCTCCACCATGACTGTACCTGGTAACAACATCTCATCCCTTCTACATGAAGAAAATAGTAAATCATGTGACTTAGGGCATAGACAACCCAAATCCAAGCCACCAATCTGAATATGCATCAATAATGAAAGATCAATGGGCAAAGACAACCCATAACCAAGCTATAAATGCGACCTATAAGTATAGACCGCTTACAACACTGCACAACTTGTAGACCCAACAAGTCATCATGCATATCCAAATCCAAACACTGATAACTATATCATCATGAGACCAATCTGAAATATGAACTGAGTATACAATGACATCAAATCTTAAATCTTCCAATGCCATAAACTCACAATGTTACCATACTCAAAATATACCTATAAATTGTTCAGATGAATATTTCAACAAATAAATCATGCCAAACCTGCACCAAATCTGAACCAATGTGTAGAGCTCTCCAAGAGCTTTCCGTTGACTGCTCAAAGTCCAAAATCTGACTCCGTATGCCCAAGTTATACCCTAATCCGTGCTCAAAATAAACAACATCTGACTTTAGGGCTCTAAAAATCTAACAAAATTTTAAAATCATAGAACCAAGCCTACACCATGTTGTAGTGCTCTGAATTAGCTTTCCAACGCTTGTAAGAACTCTGAAATCCGATATTCTGAGAGAAAGTTATGGCCATTTTACTAAGACAGTCTTTTTACCATTTTCAGTACGATTTTTTATTTTTTATTTTTTTAGTGACGAAAATTTTGACGGGATTAAATTTGACGGCCATCATGGGTTGAAACCAAAAAACTCTTTCATTTCCTCTGAACATGGCCAAACTAGGGCATATTATATATCAAAATTTATGGAAATGTCGACCCGAATCCAATGGTGAGGTCTGTTTTTACCTAGGAGGTCATTTTTGCAAGCTACCCTCCAAAACCCTCATTTTAAATGAGACATCCAAAAAAATCCTTTTGTCCAAAAAATTTCACATGCCCAAATATTTTAACATCCCATCATAACAGCAAATCCAAAACCCTCAGATCTGCAATAAATCATTCATATATCTTGCCCTTTCTTTTATCCTCTCATGCATTCCCATGGATTTAATCTAGGGTTACAAATAATAAAACCATAGCTCTGATACCACTTGTAAGAAAACTTGGCAATAAAGAATATAACCGTTTCCACATAACCCATAATAGATCTGAAATAAACATGAAATTAAAATCCACATGCAAGAGAATAGACAACATACCCACAAAATGTGACACAAGATATACCTTGGGAAACCCTCATTGAGGGAAAAACCCAGCCTCCAAAAGCATCCATCATCATGTATTATTCAACAAAAATACCATTGCCATACAACCATGGAAGCCTTCATGGCCATAGCCACAATCGAGCAAACTATGTGAACAAGCATAAATCCACACATCCCATGCCATGCTTCCAACCTTCACAAATGCTCCCTTGGCTAACCTGTCAAGCCTTGTCCCGCTCGACTCTTGCCTTTTTTCTTCTCCTTGTCACTCTTTCTCTCTCTTTCTCTACAACAACCACCCTTGTGGCTGCTTATATAGTAGCAAGTCCCACAAAACCATCAAGTGGTATTACATAAACCATGTGCTACCTAACCCACTGACCCACATTTAATATTGGGTATTTAATTCTTTTCCCCAATATTAAATAATTACATGAAATATTTTCACAATGTTACAATACAACTCATCAAGAATATTCCATGGGAATCTTTACATGTTGCACGTCCATCTAGGCACAACATTACATAATAAAATAAAATAATAAAATAACAATATTATGCAATGTGTACAACACCCATTATCTCAACAGCATTGTCTTGCAGATTACTATAATGAGGGTGCCCATTTGGGTTAGCATATTATAATTGAGAATTTTGTAATTCCGCATTTTTGGCAATAATAAGAAGTTCATTTTTTTTTTCACATTTGATGTTATTTCTTTGTTTCTGTTATGAGTTTATGGTATTAAGGGGAGTCCCCTACATCAAGTGGTATCAAAGATAGAGTTCTTGAGTGTGTGGATAGATTTTTGACTATGAGGTAGTTCATACCAGGACCATGGTTTGGGCTGAGCATCTAGATAGATCTCTGATTATGAGGCAGTTTGCACTAGGGTTTTAACAGAAGCATGAAAATGCCTCCATGAAAAGAGCATGGTGGAAGAGTTGTGGGTTTTACACCTGAGGGTTTTTGAGCCCTCCAAAGACAAATGCAAGCATTGAAAGAACAAATGTGTAGAATGAATCTTCCCATAAGAGATGAAAATGAGGATGAGGATGAAGTAGAAGAGAATGTCAAAGTAGAGGTCATTCTAAAACTAGAGGAAGAGAGGATTTTTAGGGCCATTTCCAAGATTGGAAAAAGACCTAAGTTTGAGGTTCCCACATTTTCAGGAAATCTTAACCTAGAAGAGCTGATTAATTGGATCATTGAACTAGAGGAGTACTTTGAGTATGAAGATATTGAGGATCTGAATAGGGTCAAGTTTGCAAAAGAAAAATTGAAGGGACATGCAAAGATCTAGTGGCAAGAGGTTTAGTTGGAACGAAATAGAAAGGGAAAGGAAAAAATTACCAGATGGGATCAGATGATAGCTAAAATGAAGCAAAAATTCATTCCTATGGATTATGAGCTTGATCTGTTAAAGAAGATGCAAGGAATAAAGCAAGTAGGAAAATTTGTTCAAGAGTATACTGAGGAGTTCTACCAAGTTCTCATTAGAACTGGCCATGCAAAAGCTAATAAGGAGAAAGTTTCTCATTATCCTAAAGGGTTTAGGCCCAACATTCAGGATGAGCTAAGTCTAGTTTGGATGAACAATATTGATGAGCCATACCAGTTTGCACTAAGAGTTGAGGAGAAACTGAGCAAGAAGTTTGACAATAAGAATAGTGGAATAGGTCATGGTGGAAGATCTAGTGGTGATCTTATGGAGGATATAATGATGATCATAAGAACAAGGATGAGGCTAGAAGTAGCATCTAGAACCAAAGGGGAAACAATTCCAATAATTTCCATGATCAAAACAATAAAAATCAGAGAGGAAGAGGTAGAGGACAAGGATCTGGAAGAGGAGACTTCTATGAAAAATGTTTTCACTGTGGGGAAGAAGGGCATAGATCATTTGAATGTACCTAGTGCCAAGGAAGGATAGATCAAAGAAAAAAAGGTCAGGGAAGAGTTGCACATGTTGATAAAGATGCCAGATCCTTAGATTCTAAAGATGCTAAAAGAGGAGAAGTCCTAGTTAACAGAAGAGTCTTACTGAGTGGTGAACATGAACCTGATCAAAGAAATAGTTTTTTTCAAATAAGGTGCATATATGAAGATAAGTGTTGTTATGTTATCATTGATGGTGGAAATACTAACAATCTGGTGTCAAAAATGATGGTCACTAAGTTGAAGCTGAAGATATAGAAACACCTGCATCCATATTGTATGCTTGGGTGCAAGATGACCACAAGGTTATGGTTAATTAGCAGTGCTAAGTGAAGTTCAAGATTGGAAGCTACCAAGGTGAGCTACTATGTGATATCATACCTATGGATATATGTCATATGTTGCTGGATAGGCTGTGGCAGTTTGATAGGCATGCTGTACATGCTAGATGAGCAAATACCTACACTCTAACTAAGGATGGAGTGAAACATAAGTTGAAGCTGTTGAAGGATAAAGATGAAAAGGTATGTAGTGCTTCTAGAATATGTTTTGTTGATGGAAATGACTTACTTAAAGGTATGAAACATGAGCATATGTGTTTTTCTATAATTCCTAAAGATAGTAAAGAAGTAGAGGAGGTACCTGTAGAAGTTGTAGATATGTTGGAAGAGTTTTTTGATATTGTATCAAATAATGTACCTGATGGATTGCCCCCAATGAGGAAGATTAGTCACTAGATGGATTTGGTTCTAGGAGCTAGTTTTCCAAAAAAGGCAACACATAGAATGACACTTGCAAAAAGTGAAGAGTTGAACAGGCAAGTTCATGAGTTGTTGCAGAAGGGGTTGATTCGAGAGAGTTTGAGTCCATGTGCTATACCAGCAGTGTTAGCACCAAAGAAGAATGGAGAATGGAGGATGTGCACAAATTATTGTGCTATCAACAAGGTCACCATCAAGTATAGATTTCCTTTGCCAAGGATGGATGATATTATGAATTGTTTAAGTGGAGCTTAGTATTTCAAAAAGATAGATATAAAGAGTGGGTACCATTAGATTTGTATAAGAGAAGGTGATGAGTGGAAGACTACTTTCAAGATAAGGGAAAGACTGCATAAGTGGTTAGTCATGCCTTTTGGGCTAACCAATGCATCAAGTACTTTCATGAGGCTCATGAATGAGGTACTGAAGGAGTTTTTGGATAAGTTTTTCATTGTTTACCTAGATAATATATTGATCTTTAGTAAGACATTGTAGGAGCATTTGATTCATATTTGCAAGGTGTTTGAAAATTTGAGGGAAGAAAAGTTGCTGATAAACTTGAAGAAGTGTAGTTTTGTAAAGAAAGAGTTGGTGTATCTAGGATTTGTAGCTCAAGAGAAGGTCTAAAAATGGACCTAGAGAAAGTGAAGTCTATCCTTGAATGGCCTACTCCAAGGAGTGCGACAAAGGTAAGATCTTTTCATGGACTCACTACATTTTACAAAAAGTTCATAAGAAGTTTTAGCAGTATTTGTGGACCCTTGACTGAAACAATGAGAGGAGATAGGAAAGAGTTTAAGTGAACTATTGGGGCAGATAAGAGTTTCAATCTATTGAAACAAAAAGTTACTAAGAAACTTATTTTAGCACTTCCTAATATTAACAAGGTGTTTTAAGTAGACTATGATGCTAGTGGTACTGCAATAGGAGCTATTTTGAGCCAAGAAGGTATACTTGTTGCTTATTTTAGTGAGAAGTTTAATGATGCAAAAATAAAATATTTTGTTTATGATTAGGAGTTTTATGCCATAGTTCAAGCATTGAAGAAGTGGAGACAACATCTTCTTCCCAAGGAGTTTTTTTTGTATATTGATTATCAAGCTTTGCAATATTTGAATAGTCAAGGAAAATTAAACCAAAGACATTTAAAGTGGGTTGAGTTTTTATAGAGTTATACATTTCTTTTGAAACATAGAAGTGGGAAGTCTAACAAAGTTGCAAATGCTTTTAGTAGAAGACAACTTTTGCTAATAGAAATACAGATAGAGGTGGTTGGGTTCAAGGAACTTAGTACATTGTATCTAGATGATCCTGATTTTGGTGAGGCATGGAAGGCTTGTACAAAACCTATTACACTTGACAAGACAAAGTGGTTGGATTTTATGATCCAAGACAATATGTTGTTCAAAGGAAGCCATTTGTACATTCCAAGAAGTTAAATGAGAGAGAACCTCATCAAGGAGAAGCATAATGGAGGATTGGTTGGACATTTTGGTAGAGATAAAACTATAGCTTTGGTTGCTGAATTTTTTTATTGGCCACAATTATAGCAAGATGTGATGAAGTTTGTACAAAGTTGTCAAGTATGTTAGATGGTGAAAGGAGTGAAGCAGAATATAGGGTTGTATTAGCTAGTACCTGTACTAGAGAAGCTACGATAAGATGTCAGCATGGATTTTTTTTCTTGGCTTACCAAGGACACAAGGTGGGCATGATTATATTTTTGTGGTTGTTGATAGGTTTTCAAAGATGGCACATTTTATTCCTTGCAAGAAGATTAGTGATGCTGTTCATGTAGCAAAGTTATTTTTTATAGAAGTGGTGAGATTACATGGTTTGCCAAAGAGTATAGTTTCAGATCGAGATACCAAATTTGTTGGGTATTTCTAGCATACACTATGGAAGAGATTGAAGAAAAATTTGAAGTTCAATTCATCAAACCATCCATAAACTAATGGACAGATAGAAGCCGTGAATTGCAATTTGAGAAACTTGCTAAGATGCTTGGTTGGATATAAACCAAAAGGATGGGATATGATTTTACCATAGGTGGAATTTGCATATAATAATTCTGTTAATAGGAGTACTGGTAAATCACCATTCTAGATTCTATATGGGAGTAGTCCCAGAAATGTTTCTGAATTGAGGGAGTTGGACAAGGGAGAGATAAGTAGTGCTGAAGTAGAGGATTTTGTTGAACATTTGAAGAACATCCATGAGGAGGTGAGGAAGCACATCATAAAGATGAATACATAGTATAAGGCTAAGGCATATGTGAAAAGGAGATACAAGGAATTTCAAATAGGAGATGAAGTCATGGTTCATTTGAGAAAGGAGTGTTTTATAGTAGGTACATATAATAAGTTGAGTATGAAGAAGTTTGCACCATACAAGTGTTAGAAATGATTGAAAGGATCATGAATGAAGAGAAATGGAATTGGTAAAGAATGTTTCAATCACTATTTTGTCATTGATGTCAAACTTGCTACTTGTCAGAATGAAAATTGCTTAAGTGATCCAAATACTATCAATTGGTTGATTGACAAGGAGGTGGTAATCAATAAGATATAACTAGAGTACCTAGAGAAAGGTTGAAGTTATGATGTTGTAATGAAGTACAAGGATCAACTAAGCCATTGATGAAATAGTGTATTGATGACATACTCTAAGACACAGAGGATGGACACACTAAGACATATCAAAGATCTAAGGATTAACTAAGTTCTAGTTAGGTGCTGAACAAATTTTTAGTTGAAGCCGAGCAAGTTCAACTTTAGTGTGTGTCGAGTGATCTTCAGGTGTCGAGCAAGATACAGGTGCCGAGAAAGATATAGAAGGTGTCGAGCATCAGTAAATAATATTAAGAAGTTGAGTAACATAGAAGGTGCCGAGCATCAATAAACCAATTATGCTGAGTTGCTACATTATTTTGAAAAGTTAAAGATTCACCAAATTTGAGCCGACATGGTAGTTATCTAGAATTTTGTGAACCAGATAGAAGATTAGAATGATGAGCTAGTGGCACTGAACACTATGTAAAATGTTTTTGGTGAATGCTAATAGATTTATCATGAAGTTTCTAGATAGAAATAAGATATGGGACATATACATTGTATCCTACCTAATCCATTGAAACCCTAAAGTTGGAGAGGGATATTTGAGCGAGATATCAAGAACATAACTTCTATATAAGGAGTTACAGGTCAGAGATCAAATATGCATGCATGAGAGGGAGTTGGTCATAAGTGTGATCATGTGAAGAAGCCAAGAGGAGTAAGAACAGAGCATCAAGACTTTGAATTGATCGAGTGACTAGAGAGAGCATTGGCATAATGAGTAGAAGAACTGAAGGAGACAGATCTTGAAGGGTGAACAAGTTGTCAGCACTGTAAAGGAGGAAAGCCAAGCAAAGAAGAGAACTGAAGAAGTGATCTAAAATCTACATAGTTAGGGTTGCAATTTGTATTAGGTCAAAACCCTTCTAATACTTTCTTACCATTGTATTAGATATTGAAACCCTACATTGCTAGGTTAGCTTAATAGCTAGGTGGATAAGCCTCAGGAAAAGGATAAAGAGATCCCCAGGAGAAGGACAAAGAGATCCTCAAGAGAAGGACAAAGAGATCCTTAGGAGGAGGATAGGAGATCCTTAGAGAGGGATGAAAGATTCTTTTGAGAAGGTGACTGAAAATCCCATGGACTTGGGTGAGCCTAACAGCTCTATGTATATCCTTTAATAGGGTGACATTCCAAGTTGAATGTTCTTAAATCCTTTAACAAGGTCACATTTAACAATGTGCTATAGCCTTTAACAGGGTAGACCATTAGAAGTGGTTGAAATCAATTGCATAGTTATTTTGTGAGTATCATCCCCACTCCAGTTTTACCTTCTTATTCTTGGAGGGTTTTTGGGTTATCAAATCCTTAGTGTTATAGTGTGATGCATGTTTACTTTTCATGATTATTTAATGTTCAATTGCATGCATGATAATTTCAGTTATGGATTTGTAGAAAAAGTTGTATTGGACATCATTGGAACTTGGATAACTGATTCACTCCCCCCCCCCCCCCACTCTCAGTTATTCTAAAGAGTTCTAACAATTGGTATCAAAGCCATCTATTTCAAGGTACTAGCAGCAAGAAGATCAAGATGTCCAAGAGAGAAGTTCCCAAGCTAAACAAAGACAACTTTGTTGCATAGAAAAGTTTGATGAAGCTACACCTCGGATCAGTAGGGAAACTATGCATAGACCTCAATCATAATTGACCATGTAGACCCTGCAGGACCCCTCACTGTAGATGACATGAGCAAGAAGAAAGAGCACAATAAAGCAATGTTAGATATTGCTTCAGCACTAAGCTATGCTTGGTATGATGACATCAAAGGATGTGATACTTCACATCAGATGTGGGAAACATTATCAAGAATCTATAGAGGAGATGATAATGTCAAGAGAGCCAAAAGAGAAAGCCTAAGAGAAAAATTTGATGATATGAAATGGAAGAAGGAGAGAATGCTTCTCAATATGGTGCAAGAATGAAGGAAGTAGTTAGTGCCATAAGAAGTCTAGGAGGACAGCTAGCAGAAGAAATAGTATGTAGCAAATACTTGAGAACTTTGCTTCCCATCTATGCTATAAGAGTATTAGCCATCCAAGAGCTAAGGTGTGTACCAGGCAACACAGTGACATTTGAAGGAATAATTGGAAGACTCACTACCTTTGAGCTATCCAACTTTGACAACTACAAGTCAAAATTTTTTTAATCTACATTCAAAGCTAAGATGAAAATGAAAGACAATGAGGAGGTTCAAACAAAGAAAAAGAATGGAAAAGGAAAGTATGTATCCAGTGATAGCAGCACTGATGAAGATGATGTAGACCAATTGGAGGAATTACTAGCAAGAAGATTTCATAGAGGAAAGGGTAAATTCAAAGGTAAGCTACCAATCATTTGTTTCAATTGTAATGGATTTGGTCACATTGCAGCCAGATGCACACAAAAGAAAAATTACAAGGATGGTGGCAACTTCAAGAACAAGAAAGAGGAAAACAAGGACTACAAAGGTAAAGGCAAAAGATGCTACATTGTTGAAGAAGACTCTAATGAGAATGATGATGAAGTAGTCTATGTGGCTATGAAAGATGAATCAGATGAAGAGGAAGCAACTACTTTGGTAACCTGCATGAACAAAAATGACAGATGGATCATAGATAGCAGATGCTCTCATCACATGACTAGAGACAAAAGTAAGTTCATTACCTTTATTCAATATGAAGGAAATAGTGTTAGATTTGGTAACAATGCACCATGTCAGATCGAAGGGAAAGGTAGTATCAAGCTTACTGAAAAGACATCATTTGACAATGCATACTATGTTGAAGGACTGAATTATAATTTGTTAAGTGTCTCATAGTTAGGCAACATAGGGTGTAAGGTTGAATTTGAAAAAGGAGTTGCTAAGATTTATGATTCTCAAAAAATTTTATTAGGAAAAGGTGATCAGATTAAGAGTAATTTTTTTTACCTTGACATGGAAGATGCTTCTTGTCTTATTGTTCAAACTAATGATGTATGGTTATGGCACAAGAGGCTATGTCATGTAAATTTTGACAATCTGATAAGCATCAACAAAATGAAGAAAGTCAGAGGTCTACCAAAGTTGAAGAAGCCTGATAACATCATGTGCAAACAATGCCAACTAGGAAAGATGACCAAGTCAACTTTCAGAAGCAAGACTTATAGTTCAAAAGAAGTATTAGAGCTAGTTCATACTGACTTCTATGGTTCTATTGAAGTACAAAGCTACAAAGGTGATAGATACATAATGCTATTTGTAGATGACTATTCAAGAATGATGACAGTCATGTTCCTGAAACAAAAATTAGATGCATTCTAAATGTTCAAATGGTACTTGGCCAGAGTTGAGAAAGAAATTGGAAAGAGCCTAAAATGTCTTATATCTGATAAAGGAGGTGAATTTACATCAAGAGAATTTGAAGAATTCTGCAATGAAAGAGGAATTAAAAGGCAGACATCAACACCTAGGACTCCACCTCATAATGGTATAGTAGAGAGAAGGAATTGATCAGTTATTGACTATGCTAGGACCTTAATGATGGAGAAAGATGTTGCACTCAAGTACTGGAGAGAAGCTGTAAGTACTGTAGCCTACACACTCAACAGAGTTCAAGTCAAGAAAGGTAAAAATGTAACACCTTTTGAATTATGGTATGGGCATTCTCCTAATGTAAAATATTTCAAAATATTTGGATGCAAATGTTATATATATAAAGAGTCTAGGAATGGAAACTTTGATGCAAAGAGTGAGGAAGGCACATTTCTTAGTTATTCTACTAGAAGCAAAGCTTATAAGTGCTTGAATGGTAACACTAACAAAGTAATAGAAAGCACAAATGTGAAATTTGATGAGCTTGCAAAAGTTCAAACTGTTGAGAACACCAAGAAAGAAGAAGAATACAAGACCTTTCTATACTTTTATGAAGGTATACCTAATAATGGTGAAGTTGTAACTTAGAATGACAATCAGTAAAATCCAATATCTGCCAAGTCACAGACAGTGAATGTTGAACAATAGACATATTCAAAAGACGAGCTGCAGAATACAAAAATGTTCATTCAGATTCTGAGAATAGCCAACAAGAAGAAAATGAACAAATACCTAATGAAAATATTCATGAGGATATAGATTCTGAAAGAGACAACAAGCAAACAAGGAAAGAACCTGTATTGGCAAAGTATGTGAAAAGACATCATCCTACAGATCAAATTATTGGAAACAAAGAGGCAAGACCAATGACAAGGAATAGACTCAGAAATGAAACATGTCTGCTCAGCAAAATGGAACCAAAAATAGTAAGTGAAGCCATAACAGATGATGATTGGTATAATGCTATGAAAGAAGAAATAGAACAAATTGAGAAGAATAAGACATGGACCTTAGTCTCAAGACTAGTTGATAAGAATCTGATTGGAACCAAATGGGTGTTTAGAAACAAGTTAGATGAGAATGGTGAAATCAAAAGAGACAAGGTAAGATTAGTCTGCAAAGGATATGCACAAGAAGAAGGACTAGATTATGGAGAAACTTTTGCTCTAGTTGCCAGAATGGAAGGAGTAAGGACCTTACTGGCATATGGAACCTTCAAAAGATTTAAAGTCTATCAGATGGATGTAAAGTCTACATTTCTAAATGGTATACTTGAAGAGGATGTCTACATAGAGAAACTAGAAGGTTTTGTTGATGAAAAGAACAAAAATAAGGTATGTAAACTGCATAAGGCTCTATATGGATTGAAGCAATCCCTTAAAGCTTGGTATGAGAGACTTCACAAGTATTTGGTGCAAATAGGATTTGAATGAACTGATGATAACAATAATATGTGCATCAAATTAGAAGAAGGTAAGGATATTCTTGTATCTAAAATATTTGTGGATGATATAGTTTTTGGAGGAAAGGAAGTACTGTGCAAAAGTTTTGCCGACAAAATGAAACATGAGTTTGAAATGTCTATGTTTTGAGGAATCAAGTTCTTTGTAGGATTGCAAGTACATCAACTAAAACATGGCATATTTGTAACACAATCAAAATACATCAAAGAGATACTCAAGAAGTTTGGATTAGAAGACTCCAAACCTATCAGCACACCAATGACAATAGGACAAAAGCTATCTAAAAATGATGAATTAGCTGAAGTCAATAAAACAATGTACAAATCCATGATTGGAAAACTAAAATATGTTGTACATAGTAGACCAGACATAGCACTAGCAGTTGGAATAGTGGCTAGATTCTTTGCCAATCCTAGAGAAAATCATCTCATGGCAGTAAAAAGGATAATGAGGTATCTCAAAAGAACTAACAATTTTGGCCTATGTTACAAAAAGAATGAGAAGTTTGAGCTCAATGCATACACAGATGCAAATTGGGGAGGCAATATTGATAATAGGAAAAACACAAGTGGAGGAACATTATTCTTAGGTAAAAGGCTAGCTACTTGGACTAGCAAGAAACAAACATGCACATCTCAGTCCACTGCAGAAGCAGAATAAGTGGCAGTAGCAGTCAATTGCACAAACATTGTGTGGCTTAAACATCTATTGAAAGGAATGAAAGAAGAAGTAACCAAACCTATGATACTATATTGTGATAATACAAGTGCTATAAACATATCCAAGAATCTAGTAATGCATGCAAAAACCAAGCATATTGCAATCAAGTATCACTATATCAGAGAATTGGTGGAAGATAAACAAGTGAAGATGGAGTACATTCACACAAAGGAACAAATTGCATATATCTTCACCAAACTATTGCCCAAGGATGCTTATGAATATCTTAGAGGCAAGTTGGGGGTAATACCCCTAACTCAACCAGTCTAAAACAACATAGAAAATGCCCTACATCAACAAGAGTAGATCATTGAAATATCAGAAGTGTGATGCAGAGGATGACAATAGGAGTAGAAACTCTAGATCAGTCACAAGCATGGTGATAGAGGGAGAAAAAAATGAAGATGAAAAGCCTCTATTTAGCATGTTAAAGATGCTACATCTTTGGCATTTATGTCAAAGAGGGAGATATAGGAGAAAATGATCAAAACAAAGTAAGAGGGAGATATATATGAAGGATCAGGAATACAGAGTAAGGATGCAGTAGCCTAGAAGGAGAAGCAAAACAAAGGATTTAGATTTTGGTGGTAACTAAGTTGATCAGCTTAATCATTTGATCAGTTTGGTTTGCCATCAATGCCAAAGAGGGAGATTGTTGAAATGATTGAAAAGATCAGGAATGAAGAGAAATGGAATTGGTAAAGAATGTTTCAATCATTGTTTTATCATTGATGTAAAACTTGCTACTTGTAGGAATGACAATTGCTTAAGTGATCCAAATACTATCAATTAGTTGATTGACAAGGAGGTGGAAATCAATAAGATGTAACTAGAGTATGTGGAGAAAGGTTGAAGTTATGATGTTGTAATGAAGTACAAGGATCAGCTAAGCCATTGATGAAATAGTGTATTGATGACATACTCTAAGACACAGAGGATGGACACACTAAGACATATCAAAGATGTAAGGATTAACTAAGTTCTAGTTAGGTGTCAAATAGATTCTTAGTTGAAGCCGAGAAAGTTCAACTTTAGTGTGTGCCAAGTGATCTTCAGGTGCCGAGCAAGATATAGGTGCCGAGCAGTCTTCAGGTGCCAAGCAAGATACAGAAGGTGCCGAGCACCAGTATATAATATTAAGAAGTCGAGTAATGCAGAAGGTGTTGAGCATTAGTAAACCAATGATGCTGAGTTGCTGCATTATTTTGAAAAGTTGAAGATTCGCCAGATCTAAGCTGACATGGTAGTTATCTAGAATTTTGTGAACCAGATAGAAGATTAGAAAGATGAGCTAGTGGCACTGAACACTATGTAAAACATTTTTGACAAATGCTAATGAATTTATCATGAAGTTTCTAAATAGAAACAAGATATGGGATAGATACATTGTATCCTACCTAATCCATTGAAAACCTAAAGTTGGAGAGGGAGATTTGAGCGAGAAATCAAGAACATAACTTCTATATAAGGAGTTATAGGTTAGAGATCAAATGCACATGCATGAGAGGGAGTTAGCCATAAGGGTGATCATGCGAAGAAGCCAAGAGGAGTAAGAATAGAGCATTAAGACTTTGAATTGATCGAGTGACCAGAGAGAGCATTGGCATAACGAGTAGAAGAAATGAAGGAGATAGATCTTGAAGGGTGAACAAGTTGTCAGCATTGCAAAGGAGGAAAGCCAAGCAAAGAAGAGAACTAAAAAAGTGATCTGAAATCTACATAGTTAGGGTTCCAATTTGTATCAAGTCAAAACCCTTCTAATACTTTCTTAACATTGTATTAGATATTGAAACCCTACATTGCTAGGTTAGCTTAACAACTAGGTGGATAAACCTCAAGAAAAGGATATAGAGATCCCTAAGAGAAGGACAAAGAGATCCTCAAGAGAAGGATAAAGAGATCCTTAGGAGGAGGATAGGAGATCCTTAGAGAGGGATGAAAGATTCTTTTGAGAAGGTGACTAAAAATCCCATGGACTTGGGTGAGCCTAACAGCTCTATGTAAATCCTTTAACAGGGTGACATTCCAAGTTGATTGTTCTTAAACCCTTTAACAAGGTCACATTTAACAATTCTCTATAGCCTTTAACAGGGTAGGCCATTAGAAGTGGTTGAAATCAATTGTGTAGTTATTTTGTGGGTGTCATCCCCACTCCAGTTTTACCTTCTTATTCTTGGAGGGTTTCTGGGTTATCAAATCCTTAGTGTTATGGTGTGATGCATGTTTTCTTTTCATGATTATTTAATGTTCAATTGCATGCATGATAATTTCAATTATGGATTTGTAGAAAAAATTTTATTGGACATCATTGGACCTTGGATAACTGATTCACACCACCCCCCCCCCCTCAATTATTCTAAAGAATTCTAACAAAAAGATAGTGAAGAGGCATGATTTTGGAAATGCATATGAAGTGGAGTTGACTAATAAATTGAATATTTCACTAGAATTTAATATTTTAGATTTGATAGAGTATTATGAAGGAGGCGATGGAGATGATGTTGTAGAAGCATAGTGGAGCATTCTAGTTGCTAGTTTGGCTATCAAGGAGATTGAGGAGATACTAGATAGTCATATTGGAAAAAGTACCAGAAATATAACTTATGTGGAATATCTGGTTAAATGGAAAGGGAGACCAGTTGAGGATTCATCATGACTAGCAAAGGAGGAGGTCAAACATCTTGATTTTCCTGTGAACACCTGAGATGTGACGGGGTCACTTCTCAAATTACCTTGAGTGTTTGATGCAGGAGCATCCTGGGTGTAAGGGTAATCTTGCATCACCCAAAATTTTTTTATTTTCAGCCTTTTCTATTTTAATAAAGACTAGTAGACAAGGTGGTTACTATTTATGGGAACTTGCTATTTTTAGTAAGTTTTTCATACAAGCTCAGAATGTTCTCATTTTCTATAGGAAGGCTCATTTTAGAGATATAAGCCTACCATAAAAATCTCATTGCTCTAGCTTAAGTATAAGAGAAGTTATTGTAGATTTTCAATGGAAACATTTGTAGAAAAATCTTCAGGCTCACCATTGGAGGCCTTAAATTGCTTGGATGAGGTCAGAAACTCGATGAAAGGGTGCTAGTGTGGTTTTGAGCCTATAGATCGAAAGCTGGTATTTTTGAAAAGTGGTTATAATAGCCAATCAGAGCAACAATTTGTGAGTTATGGCTTTCAAAAGTTGTGCAACCAAAATTTCTAAAATAATTTTTCAAAGATGTATTTGACTGACTCTATGTTTATTATTAGGGTTTGTTGGCCCTAGGTATTAAATTTGAGCATCTAGAACCTTCCTGGGTGGCATAAAACTGCCTATTTAAGAAAGGCTCGAACATTGTCTATGACAACTCAGGGTGATAGTTCACAACACTTTCTTGCAGATTACTGTAATCAAGGTACCCATTTGGGTTAGCATATTGTAATTGAGAATTCTGTAATTTCGCATTTATGACAATAATAAGAAGTTTATATTTTTTTCTTGCATTTGCTATTGTTTCTTTGTTTTTGTTATGAGTTTATGGTATTAAGGGGAGTCCCCTGCATCAAATCCTCCTCCATAGCATCATTATTTGAAGGGTCCTCCTGCACTTCTTCTTCTAGAAACAATTTAAAAAAAATATTTCATCAGGCTATTGCAATTATGATGGCTTGATCTGACTAATATCCGTCGCACCCATGGCATTACTATCGCAAACCATCACCATTACAACTCCAAATTTGATGGATGGCTATCATCCTTTTAGCTCAAGCATCATTATTGTAATGATATAGTGAAATTATCAGATATCATAATTGTGACAGGGGCCTATCACAATTATGACGACGTGATGACAAAGCCTTGGCCTTGGTTTCTACCAAATTGTGACAACATTTAGCATCCTAATTGTGACACAAGAGCTTACCATCACAATATGTGATGCCAAAGTCTAATTCCCATCCAATGGTAGCCAATTCTTGGTATTTTCATTTGGGCAATGGGTAGCTGTCACAATTGTGACAACCTACCATCGCAATTAGGGTCCAAATGTAGAAGTGGGAGAAAATGTTTCTCCATAGCCTATACCTTCTTCTTGAGCATATCCTTTAGACAATAGCCTTGAATTTTTCTTTGATGCTTCACCATTTCTATTTAATTTGTTTCTAAGAACCCACTTTGTGCTAATTACATTTTTATCCTTGGGTTTAGGAACAAAAGTCTAGATTTTGTTCCTTTCAATCTACTCAATTTCTTCATTCATTACTTTTATCCATATTTCATTATTCAAATCATCTTTTATAGTTCTAGGTTCAAATTTAGTAAGAAAACATGTACCTTTTAGTTTTTCCCTTATCAATATGCCTCCTATCTAATCTCCAATTATTTGTTTAGGTGCATGATGCCTTCTAACATATCTAGCAAGTATAGGTTCCTTCTTCTAGATTCTAGACTTGTTTCACTTGTCTCACCATGCTCAAAGGTTCTAAGAACTTTTGATATTTTCTTGGTTCCCAATATCTTAGACTCTATTTCCTTTGTTTATGACTCAAGTTCCTATGACTATGACTCAACTTACACTAACTACTGTTCGGGTTGCACTGGATGCAACTCTATGGGTATTGTAGACTTAGGTAACTTTACCCAAGCTTCAAGAAAATGTAGACTTAGGTGACTGAGTATGAACTATTGTGTTGATTTCTTCTTTCTAGTATTTGTTTGTAATATTTTTCTCTATCATCAGTGTTCTTGCACAATCCATGACATATATGTTTCTTCTTTCTACTATGACATTCTGCTAAGGTGTACTAGGTGTAGATACTTGTCCCTTGATTCCTCTTTCATTGTAGAACTCATTGAATTCATTAGAGATAAATTCACCTCCTCTATCTAGCCTTAGGCATTTTCAATTATTTCTTGTTTCTTTTTCAACTCTAGCCAGATACCATTTAAACATTTGAGAAGCTTCATATTTATCTTTTAGATACATCACTATCATCATTCTAGAATAATCAACAAAAAAAAATGAAAGATTTGTCTCTACTATAGCTCTTTGTAACTATTGGTGCACAAAGATCTGCGTGAACTAGATCCAAATCTTCCTTCAAAATTGTAATTTTTACTTTTGAAGCTAGTTTTGCCCATTTTTCCAATATGACATTGTTTGCATATAACCATTTTAGGTTTCTTCAGATTTGGAATACCTCTTACTCTTTTGTTCTTGCTTATGGTAACTAGATTATCAAAGCTTAAATGACACATTCTTTTATGCCATAGCCAAATTTCCTCTATTTGTGCCAAAAAACATGAACTTTCTATGAGATCTAGCTAGAATAAATTACCTTTGGTTTGATTGCCAGTCCCAACTAGGTTTCCTTTACCATCCAGCAACTTGGCTTTTCCATTCATGAATTCAACCTTGTATCCAATATTGTTTAGCTGTGCTACACTCAAAAGATTGTATCTTATTCCTTCAACCCAGTAAACATTGTCACATTGAAGTCGATTAGTTAATGCAATGCATCCTTTTCCTTTCACATAACATGGCTCATTATTTACAAATCTAACACTTCATACATCATGGTACTCCAAGTGTTCAAAATTAGTTTTGTCACTAGTCATGTGATGAGAACAACCACTATCTATTATCCATCTGTAATTCTTGCTAACATGAGAGATAAGTGCCTTATTTTCATTTTCCTCATCATTTGATTCATTTTTTATAGCAATATATACCATTTAGTCTTCATCATCACTATCAAAATCTTTAGCAATATAACAAGAGTTCCTACCTTTATCTTTGTAGTCTTTGTAGCTCTTGAAATCTTCCTTGCCTTTATATTTGTTGATTTTTTTGTCATCTTTGTTTTATTGTCTAGACACCTTGTAGAAATGTGACCAACTTCTTCACAAGAGAAAAATATCAATGGTATTTTACCTTTACATTTACCTTTGCCTTTTGGTAACCTTCTTGGAGTTAGGGCTTCAATAGCTTCAAGGTCATCCTCATAATCATCATCTTCTTCACTATCAATCTATTTTCCTTTTGAGTTTCCTCCCTTTCTACCAAGAGTTGGTTTGGCTTTGAATGTTGATTCTATGCTATTAGTTCTAGGAAGATAGTTATCAAAATTATCCAACTCAAAAGCGGTTAATCTTCCCACTAGTGAATCCAAAGTTATATCATTTTTGGGACCACATCTCATCTCTTGAATAGCTTTACTCTAATTTCATAAATAGGAAGAAGAGTTCTTAATACCTTGATGACTATTTTAATATCATCTATTTTTTCTCCTCCATCTTTGATTGCATTGTCACTCGCTTTGATTCTTTCACTATATTTTGCAATGTTTTCATCTTATTTCATCTTCATCTGATCAAACTAGCCTCTTAGACTTTATGCTTTGGCTCCATTTACATTATCGTTTCCTACATATATTTTTCTAGTTTTTTCTACATATCATAGACATCAAGGCAATCTTTGACTTCATCAAATTCATAATAGCTGATAGAGGTAGCAATGTCAATCATCACTGTGTTTTGATTCTTCATGTCCACCATCTGATTGATAGTTAAAAGTCTTTGGAGGTGCCATATACTTATTATTCTTTAAGAAGTGTATACCTATATGTCCAATGGTTCCTAGATGTAGCTTCATGAGTTCCTGCCATGCTGCAAAGTTATCTCTAACAAGCTTAGGGATCTCTCTTGTGTAAGACATCTTGATCTTTAGCTTAGGTCTTTGAAACCTTTCCTGTAAGCAACAACAACTCTAATTCCAATTATTGGAAATGTAAGAGGAGTAACTAAAAGGGAAGGGTGAATCAATTACCACAAAAACAATTCCAAAACCCTTATATGTCAATACAAGCTTCTCACTATGCCAAATCCTTGCACATCTTGGTTAGAACTAGATATGCACCATAACTTGGTTGAAAAAGGAGTCTTAATATATCAATGTGAATTTACCTTTAGTAACTTAGTTGAAAAAATATAAATTAGTAAGAAAATAAAATGAACACATGAGACACCAAGATTTAACATGGAAACCCAATTTGGGAAACCCACCAATGCAACTAGTTACAATTTTTTTCTCTTCTAAAGTGAGCCTTGTTAGGAGCCAACCCTAATAAAGGTTTAAAAATACATGATTAAGTGTGATCTTGTTAGAGAATTTCATTCACCCTATTAGGAGTGACCTTGTTAGAGGTCTTAAGACACTTCAATCTAGAAATTCCACCTTGTTAAAGGATTTAAAAAATGACTATTAAGTCAACTCTGTTAAGAGATTTCTTCACTACTAAAATTGTTAGAGAGTAACAATGATTGACCTGATTGATGAAGAAATTGACTTTGCAAATTTTAGATCACTGTTATGGTTTATCCTCTAGATCCTTCTTAATTAGAATATTCTTTGTAGCTTGTTAGATGTTCTACCTTTAATCAAATATCCTTCTTAATTCACATCTTATAGTCTTCTTTTCAATTCCACTCTTCAATCCATAACTCGACCTTTCATATATATGAAACCCATTGTCAAGTCAGCTTGAATACCCTTTCTAACAAATATTTAATATCCACTAAGTGAGCTTGTATTAACCATTTAATTAACAAAAGTATTATGCTATTAGTTGGCTAACACTAAAAATAATCACTTGGTTAATAATGAATTCCTTTGGTAACTAACCTAACTCAGTTGAAACTAAATTCCTTTGGTAATCAACCTGACTCAGTTAACACTTGATTTCTTTGGTAACCAACCTAACTATGTTACACTGAACTTGGTTCCTTTTGAATTCTACTTGACTAATACTAGAGTCTTCTTTAGTGCTAGACTGAGCTTGGTTAATACTTGCTATGTTATTTAGAGTGTGACATTTGTGTAATATCAATAAAAATATAAAATTGAATAATTGATTTCAACAAAATGATGTTAGGTTCTCCTTCATGGACATATACAAATCTTATGTAGTCTTTAGGTTCTTTCTTTCATTCCACCTCATTCTTCTCTACAAATTCATCAACTATAAGATTTGTAGTTTCTACAACCTTGTTAGTGTTAGAATTCAAAAATTTGCATGTCTTATATATGTGGAATAACCTAGGGATTACCTTCATCACTTTTAACATCAAGATTTCCATTCCTTGAATCTTTTAGAATATAATATTTCCTTCCAAAAACTTTGAAATAATTTACATTAGGTGCATGTCCAAACCATAGCTCAAAAGGTGTTTTGTTTGTACCTTTCTTAAATTGCACTTGGTTTAGTGTGTAGAGCACAATGTTGTTAGATTCTCTCCAATACTTTGATGAAATATTCTTTTCCATCATCAATGTTCTTTCATAGTCCATTATGGATCTATTCCTTCTCTTAGCTATACCATTCTGTGGTAGACTTCAAGGTGTAGAAATTTGTCTTTTTATTCATCTATCATTGCATAATATGTTGAACTCCCCACTTCTATCTAATTTCAAACATTTTAGGCTCTTACCTATTTGTTTCTCCACTCTATCCAAATACCACTTAAACATTTGAAAAACATCAAAATTTTATTTAAGAAACATTACAATCAACATTCTAGAAAAGTCATCAACAAATAAGATAAAATACTTATCTCCATAATGACTTTGCACTCCAATGGGACCAAATAGATTAGTATGAACTAATTCCAAAATATCATTAGAAGAAGTTTTTTTTCTCTCTTGAAACTAGACTTAGTCATTTTTCCCAATTGGCATTGTTTGCATATCATCTTCTTTGGTTTACTCAATCTTGGCAATCCTCTCATTTTTCTTTTCTTTTTGATCTCACAAATTGTCAAAATTTACATAACACAACCTCCTACACCATGGCCAAACATCTTCATATTGTGCAAATAATTATGTATCTTCAGATTTGTCTAGTTAGAACAAATTACATATTGTTTTTTCTCCAGTTCAAATTTTTTCACCAATAGCATCATAGATCTTTGCCTTCTTGTTTAGAAATTCAACCTTATAGCCAGAATTGATCAATTGTGCCACATTCAACAAGTTATATTTCATAAGATCAACCCAATATGCATTGTCACATCTGATTTAGAATAATTTATCCTTTTCCTTTCACATAACATGGTGCATCATTTCCAAATTTAACACTATTACCATTGTACTGAATCAACCTTTCAAACTTACTTGTATCACCAGTCATATGATGTGAACATCCACTATCAATTATCCATCATTTTTGCTTATATGCAAAATTAGAGCAATCTTTACACATCCTTCATCTTCATTAGAATAATCTTTCATAGAAACATACACAACTTCTTCATTATTTTCATCAATATCACTACTAGAACTTTCTTCAACAATGTAAAAAATATTTCTTACCTTTGCCTTTGTAGTCTTTGTTACCTCTACCATCTCTATTATCTCTCCTACCTCGATACATGTTTTTCTTCCTCTCATCCTTATCTTCTTTGTTGGGACACCTTGCACAAATATGACCAACTTTATTAAATTTAAAGCATATAATAGGAATTTTATCTTTGTATTTATCTTTTCTTGTAGGTATCCTCTTAGCCAATAGCTCCTCAAGTTTATCAAGTTCCTCATCTAAGTCATTGTCAATATTAATATGTTTTCTTTTTCTCTTTCTAAAACCATCAACAGTCAATTTTTCTTTAAAAACACTTTCAACATTACTCAAGGAATAATTATCAAAATTAGCCAACTCAAAAGCTATGAGTCTACCAACTAGACTATCCAATGTGAGATCATTACTAGGTGTGCATCTCAAGTCTTGCATTGTAGACACTCTAATACCATAAATACGAAGTAAAGTTTTTAGTACCTTTTTGATCAATGTATCCTTAGATATTTGACCTCCAATACTCTTAAGAAAATTCAAAACTTCTTTTATCCTTGCAATAGATTGTGCTATATTCTCACCTTCATTCATTCTCATGTCATCAAACTTTCCTCTTAGAGTTTTTGGCTCAGCTCTCATCACATTTGTGTCTCCCCCATGAATTAGTGCTAGATTATCCCATAATTTCTTTGCATTCACACAAAGTTTTCCTTAATCAAATTTAAAATAGCTTAGAAAGGATGCAAGCTCAATCATCATTTGGTTATGCTCCTACTTCTCTTTCATTCACTCAACAGTCATAGGTGTAAGAAATTCAATGTAATCATTTTGAAGATAGTAAAGTGTAGAATATCCAATACCTAATAAATACAACTTTATCATCCTTTTCCATGTAGAAAAATTCTCCTTACTTATCTTGGGTATCTCTCTCTTATACATCTTGATCTTTAGCTTTACGTCCTTCAAACGTTTACACATGCACCAAAATCTCGTATACCAATTATTAAAATATTTGGAATAATCAAGATTGGGGGGGATTGAATTAGTTATCCCCAAGTCTAGATGTACAAATCAAACACTTGAAACTTAAACAAACTTAACCCAATAATTCACTGATTAAAACTATTCACTATAATCCAACTTATTCATTCCATTATAACTCTATACTATATGTGCCTAATTTTAGAAACTTATCACAATCAATAATAAACTTAAAAATATTAAGTATCATAAACACACAACAAAAATTCACACAATGTTTGACACCAGGATTTAATGTGGAAACCCAAATTGGAAAAAACCACTAGTAATATGTTACCACTTTTGCACTATTCCAAAGTGAGCTTTGTTAGGAGCCAAACTTGTTAAAGATTACAAAATACACTGTTTGGTGTGACCCTATTAAAGGTTTTAGTCACCCTATTAGGAGTGGCCTTGTTAGAGGATTTAAGAACATTCCATAAGAATTTCACCTTGATTAAAGGTTTTACAAATGACTATTAGGTCAACCTTATCAAACATATTTTACTATTTCCATAATGGTTAGAAAGTAACAACAAAGTTTTGATGTGATAACATACAACTCAATTTGCAAATTTAGATCTCTATTCATCTCAATTCTGGTTCATTGATTGGATTCCATCATTCTCATCATCTTAGATCTTCATGGAAACTGTTCAAGCAATCCTTCACATCAAAAACTTCACACTTCTCCTTGCAAGTCAATCAACCACTTATCTTCACAAGTTTCTAGTCCAAAAACCCAAAAACATATTAGACACCTCCTTAAATAGGAAGTTTTGATCTTTTTCCACTTAATCATAATCATAGATCTTAGGGTTTATGATTAGATCCAAAAAATTCAATGAATTTGTCCACCTTCTTGGTCTTCTCCTCTTCTGAATACTTCTAGAAATATGTCCTCAAATATTAGCCTTTGATCACTTAAGTAATCCTTTCCTTTTATTAAATAATATAACCCGTCAATCCTTATTGTCAACACATTTTTCTTATTTCAAGATTTCAATTATGTCAGCCACAAATCTTGATTCTTTCATTAACTATTATTTTGTTGATACTTGGTCATCATTGTTTTCTTCTACTTGTTCTTCACTAGATTACTCGGTCATCACTAAATTTTCTTACTCAATCATCACTGTACAAATTGATTGATACTAGTACTCATAAATCTCTATCACCTCACAATCTCTTGCTTCAACTCATTCATTGACCATGCATCACTAATACTCAATCAAGCTTATCATTATAAATTGTTTCAACTCTGAGCTTCATCCAAATATCACCTTCACTTCATATATTTATTGAACAATAAATTGTCTTGTCAAGTACTAACTTATCAAGTTACCATTGCAATTTCATCTAACTTACACACCTCAAATCAACCTTTTACTAGGTCATCTCATGATCTCTTCTTTTCAAATCCTCTTCATCAATCAAATGATATAACACTCTAACTATTAGTGAATGTCTCTTCAGTAGTTTTGACATTTAGTTTTACCAATAGGTTTGACATCAATGACAATATAATAATTGTTCCAATTAAGCTCTCAATGATTAACAAGCTCAAGTCTAAAATATCCACCTCTAGCTCTGCATAGAAACTAAAATCTCTAAGGTAGTTGAAGAGCCAATCCTAGTTATGATATTCTTTGATATTCCTCCATCTTACCAGGAATTGGATGCTCACATTCATCTTTGACCACTCATAGTTAAAAAGGTTGATTTTTCTAATCTAAAAAAATGGGGCATCTAAGAACCTCATCCTAAAATGATGTTATTGATGTAGAGGTGGAAAATAAAATTAAAGTCCATGTTCACATCTTAGGGTACATTTTCTAATTCTTCTTTCCAAAAGTTATTAATCATTAAAGATTAAGACAAAGCACCTTTAGGCTTTATTTCTATACTTCTTAAGTTACTACATTTTTTGTTTGTTCTTAATGCACATATACAATCCTTCATTCTCATGGCCAATTTATATAAAATTTAATAAGTCTACCATCTTACCTATTAAATAGATAATAGTTTTCTAAAGTCACTTCAAAGTCTTAAGATAATGCGTTCCCATGATTGATAAAATTAAAATGTAACATAGAATAAACTAGGGTGATGAAAAGACGAGTCTTAGATAAAGAAATAATGTTCCTATCAGAACAAGAGAGTACCATAATTTCATAAACCTAGTTAAATGTTGAAAAAGAAATCTAACTAGTAAAAAACTAAGAAGGGAAAGAGGATGAGCTAGGTTTTAAATATTAGGATGATCTTAAAAAGATGTCCTCGCCATCCCCTCCCATATTAGCTAGTTTATCTTGTTGCCTTCTCGAAAAATATGTTGAATTCTTGTCTCCTAAAACTTATCTAAGAGAATTAGAACATTTATGAGCTTAGAGTTGATTATCCAATTTGGGGTATTGTGCTTCCTAATTGCATTTAAGATTATTTGGGAGTCCCCTTCAATTACTATCCTTTTAATGCCCAAGTCTAATCTTAGATTAAGACCCTCTATTAGTTCTTCTATTTCTTCTATATTGTTCAATATAATTACTAATGGTTTGGCTCACTTTGCAATCTAGTTTCCTATTTCTGAGTGAATGATGCACCCTAATCTTCCTTTACTAGGATTTCCTCAGGATGATCCATCAAATTTCAGTTTGGTCCATCCTACTTAGTATGCTTAGGCTTAGGTGGTTGTGTAAACTTAGGCTTGTTATAATCATTAACCATTACAAGTTCTTATTTTTTAGTAGCTAGAATGGCATTAGATAGGTTGAAGATGGGTTCCTTGGTTTCAAGGACATCAATCATTAACAACATACCTGCTTTTTTTCCCAAGGTTTGCATTTGTCTTTACCCTTTCTATTTCTATTGGTTTTATCCTTGTTTAAGACTATATCCCCCTTCTTAACAATAATATCCTATATGTGATACACACTCTCAATCATGTCATTAAAAGCGAGAAACACTTGTTTTCTAAGATCATAATGTAGCTCAAGTACAAGAGTGCTAAAAAAAATGCTGATTTTCTCATTTTTAGGAGGTTGGTGGGGATATAGAGCATTCAATTTTCTCCATCTTTATAAATTAGTGACAAAAGGTTCCCCTTGTTTTTGTTTAATGTTGCATAAATCTAGCATAGTAACATGGTTGTGTATGTTGTAAGAATAATGTTGAATAAACATTTTTACAAGTTTATCAAAGGATTTAAGAGGAGTAGAAATTTTTGTGAACCACTCCATGGATTTTCCATTCAATCTTCTTGGGAATAGCCTCATTAGATATGTGTCTTCATGCTTAAAGTCCATACTAAGCACATAGAATTGCCTAATGTGATCGTGTGAATCCACATTGCCATCATACTTAGCATATTTAGGAATCTCCACATCTCTTAGAAAATACATCATGTAAATAATTGTATCAAAAGAAAGTGCACACATTGATTCAATGAATGAAAACTTAGGCATTTCCTTTTCTATTTCCATGCATGTAAATTCGTTTAGTAAGTCTTGGAACTGATTCTTCAATATCTCATTTCTGGTAGGTTCTCTCTTTCAAATGATCTTTTAGACATCAAAGTCATGGGGTAGCTTCCATCCTCTAGAAGTCATGCATGTGAAATATTCATCCACATTTGTCTCTAAAGCCTTAAGCATAAGCCTTTGAAGGTAATATTCTTGTTTAAATATTATGAGGTCCTCACTAGTAATCTTATTATCTACTTCACACCCATGTTGTAAAGGGTGTCCATGATAGGAATTCCTAGCTGGAGACATGTAGCCCTCAAGATGAGACCTTGGAGTCCTTGGATGGGTGTTGTTTCAATTGTTTCCAAAGTTCAAAATGTTAGAAAAGGGGTTTCTATAAGTGACATTAGCATTTGGGTTCTCAAAGGTATTCATGTGATGGTTATCAAAGCCATGAGCATTTTTTTCCTCATAAATATAAGCATTCATCCTATAAGCCATGTGCCTTTCTTGTTTGAGTCTCTCTTGTTCTAGTCTAGCTTGTTCATATTGGTAAGATTTCTTCTCTCTTTCTATTTTTTCTCACCTAAATAAAAAGAAGATCTAAGAACCAATTTCTCTTTTCTTAATTCATGGTGAAAGACACATCATCTTTAACACTAGGGGTATCGAGTGGAGTATCAAAGAAACTACCAAAATGAATAAGAGGATAGTACTAAGTGGAAAATTCATCTTCCTCTACATTGTAATAGAAAAGTTCAGCATCAAGAGGTTTCTTACATGGATGCCTAGTTAGAGAAGGTATTTGTTTAAAGCTAAAATAAGGATGACTTCCTTGACCAAATTGGAGCCTAGTTGTAATCAACATGTAATAGATAGAATTTATCCTAGTAAGATAACATAAAGCACTTGGAGTCCAAATTTAGAAAATTAAGATGTTCACTTGTCAAAAGTGTCCAAGAAACTTACAACACTAGTGACTCGAGTCAGAAGCTAGACAAGAAGAAAAATAGTGAATTAGGTAGAATGAGTAGAAATAACAAGTGAACAATCCTTCAAGTCAAGTATGTATCCAAGGAGCCAAGGTGGTCATTTTCCGCCTAGAATAGAGACAAACATGTATATTTCAAATTGGGGATGCAATGTGATCAAGTATGGACACTCCTAAATTAGCTAAGAGTGTAATTGAGGTCAAACTGGAAAAATGTAGAGTTCAAGGGATAAAATCTAGAAAGCAGTATGACGTAGGATAATTGAGAATTTTGTACGATAGTTTGTAGGAAGTAATACAATAGTTTATGCTAATACGAATCTTTTTGCATGATAGTATGATAGACCTTAATATACAAATATGACAACATGTATACCCCATAATGATACTTTTCAAATTCTATAAGTATCATAGAATATTTCTTAGATAGGCAATATGATGGTTGACTAACAAAGACAATTTTTGTGACTTTTTTCCTAAAAGGACCTATGTTTCAACTGAGTTTTTGACCAATTTGTGTAATGTGACTATTATAGTAGAGTTTGTTTTAGTTTTTAACAACAAAATGGCAATTTTAAAAACAATTTGGGATATAAGAACATGTATTCACACAATTGGACAAGGGACAAAGCAATCTTGCCAATACAAACACTTGTGAGATTTGAAAACAAAAAGTCCTAGAAATCTACTGATATGTGTATGTTCAAAATATTTCCCAAAGT
The DNA here is from genome assembly GCA_028749045.1 of Cupressus sempervirens. Taxonomy (NCBI): domain Eukaryota; kingdom Viridiplantae; phylum Streptophyta; class Pinopsida; order Cupressales; family Cupressaceae; genus Cupressus; species Cupressus sempervirens. The sequence continues at coordinate 248,954,337 of CM053790.1, read as the reverse complement.
CTAGCACATTGAAGCAATATCTAGCTAAAGGAAATGACTCATTACTCAATACCTTGGCACATAACTTGATGCTCCCTTTCCTCATACAAAGTGGTTGCCCACAATAGATATTTTCTTTGTCAGAGATGGGTTACCCACAACTAAAGGAACACATACAATGAGAAAAATCTTGGGGTGATTTGGGTAGTCTATTAGGATTGATCCTTGCACCAAGATATTGAGTGGCTAAATAAGATGACCTCTAAATCCTAAGGTGTCTAGTAAGGGTTCCATTCACAACACCTCTCTTGCACTTGATATGAGACAAAAAGGCCTCGCAACTGTTAGAGTACCTTAAGCATACACACCTAGTTATATCCTCATGGTCCCAATCCTACATGTAATTTCACTGAGCAAAGTCAAGTGTTATGCCCCCCAAGGATTTCACCCTTTTCAAGAGGTTTTGATAATAGTGGGTTAGATTAGTTGGGTTTTTCTTGTTCCCACTTTGTGTTGTTCCTATTGGTATCTTTCAACCAATAGTAGGATCTCTAAAGGTAAAACCACACTAGTGAGATTGAAAAAATTGATCCACACCAAGGAGGTCAAGATATATAATTCACCAAGAAGGTCAAGAGAATACTTTCCTATTCCCTAATACTTCCCCAAACATGCCAAACAAGTTAATTAAGATCATTAAAGAGTGGAATATACCACCCACTTTCTTGATTCAATGAAGGGTCAAGATTTCTAGTTCACCTAGAAGGTGAAGATCATACTTTTCTACCAATAAAGAACCCTTACTAATGGGTTTTATGTGCCTAAGAAAATGAACAATTAATATATATTGCACTTAAAATGAAAGAAAGACATACAATTTTTTCTTTCTTTCTTGGGAATCTCTACACCAATGTTAGTAGCCCTTTTGATTTTGTTAGTTTCCTTAGGAAGAAAACAAGTAAGAGTGGCCCCTACAAAATAAACAAGGGTTAGGCCATCAAAATGATTAGTGAAAACTGAAAATAACCCTATAAAACTATTGTTAGGACCTGTTAAAAAACTAGTAAATAGAATTATGAAAGATTGGAAATGAAAAATGCAATCTAAAATCCAAATTGAGCAACTAAAAAAAGCATAATGATAGTACTAGATGAACCTATTTTATACGATACTTCCTAGTATGTTAAGATGATACTTCTACTAGAATGATACTTTGTATTAAACAATATGGTACTTTATCCAACAATAATACAATAGAATACAGATTACTAGTATGATAATGAAAGTGGCCCTATATCATATCCCTTCACAAAAAGTATTGTATGATCACAAAGAAAATATTGTACAATATTTCTGGCTAAAAAATCAGATTTTGAACCAGTAAATGCGAAAAGCAGTAAAAGTGAGCAAGATGGAGCTAAATAATGATGTCCAACCCCATCATAGTTTCCAAAAAGGTATACCAAAAATAGGGTACACTTCTCTAAGACATTATATTCAAGGGATCCAATAGATTAGGAAACTTGACTGGTAACTTAGAGCTCCATATCTATGACATGCAAGAGCTATAAGAGTGTGGCTCTCAAATGAACCTAATGTGCAACCCTTTCAAGGTGCTCCATAGAATGGGAGATCCAAAGACAAGAGAAATGATGCTAGTATCCAAGAACCAAAGATGAGATAAAACATAAATGTAAGATAAATGAGAGATGCAAAAGCTAAGCTAAGATACACAAATTCAAGCTAAAGTTAACCAAAATGAAAGTATTGCAAAACCTCCCAGTTAAGCTATGTGATCTAAGCTATGAAAAGAAAGGAGACTAAGCTAAGAATTCCATGAAGCTACAATGCAAGTAAACCAAGTGAATAAAAAGTGGTGTAAAGTGAATTGAAGATGAGTGCTCTAAAATAACCAATGAAATCTGTAGCATAACATTACAATAAGTGAATAAGAGTTGAGAGAGCGAGGAGAGTGCCTCCTTTTAAAGAGAAATGAATGGCAAATAATAAGAGGAAAAATAAAGGGTGAAAAATGAGACTTGAATGATCCATGTGCTCAAGAATCTCACCTAAGAAAGATCAATGATTAGCTTTAAGAGGAAAAATATGTGTGGAGGAGAATAAAGGTTCCACCCACCTTAGAAAGTGTACACCTCATGTGATGCAGGAGCATCTTGGGTTTCCTTGTAATCCTATTCATCTTTGTTCTAGTAGTTGTCAAGTTGTAGTCATTGTCGAGTTCCTATATGTGTTGAGTTTTCTAGTGTTGGCCGAGCATTTATGTATGTGTCAAGTTGTCCAGTGTTGGTTGAATGTTCCTTTGTGCACTGAGTGAACCTGATGTTTGTTGATACTCATTTACTTCTTTGATTGGGTTTTTATGTGATTGGTTCTTAGTTTGAGTCAACTTATGTATCTAAGTTGGATCATGAATTTAATATAAGGATCTTGTCTTCAAATGTGTGTAGACTATCTTAAGGTCAACCTTTCTATGATGTAAAGACCTAGAATCTTCTGTAATCCATTTTTGGCAAGTATAAATAGGGGTGTTTAGGTTTAGGTTAGTATCACTTAGAGATTTTAGAGTAGATGATCTTGGAAGAGAGGGTTTAGAGTTGGATCATGGATCTTGAAGTTGAAACTTTGTAATTGGTTGTAACCCAAAAGGCCTTACAATTGGGCATGTATGCTAATAATTGGATGAATCAATAAAGTAATTGTTGTTCTCTCTCTCCTTGGCATTGTTCTCTATGTTGTTTTATTCTATTGTGTTTAATCAAGGAGGTGGTTGGATAGTTAGATATGCCTCTGGCCCTGGCTATTCATCCCTTCTTGCATCATCATGTGAGACAAAAATGCCCTTTCTTTTATTTTTAAACTAGGAATATTGCTTTTTATGTGCACACTTAGGATAGGTGGGACTTGGAGAATTTTAATTAATTAAAAGACTTAGAAATTTATTTTAATTAAATAAAGACTTAGGATAAGGTTTTCAAACCATAGGTTATAATCAAATAAATAGAAAAGTAATAATTTGATAAAAAATAAGTGATAGATAAATTAAACAAAAATATGAGAAAGGGTATCATAGTCTAGATGACCATTTTTGGGTGATTACAATTGACGTATGGGGGAGAGTAACACCTTCCTTGTACATGTTGGTTTAAATATGGTGACATTCATGTCCAACATAAATGGGAGAGAAGATCTAGAAGAGATACATTTGGTATTCATGGAACTTATATTTTTTCATCTATGCTGCTATCAATGTTGAAGGAAGAGATTATTAGCATGAATGCTGATGGTATTCCTATGGGGGAGTATCATGAGGGATAACTTTAAGAAACTCTCCTTTGGAAAAATGTATAAAATATTTGTGAATCAAACATTAGTTCAAGGTAAAACTATTAATTTCTATTGGCAAATCAATTTTTTTGAGTAGGACAAAATTAATTTTATTGGCAATTTTTTTTCAACTGAATGAAAATTATATAAAATGTTGGCGAATCTTTCATCATTGATGAAAATCATGGACAAAAGTATATAGACCTAGAAACCATGATTTTATTATTATTATTATATGGATCCTAATTGATTATCAAGTTTAAAGGTTAAATTTATCCCAGTTTTGTCATTATAGTTTCCCTCCAAATTATTGAATAGTGGTATGGAGGAAACATTCTTATTATTTATGATCCTTGGAGGATCCTAAATCAATGGCCTAAATCTTATTTTAGGCCAAACTTTTAAAAGGATATCGAGTTTTAAAGAAAGTCCCAAAAGTAAAGGCACATGTTCCCAATCAAATCTATTTTGGGCCAAAGTGAGAAAGGATAAGAAGTTTCATGGAAAGTCTCTAGAATAGAGACTTGTGTCAAATTTACATACTTGACGTGTAACCTAGCTTCAATTTTTACTAAATATTGGCTAATATGACATCAATTAAGATAAGAATTGGAAAATTTGGGTGAATATATACAATTTACCATGTGAAAAAAATAGATTTCATTGGTGAATTCATCACTAAAATACAAATACTTCTATATTATTATTGGTGATTAACCTAAGCATGGGACCCAATTTTTGTAAAGCGTAGGCGATATGGCCACCCCAAAAGTTCAAAAAAATTAGCTGAACTTGGGGTCCCTAATGAATCAGATTATCCAATTGGTGAATAATAGCCACTAAAGTTATCCTTGAGTATCATAGTAGTGTTGGAGACATGATTTAGTGGTTGCGGGTTACATTCACCACAAAGTTTTTTGTTGATGTCAACATATTGGTTATTCTAAATACTAGCAAAGCAATAGACATTATTAGCTTTGCATGGTGCAAGGATTGAAGATCCACTTATGAACACTTGAGATTATGTTCTAGAGTATATCTAGATTCTATAATTAAGAGTGCATACAAAAATATGAAGACTAGATAGAGTTACAAAGGATTTGGTAAAGGCATCTTTCAGACAATATTTCTAGAAAGTAGACACTGTTGTTTGGATTTTATCTCCTAGCAAAGATACAATATAGTTGAGTAAGCTAAGATAGATCTTGAAGACATGATGCAGATGCTTTGGTTAATTACAATTATTAGATGACCAACAAGTGGAAAGTTATGAAGATTGTGAGTTGATAGATTGCTTGTAACTATGAAAAGATTTAATATTATAATGTAATGTGCATTGCAATATCTTAAGTTGGTCCTATATTATTACTATAAATTGGGAAAGCCTTAAGGCAGAATAATTTTATTGTTTTAGGACTTGGTATAAAGGAAAGTTATTTCCTTGTGGTAAAGTTTGGAAATGAAAGTGTGATATGTGGTCATATCTATGTGATGTATTGTGTGAGTTCGAATGAGAATATATTTTGGATCAGAGTAGAGATTGGTGTAGTTGAGGCACATTGAGATTACAAATAATTGTATTTGGAAAGACAAGTTTCTATTGGATAGTTGTTGATGTACACTTGTATTATTCAATGAGGATAGTACTGAGGCTATTTGGACAATGGGTCCATCTATCTTTCTTTCAATTCCTAACAGGGTTAACACAACTCCTAACAGTGTTAGAATCTCCTAATAGGGATTCAAAGTCTCATAATAGGGACTCATATGTACTGATTGTATTTCATTGACTCCTAAAAGGGTCCATCCTTTCACAAGGAACTTTTATATTAGTACATCATATTTTGGGCATCATTCCCACTGAGATTTTCCCTCTAATCAAGGGTTTCCTAGTTATCAAATCTAGTGTTATTTTGTATGGTTATTGCATATACTATTTACATCTTTTAGAATTAAAGATGATATTGAGAGTTTTTAAAATTGCATAGCTAATTCATGCCCCCTCTTAATTATATTGGTGGACTTTACTTTCTAACTCTAGATTTGTTAACTAGGGAAACCCTTGATTAGAGGGAAAACCCCAATGGGAATGATGCCCACAAGATGATGTACTAATATATAAGTTCGTTGTGAAAGGATGGACCCTATTAGGAGTTGATGAAATACAATTAGTACATGTGAGTCCCTTTTAGGAGACTTTGAAAGGAAGAAAGATAGACCCACTATCCAAACAACTTGAGTACTATCCTTACTAAATAATACAAGTGTACATCAATAACTATTCAACAACTTGTCTTGCCAAATATAGTTCCTTATAAGCTCATTGTGCCTCAACTACACAAATGAGTACTATGATCCAAAAGATATTCACTTGTAAGCTCGAACAATACATTAAACATCACATTATCTGCACTAGATACCTATCCATAAGGAAATTAATTTTCCTTTATACCAAGTCCTAAAACAAATTATTGAGTCAGTCTTGAGGCTTTCCCAATTTACAATAATAATACAGGACATTCTTAAGATATTACATTACATGTTCCAATACAATATGACATATTTTTTGTTATCCTCAATTGATAATGTAATAGGTACTACTATGAATGCATATAAAAGAATCATATCAATTATTATATTGTTGTTGATGTCAAAGTCTTAGTTGGCTAGACATTATGATAACTTAGTAGAGTGCCATATAATTTGATTGATGAATAGGATTTGAAGAAAGTATGATGAAGACAAAATTGATAATAATGGTATTCAATGGGTACTTGAATGAGTTGGACAGTGATAATGTAATATTGATTTGATTGTTTTATAATCATATATTGTTGCAATATATTCAAGAACATAAGCTTAACTGAGTAACAAGTTTCATGAAGGGAGATTGTATTCATTGAGTGACTGCAGTGTTACTCAAGTGATTGGAAAATAAAAAGAGAAACACAATATTTACCAAGCAAGTCTAGTAATGAGTGAGTTCTATATTACCCAAGTAAATGTTATGTTTACCAAGTTACAACTGGATGAATAAATTTGGACAATTGGAATCTAAGGTTGAATTTTGACAAAAATTTGGAAAGTTCAAGATGGTCTAAGGAAAGAGTAATTTTTTTTACAAGATCAATGATTGAGAGAATTCAATAAGACTATGACTATGGAGATTGGAAAAGGATAAGGATCAACACAAAGTTCTCTAAAAGTTATATTTTTTGAGTGTCTATATTCATTGTATGGATTTTTGAATCTAGGAATTTGGTATGAACCTAAGATCGATGATTGTCATTAAGTGGCAATAGATGGAAGAATTTAGAAGCTTGGAGATGACTATTTAAGGAGGAGATTGAGATTGTTTTATATTATTGATTTGGTTGCTAGTTTATTATGCTACTGATGTTGTTGATTGAATGTAAGAAAGGTGATCAAAGTGAAAAATATTGAAGAAGGTGAAAGAATATAGTTGAGCCATGTAAACCAAGAAAAGGAAGGATAATTAGAAAGTGTAAATCATCCAGTCAAAATTACCAAGTGAAAAAAGATCAAAGTGGGAGATTAGGAAAAGTCAAGAATAGAACATAGATTTGAATAGGAAAAGGGAACTATTCTTAATATATTATTTCTATCGTTACTTTCTAACCATTGTATTATAAAATATTAGAAAACTAGGTGGACCTAAGAAGTTTGTGAAATCATATATGGTAAAATCAATTAGTAGTTTTTAAAAGTCCTTTAGAGCAGGCCACTCTTTAGACAAGATCAAGGAGTGATAAGGTATAGATGATCTTTTAGTGAAATCCTCTAACAAGGTCACATAAACTATGTGTATGTAACCTTTAATAAGGTTGGATCCTAGAAGAAATCACTTTAGAAGAGTGAATATTTTTGGTTGCTAGTCACATGTAGTTTTTCCCTTCACAGGGTTTCCACTTTCAAATCATAGTGTAAAATGTGTGAATGTTATTTTTATTGCAAGTTTTTATACATATTTTACAATTTATTGGAACTCAATTATAAGGTAATAACTAAATTATTTTACTGATACTCTATAATACATAGAATAGTAAGTTAACAACTTAGAATAAAGTGATTGAAAGAGTTAAAAGATAAGTTGAATGATTGTATCAAGTGATTGTTTTAAAAGTTTGTGAAGTTATATTGGTACTAAAATTGTTTCAAGGGATTGTATGATAACTAAACATGATTGATTCACCCACTCTCTCTCAATTATCTAATAATTGGTATAAGAGCACAATGCTTGGAGAAAGAAGTTCAAAGAAACTTAAGATAAAGACTAAAGATGTATAAGAGAGGGGTACCAAAGCTAAACAAAGAGAACTTTTCCTCATGGAAAGACATAATGAAGCTTCATTTTTCTAGGATTAAAGATAATGTCACACATTGGTTGGAATATAAATATGTTACTTCAATTGGTCCCTTGATTCTTGAACAAATGTATGAGAAAAGGAGCCAAAATAGCCTAACAATTGAGATTGCATATGCTCTTAATGATGTTGAGTTTGATGATATCAAGAACTATCCTAATGCTAAATAGATATGGGATAAATTGAAACCTATACATTGTGGAGATGAAAATGTGCTAAGAGATAAGTCTAAATTCTTAAGAGCCAAGTATAATGATATGAGAATGAAAGGATGTGAGAATGTTGCACAATATGTGAACTAAATCAAAGAAATTGTATGTACAATCATAATTGCTGGAGGAAAATTCCTTGATTTTGAAATTGCAAGTAAAGTTCTTAAGACTCTTCTACCTATTTATGCTATCAAAGTTTTTGCAATTCAAGAAGTAAGAGCTATGCATGGTAATGATTTGACACTTGATGGTATAGTTGGTTGGTTGACTAAATTTGAGTTGAGAAATTATAAAATTAGTTTGGTTATGATGGGAAATGCATTTAAGTCTTCATTAACCATAAAAAATTCAAAGAAAGACAAGAAAAGTAAAGAAGAAAGTGAGTTTGAATCTAAAGATGATTTAGATGAGCTTGAAGTATTACTTGCAAGAAGGTCATCAAGAGGTAAAGGTAAATACAAAGGTAAACTTCCCTTGATTTATTTCAAATGTAATGAGGTTGGTCACTTTGTTACTAAATTACCTAATAGAAAAATGAATGACTGAAATGACAAGAAAGACTTCAAGTATAGGAAGAATAGGGACTACAATGATAAAGGAAAGAAATCATGCTACATAGCTAAGGAAGAGCATAGCGAGTCCAACTCCAATAATGGCAAAGAAGTAGTCAAAATAGTTTATGTTCCAATCAAGGAAGATCCAAATGGTAAAATTTATAAAAGTGAAACTTCCCATATTTCACACATTAGTAAGAATGACTCATAGATTATTGATAGTGGGTGCTCACATCACATGAGTAGTGATATAAGTAACTTTGATAAATTTGAAGAAATTGATGATGTTGGAACAATTAAGCTAGGTAATGATGTTCCATACCCAATGAAAGGTAAATGATCAGTAATGATGAATGATAAGATCAAATGTGATGATGCATATTGGGTTTAAGGGCTTAAATATAGTTAAATAATTTAGGTCACAAGATGGAATTTGAGAAAAGAAAGGTCAAGAAATTTGATGATGATGGTAATTTGATTAGAATAGGAATACAAACAAAAGGGAACTTATTCTATCTTGATCCTATAATTGAGACATTCTTATTTGCTAGAATTGAGGATGTGTAGCTATGGCATAAAAGTTTGTGTCATGTAAACTTTGAAAACATGGTGAAAATTATTCGAAAGAGTAAGAGGCTTTTTGAATCTACAAAAACTAGAGAATGTTATGAGTAAATAATGTAAGTTCTGTAAGATAAAAAATTCTAGTCTTTCTAGCAAGATACACACTTCAAATGATATCCTAGAATTAGTGCATACATATCTATGTGGTCCAATTGGTGTCAATAGTTACTATGGTGATAAATATTTCATATTCTATATTGAAAATTATTAAGGATGATGACTATTATGTTCATGAAGGTGAAGTCACATGCTTTTGATATGCTCAAATGGTATAAAGCTAGAGTTGAAAAGGAAACTAGTAAATCTTTACAATATTTAAGACTTGATATAGGTGGTGAGTTTGTCTATTGAATTCAGTAACTTTTGTGTTGAGAATCATATTAAAAGACAATTATCTACACCAAGGACACCATAAAAAAATGAGATTTCTGAAAGAAGAAATAGGTTAGTTATGGATTGTGCAAGGACACTAATGATTACAAAAGAGGTTTATTAAATATTTTGGAGAGAAGAAATTAGTATTGATGTTTACACTCTCAACTAAGTTCAATTAAAGAAAGGAATAAACAAGACTCCCTATGAACTTTGGTATGGTCATACACCAAATGAAATTTATTTTAAAATATTTGGAAGTAGGTATTATATTCACAAAGATGCAAGGAATGGTAAACTTGGTGATAAAGGAGATGAAGGTATATTCCTTGGTTATTCATCTAAGAGTAAAGATTATAAATTTTTGAACAAAGCTACTAACAAGATGATTGAAAGTACAAATGTAAGATTTGATGAGTTTTTAGAGAGTAATGATGTGGAAAGAAAGAAAGAATTTGAAGATTACAACAAGTTTGTAGATGTCTATGAAGATGCACCTAATACTATACATGAGTTACAACACAAAGCTACCAAGAATCCATCAATGACACCCAAATTATAGAATGCTCTACTCAAAAATCTAAAATTTCAACCCTATAAGGAAGTTGAATCTCTACCAAGTGAAGGAAATGTTGAAAATCAAAGGACTAAACCTTTATTTGTCAAATATGTGAGGAAGAATCATTCACCTAAATAGATAATTGGAGATAGAAGTGATGGAGTACAAACAAGAAGGAAGTTAAGAGTTAGCACTTGTTTAATTGTTGATTTTGAACCAAGAATAGTAAAGGCTACATTAAAATAATGAATGGTGGGTTAATGCTACAAATGAAGAGATTGATTAGATTGGGAAAAAATACCTAGACATTAGTACTGAGACTTGCTGACAAAATGTGATTGGAACCAAATGGTTTTCAGAAATAAGTTAAATGAGAATGGAGAAGTGGTGAGGAACAAGGAAAGATTAGTTTGCAAAGGTTATGCATGAGAAGAAGGAATTGATTGAGGGGAAACTTTTACACCTATGGAAATATTGGAAGGAGTAAGAACATTGTTGGCTTGCACTACATATAAGAAATTCATATTATATCAAATGGATGTTAAATCTACATTTTTCAATGGGATACTTGAGGAGGATGTATGCAAACAACTTGGAGGATTCACTGAACCTAAAAAGAAGAACATGTTTGCAAGTTGAAAAAAGAATTGTATGGACTAAAACAAGCCCTAAGAGCATGGTCTAAAAGGTTACACTCTTATCTGTTTAAGATTAGGTTTGCTAGAACAAGTAAAAATAGTAATCTATATTTAAAAAATGCATATGAAGATATGGTGTTGATTTCTGAAAGATTTTTTGATGACATAATATTTGGTGGAAATGACATGTTGAGTAAGATATTTGCTGAATAAAAAAGTATTGAATTTGAAATGTCAATGTTTGGTGAGGTAAAAAGATTCATTGGATTGCAAGTCTATGAAATAAAGAAAGGTATATATGTGATGCAATCTAAGTATGTGAAAGAAATCTTGAAAATATTTGGGATGGATAAGTCTAAGCTAGTCGGTACACCAATGGTGACAGAAGTGAAATTATGAAAAGAAGACACTACTAATGAGGTGAATGAGACTCAATAGAGATCTATGATTAGAAAGTTATAGTATCTTACACATAGTAGTCTAGATATTGAACTTTTTATTGGAATTGTTGCAAGGTTTTCATCTAATCTAAAGGAGACTCACATGACTGTTATGAAAAGGATATTCAAATATCTCAAAGGAATTGATGCTTATGCCCTATGGTATAAACAAGAGGATGAATTTAATCTTAAAGTCTACATGGATGTTGATTGGACTAGTAATGTTAATGATAGAAAAAACACAAGTGGTGGAGGTTCCTTTTAAGGAGAAAGATTGATAACATGGATAAGCAAGAAACAAAGTTGTAATTCATAATCAACCCATGAAGCTGAATATGTTATTGTTATAATCAATTGTTCAAATGTTGTATGGATTAAGAAAATATTGGAGGGAATGAAAGAAGAGGTAACCAAGCCTATTACTCTTTACAATGATAATACTAGTGTTATAAATATTTCAAAAAATTCAGTCATGCATGCAAAAACAAAGCACACATAAATCAAATATCATTATTTGAGGGAGAAAGTGCAAGAGAAACAAGTGAGACTTGAATATTTGAGGTCTAAGGGAAATTTTTTTGTTATATTGTAATAACCCCAATGGTTATAACTTTTTAAAACACCAAATCCTTATCAAATTCACTTGTTTGACATTTTTTCAAACACTTTGCAAGCAAGCTCTAATACCAATGTAATATCTTTTTGCCCAAACTAACTGATTTTAGCTCAAGGAATATTGTCAAACCATTGTATGTTGCCTTTCAATTCTAAAAAAATTAGAATTTTTTCAAATGATATTACAATGCCTCTTACAATGACCTCATATGCAATTGTAGTTCTTTTGGTATTTGCAATGCATTTACATGAAAACTAGGTATGGAATGCATACCTACAACCAACTAAAATTTTGACAAACAATTGACATACAACTATTATGTTGATCATATATGCTATTAGATGGACATTTCATCAAAGAAATGGTATGAAATATGTGTCTCCTTTATTGAATTCATTCTCATGTACAATGTTTCTATGAGTTTGTTGAGACAAACGGGCTTACGATAATGACTATAGTAATGCCAAAAGTTTGTTGAGACAAATGGGCTTACAATAATGACTATGGTAATGGAAAAATTTGATTCTAAATTATGACATCAAAATCATATGCCTAAAAATTACAATATTAGCTACTAATAGTTGCAAGAGGAACTTGATAATAGTGATGCCCAAGAATGGATATGAATCAAGTATAAGTACTGCAGTGTGACATTGTTCTTGTGTACTATAGTAGCCAAAAATAAATGTATTCTCCAATTTAAGCACAAATAAAGCTCTTGAATTGAAGCTCTCTTGAATACTAGATTCAGTGGATATTTCACCACCTCAAATGGTTGCAATACTAAAGAGTTAACATTCTCCAATGGCTGACTGAAATTAGAAACCTTAGTTTCTTCTCACAAGTTCTTATCAAATGTAATTCACAATGGTTAGATGATTAACAATGAAGCTGTCACCTCTATTTATTCTTTTCCTTCACCCTTCTAGAAGGAAATAAAATATTATTTAATTGCATTCTCTAGAAGCTTCCCCCTTTCCAATACAATAATTAATTGTATTTCTAGAAAATGCACTCTCTAGAAGCTTCTCCCTTGCAATACAATACTTAATTGTGCTTCTAGAAAATTAAATTGATTAAATATAAAGTCACCTTTTAATTTTAATTTTTTTAATGACTATATAAAAAATTAATTTAATCAATTTCTCCTTATTTCTTCAGTTAGCCTTTAGAGAATGTAAAGGCTAAGAACTCCACTAAGTTGCTAAAAAGATGGGGACATTACATATATTTACCAAGCCATTGCCTATGGATGATTTTAGTATTTAAGAGGTAAATTGGGGGTCTTCTCCCTATCCAAAATTCACTAGGTGAAGATGCATTTTGCATCAATTCATGAATGAATTGCAAAATATTTATGGAGTTGATGCATAAGAGTTCACACTTTAGGAGCATTTCTAAAGTTATGAAAATGCCTATGATGAAACTAATTTATATAGTACATGCAAGGTACAAGGATAACTAAAAGGTTACATAAGTTTCATGATGAAATTTATAATAAGGGGGAGACAATATGGGAGATGATATAGATAATGATAAAATCATCAAACAAGAGAGGGAGAAAGATTAACTAAAATAGAGAGAATAACTAAAGAAGATGACACTTTAAAGAGATGAAGATGAAGAGAATATTTAATTGAAGACTAAAAATGAAATAAGAGATCATATTCTAAGGTGGATAAATGTTGAAGATATTGAACTTTTTTGTTGTTGCTAAAGACACAAATCAAGAACCAAAATAAAGACTAGAGTTGAAAAGTTGTATTGTTTTCAATTCATAACTTTGATTATCTTATGTAATGTTTTGTAATGTCAAATCATATGTTATGTGTTTCCATCAATGCCAAAGGGGGAGATTATTAGCCCCAAATGATAATGTAATAGGTAATGCTATGAATGTATGTAAAAGAGTCATATTAGTTGTTATATTGTTATTGATGTCAAAGGCATCATTGGCTAGACATTGTGCTAACTCAATAGAGTTCCATATTATTTCATTGATGAAGAGGATTTGAAGAAAGTGCTGTTGAAAATTGGCTAATGGAGATATATAATTTTTTTCATTTATGGCAACACATGATGTACATACTCATAGGAAACATAAAAAATAAAGATACTTAGCTTTTGGTACTCAAAAAATTGTCTAAAACATGAATTTGGTATACACTAGTGTATTGTTTTGTTTATAACTTGTTGTTGATGTCGTATTATGACTATAAAAGTTAGATGGAGTTGCATACATGTTGATGATGATGTTTATAACCTCAAAAGTTAGTACAAATTGTATGAAAGAAAGATATTCATGTTTTAGTAGTGACACTAGACAACAAAATTGAAGGAACGAATTATTCTGTTTACAAAATAATTACTTGTCCAATTAGGGCTGACATCCTAGATGTTTACTCTAAGTTGGAAAAGTGAATTATGGTATTATTTGACCTAGCAACAATTTTTGTAAAGGCATGGTATTTATGCAAAATACATCTTGCAAATTCAAGTGTGCTATTGTGCTATCTTGAGAAATTGTATGCAAACTTTTGTGAAAGCAATATATGCGAAGTTTTGTATAAGCTATTTTGTGATCCGAGATCAAGTTGAAGAAGAGAGATCAATTGAAGAAGAAATTATTGTACTTATATTCTAGAAGTTTGATTACTTGTTTGGGTAGTGAGCTCTTCTTGTAATTGGAAGTGCATGTTTGGGTAGTGGGCTCATCTTGCATCTACCGTATTACAACTCCTAACATGGTTGGCACAACTCCTAACAGAGTTGGAATCTCCTAACAAGGATTCAAAGTATCCTAATAGTAAATTTTCTCACCGACTACTAACATGGTACATTCTCTAACAAGGAACTTATATATCAATATATCATCCAGTGGGTATCATCCCCACCGAGGTTTTCTCTTGGCCAGGGTTTCCCTAGTTAACAAAATATGATGTTGTGAGTTATCTTTGTGGATGGTTACTATTACTATTCAACAATACTTTATTAATTTGTTATGTATGGTTAAAAATAAGAAATAATATCCAGTTGGTGACTAAAGTTTGTAGATTACTGATTCACCTCCCCCTCTCAGTAATTCCTATTTCTAACAAGTGCAATGTAGATAGAATTGATAAGTATGGTATTCAATAGATACTTGAATGATTTGGACAGTGATAATGTAATATTGGTTTGACTATTTTACAATAATATATTGTTGTAATGTATTGAATAACACAAGCTTAATGTAGGGATACTATATTCATCAAGTCACTACAATTTTACTTGAGCAATTGGCAAAGAAAAAGAGAAACACAATATTGCCTGAGCGAGTCTTGTAATAACTAAGTTCTACATTACCTAAGTAAATTTTATGTTTACCGAATAACAACTACATGCAAAAGTTTGGAGAATTGGAATCTAAGGTCAACTTTGATGGAAATTTGGAAAGTTTGACAAGTCAAAGTTTGTTACAAGATCAATGATTGGGAAAATTCAATATGTAACTAATAATGGAGATTGGAGAAGGATAAGAATGAACACAAATTTCTATGAAAATTACATTTTCCAAGTGTTTAGATTTATTACATAGAATTTTCAATTTGGAAGTTTGGTATGAACCTAAGATCGATGATTGTGATTAAGTGGCAATACATGAATAATTTGGAAGCTTAGAGATGACTTTTTAAGGAGGAGACTGAGATAGTTTTATGATGTTGATTTTTTTGTTGGTTTGTTATGCTACTGATGTTTCTAATCAAATGAAAGAAAGGAGATAAAAGTGCAAACTATTGAAGAAGATGAAAGAAGATAGTTGAGCCATGTGAACCAAGAAAAGGAAGGAGAAAGAGAAGGTGTAAATCAAATAGTCAAAAGTACAAAGTGAAAGGAGATTAGAGTGAGAGATCAGACATAGACAAGAATGAAACAAAGATTTAAACAAGAAAAGGTAGTTGCTATTCTTAATAGATCATTTCTATTTTTACTTTCTAACCATTATAGAAAACATCTCAAAAAACTAAGTGGACGTAACAAGTCTATGAAATTCTATATGGTAACATTGATTAGTGGCATTCATAAGTTCTTTAGAAGAGGCCACTCTTTAGACAAGATCAAGGAGTTATAAGGTCTAGGTCATCTTTTGGTGAAATCCTCCAACAAGGTCACATTGACTATGTGTAAGTAAACTTTAACAAGGTTGGATCCTAGCAGATCTCACTTTAGAAGATTGAATATTTTTGGGTTGCCATTCCCAGGTGGTTTTTCCTTTCACACGTTTTCCACATTAAAATCATAGTGTCAAATGTGTGAATGTTATTTGTGTTGCAAGTTGTTTTACATTTTTTATAGTTCACTACAACTCAATTACAACTAAGTAATTGAAAGGTAATAACTAAGTTATTTTACTGACACTTGGTAATGCAAATAACAATAAGTTAATTGTTAGGAATAAAGTGATTGAAGGGGTTGACGTATAGATTTAATGATTACATTGAGTGATTTTTGTTAAAGTTTATGAAGTTGTATTGGTACTAAATTTTTTGAAGGGATTGTATGATAACTAAACATAATTAATTCACACCCACCCCAATTATCTAGTATTTTTCACAATTATAAGTAGTTTGTTGGCTCACAGTCTTCATAAATTCACACTTGCTAATCATATGATGATGCGTGTTTTACCAAATAATCTTCATCATGTCTTCAACATTTTTCTTGGCTTGCTCAAATAGATTCCATCTCTGTTAGGAGATAAATCCAAATAATAGTACCCACTTTCTAGAAAAACTATCTAAAAGCCATCTTCACCAAATTCTTCATAACTCTATCTAGTCTTCATATTTCTATATGCATTCTTGACTATAGAATCTATATATACTCTATAAAATAATCCCAAGTGAACATAAGCTAATCAATCCTTGAACTATGTAAAGCTAATCTATGTATGTTGATATACCAGTCTTCACATAATAATAAGTATGTTGACATCAATTTAATTTTTTTGTGATGAATGAAAGACATAACCACTAAATCATGTCTCCAACACTGATAGGATACTCCCTCATAGTAATATCATCAACATTCATGCTAACAATCTCCCCCTTTTGCATTAATAGAAACATAGATAAAATGTATTCAAGGTCCATGAATATGAAATATATCTCTACTGCATCTACTCCCTTATTCATGCTACCCATGAATGTCATCATTCAACAACCAACATGCATAAGGCAGGTGTTAATCTCCCTCATACATCAACATATTTTCAAATATTTTTTATCAATGAAATCCTCTCCATCAGTCAATACAAATATCTCCTTTGGAAACATCTCTCCCTCAAATATGCATAACAAAGGATGTTTTTCATGTGTTAGTAGAGATTCTAGAAGACAACGTAACTCATACCTTAGATGCACCTGATCAGTTAGTTATACCACATCAAGAAAGCTTGCTATGTAGAGCAGTTATAACCTTGGATACAAGAAAAAATACCTTTGTAACCATTTGAGCATATATATTTTGTACTCAGTTAGAATTGAGTCTTGGAAATTTGGCAGTTGAAAATATTGTTGATTATTTTGGCACCAAATTGCAGGATGAAGAAAAGAAGGAAGATGAAGATAATAAGAAGGAAGATAAAGAAGGAGAGAAAAAAGGAAAAAGATAGGATAGGTGATGAACCTATAAAATCTCATATTTATATTCATCTACTATAACACTTTACCTCATGGTTTCAATATATTTCCAAGCCATTTCCATACATTAACTATGATAAATTATTTACTGATTAACATTTGTATGTGTAGCTAGTTAATGCTAAATTATGATAATTTATTATGATAAATAATAATTATCTTGATGTGATTAACATGTTGCTTGTGAGATATTTGAATCATTAAAGTAGTTGGAAAGAAGGAAAAGCAAGTTGACACTTGTCAATATTCAGTAGTTGCGGTAAATGCAGAAAAAGTCAAAAGTTAGTTTCTATAAAATAGGCATATCTCACTCAATTTTTAACAAAATTAAGAATGGATTATGGATCTAAAAATATGAAAAAAAGGTTCACAAAATTTTTTGAGCATTTGAGTTAGTTTAGAATAATTAATGAGCAACATGGATCAAAAGTTGACTGAGTAAAAGGTGGCATGTTTTCAGGTAGCAAAAAGCTACTTTCAATTAAATGATCATAACTTTCATGTTTATTAATGGAATTCAAATTTTCAAAATGATCTAGAAAGGTAAAAAGGAGGTTAATAATCTAGTAAAATGGTTTGATCTAATTCATAATGATAAAAGAGAATCATGCATTTGAGTGGACTGCTAAAAAAGTGGAATAAAAAATCAGCACACCTAGTCATTAGTTTTGTAAAAATCTCTTCCTTGTTTAAAGGAATGATGAGAAATTTTTTAGATGGTTGTTAGAGAGTCAATAAGCTTATATATTTGAAATTTTAATAATGCATTAGAGATGGATGGATGTGGAGATTTTTAGAGATAGATAGAAACTTGTAGTTTGTAATAAATAGTTCCTGCAACCATTACTATGCAGTTTCTTGCTGTTTCTTGCAGCCATTACTATGTACATAGATTTATTTCTATTATTGTTATATTTTATGTTTTGAAATGATAGAATATCTTAGAGAGTTTCATGGTGCATATACTTTTCAGACTTGTTTCAAGTATACATCCTTGGGTTGATAGTTTAAATGATTCTTCTCCATAAGAAAGATAGCTACTCATTTTGGATGTCCAATCCATGAGTTATTTTTTTAGAACCAAGTTATTGATCTAATTGGGAAGTCAACATCTTTAGCTCTATTGCCAGGGATAGGTCAAGCTATGAGAGTCTCTAAGTTTTTAGCAGCTAGAATTTTAGTTTCTTTTTGAAGCACTTAGGAACATAGAAGTTTGTAGCAACACAATATGGATTTTAGATCCATGGAGGATAATAATGAAGAGCCACTATCATTTGAAGTAAGTGTGGAAATCAATGAAGACATGTTATCTAGCATCATAGATGAATTTTGTTCACATATTGATGATATAGTGTTGATTTATGAAGAGGCAAATCAAGGGAACCTTGTTTTACAAAATGAAGAAATCACCATATGCAAGGTCGCTACTAAAGATGAAATAGATGTCAAATCAAAACTCCCACTTCAAGAAGAGAGCTGCAATAAAGTGAAAATTAGTCTTCCTATGCATAAAAGTAAAGAAAGTATTGAAGAAGATCAATTTTGGGGTGACTTAGAAGATTTTTGTTTAACATTAGATGTTAAATCAACATCTCTTGTAGAGAGAAACTATGAGCCTTATGAAGATGATGCAATAATTCCTGTACTTTTATGAAATCAGCCACACAAGTTAGTTTTTTAAAGTCAAGAAGATGATGAAGAAGTAACTCATCTATACAAAGCTAGCAAGGAGGGTTCAAAATTTGTTCTTTCACAAGGGTTTCCAATTAGACATCTCATTCATATGGAAGAAAAGATGTTATTACAAGCTATAGTTGCAACAAAGAAATAAGTTACAACTAAAGGTAAACCTCAATATGCAACTACAAAAAAAGTGGACACATTTCAGCTTACTTATGCATTTCAATACAACAATATATATTGTCAACATGAAGTAATAAGTGAGTTAATTAATGTATTTTCAAAAGTATTCTTGTTTATTAAGTTTCTACTAATGCTGCAACTATTTCCAATTTTTGATAAGCATGTGAAGCACTGGAAGATTTTGAGAAGAGGAAGATACTTCAAAGAACCAATTAATGGTTTTTTTAAAAAAGGTCATGTTATTTGGTTGATATAGGTTAGAATAGATTAGGGTAGGTTTTTCATTCAATAAGTGTTCTTACATAATGTCTTAGAGTTAGTAGTTGTCTAGTTTAGTTTGTTTTTGAGTTGTTCTTGTCTTAATGACTATTTTTGAGGAGTATATAGCTAGTTGGTTGCTCACATTTCATATCATTTTTCAAGGGTTTGAGTGAGTCAAGTTTTGAATTGTGGAAGAGAGTCTTTACATATATTTCCAAAAGTTCCATTGAGTAGTTGAGTCTTCATGATGTCAAGAATTTCTATTCAATGATGTTGTCTAGCAAGTATTATTTGTAGGTTTCTTATTGTAATAGTCAGTCCTACAACAACTATTGTCTAGTTTTAACAATTAGTCTTGCAACCACTACTCTTTGATTCAGTAGAAAATCCTAAAGCAACTACTATGTGACTAAATAGTCATTTTGAAAGAACTACTATGTGATCTAAAAGATAACTTGTAGAAGATATGAAGAAAAATATATTTCTACTCATATTAAACATGCAACACTCTTGGAGGGACTTGATTATTCAACACTAAAGGGATCTGTACTTTCAGCTATTTGCAAAGCTTGAATCTTTTCAAAACATCACAAATGGTACTATGTTTATGATTTCCATTTATTCATAATATTTATTATTTTTAGTAATTGATCATCTATGCATTTCATTTTATTTTTCAATTATCATTATTGTAATTATTGTTGGAAATATAGAAAGAGTAATTGAGGGGGTGGGAGGTGAATCAGTTACCACTAAAATAAATCTCAGATCCCTTAGATGTCAACAATAAAAATTGATTGCTGCTGTTATTTGGTGAATACACAAAAATGCTGTAACTCGGTAAATGCAGAGTGTGATTTACTTTTAGCTGATCTTAAAAATTCACAATATTAATTTGCAAGCATAAAAGAAATAACATGAACACATGAGACACTAAGATTTAATGTAGAAACCCAATATGGGAAAAACCACTAATGTAACTAGTTACTATTTTTCACTCTTATGAAGTGAGCCCTGTTAGGAGCCAACCTAGTTAAAAGTTACAAAACACACTGTTAGGTGTGACCTTGTTAGAGGATTTAATCACCTTGTAAGGAGTGGCCTTGTAAGAGGTCTTAAAATATTTTAATGGAATTGTCACCTTGTTAGAGGATTTACAATTGGCTATTAAACCAACTCTGTTAAGAGTTTTAGATCACTGCTACAATGGTTAGAGAAAAACAATGAAATGACCTGATTGTGATGCAATTGAATTGCTAATTACGTATCTATAATCTACTTCATACTCGATCCTTCCTAATTGAATAATACTTTTCTACTCCACAAGGATACTTTCTTATCTGTCAAGTTCACTCTTACTCTTTCCTTCTCAATTCAATCAACACACTTGCACACACACTAAAAATCTCAACTTGACCTTTCATTTATATCATCTAGATTGTCAAGTTGGCTCAATTAAAAATTAAAATAACCAATATTCATTACCATAGTTGGCTAGAAACAATACTTAAAATAATTAAGCTTTTTATGCCAAAACAACAAAATCCTTCATTGGTTGACCCTACTCAGTAAACACTAGTTCTGAGATAATTTCCTCTATTAACCAACAGAAGCTTGGTTAACACTGAAAAATTACAAAGATATCCTTTGGAAATTGAGTGAGCTCAGTGATCATTGACTCTATCCAATTTTCCTTTGCTAACTATATGAACTCGGTTAACACTATTTTCCTACCTGAATTCTTTTGACACCTGAGTGAGCTCGGTAAGCACTGTCTTTGCAGAGTAATCTTTAAGAATGTTGGGTAGATAAGAAAAATTGTCTTGTTGACCAAGTGAACTTGGTAAGCACTAAATAACAATTGATATGACATTTGTGTAACATCAAAGACAATTGTATCCAACAATCTCCCTCTTTGATATTGATGGCAACACAACATGTCATAGCACAATTAAATTTGAGAACAAGACTTTCTCTAATAGAAAGTTTCCCCCTTTTAGATTTTTACCAAAAAGCTTCTTCACTTACATACATTAACCTCCCTCTATGAAGGAATTGCATAACTTCTAAGATAGTGTACTTCTCCCTCAAAAGATATAAACAAATTCCAAAAAGATATGATAGTAATCTTCTCCCTCTTTGACAAAACATGCCAAAGACAACACATACCAAATTAGTATCAATGTACCTTGAGTACTGATTCATATGCAATATTCCATTTGGCTATGTTGCATTAACTAATTGATCTTCAACTTGGTTCCTGTTGATGTATCACTAAAACTTTATTTTATTGAGCTTTAGATAGGAGAATGACCCCTAACTTACCTCTTAGATACAAGAATGTATCCTTAGGCAATGGCTTGGTGAATATGTCTGCAATCTTTTCTTTTGTGTGAACATATTCCAATTTGATTTCTTTGTCTTGCACCAGTTCTCTGACAAAATGATATTTTATTGCAATGTGCTTAGTTTTTGAATGCATCACTAGGTTCTTTGATATGTTAATTGCATTGGTGTTATCACAATACATGACAACTAGTTCTTTGATCTCAGCCTTCATACCTTCCAACAACTATTTAAACCAAACAATGTTAGAACAATTCATTGCTACTACAACATATTCTGCTTCTGTTGTAGATTGGGATGTGCAATTTTACTTATTGCTTGTCCAAGATACCAACCTTTTACCAAGAAAGAATACTCCACCAATTGTACTTTTTCTTTCATCAAGATTTCCTGCCCAATTAGCATAAATGAATACCTTTAGGTCTAAATTTTCTTCAAGTTTGTACCATAGACTATAATCTTTAGTACCTTTCAGATATCTTAAAATTATTTTGATTGCCATCATATGATTTCTCTAGGTTTAGTTGAGAATCTTGCCACTATCTCAACTGCTAAAGCAATATTAGGTCTTGTATGAATTATATATTGTAATTTTCCAGTCATTGATTTGTATAAGGTTTGATCTAGCTCTTTTGAATCATCATCTTTGGTAAGCTTTAGTCTAGTACACATGGGGGTTCCAACTAGTTTAGAATATTTCATTCCAAATTTCTTGAGTATCTCTTTGATATACTTAGATTGAGTAATGTAGATACCATTCTTGCTTTTCTGTATCTATAGTCCAACAAATTTTTTTATTTCACCAAACATGGAAATTTCAAACTCTTTGTTCATTTATTCTAAAAATTATTTGATGGATCATCATTCCTTGTAAATAGAGTGTCATCCACAAATATTTCTACCAATACAACCTTGTTATCTTGTCCTTCCTTGGTATACAAACTACTATCATCATTAGTTCTCTAAAAACCAATCTATATAAGGTAGCTGTGTAACCTTTCATTCCATGCTCTAGGAGCTTGTTTTAGACCATATAGTTCCTTGTGTAATTTCCAAACCATGTCTCTTTTGTCTGGATCAACAAAACCTTCTAGTTGTTCAATGTAAACTTCTTCATCAAGTATACCGTTGAAAAATGTAGATTTAACATCCATCTGATATACTTTAAATCCTCTATGAGCAACATATGCAAGGAGAGTCCTAACACCTTCTAATCTTGCAACAGGAACAAAAGTCTCACCATAATAAATTCCTTCTTCTTAAGAGTAGCCTTTACACACCAATCTTGCTTTATTTCTTGATACTTGTCCATCTTCATTTAGCTTATTTTTGAATACCCATTTTTTTCCAATCACATCTTTGTCTTTAGGCCTAGGAACAAGGGTTCAAGTTTTGTTCTTCTCTATTTGTTCTATTTCTTCATTCATAGTCTCAATCCAACTTTCATTTTCCAATGCATCTTTAACACTTCTAGGTTCAAAATCAGCAAGTAAATATGTACCTTTTAGCTTACTTCTTGTCATAGTACCTTTTGATTTATCTCCAATAATCTGATCAGGTGCATGATGCCTTTTGACATATTTGGCCAATATAGTTTCTTTTCCTTTTGAATGAATTGCACTATCTTCATTTTGAATTTCAACTTCTGGCTCAGGTTGCTTAGACTTGGTGGGCATTGGCTTGGGAGCATCAGAATGTGACTTGGGTCCTTGTGACTCATTTTGAACTTCTTACAACTTGGTAATTGAGGAAGACTTGGGAGGTGAAGTCTCCTTATTGATAGATGTGTTTGGAAATGTATCAAGTTCAAAGTAATTAAATCTTTTGTAATCTTTTGGTTCCTTTTTGCTTTCTTCTTTAGTTCTTTTTGCAAACTCATCAATTCTCACATGTGCACTTTCTATGATTTTATGAGTAGACAAATTTAAACATTTATATGCCTTACTTCTGCAAGAATATCCTAGGCATATACTTTCATCACCTTTCACATCAAACTTTCCTTTTCTAGACTCTTTCAAGATATAAAATTTAATTGCAAATACTTTTAGGTAAATTACATTAGGTTTGAAGCCATACCATAATTCATAGGGAGTTTTATATGAGTCCTTCAACTCTACTTGGTTCAAAGTATAAACTACAGTACTGATGGCTTCCTTCCAATATTTGATAGCAACATTCTTTTCAATCATTAGAGTCCTTATAGAATTCATGATAGATCTATTTCTTCTTTCAGCTATTCCATTTTTCTCGAGAGTACTAGGGGATGATACCTATCTTTTGATTCCTCTTTCAATGCAAAAGTTATTGAATTCATTGGATATGAATTCACCACCTCTGTTTGATCTTAAGCATTTCAATCTTTTCTTTGTTTCCTTCTCTATTCTTGCTAGATACCATTTGAATTTCTCAAATGCTTCTAACTTTTCTCTAAGATACATAATAGTCATCAACAAAAAGAATAAATATTTTTTCTCCACTATAGCTTTCTATTCCAATGAGTCCACATAGGTCAATATGCATAATTTTCAAGACATCTTCAGATTGACAATTTTCACTCTTAAAACTAGTCTTTCCCATTTTGCCAATCTAACAATTCTTGCATAAACCAACATCTAGTTTCTTCAAACTAGGAATACCTCTCACTTTTTTGAATTTTCTTAACTTGACCATATTATGAAAGTTTATATGACACAATCTTCTATGCCATAACAAACTTTCTTCCATTTGAGAAATAAAACATGAACAATCACCAAGATCAAGATAAAACAGGTTACCTCATGTTTGTTTGCTTGGTCCAATCATATTACCTTTGTCATCCAACAATCTTGCCTTTCCATGCATGAATTCCACTTTGAATCCAATGTTGATCAATTGTACCACACTCAAAAAATTATGTTTTAGTCCTTCAACCCAATAGGCACTGTCACATACAAGTTCTTTAGTTAATGATATTTGACCTTTCCCTTTTATGCAACAAGGTTCATTGTTTCCAAACCTTACACTACCACCATCATAGTCTTCAAAGTGTTCAAAATTTGTTTTATCTCTAGTCATATGATGTGAACATCCACTATCTATGACCTATGTGTCATTTTTACTAACATGAGAGATAAGTGCTATCTTATCTTTTTCATCATTAGATTCATCTTTCATAGCAATGTATACTATCTCATCTTCACTATTATTAGAATATTTAGCCATAAAAATTCTTACCTTTGTCCTTGAATGATTTGTAATTTTTGAAATCCTCCTTGCCATTGCACTTGTGACTTTTCTTTTCATCCTTGCTTTCTTTATTTAGGCACTTGGTAGCAATATGACCAATTTCTTCACATGAAAAATAGATTAGGGGAACTTTACCTTTGTATTTTCCTCTACTTCTAGAATATTTCTTTGCAAGTAAAGCTTCAAAAACTTCAAGATCACTATCCAAAATTTCCTTTGATTCTTCTTCACTTTCTGACTGAATGTCCTTTATTTTCTTGCCTTTCTCTTTGAGTGAATGTTTGGCTTCAAATGCAGATTCAATATTCTTGGAGGCTGGAACATAATTGTCAAAATTTTCTAGCTCAAAAGCTGCCAATCTTCCTACTAAGGTATCCAAACTTATCTTATGATTTGGCTCATAACTCTTTTCTTGAATACCAGATACTCTAATTACATAGATAGGAAGCAATTCTTTGAAAACTTTACTTACAATAGTTTCATCCTAGATTTCTCCTCTAGAAGCTCTGATTGCATTGACACTAGCTTTGATTCTTTCCACATATTTGGCAACATTTTCATCTTCTCTCATTCTCATTTGATCAAATTGTCCTCTAAGGATTTCTACTTTGGCTCTCCTCACATTGTCATCACCACCATAGATGTCCTTTACCTTGACCCATATACCAAAAGCATTTTACAGTCTTTGATATCATCAAATTCATCATAGCTAAGAGTAGATGCAATATCAATCATCATGGTGGTTCTTTTTCTCAGTGATATCTCTAATAGATAAAGTACCAGTGGGGGTTGTGTATTCTTCATCAAGGTATTTCAAGCTTGAATCATTAATGGATGCTAGATGAAGTCTCATGAGTCCCTTCCATGCTGAAAACTTATCTCTATTTAGCTTTGGAATTTCTCTCTTGTAAGACATCCTCATCACATCATATGCAATTGTAACATTTACCATTGAATTTTGCTTTAATAGGTAGTTGTAAATCATAAGATAACTATGTAATCTAAATGATAACTTGTAGAAGATATGAAGAAAAATCTATATCTACTCATATTAAACATGCAACACCCTTGGTGGGACTAGATTATTCAACACTAAAGGGACCTGTACTTTCAACTATTTGCAAAGCTTGAATCTTCTCAAAACAACATAACTGGTACTATGTTTATGATTTCCATTTATTCATAATATTTATTATTTTTATTAATTGATCATCTATGCATTTCATTTTTTTTTTTCAATTATCATTATTGTAGTTATATGCTTCATAAGTGATTTGATGCTACCCTCATACATACATTATCATTTGAGGATAAACAACCTTTTAGTTGGGGGGAGCACATGCATGACTTGTGTTATTATCATAGATCATTCAAGGATGACCTTTCACATATATTTTTAGGGTACCTCCTATATTCTTGGTGAAAAATATGCAGATGAGAGATGGAAAAATAAATATGGAATGATAATATCTTTCATGAATATTTAATTCCTATTCCTTGCATGAGGACAATAAATATTTCAGCTAGGGTGAATGATGAGCCTATAAAATGTCATATTTATATTCATATACTATAACACTTTACCCCATGGTTTGAATATATTTCTAAGCCATTTCCATACATTAACTTTATTTATGAAGCATTAACTATGATAAATGATTTACTGATTAACATTTGAATGTGTAGCTAGTTAATGATAAATTGTGATGATTTATTATGATAAATGGTTATTATTAAATAATAATTATCTTGAGGTGATTAACATGTTTTTTTTGAGATATTTGAATCATTCATGCAATGGAAAGAAGAAAAATCAAGTTGACACTTGTCAATATTCAACAATTGCAGGAAATGCAAAAAAAGTTAAAAGTTAGTTTGGGTAAATAAGAATATCTTACTCAATTCTTAACAAAATTAAGAATGGATTATGGATTTGAAAAGATGAAAACAAGGTGCTCAAATTTTTTTGAGCATTTGAGTTAGTTCAGATTAATTAATGAGTACCACATAACAAAAGTTGTCTGAGTAAAAGGTGGCACGTTTTTAGGCAGTAGAAAACCACTTTCAATTAAATGATAATAAATTTTATATTTCTTAATGGAATTTAGATTTTCAAAATTATCTAAAAAAATGAAAAGGAGGAGAATAACGTGGTAAAAGGGTTTGATATAATTCTTAATAATAATGGAGAATCATGTGTTTGAGTGAACTACTAAAAAGGTGGAACAAAAAATCAACACACCTAGTCATTAGTTTTGTAATAAATATCTTCCTTTTTTAAAGGAATGATGGGAAACTTGTTATATGGTTGTTAGAGAGTCAATAAGCTTATATATTTGAAAATTGTAATCAAACATTAGAGATGGATGGATGTGGAGCCATGTACAGATAGATAGAAACTTGCAGTTTCCTGCAACCATTACTGTGTACTTAGATTTATTTCTAGTATTGTTATAGTTTATGTTTTTCAATGATAGAATATCTTAGAGAGTTTCATGGTTCATATACATTGTAGACTTGTTTCAAGTATATGTCCTCGGGTTGACAATTTAAATGATTCTTCTCCATAAGAAAGATAGCTACTCATTTTGGATGTCCAATCCATGAGTTGTATTTTTAGAGCGAGGTTATTTATCTAACTGGGAAGCCAACAATAGGTCAAAGAAAGAGGAGGAGAAGACTGACACAATGATAAGTTCAAAAACATTGACAGCTACTCTAGACTCCTCAATAATAAAGAAGGAATGAACAACATAATAGCAAGTTGACACATTGCATTAGGATAGAGAAAAAGAGAAAGATAAAGAGAATACAAAGATAGTGGTAAGAGCACAAATCTTAGACATAGACTGCATTTAGAGTTTAAAGTTACAACTGGTCACACCTACCAAGGAGCCTAGAAAAGAGACACCCAACTCATCCAAGTCACCATTGAATTTATTTTTAGCAAGAATGATGAGAAAAACATCCTTGAGAACCACAAGAGATGTAGAGATTGAGATGTTCAGTCAAATATATACATCATTGAGAAGACTAAGATTGTCAAGAAGACTCAAGAAACTCTTGAGAAGGTGACCAATGAGTTGAAAAAGATTATATCAATCTAGATCAATAAATTAGATCTAGATAAGAGAGCACAAGAGGTAATGAATGCTTTTTATAATCCATTTACCACTCTCTTGGAAGTTGCATAAACAAAAGATTAAGTGTTGATGCAAAGTTATTTGTGTTGATCTCTAAGCCTATGTTGTTTATTAGTGTCCAAATACTTAGTCATTTAATAGGCAAGGATGAACGATCATCACTATGACTGAGTCATCTAGTGAACGCTGAACATATATACGGACTTGTTTATTTTGCATTACATGTTGAACAAGTTTGTGATTTTTGAGCACCTCAGTTGAGGCTGAGCATAGATATAAGCTAAGCTATTATAA
Source organism: Cupressus sempervirens (assembly GCA_028749045.1). NCBI lineage: Eukaryota > Viridiplantae > Streptophyta > Pinopsida > Cupressales > Cupressaceae > Cupressus > Cupressus sempervirens. The sequence continues at coordinate 248,925,800 of CM053790.1, read as the reverse complement.
TAGAGACTAAGTAAATAGAAAAGATAGTTTTACTAAGAAAACAAAGAAGAACATGTATATAGAAGCCGAGTGTCAATATGAATGTCACCAATGAATGAGTGTTAGCAAATTCAAATGCCGAGTAATTCATTTTTGTTATATGAGTTTGTAATTGCACAAACAACTATGTAAATCATCATTTTAGCCAAATTCCATATGATATTTAATGTTTGTAGAGACAATTAAGATGAATACTTCATGTCATTACAAAAGGTAAAGATCCCAAGGAATGAAGATCAATAAATGAAAAAAAATAGAAAAAAATAGAAAAATGAGATGAATTATAAATTTTCAATTGAGATCCATAACTTTTGAAGAACATATATTTAAGGAGGATTCTAAGCCTAGAATCAATGTGTTTGATGTGGAGATAAGGATGCAAATAGAGAGATGATATGAATGTGTGAAATAATGCACAAGTGAAGAAGCAATCAAGGATTAAGGAGAGAAAGAAAGGTTAAGTCTAGAATCATATGAGTAAAGGACAATCAAAGCAGTGAAGGACTAATAGGAGATATAAAATTGAGAGATCAAGTTAAGACATTGTATAGAGGAGATCCAAAATAAGCTTGTAGAGAAAATTGAGGGTAAGGTACTGAATCAATTTTTAGCAAGATTGAATCAGGGAAAATATCTTAACTGAGTGATCCTAATAGGTCTATGTAAACCTCCTAACAGAGTCCTTAATTATAAGTGTGAAATCCTTTAATAAGATGAGACTTAATAGTCTTGAATCTTTTAACAAAGCAGACCCCTCATAGGGTAGATCATATGTCATGATCAAACATTGTAACCCTAATAGGTTAACTTCACTATTGTAACATTGAAGATTTGAGGGTTTCATCCCCACCCAAGTTTTACCTTCACATTGAAGTGTTTTTGGGTTGCCAAATCATTTTTGTTATTTATTGAATCTTTCATGGATGTGATGTATTCATTTACTATTAAACATTATAGTTTCAACGTTAGATCTAAGATATGAGATGAATTTGGTGTGAATTCAGTAATTTGGTTTTGTAAGTAAAAGTTTAAGATCCTAATTCACCCCCCCTCTTAGTATCTTGTTTCCCATTTAATCCTTCCAACAATTTGGCATAGTATGTTAAAATATCATAGGAGATCTAGTGAATTTGGCTCTTGCATCAAAGAGTTAAGAAGATGTCTAACGTAAGGGGAAAATTTATATGGAGAATGTGCCTTGTCACATAATTTTATCAGACATCACTAAATTACTAAAGGGGAAAGAAGAATAGTTGAATAACATTGTAAATGAGCTAAAATTACCCAATGTGTAGATAAAAGATTGGTATAAAGGAGATTTTTCTAGATGCGAAGTTGTGTGATGACTATGTCATTGTTCTATGATAATTATATGATGTGAACTTTGTGTTAGAGCATGGAAAATGAAGTATATGTGAATTTGTATAAAAAGATCCATTCAGGAAAAATATGCTATTGAAGATATCAACATTATCAAGAGGTTTATGTATCTATACCTTTTGTATACAAAATATATCATTTTATATGCATGTTTGAGTTGTCATGCTTGACCACTACTACTATTTTTCTACTTATTAGGACTTAGTTGTTATTAAGTTTCTTTCAGTTTGATACGTTGATTAAATAGTCAGAACTTGGTTATATTTTGTTTAGCAGAACATGAAACTTTTGTTGAATATGTATTCAGTATCAGTATTACTCTATTTAGATTTGATAAATGACTTATGATTTTAAATTATTTTCCTTGGAGGTGAATTTGCAATAACATGTATGAAAATGATGTAGAAAGGGTTTAAATATCTCTAATTTCATCTCACCCTAAGTTGGTTTTGATTCATGACTTTAGTTCACTTGTTTTTATTAAGGGTTTAATCAACCGTAGTTGGTAGAGCATACACATTATTTTATTTTACTAATGGGTTTTGAATTCTTAAAAAGAGGTAAAATTTGCATTGTTTAAAAAAAAACAAAAATGGTGGTGGCAATGAGACTGTTGTATACATGGCTCTGTGATGTGTGTTGTGTATTGAATGCATGTTTATCATGAAATAACGTACTGAAGGTTTTGCCGGCCATTACATTTGTGAATTAAGTTTTCTGCAGTAGCTATGCCGAGAATTGGCCTTTTTGCACTGCTTGGTAGAACACTTGTGTTTTGTTGCTGAAGAGTCGGCATTATGAAGGGTTTTGGTTGGAAGGAGATACTTTCTTATGAGGATAAACGTAGTTAAGTTTCTCATAGCAAGATATTCTGTTGCATTTCATTCGGTTTCATTTGTGCCGAGGTTGCATGCGAGTTATTTTTTTAGTTACAACATTTGGGAAGTGTGGTTTTGATTTGGCATCTGGGGCTTTTGCATCGAGTTTCATTGCAGAGCTTTGTGTTGAGCATTTTCTATCTGCTGAATCTCACGTAGGGGCATTTTCTAAGCCTACTCTCTTATTGCTATTTATACTACATTTGATTTTGAAATATATGAATAATATAGTTTGTTCAAATTTAAACGGTTCATATCGACACTTGAGCCTAGAAGTATGCAAGGTTTGACATGTATACTATTGAATTTTGTATATTCCCATACTTAAGTGTGGGTATGGAGACGTTGCTTTAATAACAAAGTTTGCATTTGGGTTTTTCCTTCATATTATGGAAATGTGTAGCAACATGTTGTTATCGATTACTATAGAGATGAGCTTAGTGTGTACCATACCTCTGCGTTAATTATTGTAAGTTATTTTGTCAAACGAATTGCATGAAATCTGTGGGCACACACATAAATCCCTAATGATTTATACAAATTGGGTAGGGTGTTATATCATACAGATTAGATGAAACTTAGTCATGATCGTTATGTTAAATTGTTGTTTAAAGTTAAAAAGAATAGTCATTGTGTTAAACACATAATTGTGGAAATTGTGGCTCAAGCATTATGTCAAACAGTTAGCAGGTAACTATGTGCAAAAGCTTTAATGAGAAACCCAAACTTGATTTGGAAAAATAAACATATTTAGGTGTGAAGAAACAAACCTTCAATTTGGATTTGAGATATCGAATCTTAACAACCCATATAAGTTTTTGATTAGCAAGAAAAGCATACAGTGTATCGAACTATCATTTGGAATCTAAAATGCAGATGAGGTTTTGAATCATTATTGGAAAGTCATAGCAATGTCGTAAGTTTTTAACTATGTCAATGAATTTGAAGAGAATGTCATATGAAAATAGTTGACATCTGTTGTTATTTAATATGGTTCAATCAATCATTAACTGTATAGGTATTTCTTAGGATATGTGGAAATTTGATTTGCTGTTGTTATTCGATACCAATGACATTTTTGTTAATCAATTTGCATAAAACCATTATCGAAGTTATATTAACTAACATCAACCGATTCCCTGTTTGTATTGAATGCTCTTATAACTTCAAAGGGGATATTTAGATTGACAAGTTTAGAGTTATCATATGCTGTGATGGAAAAGAACTATAGTATTCTATCAATAGTTTCTTGTGATAGAAAAATTAAGATGCTAGATGTTACAGTATGAAACACTGAAGTATTGGTGAGTTAAATAATGATGTTTGTTTTAGTTAAAATGGGTTATTCATATTAATGCTAAGACATGATTTCATTTGTTTGTGATCAAGTATTTGAATTATGATTGAAAGGTTTTAAATAGCCTGAAACTTGACTGTGGGTAGAGATTAGAATTTTGCAAATTTAAAATAAGTAGACAGTATCGTTGTAAATGATCTTTTGTTAAATCATTGATTGAACTTGGAAATAGGGAAATCTTTCAATTATGTTTTATTTTGCTATGATTATTTCACTAGTTTTTTTTTTATGATGATTTTGAAATAAAAATAACATGATATAGAACTCTTTTATTATTAAGATGTATTCTATTATTTTTATCAATTCAAAACTGTTTCAAATGGAAAAGAGGTACTTATGATATATGAATGATGAAACTTCATTCTAGGAAAATATATCATATGCATTTGAATTTTGTAATCTTAGTCATTCTGAAAGATAAATCTAGTTGATTACGACAGCCAAAATTGATTTTATCTTATTAAGATATGTAAGTATTATTAAGTTGATATAACAGTTTAATTATATTTATGTAATCTTAATATTATAGATTCCGTTCCTGTTGCTATAATGACCTAAAATTTACCTTTGAAATTGGAAGAATAAGATGAGTTACAATTAGATGAAGAATGTAGTATCATGTTGTTAACTGATTTGATATCCATTGCATATACATTCTTAGAATATCTGTTTGATGTGAATTGTAAGAATAGTTGTGATGAACATATATTGGGGTGGCTGAATTTGGTTAATCCTATTCAGTTATTTAATACAGTGAAAACATTAAAATGAATTGGGTGGGTTAAACACATAAGTAAAGATAAATGGCCTTACCTATGACTTGAACCTTAATAGTTGAGTACGGAGAATAGGGCAAAACTCTATTACATCGTTTGATGAGTATATAGAGAATTTTGCTATGAGCTGACTATGAGCATACCATTCATGGATGCAGAACCTTAGCACCATAGTGATGACACCTCAGTATATATGAATCATTTATAGGTTATTCTTAGTGCGAGTTTAATTATGCATTGTTAAGTAAATGTTTACTTCTTGCATATTAGTTTTAGAGTTGCACTATGTCAAATGGAACAGACATCTACATTATGGTTATGTATATGTTTATCCTAACATTTATGCAGGTGGATTACACTTTTTAACTTAGTGTTTAATAAGCCCTCTTTATGTTGTGTTGCAATACTATGTGTTTTCAGGTGCTTCAAGGTGATTAACAAGTAGCTAAAGGATTACTGTTGAAGTTGTATCTTGAAACAAAATTTGTTCTTATAGGGTCCATATATTGGACATAGGCATTAAGAATGATATCATTATTCATTATTGTATTGTACTCAATATGTATAAAAGTCACGGTATAGATTTATATGGATGATATCATCTTTTCTTTTGAGGTTTACAAATTAAGAGTGGCTCATTCATTGTTTTTGTACTTGGATTATGTGGTATTTTATAATTTTTTTTTTTTTACTTGTTCTTTGTTGCTTAATTTATTTCTTGTGTTTAGTGTGGTATTAGTGCACTCATATTGCTATTTTTAAAATTGTAACACAAACTCCTAACATGATTGAGTCTTCTAAAAAGGCCTAGTCCTCTAACAAGGATAAAGAAACTATATAGATGTAATAAACTCCTAAAAATGTCAATATCTTTCACAAGATACTTTTGATTAGTGGATCATTTTGAAATGTTCCTTTTTCTGATTTCCTATGATATTTCAAGCCTCTAAGAATATTTTCAAAATCAAACAACCAATATTACAAAGATCCACCAATTTCTCAATAAACCCCAAATCGGGTATGTCTGAAATAGTGCCAAAAACTTCACAACTTCACATATTATTAATAAATTTGAAAATGAACATTTTTACAAAAAATTCAGCAGCATAACAGCCTATTAAATGAAATTTCTAGATCTGTATAGCATCTACACAACAACTCACAAACATAGGACAAAAACTATGCTCATCGGACTCTCGAAATAACACAAAAATGCCCGAAAACACCACAAAACACTAATAAACTATCTCAGAAGTTTAACCACGTCCCAATACATATATTTAGCTATATTTTAACATCTTAAATTCTGAAATACAGCAGCAATCCAAAATGATATGAAATACCCAACCGAAAACACCAAACTCTTACAAAAAACACACCCGAAAACCCACAAATTTGCACTGTTCAGCACAAGGGTAAACTCTGCATGAGCTTGCACATGGAATGGCTTCAAACTCCCATCCTTAGCCTTCTTGAAAACCTATAAAATCTCATCCTTGGGTCTCCTTCTCCATAGGTTTGGCAGCCTCTGAAGAACAACAAAGCAATAAGCAAAAATCAAGTTCTGGAATGAGCCCAAAATGCCTCCAAACCCCCTTAAAGAGGGCATAACCCTAACTCACGTCCAAGAGGAGTTAATAAAATATAATTTAATAATAATTTTTATTTATTAGTCCATTGGTTTCCAAAGATTAGCCCCTTTTGCCAAAACTTCACCTTTTTGGAGCTTGCCTGCCTTAGCAAAGTTTATTATTTTTAATTATTTGAAAAGGGGACATGACAAGTCCTCCCATCCCAAGTATTTCTTGTCCTCAAGAAATGAAGGTTGGAATTCTCAAGAATATGTGCTCCTTCCCAAGTTGCATCCTCTAGTGGTAATCCTTTCCATTTGACCAAATGCTCTATGACACTCCTGTTTCTCAATCTTTTCTCTCTTGTATCCAAAATCTCTTCTGGTATCAAAACTAATTTGCCTTCATCATCAAGAGGTGGTAATTCTATAGATACTATGGTTTTCTGGCCTAGAACCTTCTCTAGGCAAGATACATAGAAAATATTATGTATTCTTCTATTTGGTGGGAGCTCCAATTCATAAGCTACGTCTCCTACCTTCTTGATGATCTTATAAGGCCCATAGAACCTTGGCTTGAGTTTCTTTGCCCCACTCCTCTTCAAGGTGATTTGCTTATATGGCTGCAACCTAACAAATACCAAATCTCTCACCTCAAAATATCTTTCAATCCTTTTCCTACCAGCATATAACTTTTGTTGGTTCTATGAATGTTGTAGATTATCCTTGAGGGACCTTATTATGTCTTAGCTTTGCTTGACGAAATCACTTGCTGCAGATACTCTGCTATCGGAAAGTATTAGATCAACAAAGGAAAGGGCATAATAACTATAAAGAGCATGAAAAGGAGGCATACCAATAGAAATGTGATGAGATGTATTGTAACAATACTCCCCTAGGTGTAACCATTTCACCCAAGCATGTTGTTGATTTGAAACATAGTTCATCAAATATCCCTCTATCCATTTATTAACTATCTCTGTTTGTCCATCTATTTGAGGGTGATAGCTAGTACTGGGAGTGAGTTTAGTTCCTGCCAAATGAAAGAGCTCCTTCCAAAAAGAGCTAAGGAATCTACTATCCCAATCATTAACAATGTTTCTAGGCAAGCCATGTAATCTAAAAATTTCCTTGAAGAACAATTCGGCCACTTGTGATGGCTTGAAATCAGATGTGATAGGAAAGAAATGTGCATATTTAGTCTATCTACCACCACATATATGCAATACTTACCTTGAACCTTGGGCAACCTAGTGAAGAAGTCCATGGAAATACTTTCCCATTTTTGTTCAGGAATAGGAAGTGGCTGCAACAACCCTGCAGGAAAATTTTGTTCACTCTTGCTTTGTTGGCATACCATACATTCCTTAATGTGTTTAAAGACATCCTCCTTCATACCCTTCCATGAAAACTTCTCTTGAATTTTCCTATATGTCTTGAAGTATCCCTGATGACTAGCCAAAGGTGTGTCATGAAAGGCCCTCAATATCCTCTCCTTAGTTTTTGATCCTGGCACTAAGAAGATCCTGTTCTTGTAATAAATCAATTCATCAACAACCTTTTACCTATTATCATCCACTAACTTATCCAAAATCTTGGTGGCAAAGGAATCTTTAGCATACTCTAAAATTATGGAGACTTTCCAATTAGCAGAGATAGATGTTAAGGAGCACAAAGTGGGCTTTCTTGAGAGAGCATCAACAACCACATTATTCTTTCCTTTCATGTATTCAATATCAAAATCATAAGCTTGCAATTTTCTTACCCATTTTTGTTGAAAATCATTCAAATCCCTTTGGTTCAAGAAGAACCCGAGGCTATTATGGTCTGTCTTTACAACGAATCTCCCACATACCAAATACTGTCTAAACTTATGAAGTGCATGCATGATTGCCAACATTTCCTTATCATAGATGGAGTAACCTTTCTCTGATTGATTTAATTTTCTACTCTCAAATGCTATTGGATGTCCCCTTTGAGTTAGGACAGCCCCTATACCTTCTCCAGAAGCATCACATTCAACAACAAAAGGTAAAGAGAAATCTAGAATTGCAATCATAGGGCATGAACTCATTACCTCCTTAAGCTTATCAAATATTTTTTGTGCCTCTTCTATCCAAAAAAAAGCTCCTTTCTTTGTCAAATCAGTCAAGGGGGCAGCAAGCTGAGAAAATCCCTTGGCAAATATCCTATAGTAGCTACACAACCCGAAAAAACCTCTCAACTATGTAAGATTAGTGAGTGGAGGCCAATCCAAAATTGCCTAGATTTTTTGTTGATCAACTTGTACTCTTTTAGAACTTATAATATGTCCCAAATATAGGATCTCTGTCAAACCAAACTCACATTTAGATAGCTTAGCATAGAAGGATTGCTGCTCCAAGATTCCCAAAACAATGTCTATGTGCTTTAGATGCTCTTCCCATGTTTTACTGTAAATCAAGATATCATCAAAAAATACCAAATTTTTTTTTCGAAGATGCTGGATGAATACCTTATTCATACAAGATTGGAATGTTGCAGGTGCATTAGTGAGGCCAAATGGCATAACAAGAAATTCAAAGTGCCCATAGTGACATCTAAAAGTAATCTTTTCCACATCTTCATTCCTCATTTAGATTTGATGGTACCCTGATCTTAAGTCAATTTTTGAGAAGTATACAACACCATGTAACTCATCAATGAGTTCATCTATGCGTGGTATGGGATACCTATTTTTTATGGTCTTCTTGTTTAGATCCCTGTCGTCTATTTCTTGACAAGTACCATAGATGATGCAAATGGACTAGAGGTAGGCCTTATGAATCCCATGTCCAGGAGTTCTTTAATAGTTTTTTCAATTTCTTCTTTATAACCTCTTGGATGGTAGTATGGGGTTGTTATAACTGGTTTGGCACCCTGTTCTAACTCTATAACATGCTCAAAACCTCTATCTGGTGGTAATCTTGGAGGCAAGTCATTGAAAACTATACTATGCTTATCAAGAATATTTTGAATTTCAAAATGGAAATTACCTTGATTCTTTGGAGAGCTTGTGGGATGGATTATGACTCCTACTGCCCATGCTACTTGACCTCTTTGAAAAGTCCTCTCCATTCTCTTTGCAGAGACCACCTTAGGTTCTCCATTCGATAAGCCTCTCAATATGACTTTTTTCCCATTGGAATGAGATTTAAACTCCATAGTTTGATGGTTCATGTAATAGCCTCCAATAGAGTGCAACCATTGAACACCCAATACAAGATCTGTCTCCCCAATACCAACCACATAGAAGTCATCACATAACTCATAATCTCCTAAGGTCATCTTGAGTTGTTTCACCACCCGTGTGCAAGGCATAGTGAATCCATAAGCTATAGTAACATTGAATCCCTCAAAATCTTCTGCTTTAAGCCCTCTTTTCATGACAAATCCCTCATCAATAAAATTGTGAGTTGCCCCACTATCAAGAAGAACTGTCAACCTTTGCCCTGCTAGTATCCCTCAAATTTAAAAGGGATGGTATCTTGGGACTCCTGATAATGCTGCTAAAGTGCCATCCTTGTTGATTTCTTTTTCTTTCTCTTCTTCTACCTCCTCCTTAGTGTCATGAAATTCCTCATGCTCATCTGAATCAGATTCTGAAGCAACTTCAATATAGTGCACTTGACCTTTCCCCAAACATCTGTGTCCTGGAACCCATTGTTCTCTACAAGTAAAACAAAACTTTTTCCTTCGTAATTCACTCCTAGTCTCTTCATCTACCTTCTTTTTTGCCACATTTATCATAGCTTTTGGTGGTAGTGTTGGGAAAGTATTTTTCTAAAAATTTCTCTTATGTTGCCAAAGATTTGGGGGTTTTTGATTAGTGACTAGTTTCATAGACACGCAAGTTTCAAGTTGCAAGCTTCTTTTGATAGCTTCCTGTAAGGTTGAGGGTGAGAAAGCCTTAATCAAACCCTTAATAGAATCTTCTAAACCATCAAGAAAAAGATAAACAATCCTCTTTTCACTCATATCAGGTACCATAACAGCCACTTTTTGAAACTCTTCTACATACTCATTAATTGATTTGGTTTGCTTCAACTTTGATAATTCTTTAAAGTACTCTTCATCATCCTTGAGGTCAAATCTATCTATCACTCTTTGACTGAAATCATCAAATGTAGTTACCTGATCATGACCTTGAGTAGTCATTCCATGATACCACCAATCATAGGCTACATCTTCCAAGTGTAGACTTTCAAATTGAATAGCATCACTCTCCTTCATGGAGTTAAGTGTGAAGAAAGTTTGTAATTTTTGTAGCCATGCTCTAGCTGAAATTTTATTTGTTCCATCAAAAGTAGGTGCTGCAAACTTGCTTATTTTATTTTTGAGCTCTCTTCCACTTATGTCATGCTCCCTCCTATTCTCTTTCTTAGGCATCAAAGTGTTCATCATATCCACATATTCTCTAAAAGGAATCAAACTACGAAAGTCATCATCTAAGCCATTGTAAGTAGCTCTTAATGCAATCAAGTTACCTGTAACCTCTTCCATGGGATTAAGGGCTAGATTCAGTACTGGTGGCTCATCTTCAAGCAAGAAAATAGTTTTGGTTGATTTAGATGGTGTGGATTTCAGATTTATTGGCTCCTCTAAAGTGCTCCCTTTCTCATTAATAGATGCAACTCCTTGCAATTTTTCTGTTAATATTCGCAAAGCCTCTCTAGTTTCTGCCAAACTATCTACTATTTGCTTCTGAGTATTTTGGATGTCTTGGAAGAATTTCTTTGCCATCTCATCTAGATCAGCCATACTTTTCCCTTCCTTGGATTTTGTACTTTTACTTTCAACTGGAGGTTTGATAAATTTTTTTTTATTCTTTTCTCGCTGCAAATATCTCTTTTCTCTTTCACTTGGTTGCATGCAAACTTCTACAAACCCTTAGGCTGGCAAGATCATAGCTCTGATACCACTGAAATGTCCCTTTTTCTGATTTCCTATGATATTTCAAGCCTCTAATCAGATTTTCAAAATCAAACAACCAATATTACAAAGATCCACCAATTTCTCAATAAACCCCAAATTGGGTATGTCCGAAATAGTGCCAAAAATTTCACAACTTCACATATTATTAATAAATCTGAAAATGAAAATTTTTATAGAAATTTTAGCATCATACCAGCTTATGAAATGAAATTTCTAGATCTATATAGCATCTACACAATAGCTCACAAATGTAGGACAAAAACTATGCTCATCGGGCTCCTGAAATAACACAAAAATGCTCGAAAACACCACAAAACACTAATAAACTATCTCAAAATTTTAACCACATCTCAATACATATATTCAAATCTATTTTAACATCTTAAATTCTTAAATACAATAGCAACCCAAACTGATATGAAATACCCAACTGAAAACACCAAACTCTTACAAAAAACACACCCAAAAATCCACAAATTTGCACTGTCCAGCACAAGGGAAAACTCTGCATGAGCTTGCACATGGAATGGATTCAAACTCCCATCCTTAGTCTTCCTAGAAACCTACAAACTCCCATCCTTAGGTCTCCTTCTCCACAGGTTTGGTAGCCTCTGAAGAACAACAAAGCAATAAGCAAAAATCAAGTTTTGGAATGAGCCCAAAATGCCTCCAAACCCCCTTAAAGAGGGCATAACCCTAACTCACGTCCAAGAGGGGTTAATAAAATATAATTTAATAATAATTTTTATTTATTAGTCCATTGGTTTCCAAAGATTAGCCCCTTTTTCTGAAACTTCACCTTTTTGGAGCCTGCCTGCCTTAGCAAAGTTTATCATTTTTAATTATTTGAAAAGGGGACATGACACATTTTGTGGGTATCATCCCCACTTAGCTTTTCCCTTGTCAAGGGATTTCCCAGTTAACTAATAATGGTGTTATGAGTTGCATTATATTTTAGTTATATTCACTTTTTAGTTTGATTACATATGCATGTTTAAATATTGTCAAAGATATCCATAGTTGGGAAAATGTTTATGGAATATTGATTTACCCTTGTTCCCCCCCTCAGTATTTCCTATCTCTAACAATTGGTATAAAAAAAGTAAAAGAGGTAGAAAGAGATATTATCATTGAAAATAATGTATCAAAAATATTTTGGAGAGAAGTACTAAATACAATAGTATACACTATGAACTTGTTGAAGATCAAATAATGCACTAATAAGACACATTATGAACATTTTTTTGGACATACACCTTCTATCAAGTATTTTAGAATGTTTGGAAGTAAATTCTACATTAAAAGAGATGATAACATTTTAAATTTTGATTCAATAAGTGATGAAGGTATGTTTCTTGGATATTCATTGAAAAGAAAAGCATATAGATTTTTTAATAAGAGATCTAAGACTATTGTTGAAGGTGCTAATGTGAGAGTTGATGAAAATTTTAGAATTAGGGAAAGGATACTTGATTATAATTATAATGAAGAGACTAATACATGATCTAACAAGGAGACTAATGTTGCATTGTTCAAATCTAGTTTTTATTTCTTTGTTTTAGCTTCTAAGTCCATCTCTGCAACTTGTTGTTCAATTTCTTGTTCTGTAACTTCCTCCTCCTTTTCCTCCTCTTCTTATTGTAGACACCCAAAATTAGCAAAGACATAAACAACACAATTTTGATCAAAAGATGCAAATCAAAGGAAAATAATAGAATTTCAAATCAAGGATTACATCAAATTATTAATCGATTAAATCATCTATCAAATAAAAAAGAATTAAACCAACTTTAAAAAGAGAAGAAAATCAATTCAAAATCATAAAATCAAATAAAAAATAGAAAAAGGAAAAGACAAAAAGTTGAAAATAAATGGAACTTTTATTAAATCAATAAATCCATTTATCCTCACAAAAGTAAGAATCCTCCTTTTTCATTTAAAAGAATTGGAAAAATCCTTATTTATCCTCAAAACTAAGTTTGTTGGACTCTTCCTCTTGTTATCTTATGGGATATTTTACAATTTCACCATTACCCCTAGTCAAGAGTGAAACCTTGATTCTTACCCCAACCCCTTCTAAAATCCTATAAATAGGAGGAGAATTCAAGAGAAAAAGGAACCAAGTTTTAGGCATTTGCATTATAGGCACATTTTGAGTTATCATCTTTTAGCATTGTCATTTTAGCAAGTTCATGTCATTTTGATAGTATTTTAGATTTCTTTTCATGTTATTTAGTATCATTTTAGCACATTTTTAGCTTATTGCATATTTATTTAATAGCATTCTAGAGTTGTTACACACATATAATCTATATTTAGTCATAGATCTTGCATGCATACTTATAGATTTGCATTTTAATCATACTCCCATTCTAGAACCATCACTAAGATGCTAGTCTGAGACCATTCTTAGTAGTTGTAGTTAGGGAAACATGAGATGTTCATAGACTTTCCATTTTGACAATTATTTCTTGGGTGTAGTTTAGTTCGTTGTCATTTATCTGCACTCTACATTAAAGTTTCATGAATACGCGAATATATCATGTATGCTTATTTCTTATGCTTTGTGTCTTTCCTCCCAACAATAAGATTTGGTTTCTTAAAAATCATGCCATGAGCTTTAGATGTCTACCTAGTATTTTTCTTTAGTTCCTTTTGAGCTTTCTCTTTAGTCCTTATTGATTTCCTTGTACATCTTTTAGTTTCAATTTTAAATTGGCCCTCCTTGATTGTAGGAGAAGCTCTTTTAGGTGTGTGAATTTATGGAATTGTAATGTCCCACTAGGTAACTATTGGTAATTTTGCTAAGAGGAATGTATGGAGATACTATGAAGCTTTTATTTATGGAAACATATATGATATATTCAGTGATCATACTCTAGAGTTATGTTTTGGAGGAGATAACTCAAAACATTGTCAAAGTATAACAAAGGCTAATCATCATAAGAGACCTTTTTTATTGGTAAGTTTCACAGAGAGAAAATTTGCACATGTATAGTTCATAAGAGCTAGTGTAGACACTAAAAATCATATCCCCAAGTGTGCATGCCATAATGAGATGCATGAGCATGGTCATTAAAGTATTAGTAGTCACAATCATGTATAAGCAGAACAAAACAAAGGCAAGGAATTGGTAAATTGTGTTAAGGAATTATCTTGGTTTACCAAAATTATTACTTAACTATTAGGGGATGACATCTTAGGTGTTAAACCTAACTTAGCATAAAAATACTTCATTTTTTGGGACACATGTGAAGACTTGAAGGCCAATGGGACATAATAGATTGTTATACAGGAATGATTTTTTAGATGCAAAGTTGTGTGATGACTATGTCATTATTTTGTGATAATTGTATGATGTGAAATTTGTGTTAGAGAGGATAAAAGGTAGTATATGAATTTTTTTTAAAAGACAGCCATCAAGAAAAAATCTAATATTGAAGACATTGGAATTATCAAGAGGTTTATGTATCTATACCTTTTGTATGCATAATATATCATTGCATACGCATGTTTGAGCAGTGGTTCATCTTGTTATTTTTGTAATTTTAATATGAACTACTAATAGGGTTAAGGCTTATAACAAGGCTTATTCCTCTAACAAGGAAAAACAAACTATACATATGTAATAGAATCCTAATAGCATCAATATCTTTCACAAGATACTTTTGATTAGTAGATCATTTTGTGGGTATCATCCTCATTAGGGATTTCCCTTGGTCAGGGTTTCCCTAGTTAAAAAATAATGGTGTTATGAGTTGCATTGTGTTGTTTTTATATTTACTTTTTAGTTGATTACATACGTATATTTAAATATTGTCAAAGATATCCATAGTTGGGCAAAAGTTTGTGGAATGTTGATTCACAATCCCCCCACCCTCCCTCTTAGTATTTCCTATTTCTAATAGGTACCTAAAAGGATAAGTCTAAATGTTACAAAGTTTTTTGAATACATTTTTTTTGTTGAATATTATCTTCTTGTTAAGTTCACTAAAATATAGATGTAAAAGTCCTAACATGTTCCCTAATGTCACTCTCATACACCATTACTTAATTTCCAAATTCAAGAGTTAGTTTTTGTCATCCAATCAACTCAACAAGTATTCCTTATTTGTTGCTTGCTTGATTTTCTTTCTAACATTTCATCCTTACCACTTAAGTAATCCATCTAATATTCTTATATCTACTTATTATTTGATAAATTATCCATCTTAATATCCATTTCCAAATTAGGAACTAATGTCATAATCCTTATAATCAAATGTATCTACTTAACATGCAATAAAAGTACATAAAATAGATTTAAACTATCAACCATACATATAAACTAGATCATCTTATATTCACTAATTACTTAAATTATTCATTTGATAATATTATGAAGAGTACAAATCTCTTTTATTCATCATATATTCATCTAAATACAAGGAAATATACAATGTCATGGCATCATCATAACTTCATATCTCTTTTGAAATAATACAATATGTTCACATATCCCTTCATTTTTCTTAGAGATGCTCTTGATACTTTTACATAACTTTTCAATTCATGATATATATACATATAAGCTTTTACTTTATCCAAGGGTTTACATTGCAATATTGCATGGATTTAGTCCAAGGAAATGAAACATATAGACTTAAAGAAATGATCTTCAATCATTACTTTATGAGTATCCATATAAATCCATCCATAAGTACTCGAAAAATACCTAAAAAATATTTTGTGACCCATAAATGGTCCACTCCCCCAAGTTAGGAGATAAGACCATGATTCACATAGGTTCTATGGAAATCTAAGGTGTATACCTCAAAATAAAGTGAAAATATAATATAAAACACATGAAAGTATAATGCCAAAGTGAAGTCATAAACTAAATGGATGAGAAGAGGAAAAATCATGTATGAGAGGTTTGACCACTTATAGGTGAGTGTCATCATACATTCTTATATGTTTAGATCAACTTGTCAGGGAGCCAGACCATCCTACAACACAGGATGCCCCTACCTGAGTACTCCAATGGAGATATGTATGATGTGTCATAGTAATGTTGGGATCAATCCAAGAGGGATCCAAACCATATTCATGTAGTATAGAATAGCCCTACTTGAGTACTCCAACATGCACGATATCCAATTATCTTGATTAATATGAATTCCCAAACCCCCATAACTCATTAATTTTATTAATGTTTCCACTTGATTATAAAAACTCACATGTAGAGCCAGTCTACACTAGGCCCTGGTCTCTAACACATGTGATTCTCTAGAGACCACTTTTAGGCCCCAAAACTTACAATGATCCACTTACCTAGAGTATATACCTTACTCACCAATCCAAAACCACAATCATAGAATAATTTAAGAAAAAATAGTTCTTGGGTCCCATACCCCTAGTTTAAACAAGATCCCAACTCATTATATAAGCATCACACCATTAACAATTAAAAGGTACAAAGACTATAAACATACATCTTTACAATAATTTTTCAATGCTAAACTTAAATGGTATATATCACATGACAATTTAACATGCCCCTAGTGTCTTAAATAAAAATTAGGAGCATGAAAACTCAAGTAAGATGTCAAACTATTAAAAAACCCCTAAATCAAGCATATGAAAAAAATAGTATGTACAAGAAAGAATAAACAAGAACACATGGAAGATATCATAATACAATATTTCATGTCTCTATTTACTAACAACCCTCTAATAGAATATAACATATCTCTAAAAACTAGCAACTAAATACCATAGGAAAATACATATCCATTTTCATAAAAAGGAACTTAAAAAATTTAAATAACTATAGGAATTTAATGTATAAATATAATACACAATAAGAATATATAGCTAGATTTATATTTTATTAGATAAATAATAAAATCAAAAATTTCAATCCATACCTCAAGTTATATGAAGATTCAAAATAAGCATGAGCAAGGAGATAAAGAGAGAAAAAAAAATCCAACTTGAGATGCATCATTGTGACCAACTCCAATTTAAAAAATATCCATGGTAGAAAAAAATCAATTCCACAACAATAAATCCCTTTCTCATCCCTTTAAACTCTCACATCTAACTCTCTCCCCAAAAGGAAAGAAGCTTGCAAATCCTTAAAGAATTATACTCGTAACCCCTCTCTCACATATCATTAATTTTACTTTATATAAATATCCATGAAAAGTACAAATAGCCTCTCTTCTACCTTTAAGCCATCCTCCCCCCTTCAAATTTACATTTTATGCCATATATATATGTTCTTGAATATCTTTCATACCCCTTTAGGTGAAAACACACCACCCTTTTAAAAAAAAACAATTCCAAAATCTGGAATTGCCTTAGTTTATATAATTAACTACCATATTACAAATTGTACTTTAGGCATATTAGAGGTATGTTAAGGCTATTTTAGGGGTAGATAATGGATAAATGGTCTAACCATTATGTTAATACCCTCTCTAGTGCTTTATAATCCTTTTTTTATGCACATTGTTGAATTTATATTTTGATCTCAGATTCTTCCACATGGCATATTACTTTTACCTTTTTATTTTGAATTTATGTTATAACCATCCCTTGTATGTTAGGGAATTCAATCATATTTGAATAATTACTCTTTTTATTTTAATCTTTTTAATTTCTTTATTTATTTTTTATTGAATTTCTCTTTTTATATAGGACATTAATTAATGCTCACATACAATTTTCAAATTTTACAAATAATTAAAGACATTAAATATGTAACCATGTATATTTATATCGGTATGTATGTTATTCTTATATAAATATATCAAAAAAATATCATAGACAAATTAAATAGAAATACAAATATTTAGTTCATTGACACATAATTCTAAATAATAGCATCCACTGATCCAACCATCCAAAAGAAATGATAAAAAAAATCCACAAACTAGGCAACTGACTTCCTATTGGATTTTTAAGGATATAAGGATGCCTATATGATAATAGTTTCATCTTCCTTTTAATAGAAATTAGTTCAGGTATTTTGAGAAACACTCAAACTTGCGTATCCCGGTGGAGTTGATGCTTGGTGCCTGTACACACCTGCATCACCAACTAACAAGATCTAATACCTATGCATTTATACATAGATACATACAATGACAG
Source organism: Cupressus sempervirens (assembly GCA_028749045.1). Lineage (NCBI taxonomy): Eukaryota > Viridiplantae > Streptophyta > Pinopsida > Cupressales > Cupressaceae > Cupressus > Cupressus sempervirens. The sequence continues at coordinate 248,907,710 of CM053790.1, read as the reverse complement.
ATAAGGAAGGAGTGTGAAATTATGTAGATCTCCCAAAGAAGTGACTATGACTACCTCCCCCATCCAAAAGATACACCAAGTAGAGTAAGCATACACATATATAAGGCATATGGGTTAGCTTTGTTAGCTTAAGAATGAATAATAATCAGATTATTATAAATAAGGAATTGAAAGAAGAAATTATGAATTTATAATAATAGATACATAATGACACATATTTAACCATATACCTAATCTCCTAAGGAAATTATATATAACATGATCAAGTGTCTAATGCAAAGAAATATCTAACATCATCCATAAGAAAAGATGTGTGTGATAATTATAGAAATATTTCTAAATATATTATAACATAAGAATCTTGTTAATTACTAATTTTTGAGTATATATGTACCATACTTTTGTGTTAAGAATGTGGGATGTTATGTAATGCCCCACCTAGAGATCCTTAGAAACAAGGATAAATATAAGCCAAGATAATTTTTTTTTTAAAAAAAAGTATGAATGCACATGGAAACAAAATATGAGGATCACAAAGATCACAACTGTAGACTAACCAAACATCCTGACACCAACGAATCTCCAAATGTCACTACTAACCAAAATGACTAACAACGGAAGACACACAACTAAATCTGAATTAAAACATTTCAAATTTAGAATGTGACATCAAAGGATTGAAGATAAGTTAAGAGGATAACCTAAACACTTCTCAATAAGTTTGGGTCTTACCAAAAAGTGCCCGCTGTCCACTTGGATAGGTTTTTGCAAATACTAGGCAATAATTTAAATTAGAACTGGGCAATACTTTCTAGAATCGACAACATTTCTAAAGAAGCAGGGTGACACTTTTAGGGATAGGATAACACTTCTCTTAAGAGTGTACAATATTTTATGATACTTCTTCAATGGGGGTACGATACTGGAAAGTATCGCACAAGAAAAATCAAAGAGGCATGCAACACAATCAGGGAACACATGATAAAATCCTAATGGGCATGCGACACAAAATTGTATCACTCCATGTTGACACATGGTCACCTAGGAAAAGCAAGAAAAATACTTAAGGACAACTAAAAGGTTAAGACTAAGTTTAGAAACTCCACATTGGGGAGTACTAGATCCACAATTTGAGGCATGAACACTCAAACACACTACTAAAAGATGTAAACTACAATTAACCATCTAAACAAGTAGTGAAGGGAAAGTACAGAAGGAAACATCATAGGGTACTAAAGCAACATCACAATGTATAGTACAACCAAACTAAGTACATAGTTCCTCCCAACCATAATAGCATCATAAGACCATCATGGACCCTAGCCATCCCCCATGCGTAACATCCCAAGCTATCGAAAAAATCATCAATACTATCATAAGAAGGATGTCACTACTAAAACATACTACTACATAAGCATATGGAAATCTAACATGCTAAACACAAGCATAAGATAATCCTACAAAATAGTTAACATCGTCTATCATATACTAATCATCATAATAAGGAAATGTGTCAATAACTAACATCATCTAAACATGATATACAATCATCTCAATGAAAGCATAAATCACAAGAGAGCATATTTTAGAACCCAAAGTACCAAGTGATATATCCAACAATGGTAAAACTAGGACAAAAGACCATATTTGTACAGTAGTCCCTAGTAGTGGTATAGATAGCTATGCCTGCCAACCATGTGGAACCCCAGGCCCACTCCTGTCATGTTGATGGAGATAAAGATCCAACCACAAACACATGCAAAGACAACATCTGATGGAGACACATCCAGAGATCAAAATGAATGCACAGGAAAGGGGAAATATTATTATCAATGAAAAATGCCCTATGGGCTTACAACAGTATGATTTTGGAGAAAGAAATCCTGTACATAGTACCTTCTTTCTAACTCCACTAAGAGTTGCCTTTACAATGCCAAAAATATTCTTAAATAAGCCCCAAATGGTTTAGGGTTAGGAATACATTCTAGAAGATGCCAATTAGCATCCACCACCAAAATAGAAGGTTCTAGAAATCACGTTAGAAGTTGGTGTAAAATTAGAAGAATCCAGAAATGGTAGTCCAACTTTCGGAGGGCATAACCTTTGAACTGTAACTACGATTGACGAATTGTTTATATTTACAAAAAGCTCTCAAAGTTCTCTACAACCCTATGGATGATATTTTCTTGTCCCCCATTTTTGGCCCCGTACAAGGCCATTTAGTGCCCCATATCTAACTTTGAAGTGCTCTTAGAAGGTCTCCAAGAATAAAAAAATTGCAATAACTTTCTAACCGTGAAGCCTTTTGACCCGATTCTTTTTTAAGAATGTTTTAAATTACAAATATAACCATCCCTCCACTTTACACCCTCTAACTCACCGTAATTATGGCTCAATTACATAGCCCTACTTTTTTCACATTTGCACATATCCCAAGGTGCTTAAAAACTCTAACCTAGAACACTAATAGTGGAATTGTGAGAGTTGGAACCTTTATTTGACCCAAATGGGTATCCAAAAATGAAAAATCATTAAACAAAAACTATTTCTAAGCATATTTTTTTGGGTGATATAGGATTGCCCTTACACCACTGGATGCTCCTGCATTAGACACCCAAGGTAGATTGAAAAGTGACCCGATCACTTTATTGTAGAGGAAAACTCAAATGGGAAACCTCCACTGCTGATATCCAAGTTGAGTCCTTTATTGGTCATCCTTTCCACTTCACTAGGTACTCTTCATATTGCCTATTTCTGGTACTCCTACCCACACAACTATCTAGAATCTCTTCTATCTCCTTCTTAGAAGTAGGAATTAGACATGGTTCCAGCATCAACCCCTCATCTACACCATCATCATGATATTCTATTAAGTCTGCAATGTTGAAGATAGGAGAAATGTGAATCCCATTTGGCAACTCCACCTCATATGCATTTCTTGAGTCATGTTTCTTCAAAATCTTATAGAGGCCAAATTTCTTCATCTTTAGCTTGTTGTAAGAACCCATTGGAAATCATTCCTTTCATAAGTGTACCATAACCATATCCCCTACTTGGAACTCCTTATGTATCATCTTTTGATCAACCCTAGTTTTATACTGTTGATTCATCTTGGTAATGTGTACATGGACCTCCTCATGTAGGCTCTTGATATGTTCAGCAAATTCTTCTGCCTTGGAACTTGTCCTCTCCCCTTGCTCCATATTTCTCAATTCTAGTGTAGTTCTTGGGCTACTCCCATACACAATTTGGAATGGTGATCTACCAGTACTCCTATTTATAGAGTTATTGTAAGAAAATTTCACTTGTGGTAGAATCAAATCCCACCCCTTGGGCTTATCTCCCACTAAACACCTCAACAAATTGCCCAAACTTATATTTACCACTTTGTTTTGTCCATCAAATTATAGATGATGTATAGAACTGAACCTCAATTATGTCCTCAACTTCTTCGATAAAGTCCTCTAGAAATACCCCACAAATTTAATATCTCTATTGGAAAGAATACTCTTTGGGAGACCATGTACTCTCACAACCTCTCTAAAAAAAAAATCTACAATATGTACAACATCATGAGTCTTGTCACATGGGATGAAATATTCCATCTTGGAGAACCTATCAACCACCACAAATACTGAGTCATTACCCCTTTCTGTCCTCAACAATCCAAGAAAAAAATCCATACTTATGTCCTCCCAAGGCTTTGATGGAATAGAAAATGGCTGATAAAGTCTAGTATTGTGACTAAATCCTTTGGCTATTTGACATACTTGACAAATCTACACAAATTTCTTCACATCTTGTGATATTTGAGGCCAAAAATAATGTTCTCTAAGAATGGCAATGGTTTTATCTCGACCAAAGTGTCCTGCCATTCCCCGACTGTATTTCTCTTTGATCAAGTTTTCCCTCATGGAACTCCTTGGAATTCATAATTGACTACCCTCGAACAACATACCATCCTGAATCAAATAATATAGCCACCTAGTTCTATCTACAGTAATAGGTTCTTTGCAAGCCTTCCATGATTCAACAAAATCAGGATCCTTAGGGTACAAATTCTTGAGTTCATCAAACCCAACCACTTCAACCTGCATTACTATAAGTAATAGCTGCCTGCTACTCAATGCATTTGCAACCCTATTATGTAAGGAAACTTAGGTGCGAAAAAAACTTTCTACACTAATCTCTTAAGAGAAGTATGGTGCAAATCCTATAAAAATCTTTTACACTTACAGATTCAATATCATGTAAACAACAATATTTCAGCCAACCAAGCATAAAGAAAATAGATAGAGAAAGAAGCAAATAACACAAAGATTTGTTGATAGGGAAAAACCTTTCAATAAAACAACCCCACCCCTCCAGAACCTGCGCAATGTAATATCTTCAACACAAGATTACAATACACTTGCAATGCAAGTTCAACATCGAAAAAATAAGACTCTAGTAGCAACTTACAGTACCAACAATACACTTTCTCGCATCGCTACTCTTCACAACCCTAAAAATTCTTATAACATGCGCTTCACTTTAGGGCTACTCCCAAAGGTAACTATATTAGGGTTTTACCATTCTTCGAGAAAATAGGAACCCCAAAATTTTTTACCCCACTATTGGGGTAGAGTGTATAGTACTCAAATTTATCAGTTGCCACATGTCTTCACGTGTCATTGAATCTTCCTAACATAGCTCTTATGTGTCATAGGAATCCGTCATAACCATTTTAGAGATGATCTCCTTATACACAATTCAAGATGCTGAAACATCAACATTATTTGCAAGAAATACATTTTACAAAACAAATAATAAGAATAGGAATTATCCAAGGTTGAGACACCTTATTCCTAACATATTAGACCTTCCACTCCTATGTTTCAATACAAATGTATAGCTCTACAAGAACTCTACCCACTTCATATGTCTCTGGTTCAATTTACCTTGGCTATTTAGGTACTGCAATGCTTGGTGATCAATATACAAGAAAAATTCTTTTGGCAATAAATAATGCCTCCATTTATTTAAGGCTTGAACTATTGCATAGAAATCCTAATCATAAACATAATACTTTGTCTTTGCATCATTCGATATTTCACTAAAATATTCAGTAGGCTTACCTTTTTGGCTCAATACAACCCTAATAGCACTACCACTAGAATCACAATCTACTTGGAACACTTTATTGAAATCAAGAAGTGCCAACACTGGTTGTTCTATCAACTTCTTCTTCAATAATTCAAAACTCCTTGCAGCTACTGTAGTCCACTCAAACTCTTTCCTATCCCTTCTTATTCTTTCAGTCAGGGGTACACATATGCTGCTAAAATTCTTAATGAACTTTTTGAGGAAACTGAAAAGACCATGAAATGATCTCACCTTAGTAGTAGAACTTGGAGTAGGCCATTCCAAGATGTCTTTTACCTTCTCTGGATCCATTTTGAGACCCTTAGATTATACAAAAAACCCCAAGTAGACTAACTAATTTTTTACAAAGGTACACTTCTTCCAATTAATCAACATTTTCTCTTCCCTCAACCTTTCAAGGACTCTACGAATGTGTAATAAATTTTCATCCAAAGTCTTGCTGAAAATTAAAATATCATCCAAAAAGACAATAACAAATTTTCCCAAGAACTTCTTTAGTACCTCATTCATAAGCCCCATGAAGGTGCTTGATGTGTTGGTCAGTCCAAAAGGCATGACTAACTACTCATATAGACCCTCCTTGGTCTTGAATACAATCTTCCATTCATCTCCTTCCCATATCTATATTTGGTGATAGCCACTCTTGAGATCTATCTTTGTGAAGTACTGAGCTCCACTCAAGTAGTCCATAAGATCATCCATTCTTGGCAAAGGAAACCAATACTTGATGGTTATTCTATTTATAGCATGGGAGTGTATGCATATTCTGCACTCTCCATCCATCTTTGGTGTTAGTACTGTAGGTACTGCACATGGACTCAAGCTCTCTCAAATCAAACCCTTCTTCAATAGCTCCTAAACTTGTCTATTTAGTTCCTTAGTTTCAGTAGGAGTCATCCTATGACAAACCTTGTTAGGTAAACTAGCTCTAGGGATTAAATCTATTTGATGACTAATCTACCTTAGTGGTGGCAACCCTTCTAGAAAATTATCAGAGATGACATCTCCATAGTCACTTAATAGGCCTGACACTTTAGGTGGAATTTCACTACTACCTTCCTTATCTCTTTTAGGAATCAAAGCATAACACATACACTGATGTTTCATACCATCCAAAAATTTACTTCCATCAACAAGACATATCCTAGCACTACTACATACCTTTTCACCTTCCTTTATCATGGGCTTCAGTTTGTGGCAAACTCCATTCTTTTTTAGAGAGTATATATTTGCATGACCATCATGTACAACATGTCTATCAAATTGCCACAATCTTCCTAACAATAAATGGTAGACATCCATTGGAATAATGTCACAGAGAACTTCATCATGGTAAATCCCAATCTTGAACTGCACCAAACATTTTTCACTAACCAGGACCTTATGATCATCCTTCACCCAAGCAATTTGATAGGATTGGGGGTGTTTCTCTCTTTTTAGCTTTAGCTTAGAGACCATCTCCTTAGACACTAGATTGTCAGTGCTACCACCATCAATGATCACATCACAACACTTATCCTCAAATTTGCACCTAGTACAAAAAAAATCCTCCTTTGTCCAATTTCAGTCTCACCACTTAGTAACACCCTTTCACTTATGCGAACCTCTCCACTTTTTGGGGTGCTTCCCATCTCGAGCAAATAGAACCTGATTGGATTGCCCTACTATTTGCCACTTGACCTTGATCTACCATTTCTTACTATTTTTGCCAAATTTACTACCTTCTATGCTATAGTCTCTTAAGGGACCTACTATTTATAAGGTCTATGCCCTACAATTCTATGGGCTATACACTGAAAGATGTCTAATCAATAGCATAGGGCCCATAAAATAGTAGGCCACTTGCCTTTTGATATAATAGGAGGGAGCTATTTTCTTTACTACTACCCATCCCCCATCCAAATACCTGGTTCCAAAACCAATGGAAATCTAGAGTGTAGGGGAGGATATTGGTCATGACTGAGTCAAAAATATCTATTATGAGTCAAACCATAGTGGTTATGAAAGTTAAAGCAATATTTTTCCCTTAGAATAGTAGGGTAGTTGTGGATCCAATCCTAGATGCCACAAGGAGTTTACCCATCAAAGAAGGTAGAGCCACTACTTGTTTACCTATAAGTAGCACTAATCTTCACCAACAATAGTTGAACCTATAGAACCCCCTAAAATTCTATAGGCAAAAGCATAACCCATGTTTCAAGTTCCATTTTCTCCACTATCTATAAGGATCTAGAGCCAGGTTTTTATATATCTACAAAATGAGCCAGTTGGACCAAATATGTAGCTTAAACTCTTTTCAACCTTTTCCTCTACCCTCGATGTTATTGCCTTGGATGCTAGGTCTACTGAAATGGGTGTAGGGTCAACAACAAGCCAAAGTATGTTGGGTGATCAAGTGGTGAGGATGTAGACTCAAATGCTACTTCCTCCCTTGCTATAGGCTATCAAATTTTCAAGGATTTTGGGTGAGATAGTGACTTTGCATAGAACTCAGTAAATGGGATCATAAGCAACCAGCTCAGGAATTGTTGGTGAAAAAACCTTTTCTCCAGCAGAGTGCTACTTTAACCAGTGCTAGTAAATATGGATTTGGAAAAGATGGTGGCTATCTCTCCACTCTACCCTACTATCTATAGGGGATCTACATCTGCATATAGATATGCTTCAAGGTCAAAAGTTGGAACTAGCTTAGATGCTTGCTCTAACACCTATACCTTTAGTGCTGAAACCTTTTCTTTTTTATATGTGGGTAGGTATGTTGCTAAGAATTTTAAGGGAAACTTGTTTCAACAAATGTTTTTAGTGTTGTTGACAACTAAGATATATAGGGCACTAAATAGTAGGGCTATCAAAACTATAGTGTCCCTAAACTATTGCCACCCTATTGCTTGGGTGGATTAATGGCATGTTCCCTACTATTTGCAAGGTAGCTATCTCTAGAATCAACACCCATAGAATTGATAGGGCTGAGCCAGCCAGATTCCCTATAAAATTGTAGGGTTGGCAACATGCCTACTATAGCATCTTCTCACCCATCCATGTTACATAGAAAATCTAGGTGGGGTGTTATGCCTATAGATAAGTAGGCTCACCAAAATAGAATCCATCCTGCCCTATATTGAATGTGGGGCCTCCCATCAATAATGAGGAATGGACTATTATATCCTCCTACCAATCTTATTCCTCCTACCTAGCCAAATATTATTTTTGGGTCGATGGGAGGTATATTATGATATGGTTCAGCTGATGCAGAAGTTGGTTGCGGGCAAGGAGAGTAATGGGATGCTGGTGCAAACTCCGCTGAGAAAGAGAAGTCATGGTTGATCTGGTAGGTAGAGGTAAGACTTCAACCTGAACCAATAAATTGGTTAGATTGGGTTGGACCATAAAATTCTAGGGCTCAACACCTTCCAACAAAGCTAGTGGCACATTGATAGGGAAAGAACTAGATAAACAATCTTTGGTGAGCAGAGTAGAGATACCCCAACCAATAGATTCAATCCTAACGTAGGGAACCTTGCTAATCTACTAACTAATCAATTAAGATAGCATAGCCTATAAAATAGTAGGGGCCCACATAGAATATTAGGCCCACCACTAGGATGCCCTTCATGTGCAGTGGTGCAGAGGGAATCATAGTTTCTTGTGAATGCACACAACCATGTTTCAGCCCCCACTATTCTAAAGGGCCCTACTATTCCATGCCCATCCATAAATAATATGACCCTAAAATAGATTATTCTATTCATATTACATCTAGAATAATGAAAGGGGCCAACACCTATCAAAATAATGGGGGTAGGGTAGCACACACTCTTAGATCAACTGGTGATTTGTTACTTGATTAGTGATACCCTAGCTGTCATTGTTGTGATGAGCCTTCCTACAAGTCAGTCAATATGCAGCTAGCTTGTTGGAAGGATAAGTTTTCGTTGAGAGAGAAAGGCTTCTCATGAGTCTGCATGCAAGCTCTACCTTCAAACCAGACAACCCTTCCAATAATAACATAGAGCCTGCCTACCAACTAGCAGAGGATGCTCATATATTCAGCTTAAGGGCTATATTCATGAGTTATGAATTGGCTCGGAAGGTGAAATAATAGCTATTCAATGCCAATTACCTAGACTAAGGGATAGTTCTAGTGTTACCAGACCATCCAAAATACATAGCTCAACACAATAGGCATGCAGGGGGTTCATATTCTAGACATAACATGCCAACAATCCCTACTATTCTAAGGATTGACATGCCTCTGCACGTACATAGATGGTGGGTGGATGGATAAAGAGCATTGTGCCTTGCCATAAAATTTGAGGGGGTTCACTTGCCTTACTACTAAAGGATGGGAGGACAATGACCAGGATGCCCTATTTTTCTAAAGGAGGGCCTTGGTTAGGTGTTTGTAACTATTACAAAGGGCAGCCTATTGGGCCTAAAATCTTATGGGCATGAAGAGCCCCTACTATTCTATCTATGGGGCATGTTGTAGACATATAGAATCTAGACGGCCTAGGTCTATAGGTGATTCTCTATGTAACATTCATAATCACCATAGGGGAAGGTGGGAATGCACTATAAGGCATGTTACAATGTGCCAGGGCCCTACTATCTAAGTTACTATAGTTTCCCCTCCAAGTTCATGTAGATGCACCATTAGCCATAGAATAGTAGGGGCACCAAGAATATGGCAGTCTAGAATCGCACACAAAAAGTGAATCGATACTAGGCCTTCTTGATGATGCAATACAAAATAGGGTGGTTCACTAAGTGGTTTCTCTTAGGGCTCACTCAAAAAAGGGAGTAAAATCCTAGATACCTACTATACTCCAACAATTGGATAATTGAAATAAATCAAACCCTAATCTCAATGAAGAAAATGGTCAGGTCATTATTACAATGGGGAGGTTGAGATTACCCATCTCCTACCTAATAATCTCCACTCATGATGGTTAAATAGAAACATACATCTACAATTGGTGTTTTAGAGGAGATGTATGATGCTAGGGGGAAGAATTGTTTCACCAGTGGTATGGTGGGTCAAAGCCCCTACCCAAGCTCTTTGTCAATCAGTTGACATAATGGAAAGAACCAAACCAAACACAATGCACTTACCAATAGACCAATCTATATGCATGCCATCCAACCCATTGGCCCATACCATCCTAGTAGGCTTTGCCTTTGCTACTATCACCCCCACCTATGTATTTGCATAGGCATAAACTTGCTATGGAGGGGATCCTGTTGGGAAAGCCCTACTATTAGAAGGCAGTAAACCCACACTCATCATCATGGCCCTACCTTATAATAGTAAGGCCCCCTAAATAGATCCTTTATAATAATCTAAAAAGGGGCCCTTAAAATAATATTAAAGGGGGCTCTTACCCTTAAATAGTGGGGTGGGGTGGGGTAGGGAGAGGGCCTACTATTCTAAAGGGGTCATTGATTTCAGTAGCATCGGCTAAGGTAAGGGTCATAGATATAGGTTTAGAGGCATCAGTTGATCTTTATAATGTGGTAGCACTTCACCTAGCCCCCTAGTTTGGTTGGTGACCCAGTCATTCTATACACGGATACGGAGCTGGTTGCCCATAGAATTTTAGGTTTTACTTAGGAGTAGCAATTTCAATTCATTTAGTTCAAGATATAGTTTATCTAGTTGATTGAATCTAAGCAACATTCCCTACCATTTTATAGGTAGGAGCTACCTAGATCCATCCACTAGAGTGGATCTCACATAGGTAGAGACAAAGGTAGAGCCCATCCCCTACCATTTTATAGTCTCCACCTTGGGCTGTTAGGGATGTAGTATGAGCCTTGGATCCCAAGGAGGATGCAAAAGATCAATGAGGAGACATCAACCACTCACAGAATCAAAAGGTTTTTTATTAACCATTCCATATCTCTATCATATCTTCTTGTACTATAACTCTTCCATTATCGATTGAAGATGTTTGCAGGTAAGTGAGTAAACTCTCCCCTTTTCCTAGTGTTGCATGTGTTGATAAATGACTTTGTGGTGGTATCACTGTATGGGGTTCTCATAGGCAGGAGGTATTGGTACCCCCACCCCTACCCTACCCCACCCCTATATTTTAAGGGCCTACCTATCCATATAGAAACAATGGGGGTAGATCCATAATCATCCCCTTGTTTATCCAAAGAGGCCAATGAAGTGGTCTGGTTCAGGTGAGTTCTAAGGTGTTAATGTTATCATTATTTAGTTCTCTCGTCCCACTTGCTTGTTCCATCGGGTTCATCATCATCAAGCCGATTGCCACTAGTTTATCATTTTAGTGTTGGTATACTCCTATCTTTATTAGCTGATGTGTTTGATGTGGCCCTCTGCATCCAGTGCTTGTATGAGCTCCTGTATGGGTCATTAATCTAAGGCCCTAGTAGGTGATCCATCCATCTAGTGTAGGTCCTTCCTATGGATCCCCTATCTCCCATTGATGTCTCAGATCAAACTTGTCTAGTTTGAATTGTGTTTGAATCTTCAATTGCCCATGGAATAGTAGGGGTGGCTGGTGGGCCATAGAATAGTAGGGAACTTCATTAAGAAAGTGGCGACCCCCCCTATAATTTTATGGGCCTTGGGATTTGACCTCTATAACATGGTTACTTAATTAGTTCCATAGCCCCTCGACATCCCTTATGCTATAGGTACGCTCATGCTAATCAAGTGCTAGATGTATGTCCTAGCGGGTGAAATCTATGAGCTATTCTAGGATCAGTATTTCCTTGTCACTTCCATAGGTGCTCATATGTATCACCCAGTTAGCATCTAGGTCAGTTAGCCCCTACTATTTTAATGGGTGCTGCTCTGAGGTAGCTAGATAGGGCGGTACTCACAACTTTCTATTCCTTCTACTCCTAGTGGAGCTTCTCACTTGAGGTGTACCATGTTACCCATAATACCTAGGAGATTCTCTTGGCCCTCTTATTCTATTTTGAAGCATCCAACTTGGCTAATCTTATGACTAGAATCTTAGGCATCATTACGTTCCTTTTTTCGGTATGACATACACCTATCCTTTTTGTCCTTGAATAGATTATTTAGGCATTCTACATGTAGGCCTGGAAACCCTGCTTTGTAGAGCTTGAAACTAATAAGGGTGGGATCTGATATTTGGTAATCACTTGCCCCTAGGTGGCATAAGAACAATGAGGAGGTGAACTAGTAGGTAGGCGAAGCTTCATTCATACATGTGAGTGAGCTAAACCTAGAGACTAGAAATGGGATTGAACCCCCCTAAAATTCTATGGGCACCGGCCCTTGTTCATGCCATTTATCTAACCTAAGAATCTCTCCCACATCCAAGTATCTCTTCTTGAATCTGCAACTATATATAAAAGGCACTCTCAAATGGCCTTTTAGTACATCGATAGATAGCTATGAGACTCCATGAACCCTACTCATGATTATGCATGCAAACTTTTGATATGGAGGGACCACTCCCCCACCCCCTATATTTGAAGGCCCCCCTGGAACTATTATTGGAAGGGTCTCCTATTATTCTATTATTTTCTAAGGCTGAAACATGGTATGGAAGGCATGAACTTACTTGTATTTATTCATCATTTATTTTATCTCGGCTACTGTGCCTACAACATATGATGGTGCCCATAGTGCAGAAATCACTATATTATGACGTAACACCACTGCAATTTGTAAGCCTAAGGAACTCCTTATCGATGATGCAATGTGAGTACCCACTATACCAATCCCAACATCGATAAGCTATAGGGCGTTATCTTTCCTAACCCCACCTTCCTTATCATACTTTCATATCCTATCCCCAACCTCCTTCAAGGCTTGTTAGTAGAGTACATTGGGTGGATTACCAGACCATTCTAATTAATACCATCCACCATCTTGCCCCCATAAAATTTTAGGCTAGGATCAAAGAGAAATGGGTTTGGATAGTCTGCACCAACGACCCCTCCAGCAAGCTTCGATTAGAAAGAATGGGGTGGGTTGGGTATTGAAACCTCCACCTATTTTCTTTCAGCCCTTAAAATTCTATAGGTACCTACAATCGTACAGTGAGACAGGTGCACGAGTAAGGAATCAATGGGGAAAATTGGTGAATCACTATGTAACATAAGTCAATTTTGCTAGGGGGACAACTGATCAATGATGCGATCCATTGATCACAATATCACAATTCCAACATCAACTATACCTATCCTAATAGAAATGCCCTACCATATTATTGCCCATTTTTATGGTCTTTCATTTTATTCTCATGATTAGTTTGGAATGCAACCAAGTAGTAGTGAGACAGATTCCCCCACCCTACCTTATAATAATCTATTTTAGGGCCTATCCTACCCTAAAATTTATAGGGATAGGGATAGGATAGGATAGGCCCCCTATCCTCCCCTAAAATTGATAGGTGTAGGATATCCCCTAAGAAAATTATTCCCACTAAAATATAAGGTTGGGGAATCTGGCCAAACTAATAAAGAGAGGGGCCCACACATGCCTGCAGCCCGCTACCCTACTATTTGGGTGCCTATATAAATGGTAGGGGGCCAACCCCACACATGCCCCTACTATTCTATGAGCTCTAGTTTCCCACCCTACATCCCCCTACCATTCTATAGGTAGAAAGAAAAGCATGATGACCCAGACACATTAGAGCAAGCAAGTTAATGCATGTAGAGGCTGATTAGATAGATCATTCCATAATAGAGAAAAAGATGCCCTCTAGAATTGAGTTTTTGATCCTTACTATCTATCATTGGCATGACACCTTTGAATGCATCACTATGGACTCCTAGAATCATTTAGCCAATTGTTTCTATTTGACTACCCATAGAATAGTAGGGATTGATTCACCCATAGAATAGTAGGGCTCCAATTCCCTTCCCTATAGGGAACCAAGGCAACTCAAGATATAGGGCTGTTAGCGCATGATGGTATGATGCCACCTAGAATTTTATGGAGCATAGGGTACCACCTTTAACAACCCAAATAAGTGCGAACAAGCCAAGGCTTTAGTTCAAATCGATCGCCATTCTGCATGCATAAAACCCTATTGCCTATAGAATGGTAGGTTGTTGTTTGAATAGTGGTGATCAAAAGCCCAACAATCATTTCTCTATTGGCCCCCATGACCACCCCAAGTGATAGGCATGTGCCTCAACTAGACTACAACCCTTTCTTAACCATTAGCCCTCCTATCTATTCTTCCTTGTCATTGAGGGCATTCAAAGGCATGGTGACCTTCTTCATTACAATGAAAATAGGTACCATGAAAGCCTCCTCTTCCTAATCCTTGTCCACATCCTCTACCTCTTCCTTTTTGATCTTGAAAGTTTTGATCACAAGAGCAATTGAAAACCTCATTTCTCTGGTTTCTGCTAGTACCCACATCTTCATTTTTCTTTTGGGTCTCATTTCAGTCTCTAGATGACCTATTGCTACCCCTTCCTCCTTGACCATGCCCTCTTTTCCTTCCTTCAAACCTTCTATTTAGCTTCTCTTTGACTCATAGGGTGAACTGGTATGCCTCTTCAATGCTAGTCATTCTAACTAGACTTAACTCCTCCTTAATGCTATGTCGTAACCCATTGAGGTAATGGGAAACCTTCTCCTTATTTGCTTCTATACACCCTACCCTAATAAGAATTCAATAAAATTCCTTCGTATATTCTTGGACAAATTTTCTTGCTTGCTTTAATCCTTGCATTTTCTTGAACAAATCAAGCTCATAGTCAACAAGAATGAACTACTTCTTTAGTTTGTCCACCACGTGATCCCATCTTATGATTTTCTCCTTTCCTCTTCTATTTCTTTCTAGTTGAGACTCTTGCCACCAGATTTTGGCATGGACTTTCATTTTGGCCTTCGCAAACTTAACCCTATCTAGATCCCTGATATCCTCATACTCAAAATACTCCTCTAGTTCATTGATCTAGTCGATCAACTCATCTAGGTTTAGATTTCCTAAAAAAATATCCACATCAATTTTAGGTCTTTTTCCAAGCTTAGAAATGGCCCTAAAAAGCCTCTCCTCTACCTGATTTAGGACTTCCCCTTTTCTTTCCCCTCCCTGTCCAATTTCTTCTTCTTCATTTTTTCCTCACTTTCGTCGCTTGCGGCAACATTCAGTCCTCTACGAATCTCCTCCTGCAATGCTTGAACCAACCTTTGGAGGGCTCTAACCTCCTTAGGATTAATAGCTCTAGCCCTTGCACCACACTCTCTTCATGGAGGCATCTTCTTGAATCAAACCCACAACCGCATAGTCCTGGTGCAAACTGCCTCACAGTCAGCACTTTGTCTACACACTCAAGAAAACCAGCTCTGATGCTGCTTGATGGAGACACATCCAAAGACTAGAATGAACACACATGAAAAGGGAAATTTTATTATCAATGAAAAATTCCCTATGGGCTTACAATAGTATGATTCTAGAGAAAGAAATCCTCCACACAGTACCTTCTCTCGAACTCTACTAAGAGCTGCCTTTACAATGCCAAAAATGTTCTTAAATAAGCCCCAAATGGTTTAGGATTAGGAATAAATTCTAGAAGATTCCAGTTAGCATCCACCACCAAAATAGAAGGTTCTAGAAATCACGTTAGAATTCGATGTAAAATTAGAAGAATCTAGAAATAGTAGTCCAACTTTCGGGGGCATAACTTTTGAACTGTAACTCTGATTGATGAACCGTTTACATTTTTGGAAAGATCTTGAAGCACTCTATAGAACTATGGATAAGCTTCACTCATCCCCAATTTTTTGGCCCTGTACAAGGAAATTTAGTGCCCCATATTTGACTTTGAAGTGCTCTTAGAAGGTCTCTAGGAACCGAAAAAATTGCAATAACTTTATAACCGTGAAGCCTTTTGACCTAATTCTTTTTTAAGAATGTTTAAAATTTCAAATATAACCATCCCTAAAATTTAAAATCTCTAACTCAACATAATTATGGTTCAATTACATAGTTCTACTTTTTTGACATTTATATGTATCCCAAGGTGCTTAAAAACTCTAACCTAGAACACTAATAGTGCAACTGTGAGAGTTGGAACCCTTATTTGTACCAATTGGGTATCCAAAAATGAAAACAAATTAAATAGAAACTATTTCTAAGCATTTTTTTTGGGTGACACAGGATTGCCCTTACACCACTGGATGCTCCTACATCAATATCCATGGCTAACACACATGCTAGGTAGTATGATAAATGAAACTAAGACAAAAATAATACATAAACTATAGGTCTTGGTCAAACACTCAATGGGCTACTAAGTAGGGCTTGACATCATGGAGAGTCACTTGGCATTGATAAGCCAAAGCTCAGATCATGCAGATTCAACTTCCTCAATGGAAGGCTCAAGCATAGAAATTTTTTCATTATCTTAAGTTTTATTACCACGTAGTTTTTTATTTAGTTATCACTTGTATAAAGCTCCCTCTACCAATGCATGGTGCCATGATCACTAGGCTATGAGATAGAAGCCCCTCCATATGCTAGCCTACCCTACCCATGCTCATCCTATGGTGAGTACCCATAGGCATGCAAATTCACAACCCAACCCCAATGATCATAACTTCTAGAAGTACCATGGAAGATTGGGCCTTTCCAGTCACTCGAAAAATGTATGCATATGTACTCATGTGTGGTGCACTAGCATCACGAAGATCATAACACAAGGACTAAATGAGAACACAAAGTAGTAAGTCACTCAACCAAAAAATATAATTGGGAGGACATATGTGACATGCATCTCAATGCAACATAAAAATGCAATAAAAATCCAATGGACATCCAAATGGATCATCCAAGTTCACGATCAAACTCATGCCAAGAAAACTTGAGAAAATAGGGTGGTACACAAAATGAGGTAAAAACCCCAAAATTTGGAAAACTTTGAAATTAAAACCCATTTGGCCTTTGGGTACAAAAACACCAAAAAATCAACAATAATTGAGGTCAGACACTGTATGCAAAAAAAACCAGCGTAATGGTGCAAAACCCCAAACCCCCATCACAAAAATAAGGAAAATATTCTTACCTCACCAACTAAGTAGAATCAACAAATAGAAATAGAGGGGAATACTAGTTCTTAGCCTCCTAACGAATTACTACAAAAAATAGAAGCTGAAATAGAATAGAAATGATAAAATGGGAAGGCCCTACTTGACAACAACAAGGGCAGAATCTAAAACCTGTACAATAAAATAAATAACCTGTCGATACTGCCAAAAATCATGGCAACGCAATGTCTCCTTGACCTAGATCCAATGAGACTGATCTTGTGAAAATTCCACACTCACAGCTCCTAGAACAAACAAAAATCAAATCCTTTAGAAGAGGATTTTAGAAAAGCTCTCAAAATTTCTATTTTCAAAAAGTGAGAAGTGAATAATAAAATCCATTTTTTAATACTTATTCACTTTTTGATTGAATAGTCAATTAGGGAAAATAGCTAGTTATACTAGCTAGACTCTAAATCAACCTAAATAAAAATAGGTTATTCCTCGTAATGTGAATTCACCTAAGGCAAAGCTGCCATAAATTAAATTCGAGAAGATTTAAAGCCTGAAAACCCAAAATCATAGAAAATCACTAAACAACTTTTACGACAATGCAAACCTCTAAATACATAGACACACTTACTAGTCTAATCACATAATGCAAATGAGTTCAGATTTACTAATCACTAAAAGGTTTTAATTTAAACAATTAAAATAAGGATACATCGACCATACATGGACAACATTAGTAAAATATGAATAGTTGAATCACTAATAGAGGTATAAATCTTGCACGCTAAAACACACAATCAAGTGCAATTGCATATAAAATCATAGCCAAAGAAAAATGCATTAAATATCTAATTAATTCATTTACATCACTCATGTTTGCATAAAGCAAAAAGAGACAAGTATGATGTAAATCACCATAGAATAAAATCCATCACATAGAATAATTAGAAAATAACTCCAAATACTAGATAATTAGATATCATTAGATATCTATTATCATCTCAAAAATGGTATCAACATGCAAATATGATAAACTGAACAACTTGGCAGTAAAGCATCTATGGTACTAAATCAAAGTATAACATTCGACCCTTAGGTAATCTCAAGGTACATATAAAAAGAGTATAAGAATATCTCAAATTAAAATAGAAAAGGTACAGACTACAAACATGAGAGGCACTACATCCTCCCCACTAGCATAGGCTTACTCCTAGAAGCTGGAAAAAAGATAGGGGTACAATCCCCTCAATTGTGTAGCATCCTCCCAAGTCGTGGAGATCTCATCGCTCGGGTCCCATTAGACCCTTACCTGCTCTATGTCTCAACCTTGTAAGGTCTGCCTCCACTACCATAGGATATGAATGGGCTTCAAAGTAAGCTACTCATCTACTATAGGTCTACAAAGAATTCCAATCAAGAACATGGGTCATATTTGGAATATGTTGCCTTAAAATAGAAACATGAAAAACATCATGAATGAGCAATAGGCTAGGTGGTAACACTAGTTGATAAGCAATAGGAGCAATCCTCTTGAGGATCTCAAAAGTTCTTACAAAACATTGTACCAACTTAGAGCCTTTCCCATAATGGATGGGGCTCTTCCTCAGATGCACTCACAAAAACACCCTACCACCAACAGAAAAGTGACGATCCAATCTATGGGCATCTACATACTTCTTTTGCTTGTCTTGAGCAATAACAAAATGCTCCC
Organism: Cupressus sempervirens; assembly: GCA_028749045.1. Taxonomy (NCBI): domain Eukaryota; kingdom Viridiplantae; phylum Streptophyta; class Pinopsida; order Cupressales; family Cupressaceae; genus Cupressus; species Cupressus sempervirens. The sequence goes on along the minus strand of CM053790.1, from coordinate 248,888,847 downwards.
TAATGTGAACAAACTACTTCTCCATATCTTGATGCATCTCTTGACCCAAAAGGAATTGGTCCTCTAAGTGATCCCAACTCAAAGGAGTAGGACATGGTCTACCGTACAAGGCCTAAAAAGTTAACGTGCCAAGAGAACTATGATACCCATTATTGTATGCAAACTCAACAAGGTATGAATATTCCTCCCACTTCACTTGCCTATCCATAAAATACATGTGAAACATATCCTCTAGAACCTAATTCACTCTCTTAGTCTGACCATCAGTATCTAGGTGATAAGACAAACTAAAATTGAATTGTGTGTATAAAGCATGCCAGAGAGACATCCACAGTGCAGAAGTAAACACTAGATCTCTATCCAAAATAATCTAACAAGGAATCCCATGCAAATGAACAATACCCTCTAAGAAAACATGCACTATAGCAAAAGCTATGTAGGATTCTCTCATTGGTGAAAAATGTGCCACCTTGGACAATTTTTCCACTATCACCATGATACAATCATGTCTCCATGATAACATAGGCAATCTTGTGATAAAATCTATGGATATTGTATCCCACTTCCACTATGGAATGGTATGTGGCTGCAAAAGACCCACTAGATGTAGATGCTCTTCCTTCATTCTTTGGCACTCAAGACATCTAGCAACAAAGTCAACAACAACGCATCTCATCCCTTCCTAGAAGTATAACTATTTAAGATCAACATGCATCTTCTTAACACTGGGATGTGTGGATTATAGTGTATGATGTACTTACAACAAAACCAAGGTATAAAGATACCTAACATGGGCACATAGAAATGCCCCAAGTATTGTAGTAGTCCATCAGACTCAAGAAATAACCTAAAAATCTCCCCTCTATCATATGCCTAGACTTGATCTCTACCCTCACCTCCTGATACCAAGTGTCACTAGGAAAAGCCTCCAAGATACAGCCTCAAAAATTCACTCCCAATGACATCATTGATATCTCATGTTTCCTTCTACTCAAAGAATCTACAATGACATTCTCCTTCCCTTTAATGTAATGAACATCAAAGCCATACTCACATAAGAACTCCATCCAATGACGTTGTTGTGCATTCAGGTTTGGCTGAGTAAAGATATACTGCAAGCTCCTATGATTGCTATGTAACTCAACCCTATGCATCAAAAGAAAATGCCTCCAATGGACAAGGGCATGCACTATGGCTGTGAGTTTCAAATCATGAGTGGGGTAGTTAAGCTCATGGTCCTTGAGTTTCCTAGACTCATATGTAATCACTCAACCATCTTGCATCAATACCGCACCCACATCTTCCAATGAAGCATTCGTGTAATCCATAAAATCACCTACAAGATTAGGCACTACAATGATTGGTGCACTAGTCAAACACTCCTTGAGAGCATTAAATGCTACCTAACATTGGTCTGACCAAACATACTTCTTCCCTTTCCTCTAAAGAGAAGTGATGGGATGAGCTACTCATGAGAAATCCTTCATGAAGTGACAGTAGTAACCCACCAATCCCATGAACCTATGATCTTCTGAGACATTAGTGGGTACTGTTGGGACTAAATATTGCAAGGTCAATTTTTTGTACTATTGAGAAATCAAGCCCTTAAATGCTTTTAAATGAGATTGTACCTGGTTGTCAGTCAGAGGCCTAAGAGGTGTTTAATGTTTCTAACACCTTTCATTTAGTGCGTCTATGTGTTCTATGAAGTTAAACTAACATTTTGAACCATTCTGCGAAGTCCCATTTTGAGCTAGTGTCAAAATTTGCAATTCTACCCAAGTATCAAATAGCGATCAGAGGCCCAGTTTGCATTTGAATATCTTTTACCCACGAATGTGTCATGACTAGCCACTTTGGAGATGTTTAGTATGCATAATAAAGAACCTATGTTTCAATTTTCAAGTCATTTCAAATCTGTTTGACTAGGTTTTGCACCCCCCAAAGTTGGTCATTTACTGTTTAGTGCATTTGACTAGTTCACAATCCTAGGAAGCCCTGTTTGACCAATCATATATTTGACACAGTTGACCCAAATGAAAAAATTCTTTTTACACTATGTTCTAGGGATCAGACACTTCATATGTTCCAATTTTGAGATCATGACGAATCCATTTGATCAATTTGCTAACATGATTAAAAACCTAGTTTATATTATTTTGTTATGGGTAAGGTATCCTGATTGATCCGTACCCCTGTTCGGCACGTTATAACTTTGATTCTATGATTGGTAAGCCAAAGTGAATTGTACCATTGTGTTGTGTCCTAAAAATTCTTGAAGTATGCCAGTTCTTAAGTCATGATGAATCCTTCTGCATACTTTCACATGTCCATACATTTGCCAAAAATTACTTTTTGACACATTTCTCAGTTAAAATTTCCAAGTGCCTATTTTCAAAAATTCGCCAAATGTGCCCTGTAATTCGTCATGAGCCCAAAACATGGAATTATATTCTCTCCATGGCAAAGAACTTATATCCTAGTTTTCAAAACCCCAAGTGATCAATAACCCAGTTTATAATGCCGAACTTGAGCCCAGTTTATGTTTTTTAACATTGTTTGCCTGTAGGGTAATTGAAGTATGGATGTTCGGCAATTAAAATCTCTTGATTGGGAATCCATCATGGGTTGAAAATTTGCAGTGTGATAGAGTATGCAGGATTGAACACTCATGCCGATTTTCATGGCCTGGTTACTTGATTGAGTTAGTTTTTACGGCCACTTGGCGGGCCTTCAGACACAAATTTCACACTAGTGCGGAAGTGATTTAAAATAAAATTTTAAAGTGATTGTTTTACATCCAATCATTACAATGCTTACTATAGTTATTGCCATTATCTTAGTTTACTAAATGTATGAGATTGGACTTTTTTTTGAATGATAAAGGAATCAAATAAATGTGAAGGGCTATTTGTTTTGACAATATAATGTTTTATCACAAGAAGAAAACTAAGAAAATGTGCAGATGCATTGAGCAAAATAGAGGGATTTCATGCCATAATAGAGGCATCACCAGGAAAAGAGTCATTCATCCACAGGCAAAGAAGAAGGGAAGCACCAGCTGAGAGTCTTATGTTTTAAAGAAGATAACCAGCAAGGAACTCCATGTGTTGGAGCAAATCACAGAGCAGCCCATGTTTTTGGGGCATCCATATGTTCCAGGGCGTCCAAAGAGAAGAATAAAGCTTACAAACGGAAATGCCACTATCTGAGGCAATAGGAACAACAAAAGGCTCCACGTTTTGGCATAGGGACCATGAAAAATGCATCTCACACACTGAATGGAGCCCCACGATTAAAAGGCAAGTCCATGGCAGCAAATAATGCAGCAATGCACATTTTTGAGAGGGCCATGTGAGGATAAGTGCAGGAATTTACACAATGGGGAGGCCCATTAGAGATGGCACATGATCCATGTATGAACAAGGGAGCTATACACTATAGCCAAAAAGCATTGAAATCATTTTATCCCATATTCATTGTGGGAAAGAGATTTTGATTATTTAAATACAAATCTTTACCAATGCTTTGTGTCAACAAGACAAAGGCTTTTAAAAAGCCAAAACTAGCACAGGTGGGCTCGTGGTTGGCCAGAAACAGATACAATTTTGAAGAAAAATGTGCACACAAAAGGATGATGTCAGCAAATCCAGCCGAGAAAGTAAAAAATCTGGCAGGTCACTATGGCGCTTGCCGAAAAATCTCAAAAAATCCGGCTAGTGACTTGGCTACTTGTCGAAAAATTTCAAATCTGGCTAAAAGGTAAAATGAGCACGTGGGTCCCACTTGGATATGGAGCATTGAACCAGAAGGTGACATGTGGCAAACGCTTCTTGATGTGGCACACTTCCCAAGGTGCTGATGTGGTAGAGGGTGACACGTGTCGCGAGGTCGCTATGTTGCTGATGACATGGCAGATGCTGACATGTTACAACGACATAGCAACTATGACGTGGCAATGATGACATGGCCATGAGATGGACGAATCTAGTGATGACACGTGGCACCCAGTTGGAGGTGTCTAACAACTGTGCATGGAAGGAGCGAATCAGAATATGACACATGTCAAGGTCGGTCAACCAAGTTTGAATCGAATAGAAAATGGTGGAGAATTTGAGAAATTTCAAATTTAAATATTTTATTATTTCTCCCATTTAAATAATGTTTGAAACTTTAATATAGTTTAAACTATATAAAAGGTTTTAATTTTTGCAAAATAATGTGCAATCCTATGACTAGAGAACTTATTTTGAAATGGCCATATCTGGGGCAATTTTTAACCGAATTGGGCACTCCAATATACTGTTGGAACCGAGAAAACATGAACTTTCCAAATCTGGAGTTTTTTTTTGCACAGATGCTTCCTGGTTCAAGTTATAGGACAATTTGTGAAATCAGAGGCATTGGCGATAGAACAGGCCGAGTTCTTCAGTGATGATTAAGATTGGTTAGAGGATGGTTTTAAAGGTTTGTTGCAATTTGAAAGTGAAGAAAATAAAATTGAGGTTGTTTTCTTGTCTTCTCAAGGCATTTTCAATTGATTTGTTACTTTTACCTTGAATTCACTTTTACATCAGGATCAGTTACATGCTTTTCATCATCAAATTTCTGAGATATTTCTACCTGGTAGAGGCCAAATGATGAGGATTAGATATGATATGCAGTTGTAGAGAGAAGGGAGAGAGAGGTTTTTTCATCTTCTTGAAGGGGAATTCTGAAGGGACACTTGTCAACTACAAATTCAATCCGAGAATTGCCCTCTTCTTACATATTCTTTCTTCTTTTCTAAAATAGGTTGGTTTTCTATTTCCAGTTCTTGGAGCTCTGCTCAGGCTGTGAAAGCCACACACCCAACATTTCTCTCTTGTATTAAGCAACATCCATGTTTTATGCATATAGTTCTATTCTAGTTAGGTGATTTCATGAGTCATTTCTATATATCTTTCATGTATTTGGTTTCAAGGAAAGAAAATAAAGAGCAACAAAGGTTTTAAGTTCAGTTTGAATCTTGTCTCCTAATTATGGATCTGTTATTTCTTCTAATTTGTGATCAAAAAGCATGGATTAGGTTGCATTTTGTTTAGGAATGTATGTGATTAAAATATCTTGCTGGTGGAGCAAAGAACCATGTAATTGCTTGATGTTTGTCATAGGGTTTGCAGATTTCATGATAGGATGTTCTGAGTATGAGATTCATTCTGTAGCAGATGTCAGTTCACAAAGTGAAGGATAGATCAGGGATCTTGATGTAGAGATATGTCTGAGATTTCTAAGAGATGTATGGTTATAATTCATTTAATTTCCCAATGGATAAGGCACTGGTCAGAGATAGGATCATTAAGTTTTGTTGCTCATACTTGGGTCTTGCTATTATCAACATATTAAATCAATTTTCCCTTTTATGTTGAAAGCTATTCAATATTAACCCACACTTAGCTTGCCAGTTTCATGAGTTATGTTCTTAGCTATTTCATGCTTTTGACTCCTGGTTAAGTATAGAATATTTAGGGGTTTTTATCTGCTTTACATTAGATTCAATGTATGCTTTGACAACTAGTACCATATAAAGAATCTATAGGTATACCCGCCTAGGTTTTGTAGAGCCTGAAGAAGAAGGAGGGTCTAGCCTTATAGTTGGCCTGGTGTCTGAATGAGCATGTTGAAAATGGGAGTTAGCTGCCCCTAGATGTGTTTTGTTCTCATCAGGATAATTGAAAACCGGTAACGTTTTCAAACACCAACAGGTACCAACCAATCCATGATTGCACAAGTCTTCTTTGGATCCACTACAATTCCATCACTAGTGATGATGTATCCCAAATACTTTACCTCTAATTGGAAGAACCCAAATTTACTCAAGTTTCCATATAGTTGATGGTATCTCAAGCATTGCAATACCTAATGTAAGTGGACTTCATGCTCCTCCACAATCTTCAAATAAATCAATATATCATCTAGGAATACAATGACACACTGATCAAGGTAAGTGTGAAATACACCATTCATCAAACTCATAAACATTGATGGTGCATTGGTTAACCCAAAGGGTACAACTGTGAACTCACAATGCCCATACCGTATATGAAAAGTTGTCTGATGAATACCAGCCTCCTAGATATGGAGCTAATGGTATCCCTACTTAAGATAAATCTTTGAGAACACTCATGCTCCCTTCATTTGATCAAACAAGTCATCTATTCTTAGTAAAGGATAATGATTCTTCACCATCACCTTATTCAACTATCGGTAGTTGATGCACAATGCCAAAGAACCATCATTCTTCTTTGTGAAGATGATTGGTGCACCCCATAAGGATGCATTAGGATGAATATGGCCCTTGGCCAACAATTCCTCCAACTATAATTTGAGCTTACTTAACTCTTGATTAGTCATGCAATAAGAAGCTCATGAAATGGGCTCCAATCGTGGTACAAGATCAATTCAAAAATCAATGTCATGCTATAGTGGCATACCTGGAATCTCCTTAGGAAACACATCTGCATACTCACAAAGGAGTGGGTGATCATCAAGTGTCACCATATGGCTCTCCACTTCCTTAATATCACTGGTAGACACAAGAAAAAACTAACAACCCTTTTGCACACTCCACTTTAGCTGATTAGATGATATCAATCAAAGTGAAATTGGTCCTGAGACTCCCAAAAGTTCCACCCACCCACCTGTGTCATCAACACATTGTACCATCTTATGATGACAATTGATATTCACCTGATGGGAAACTAACTAGTTCATGCTCAAAATAATGATCCTAGGGGTAGAATCTATAGATCCACTATGGCGGTGAAGGTTCCCAAATTCAAAACAAAACTCCTAACCAATGAGTCAACAACCACTTTGGAACCTATGGCTAACTCAACCTACCACCTATTGACTTGATGCATTTCCACTAGCCCACATCATTGAATGAGAGATGGTGAAATGAAAGAATTAGAAGCACCAAACGTAAACAAAATTGAAGTTGAAATACCATGCAACATACTTGTAGCCTCAACTACCATACCCTAATGATCTTCTTGACGGTTGTCAACCACTACAAAAACTCTATTATTTCTACTAGCATCTCCTATAGTAGGCTTAGATCCCACTGCACCCTTACCAGGTCCTCAAGATGGTTTGATGGAGCACTCAAAAGATTTATGACCAAGTTGGACACAAAAATAACAATTTCCTACAAAGTTGAAACTTGTTTCACAACCACCTTAGGTAGCACTAGGATAAGGTGCACTACCCTTGCTAGAATTTTGATGAGCACTCTAAGGAGGATGATCCTACTAAGATTTCTATCCCTTATTCTAGTTATCTCCTTTCTTACCTTAGGTACCAGAATATTTTCCACTCTTTCCCCAAAACCTCTTCTTACCCTTACCATGATAACCACCCTAAGAGGGTTCTGATTGAACTTGGCCCTTTCCCGATGATTGGGTAAACTATGAATCCAACCTTGAATTACATACATATTAGTTCTAAGAACCATATCTACTACTAAAACCTCTATCTAGTTTCTCGTCTACAATACATACCTTCTTAAAAGAAAGAACAAGAGTCCTAGGCTGATGCATATAGACTTCCCCAATGATGTCATCCTTGAGTGTTAGGATAAACCACAGACAGAAATAAAAACTACATGCAAATATAACCAATAACAGAAAATAATAGAACACACAGAAATGAACACAAGGCACCAAGATTTAACATGGTTCACCCAATCCCTGGGCTACATCCACCAAACAACAAGTTTGATCTTATTACAATCCAGTGATTACAACCTGATTACAATCCGTAATCCCTTACAGCTCAATACCGCTGCAAGAACCAATTTCGCATCACAACATTATGAAAAATACCCAACCCTAAGCCCTTTTATACAAGTATTAAACCACTTTAGGGTTATAACATGTCGGCCATAATATGTCAGCTACCATGTTGGCCACTGCCCAAAATTTTTTTTTGGGGCGATGCCCCGAACCCCACTATTTATGAAGTATGTACAATACTTTCCTGATCAGTCACCACAGTCTAACAATCTCCCACTTGGGGACTGATTAGGCTCCACACTAAACAACAATCTCCCACTTGGAGATTGATCCTATAGCAATACCACTACCACATGGGGCTCCCACTGGATCAAACCATCCTGGACTCTACTGTTCTTTTATTCATGTTTAGTCTAAAAGACCAACCAAAGCTGAAGAGGAGTTCAACTTCTCCCTTGTTACAACCTTTGTCAACATATCTGCTAGATTTTCATTGGTATGTATCTTCTCCAGCTTTAACTGTCCATCCTCCAAAACTGACCGAATGAAATGGTACCGCAACTGTATGTGTTTGGTCTTAGAATGCAGAGCTGAATTCTTAGCAAGATGAATGGCACTCTGACTATCTGTGAACAAATAATTATCCTTCTGAGGATGTCCCAATTCTTCCAAGAAGAACTGAAGCCATATCATCTCCTTGGCTACCTCTATAGTAGCAACATTAATCTTCTGTAACCTAGAAACCCAGCTCACGGCTGCCCCACCAATAGTAAAGACATAACCTGTAGTACTCCGCCTGGTATTGATATCCCCTACCAAATATGAGTCAACATAGCCCTGTAAATCATTAGTAGAGCCCCCAAAGTGTAAACACTTATTGGATGTCCCTCTCAAATATTTGAGAATCCACTTGACAACATTCCAATGCTCAAATCCGGGATGACTCATATACCTACTAACGACTCCCATTGCATGTGCAATATCTGGCCTAGTGCATACCATAGCATACATCAAACTTCCTACAGCTGAAGCATAGGGTACCTTGGACATCTTATCCTCCTCTTCTTGTGTCTTGGGACACATCTCATTAGTCAATTTCAAATGACCAGGTAAAGGTGTGCTGACAGATTTAGCATTCTCCATACGAAAACGTTGCAACACCTTCTCAACATAATTAGCCTGAGATAGTGTCAAGGTTCTATTCTTCCTATCTTTGCAAATCTTCATACCAAGGATTTGTTTTGCTGCCCCCAAATCCTTCATAGAAAATGCATGTGCTAATTGGCATTTCAACCCCTTAATATGATCCATGTTAGACCCAGCTACAAGCATATCATCAACATATAAACATAAAATAATGTAGCTATCACCATCCAACCTCTTAAAATAAACACAGTAATTTGAATGACACCTATTATATCCATGCTCATGCATAAAACTGTCAAATTTCAGATACCATTGCCGAGGTGCTTGCTTCAAGCCATATAAACTTTTCTTCAATTTGCACACTAAGTTCTCCTTACCTTTGACCTCAAAACCCTGTGGTTGAGCCATATATATTTCTTCATCCAAATCACCATGAAGAAAGGCTATTTTAACATCCATCTGCTCTAAATGCAAATCTTCAATAGCCACAAGACTTAAAACAATACGAATAGAAGTCATTTTAACAACAGGAGAAAATATCTCATTAAAATCAATTCCCTTTTTCTGTGCAAATCCTTTTACAACTAACCTGGCCTTAAATCTTTTCTTACCTCCTTCCTCTTCTTTCAACCTGTAAACCCATTTATTCTGTAAAGCCTTTTTACCTGCAGGAAACTTGCACAAATCCCATGTCTTATTTTTCAGCAAAGAGTCCATTTCATCTTTCATTGTAGACTCCCACTGAATCTTAGTATCCACCTGCACAGCTTCATCATAACTTTTAGGTTCACCAGCATCAGTAAGTAAAATAGAATACAAAGAGGGAGAAAACCTTTGTGGAGGTCTAATTTGCCTTGTTGACCGTCTAACATTCACTGGTGTGTGTGGTATTTTTTGTTGCAGTTGTTGCACATCATGAGGAATGGTTGGAACATCAGCTTTTGAAGTATCATCCAACACTACATAATCATCTTCTTTCTTCTCATGTTGCTGCAACAGATCTTTGTACAACACTTTCTCATTGAATATGACATCCCAACTTCTAACAATTTTAAGATTTTCAAAATCCCAAAGCCTATAACCAAATTCATTAATGCCATATCCAACAAAGACACATTTCTTTGATTTAGCTTCTAGCTTGGTTCTATTTTCAGAGTCTATATGAGCAAAAGCTTCACAATCAAAGGTCTTGAGAAAAGAATAACTCACCTTCTTACCAGTCCATGCTTCCTCTAGAATACCATAGCCAAAAGGAGTAGAGGGACCTCTATTAATCAAATATACTGTAGTATTGATAGCCTCTGCCCACATGTGTAAGGGCAACCTAGCATGCAACCTCATGCTCCTTGCGCGCTCCATTATAGTCCTGTTCATGCGTTCAGCCACTCCATTTTCCTGTGGAGTCCTTGGAACAATTTTTTGTCTATGAATACCATTAGTGGAGCAATAATCTTCAAATTCATGATTGCAATACTCACCACCATTATCAGATCTGAGACATTTTAATTTCTTACTAGTCTCATTTTCAACCAAGCATTTCCATTTCTTAAAAGTTTAAAATACATCAAATTTCTGTCTAAGGAAATAAACCCATACTTTTCTAGTTGTGTCATCAATAAATGTAACATAATAATGAGAGCCACCAAGGGAAGATACCTGAGCTGGTCCCCATACATCTGTATGCAGAAGCTCTAATTTCTCCTTTTTGTTTTCCTTCCCTGTCTTTACAAAACTCACTCTCTTTTGTTTTCCATACACACAACATTCATAGAAATCCATATTCACACATTTTAGACCTGGTAAAAATTTCCTTGAATGAAGTACTTTCATACCTTTCTCACTCATGTGCCCAAGTCTATTGTGCCACAGCGCTGTATCAGAATCTACAGCAGCTATTTGTTCTCCTTGCTCAACTGCAGCAATTGTTCCTGAACATTCATTTTTCTCTGAAACAATCAAAGTAGAAGGAACAATATGACCTGTACAAAGATATAAGGTGCCTACTTTCACACCTTTTTCTACTACAAGGGAACCTTTTGAAACCTTCCAATTTTTATCATTAAAAGTAACTACACAACCCTCATCACCGAGTTGCCCTGCTGAAATTAAATTCTTACTTAGCTTTGTAACATGTCTTACCTCACGTAGTAGCCAATAATTCCCATTCTGCAACTTAATCTTAATTTTTCCCTTTCCAACAATCTGACAGGGTTCATTATCCCCCAAATAAACAAGCCCAAAATCCCATTGGACATAATCAATGAAATAACCTCTATGAGGTGTAGCATGAAATGAAGCACCAGAATCTAAAACCCATGAATCATCAACACTCTCTAAATATAGAAGCAAAGCATCCTCTTCGGATTTGTTACTTACCACATTTGCCTCCTTGTCTCCATCTGATTTATTTCCTTCATTTTTCTTTCGATTCCAGCAATCTTTCTTTTTGTGCCCTGGTTTCCCACAGTACCAACAATCATTTGGTCCTCTCAATTGAGACCTCCTCCCCTTTGACTTTCCTCTTGATTTCCCATGATTTCTAGAGTTACTTCCTCTTTCAGTCATTCTACCCCTACTTTGTGCATTTAAAGCACTTCCTGATGTAGATCCACCTGAGGATTTTCTACGAGTTTCCTCACTTAAAATAACACTGATCACATCATCATATTTTAGGGTACTAGATTCAGGAACAAAATTACTCACCACCATTACCAAGCCATTCCAGCTTTCAAGCAAAGAACACAAAATCAAGAGAGACCTAATTTCTTCATCAAAATTGATACCCACAGAAGATAACTGACTAGTAATAGTATTAAACTCATTTAAATGATCTGCAACAGATCCACCTTCTGCCATTTTCATATTAAACAAACGCTTCATGAGAAATACCTTGTTTGAAGCGGAGGGCTTTTCATACAGTGTCGCTAGGGTTTTCATCAAATCTTCTATTATCTTTGCTTTTGTAATATTAAATGCCACCGATGGTGCCAAGCATAATCGAATTCTTCCGAGTGCCTTTCTGTCCAAAAGATCCCATTCAGCCTCTAACATAGTTCCCTGATTCTTGGCTTTTCCTTCCAACATCTTCCATAAATCCTTTTGATATAGATAGTCTTCCATTTGCATCTTCCCAACCCTCAGCTTACCCTCATCTTCCATCGCTCCCACTCAACTGTGAGACTCCCACTTAACCGTGAGACTTTCCTGCAGAGGATAACTGAAAAAACAACCTCGCTCTGATACCACTTGTTAGGATTAACTACAGATAGAAATAAAAACTACATGCAAATATAACCAATAACATAAAATAATAGAACACGCAAAAATGAACACAAGGCACCAAGATTTAACGTGGTTCACCCAATCCCTGGGCTATGTCCACCAAACAGCAAGTTCGATCTTATTACAATCCAGTGATTACAACCTAATTACAATCCGTAATCCCTTATAGCTCAATACCGCCGCAAGAACCAATTTTGCATCACAACATTATGAAAAATACCCAACCCTAAGCCCTTTTATACAAGTATTAAACTGCTTTAGGGTTATAACATGTCAGCCATATGTCGGCCATAATATGTCGGCTACCATGTCGACCACTGCCCAAAATTTTTATAACCCCACTATTTATGAAGTATGTATAGTACTTTCCTGATCAGTCACCACAATCTAACATTGAGGCCTTGAATGAAATGATGAGCCAAGAGTAAATCATCATGGTTGTAGCATGAATATTTCCTAATCTCAAAGAATCAGATTGTGTACTGATCCATAATCATATTTCCTTACTAGATTGTGTGGAACTCATCAACACAAGCCTCTCTAAACTAAGGAGATAGTAATCTCTCTTAGAACCTCTCCTCAAAGATCTCCCAAGTGAGATCTGCAACACTAATTTAGAGCTTCTAACTCTCAATATTCCACCATATGGATGCATGTTTCTCAACTGCATGATTGCACAACATGCCCTCATATTGGTTGCATATGGATACATGGTGAAGTAGTGCTCCATGTCCAATAACCAAGTTTTTGCATTGAGGCCACTTCCCTTACCATCAAAAATGGTAGTTTAGATAGATGAAGAGACTTCATGATATCCAACTTGATGGAATCTTCACTATTGTAGTCCCTACCACCCTAATGGTGCTCTCTACCACTTGTTAGAGTACAAAAATGTTCATGTCCACATTCTTCCTCTCTATGCTCTAAATGATGGGAATCTCCATGATGTGATCCCTCTTCTTGATTATGATTCTATTGATGCTCCTCAACATGAGAGCCCAACCGAGAAAGAATCCCATGGAGCACTATCAATAATCCCCCCATGCAAATTTTGATTAGCATTATTATCCTATTCTCCGTCTCCTTCCTAACATCCTTCTTCTTGGTGTTCATCTCCATGGTTACCACTATGGGTACCACCATGGCCACTAGGTCTATATGGAGGAGGAATCACTATGTGAACAATAAGATAATGTAAGAAAAAATAGATCACAAGCATAAGAGTCAAAACCAAGAGCTAAAAAGATATTAAAATAACAAGCACAATATAATAATACACAATGAAAAACAAAACCATAATGGAAGCATAACACAAAGATCCCAATGTTGTAACATGGGCTCTGATATCAGATGTAATGCCCTGCTTAGAGATCCTTGGAAACAAGGATAAATGTAAGCCAAGACAATTAAAAAAAAAAAAACAAGTATGAATGTACATGGCAACAACATATGAGGATCAAAAAGATCACAATGGAAGATGAACCAAACATCTTAACACCCATGGATCTCCAAATGCAAGTACTGACTAAAATGACTGACAACAGAAGATGCATAACTAAATCTAAATTAAAACATTTTAAATTCAGAATGTGACACCAAAGGATTGAAGAGCACTTAAGAGAGTAACCTAAATACTTCCTATAAAGTTTGGGTCTTACTAAAAAGTTCCTGCTATCTGCCTTAACAGATTTTAGCAAATACTAGGTGATACTTTAAATCAACATTGGGTGATACTTTCTAGTATCATGTGACATTTCTAAAGAAGTAGGGTGACACTTTAAGGGATAGTGTGACATTTCTCTTAAGGGTGTATGATAATTTACAAGTATTGTACACCACTTCTTTAATGGGGTGTGATATTGGAAAGTATCACACAAGAAAACTTAAAGAGGTGTGTGACACAATCAAGGAATGCATGAAAAAATCCTAATGGGCATGCGACACAAAATTGTATTGCTCCGTTTTGACACATGGTCACCCAGGAAAGGTAAGAAAAACACTTAAGGACAACCAAAATGTTAAGAATAAGTTTAGAATCTCCACACCAGGGAGTACTAGATCCACAACTCAAGGCGTGAACACTCAAACACACTATTGAAAGATGTAAACTATAGCTAACCATCTAAACAAGTAGTAAAGAGGAAGTATAGAAAGAAACATCACAATAACATAAATAAAATCACAATGTATAGTACAACTAAACTAAGAATTCAATTCCTCCCAACTATAATAGCATCATATGACCATCGTAGGCCCTAGCCATCCCCTGTGTGTAACATCCCAAGCTACCAAATGGATCATTGGTACTATCATAAGAAGGATTTTACTACTAAAACATACTACTACATAAGCATAAGGAAATCTAACATGCTAAATACAAGAAGAAGATAATCCTTCAAAATAGATAACATCATTTATCATATGTTAATCATCACAATAAGGAAATGCATCAATAACTAACATAATCTAAACATGATATACACACATCTCAATGAAAGCATAAATCACAAGAAAGCATACTCTAAAACCTAAAGTATCAAGTGATACATCTAGCAATAGTCACACTAGGACAAAATACCATGTTTTGTACACAAGTCCCTAGCAATGGTATAATTCGCTATGCCTCCCAGCCATGTGGAACCCACAAGCCCACTCCTACCATGCTAACAGAGATAAATATCCAACCACAAACACATACAAAGACAAAATCCATGGCTAACACACACACTAGGTAGTATTATGACTAAAACCAAGACAAAGACAATGCATAAACTATAGGTCCTGGTCAAACACTCAATAGGCTACTAAGCAGGGACTGATATCATGGAGAGTCACTTGGCATTGACAAGCCCAAGCTTAGATTGTGTGAATTCAACTCCCTCAATAGAAGGCTCAATCACAAAACATTTTTCATTATCTTAAGTTTTATTACCACCCAATGTTTTATTTAGTTATCACTTGTATAAAACTCCCTCTACCAACCTATGGCACCATGATCATTGGGTTGCAAGATAGAAGCCCCCTCCATATGCTACCCTACCCTATTGTGCTCATCTAATGATGAGTGCCTATAGGCATGAAAATTCTCAACCCAACCTAATGATCATAACTTCTAGAAGTACCACAGAAGATCAGGCCTCACAAGTCACCCGAAAAATGTACGTGCACATACTCATGTGTGGTACACCACCATCATGAAGATCATAACACAAGGATTGGATGAGAACAAAAATAAGAAATTCACTCAATTGAAAACAAACTCAGGAGGACAGATGTGATATGCATCTGAATGCAACATAAAAATGTAATAAAGATTCGAACGACATCCAAATGGATTGTCTAGGTCCACAATCAAACTCATGCCAAGAAAACCCAAGAAAATAGGGTAGTACACAAAATGAGGTAAAAACCCCAAAATTTAGAAAACTTTGAAATTAAAACCCATTTGGCCTTTGGGTACAAAACCCTAAAGATCCAATAATAATTGAGTTTGAACACCGTATGCAAAAATGGCCAACATAATGATGCAAAACCCCAAACCTTGATTAAAAAAATATGGAAAATATTCATACTGATCAACTGGGTAGAACCAACAAATGGAAATGGATTGGAACACTAGTTCTCAACCTCTTAACAAATGACTACCAAAAATAGAAGCTAAAATGGAATATAAATGATAAAATAGGGAGACCCTACCTAACTGCAAAAGGGTTAGAATCTAAAACCCTCACAATAAAATAAATAATCTACCGTTATTGCCAAAAACCATAGCAATGCAAGGTCTCCTTGAGCTAGATTTAACAAGACTAATCTCATGAGAGTCCCATGCTCATAGCTCCCTGAACAAATAAAAATCAAATCCTTCAGAAGAGGAGGTTAGAAAAGCTCTCCAAATTTCTATTTTCAAAAAGTAAGAAGTGAATAATAAAAACCCTTTTTCAATACTTATTCACTTTTCAAGTGAATACTCGATTAGGGAAAATAGCCAATTATACTAGCTAGACTCTGAATCAACCCAAATAAAAATAGGTTATTCCTCGTAACAAGAATTTACATAAGGAAAAGCTACCAAAAATTAAATTCGATAAAATTTAAAGCCCAAAAACCAAAAATATAGAAAATCATTAAACAACTTTTGCAACAATGTGGACCTCTAAATGCACAGACACACTTACTAGTCTAATCACATAATGAAATTGAGTTTGGATTTACTAATCACTAAAAGGTTTTAATTTAAATAGTTAAAATAAGGATATGTTGACCATACAGGGATGACATTGGTAAAATATGAATAGCTGAATCACTAACTCCATGTGGCACTACTAGGAATATAATTCCTACACACTAAAACACATGATCAAGTGCAATTTCATATAAAATCATAGCCAAAGAAAAATTCATTAAATACCTAATTAATATATTTACATCACTCACATTTACATAAAAAAAGAAGAAGAGACAAGTATGACATAAATCACCATGGCATAAAATCCATCACATATCATAATTAGAAAATAAGTCCAAATACTAGATAATTAGATATCATCACAGATCTAGTGTCATCTCAAAATGGCATCAACATGCAAATACGATGAACTAAAAAACATGGTAGTAAAGCATCTATGGTACTGAATTAAAGTAGAAAAATTGATGCTTAGATCATCTCAAGGTACATGCAAAAGGAGTATCAAGAATTTATCAAATAAAAATAGACAAGGTATAAATTGCAAACACAAGAGGCACTACATGTTATCTTATAGTTCTACCTATGCATGGATTTGTCATACTGTGAAATTAAGGAGTACTAGTAATAACCTTATGTTGCAACCCACTCCAAGTGTACTTATACTTTCCTCAAAACCATATGAATACTTGTTAAGATAATAGGTGTATTATAGGAATGACCTATACTCTAGTAATCTCAATATAATCATCAATTTTTATGTATACTACTACTTCTACTGCTTGTGTGTTTGCACCCTTTGTGGTAGGTTCCTTCATCTGCTCACTGTTTAATGCTTCAAGTTTTGCCTTAGAATGTAGTTCACTCATGATCTTCTTAGCCTCTTTCCATTCCTCTTTAGTGGCACCTTGTTATTTAGCTATGTTTTCCTATTGGAAATAAAAGATGAGTAATTGAGAGGGGAGGGGTGAATTAATTACCATTAAAATAAATCACAAATCCCTTGGATGTCAACACAGAACACAAACTTTACTAAAAATACTGTTGGTTGACAAACACACATGCACTCAGTTAATACTGATAATATGCTATAACTTAGTGACCACTTGAATAAAAATTGTAACTCAGTAAATGCTTAACATTCAAATCTTATGATATTATCTATGATTAACCTTACTTAACTCAATTGCATACACATAAAAGAAATAGAATGAACACAAGTGACACTAAGATTTAACGTGGAAACACAATTTGAGAAAAACCACCAATTGCAACTAGTTACTAATTTTTTCTATTTTGAAGTGAGCCATGTTAGGAGCCAACCCTATTAAAGGTTACAAAACACACTGTTAGGTGTGACCCTATTAGAGGATTTAATCACCTTGTTAGGAGTGGCCTTGTTAGAGGTCTTTAGACACTTCAATTTAGAAATGCCACCATGTTAGAGGATTTACAAATAGTTGTTAAGCCAACTCTAGTAGGATATTTAGATCACTGCTACAATGGTTACCAAGTAACAATGTGATGACATGATTTCTAATGCAACTAAATTTTTGATTACAGATCTCAATTCTAGCTTAAATACTTGATTCTTCCTGATCAAATTTATCTTTGCAGCTCCACAAGAATATTCTAATTATCCTTCTAATTTTCTTCCTCTAAGCATCTTCTATTCTTCCATATACTTGTACACATTCAATCCTCAACTTGACCTTATACTTATACCTTATGCATTGTCAAGCCAACTTGAATACAACTTAGAATAATTAATATTCATCTCTACATTCAGCTAGAAGAAACAAACAAATCCATTAAACTCAATATGCCAAAATAAGAAAATTCTTTTTTAGCTAACCCTACTAGATAGACACTAACTTAGAAATGATTTTCCTATATTAACCAAGTGAAGTCGGTTAATACTACATCTTTACAAACTTCCTTTGGTAACCAAGTGAGCTCAATTAACACTAGTTCTATCTAAGTTTTCCTTCATTAACTAAGTGAGCTCAGTTATACTCAACTTCTATGAACTTCTCTTTGTCACTTGAGTAAACTCGATATACACTATCTTCTAAACTTGTCAAACACTAGAATGCTTGGGAGACATAGGAAACTATATTTATTGCCTGAGTGAGCTCAAAATACACTAATTGGCAAAGATATGACATTTTCTGTAACATCAAAGATAATGCACATTTAACCAATTATATTCAACAATCTCCCTTTTTAGCATTGATGGAAACACAACATGTCATAATACAATGAAATTTTAAAGAAAAATAATAGTAAGAAAAGTATTTGTAGTTTCATTTTGATTTTCATCCATGAAAACTCCCTCTACCTTTTAGTTTCTCCCTCTATTAACAAACTCTGTCTTTAACATCTTCTTTTGATAGTAAAACTCTAACTCTTTCATATCAGACTAAGTTCTTCCTCTTTGACATCTTTCAATGGTTCCCCCTCTTTGACATCTTGAAACAATTTTTTTATGTTATGACAATATATTCTCAATCTTTGACATCTTATTCCAAAGACAATACTCAGTGAATATCAATGTACCTTATGTACTGATTCATATGCAATCTTCCATTTCAAAACTACATCAACTTGATTGATCTTCAAAATGCTTTGGTTGATGTATCATTAAACTTCATTTAGTGAGCTTCAGATTTGGCAATAACCCTTAACTTACCTCTTAGATACAAAAATTCATCCTTAGGAAATGACTTAGTGAATATGTCTACAATTTTTTCATTATTATTCACATATTCCAATCTTACCTCTTTATCTTGCACCAATTCTATTAGAAAATAATATTTTATTGAAATGTGCCTAGTCTTGGTATGCATCACAAGATTCTTTGATATATTAATTGCACTAGTGTTATCATAGAAGATAACCACTCAATCCTTGATCTCTACCTTCATACCTGCTAATAATTGTTTTAACCAAACAACATGGGAGAAATTAACTACTACTACCACATATTCTACCTCTATTATAGAATGAGAAATGAAACTCTACTTCTTTCTTGTCCAAGACACTAGTCTTTTACCAAGAAAGAATGATCCACCACTAGTGTTCTTCCTATTGTCAACACTTCCTGCCCAATCAACATCTGTAAAGGATTTCAAATCTAAATTTCCTCCTTTATTGTACCATAATCCATAGTCTTTAGTAACCTTTAGATACCTCACAATTCTCTTTATTTCCATCATATGATTTTCTTTAGGATATTCTAAGAATCTTGCCACCATACCAACTACTAATGCAATATTAGGCCTAGTATGCACTACATATTGTAGTTTTCCAATCATTGATCTATATGTGGTCTAATCTACCTCCTTGGAATCATCATTTTTGGAAAGACTATGTCTAGTAGACATAGGTGTTTCAATTGGTCTTGAATCTTCCATTCCAAATTTCTTTAGTATTTCCTTCATACATTTGTATTGAGTAATATAGATACCATACTTATTTTTTTGAATCTGTAATCCAACAAAGAATTTTATCTCTCCAAACATGGACATCTTGAATTCTTTACTCATCTCTTCTTAAAAAGCCTTGGATAAGTCATCATTCCTAGTAAACAATGTGTCATTTACAAAGATTTCTGCCAACACAATCATCTTGTCTAGTCCTTCTTTGATATATAGGTTGTTGTTATCATTTGTCCTTTGAAAACTAATCTTCATCAAATAGTTATGAAGTCCTTCATACCAAGCTCAAGGAGCTTTCTTGAAACCATACAATGCTTTGTGCAATTTACAAATCATAATCTTTTTTCTAGGGTCTACAAAACCTTTTGGCTATTCTATGTAAACATCCTCTTCAAGAATGTAAATTTGACATCCATTTGATAAACATTAAATCCTTTATGTGCAACATAAGCTAGTAAATTCCTAACACCTTTGAATCTTGCAATAGGAGAAAAAGTTTCACCATAATCAATACCTTCTTCTTGCAAATAACCTTTTCATACTAACCTTGCTTTGTTTCTTGAAACTTCTCCACCCTCATTCAACTTATTTATGAAAATCCTTTGTGTCAATTACATTCCTATCCTTGGGTCTAGGAACAAGAGTCCAAGTATTCTTCCTTTTTATCTATTATATTTCTCTATTCATTGCATCAGTCCAACTTTCATTTTCCAAAGCATCTTTAATTAATCTAGGTTCAAATTCAATAAGAAAACATGTACATTTCAACTTTTTTCTTGTCATCATTCCATTTGACTTGTCTCCAAAAATCTAATCAAGTGCATGGTGCCTTTTGACATATCTTGCTAACATAGGTACTTTGGATTTAGAACTAGTTCCACTAGCCTCACCATGATCTTTTGTATCAAGCTTAGGTCCCACTGTCTATGACTTGGGTCCTTCAAACTCGATTTGCTTTGGCTATAACTCAGTAGCCTCTAATTGTGACTTGGGTCCTTCAAACTATAACTTAGGTGCTTATGTAAATTTTAAGGATTCGAGAGGTGAAGTCTCCTGACTTCCATATATATTTGACAATGTATCAACTTCAAAGTAAATAAACCTTCTATAATCCTCAGGTTCTTTGCTGCTCTCTTCTTCACTCTTTTCTACAAACTCATCAATTCTCACATGTGCACTTTCTATGATCTTATGAGTGGATAAATTCAAACATTTATATGCTTTACTTTTATTGGAGTATCCTAGGAATATACTTTCATCACCTTTGACATCAAATTTACCTTTCCTAGTCTCTTTCAGAATATAACATTTTCTACCAAATACTTTCAAGTAACTTACATTAGGTTTCTAGCCATACCATAGTTCATAAGGAATTTAATTTGAGACTTTCTTCACTTGTATTCTATTCAAGGTATGCACTATACTACTGACTGCTTTCTTCTAGCATTTGATTGCAATGTTCTTTTTTATCATCAAAGTTCTTGTGTAATCCATGATGGATTTGTTCCTTATGTCATTCTACTGAGGTGTACCAGGGGTTGATACTTGTCTTTTGATTCCTCTTTTAGTACATAATTCATTGAATTCATTAGAGATGAATTCACCACCTCTATCTGACCTCAAACACTTTAGCTTCTTTCCAGTTTCCTTTTCTACTCTTGTGAGATACCACTTAAACTTTTGAAAAGCTTCTGAATTCTCTTTCAGATACATTATAGTCATCATTCTAGAATAATTGTAAAGAAAAGAGTAAAATACATATCTCCACTATAGATCTCTCTTCTAATAGGTCCACATAAGTTTATATGAACCAACTCCAAGACTTCTTCAGAATGATAGCTCTTTTTTTACAACTTGTCTCTCCTATCTTACCAATTTGATAATTTTTGCATAGACCTATATTAGGTTTCCTCGGACTAGGCATACCTCTCACTCTTTTATTTTTTCTTATCTTGATTAGATTATAAAAGTTCACATGACATAACCTCTTATGACATAACCAATTTTCTTCTACTTGAGCAATGAAACATGAACTTTCAGTGAGATCTAGGTAGAATAGATTACCTATGGTTTGTTTACCAAACCAAATTAGATTTCCTTTTTCATCCTACAACTTGGCCTTCTGATTCATGAATTCTACCTTGAATCCAATGTTATTCAACTATGCCACACTCAGTAGATTATTCTTTATTCCTTCAACCCAATAAACATTATCACATCTAAGTTCATTTGTTAGTGAGATACAACCTTTTCCCTTGATGCAACATAGTTCATTGTTTCCAAATCTTATACTTCCACTATCATAATGTTCCATATATTTAAACTTCATTTTTTCACTAGTCATATGATGTGAGAAACCACTATTAATAATCTATGTATCATTTTTTCTAACATGAGAGATAAGTGCCAATTTATCTCCTTCATCATCACATTCATCTTTTACAACAATATAGACCATTTCATCATCTTCACTACTATCTAAATCTTTAGCCATAAAACAAGATTTATTACCTTTATCCTTGTAGTCCTTGAGGTTCTTGAAATCCTTCTTGCCTTTGTACTTGTGCTTCTTTTCATCTTTGTCTTCTCTCCTTGGACACCTTTCAGCAATGTTCTTCATAGGAAAAATAGATCAAAGTTATTTTACCTCTGTACTTTTCTTTTCCTTTGGGGTACCTTCTTGAAATTAATTCTTTAATGGCTTCAAGATCACTATAAGAACTATCTTCCTCTTCACTTTCAAATTGTTTTCTTTCAGACTTTTTAGCTTTCTTCTTGATTCATAACTTGGATTCAAATGTAGACTCAAGATTGCTAGAACTAGGAGTATAATTATCATAGTTATCTAGTTCAAATGCAATCAATCTTCCAACTAGAGCATCCAAATTTATGTAGTTATTTGGATCATATCTCATCTCTTGAATAGCAAACACTTTAATTACATAGATAGGAAGAAGGGTTCTGAGTAACTTGCTTACATATGTCACATGTTCAATTATCCCTTTAGAGGCTTTGATAGCATTGACACTAGCTTTGATTCTCACAACATATTTTGTAATTTTTTCATCCTATCTCATCTTCATCTGATCAAATTGACCTCTCAAGCTTTTTGCCTTGGCTCTTTTCACATTATCACCTCCATAGATATTCTTTAGTTTGGTTCACATGTCATGAGAAGTAGCACATTCTTTGACCTCTTTAAATTTAACATAGTTAAGAGCTGATGCAATGTCAACGATCATAATGTTATGATTTTTCTTTTTAGAAATCTTTCCCACAATCAATGTTCTAGTAGGTGCCTTGTAATAATTTTCTAGATATTTCAAACTAAAATCACTAATGGTTGCCAAGTGCGGCTTCATAAGTTCTTTCCATACCTCAAAGTTATCTTTGTTCAACTTGGGAATCTCTTTTTTGTAAGATATCCTCATCTTTAGCTTAGGTCCTTGAAACCTTCTCTACAAGCACCAAAGGCTTTGATACCAATTGTTGAAAATATAAAAGGAGTAATTGAGAGGGGAGGGATGAACTAGTTACCACTAAAATAAATCTTAAGATCTCTTAGATTTCAACAAAGAACACAAGCTTCACTAAAAATACTATTTCTTGGAAAACACATAGGCACTCGATTAATACTGAGAATATGCTATAACTTAGTAACCACTTGAACAACACCTATAACTCAGTAAATAATTAAAATAAAAATCTTATGATATTATATATAATTAACCTTACTTAACTTAGTTGCACACACATAAAAGAAATAACATGAACACAAGTAATACCAAGATTTAATGTGGAAACCCAATTTGGGAAAACCACCAAGTGCAACTAGTTACTGACTTTCACTCTTATGAAGTGAGCCCTATTAGGATCTATCCCTATTAAATGTTAAAAGACACACTATTAGGTGTGACCCTATTAGAGGATTTAATCACTTGTTAGGATTGGCCTTGCTAGAGGTCTTTAGACACTTCAATAGAAATGATACCTTGTTAGAGGATTTACAAATAGCTGTTAAGCCAACTTTGTTAGGAGATTTAGATCACTTCTACAATGGTTAGAGAGAAACAATGAGATGACCTAGTTTTTGATGCAACTAAATTTTTGATTATAGATCTAAATTATGGATTGAATATTTGATCCTTCCTAATCAAATGTATCTTTGTAGCTCCATAAGGATATTTTGCTTATCCTTTTAGTTTGCTTCCTCTAAGCATCTTCTATTCTTCCATATACTTGTAGACATTCAATCCTCAACTTGACCTTATAATTATACCTTATGCATTGTAAAATTGACTTTAATAAAACTTAGAATAATTAGTATTCATCTCCTCAGTCAGCTAGAACCAACAAACAAATCCATTAAACTCAATATGCTAAAACAAGAAAATCCTTGGTTAGCCGACCTTCTCGATAGACATTACCTTGGATATGATTTTCATGTATTAACCAAGTGAACTTGGTTAAGACTACATCTTTAAAAACTTCCTTTGGTAATTGAGTGATCTTGATTAACACTTGTTCTATGCAACTTTTCCTTCATTAACCGAGTGAGACTAGTTAACACTCAACTTCTACGAACTTCTCTTTGTCACTAAGTGAAATCGATACATACTATCTTTTGAACTTGGAAAAAATGGAATGCTTGGGAGACATAGGAAATTATCTTCATTACCTAAGTGAGCTTAGAATACACTGACTAACAAAGATATGACATTTTGTGTAACATCAAATATAATACACAATTAACCAATTATATTCAAAATTGTTGGAAATATAAGGTAGAATAAGGTTACTAAGAGGGGAGGGGTGAATCAAGAACCAATAAAGCTTTATTTTATTTCACTAATTGATCTTTTATATTATACTTTGGTCTAATTTCATGCATGAAAGACTAAAAGTAACAAAATATTCATAATGTTTTGACACAAGATATGGTGACACAGAAACCTTCCAAATAGAAAGTAAAACTGGGGTGGGAATGGTACCCACAAGATTTAGTACTACAGTATAAAGTTAACCTATTAAGGTTTACAATTGACCACTTTTGGTGATCTTCCCTATTAGGAGAAATAAGGACTATGAGGTCCACCTTGTTAAAGTATTTACAAACATACAATGAACTATGCACTTGGTTAAGAGATTTAGCAGAAGATTATTAACTCTACCATGTTAAAGGATTTGATTGATGCACCTATTAGGATAAACCAGTGGTGGATATCTCATTTACAATTCTAATTTTCTTAATGAGATTTCTCATATTACAATGATCACCTGACTGCAATAGATAAATCTTTGCTATCCCTTATATTTCTTGTAGACTTCTTTAATTCACACTCATAATATTCTTCTTCATATACCCACTTGGATATGATACAATGCATTACATATATACCAATCCAAATCACAATCTTCTAGAGTTGGCTACAATACCAATTTCATCATAATTCACAAAGTTAGCCCAACTACTATAACTTAGGTTCTGAAGAAAAACTTGATGATATTCTGATACATGAAAAATATTTTCAATGCTTAGAAAACTTTGGCACACTATTGAGCTTGAAGCTTGGTCCATACTAATCACTTCCAAGTAGGTCAAATTTGGGCAATACTATGTGACTTAGTGAATACTAAGAAACTTGGTAGCTACTGAATCACTTGGTTGACACTGCATAACTCGATCAACTCTAAATTTTAATTGCTAACAAAGTGAGCTTGGTAGATATAGTATAAATTGGTTAACATACCATAGCTCAATTAATACAATGATATTTTCCACTTCCATTGAATAGCTTAGTAGCATATGTTACGCTCGGTTTGCACTGTACATTGTCTTTGCAACTTGGTAAGCATTGTGTAGCTCAACAAAGACTTCAAACTGACTTAGGTATTTTTTAAACACTATATTCTAACTACTTGGCTTAGGAACAAATGAATCACTTGGTTAACACTATAAATTGAATGATAATCTTAATAGCAACTATACTGATCGGTAGCAATGTAACCATTTGACTAAGTGTTGAGTCACTGATAGACAAATTGACGTTAATGTCAAGAATCTCCCCCTTTGGAATTAGTGATAAAAAAACTCATCAAACCAAAAATATGAACACTCAAAACTATAAGTCAAAAAATTCCTTTATCATTATTCTATGTCTTTAACTCGGCTTTGCCTTCCAACTATTGTGGTTTGGTAACATAGTCTATTTTTCTAATTTTTCAAAATTGCTTTCGTAAAGATATTTTCTACTTATTTGAACAAGTATTTTCATATTACTATACTACTCCCCTATACATATATCTCTCCTATATACAATATCTTCTCCCCCTTTTTGACATAAACTCCAGAGGTGTATAATATCTATATGTTAATACCAAAATGTGACAAGAAATTAGAATATACCCTCAAAATTGATACCATAGTCTTTTCCTAATTATCTTGTAATACTTTGATTGTATTCGATGCAATCTAAAATTTTTCTGATAATTCCATCATGTGATTAGATATCGAGAAGTTATTATGATGGATGAGTGTCTTTGCATGTGCAATGTGTTTCTATAATTTATCCATGTTTGGAAGAATCATGCCTTAAAATTCTGCAAGTGTGGCCCTGATTTTGGGTTCTTCCTTCAATAATTATGCTTGTAGATTTATCATATATTTGATCTTTTAGTAATGTGTAGAACTATGACTTGGGTCAAGTGATAGATGGTGTGCACTTGCCTTCATATCTTCATCTATCTTGGATAGTTTATCCTTGATCTCCTTTCTAAAGATAGATGTTTCCCTCAATTTGACAAATAGTGAAAAAACATTACAAATAGATGCTTCCAATGAAAAAATAATAATAGTTAGATCTACTTGATCTATTACAATTCTTTATCCAACTTGTTCCAACACTCTGTTCTCAAATTTTCTTTCAGCTCTTTGCAACAATTTATCCTGTCCATTCAAATCTTCATTATCTTTGTGGATAATTTCAGCTAATTGGTCCAAAATAGGTTGTTTTACATCAACCTCAATACTCAAAGCATCAAAAAATATGCTCTTTATGTCTTCAAGAATTTGTTTTTCTTTCTTCTTTTCTTCTCTAAGCATCTATTTCTTATCTCTCTTCTTCAGTAGTTCACACATGGTATCTATTTGATAAGGGGTGATGGTAGACATATCCCAATTTGGAATAACTATGTCCTCATCTAGATAAATTGATTCAATATCTTCTTTTTCCTTTTCGTTTAGAATGGTAGAAATAATTTGTTTACCCTTATCTTAGATTGTAGTGCTTAGTTGAGACTGGTTCTCAATTATTATTGCACTAGATATACATACACTTGGAATAGAAACAATTTTAGAAATAGATGGAATGGAAATAAATGTAGAAACAACACTAACAATAGGAATAACTTACTATTTCTTGGTCAAGCCTAATGATGGAGGAGCTTGCTACTTGACAGATGAAATGCTGGGCACTTCAGTCAATGTTATGTTAGAAACAATAGTCCACCAAGATAACTAAGATGAGGGGGGGGGGTGAATTAGTTATCCAAAAATTAATACATTTATCTTCTTTAAATAGACTTAACCGTTCAACCAAAGTAAACAAGAACCATAATAAGATGCACATAGACAATTACACTAGGTATGTTAACTAGGGAAACCCTTGATTAGAGGGAAAACCTTGATGGGAATGATGCCCACAAGATGATGTGCTAATATAAATATTCCTTATTAGAGGATGGAACCTATTAGGAGTCTATTACAACATTTAGTACATAGAGTCCCTATTAGGAAACTTTGAATCCCTATTAGGAGATTCCAACCCTATTAGGAGTTGTGCCAACCCTGTTAGGAGTTGTGGTACAATGTATGCAAGATGAGCCCACTACCCAAACATGCAATTTCAACTACAAGAAGAGCTCACTACTCAAACAAGTAATTTAATATTATGTTCTTCTTTTCTTTGTTTTATCAACTAAACCAATAAGTATCAGACATTGTAGACTAGGTCACAAATCTCAGATCCAAATATCAAACCTTGGATCACTCAACAAAACCTCAACAATGAAGTTTCCTTCACTTCCTCTTTGCTTTTCTCAACTTCACATCAATACAATTCTATACCATCTCATGCATACACATCCATGCTAGATAAAGCAAATTTTCCTTCCTTTATACTGAGTCCATAAAATAATTCCTTGAGTCAGCTATTAGACCTTCTTAATTAATCATTATAGGACCACATCAAGAACACATTACACTTAGTGATAACATTAATCTTCCACCTTACAACTTGAATAAATTTATATACATGCAATATTATGATATGTGAGCTTAGCCACATCATTATCAACATGTCTTCTATACATCCTCAACCTCAATTCTTAGAATAACAATTCTACTAAGAGATATAACAAGTTTACCAGAACATACCTCTATAAACTCTATCTCAAAACAAACATCACCAAACCTTACATAACTTCTTCCAAAAATATCATTTCATCTTTTGACATTAACTACATATACTATATACTTAGAAGTATCTCCCATAACCTTAGATAGTTAGAATACTCAACTAGTCATTCATACAAACTTCATCTTTCCATTGTTCTTCTGTCAGATACCATAGAAAGTTGTTATGTTGACATCAATGAAAAAGTCAATCATGAATGTAACATACCATCATAGTAACATATCTACAATGCTCCTCCATAGGAATATCATCAACATTCATGCTTCCAATAATCTTGAAACAATCTCCCCCTTTGGAATTGATGGCAACATAGATGAAAAACATCTATTTCCAAGAATACCAACAAAAATATTATTCATCTTACTTTTCAAATCCTCTTCATCAATCACTCTCTCCCATTGATATACCTCAATGTGCTTTCTATCAAATTGTCATTCCATTTTGTGCTTCTTTCAAACATACTATACTCATGCTAAAATTTTCCAACTGTCATGTTGTACATGCTATTTTTCCATGCTATTTTTCATGCTGAACATCTCCCCCATTGACATTAATATCAAACGTTTAAGAAACCAAATTTACTACATCAAATTTTGCAACAAAGATTCTTACTAAGCTCAAGTGTCAAAAGACACTATTTAAAACAATATTCAACAAGAGTCCTAGATGACTCTGTCCATCATAGATACTCCTCCATTTAGGAAGCATCGACATTTAGTCCAAAAAACAATGGTGCTCTGTTACACTAGAATGATGCACTTTTGCATCTTCCACCCTGATCTAGGAAGGGGCATAACCCCTATCATACCTCACAAATATTCAAAAGTCTCTTTGGGAAGAGGCTTAGTGAATATATCTACAATCTACTCTTTCATGGTTACATACTCCAATCTAATTTCCTTATCTACAACTTTCTATCTCAACATGTGATACTTAATTGAAATATGCTTAGTATTTGAATGTAACACTAGATTCTTAGACATATTTACCATGCTTGTGTTGTCACAATGTATGACAATAGGTTCACTAATTTCTATCCTTATATCCTTTAGCATCTTCTTCATCCAAACAAATTGATTGCAATTTTTTGGTATTGCAACATATTATGCTTCCATTGTACTTTGTGATGTATAATCCTTCTTCTTGCTCAACAAAGAAACCAATATTCCTCAAAGAAAGAAGGCTCCACCATTGGTGCTCTTTCTATCATCCAGACTACCTACCTAATCAACATTAGTATAAGCACTTATAGTAAAATCATTAGATCTCTCATATCACAATCCGAACTTAGATGTTCCCTTTAGATATCTAAATATCCTTTTAACAATTTCATAATGTGCTCCTCTAGGATCATCTTGGAATCTTGCAACAATTCCAATTGCATTTGGTATATCTAGCCTTGTGTGAGTCAGATATTGCAATCCTTCAATCATAGATCTATACTTCTTCTACTTTATAGTAGGTGTCTCATCTTTTGTAGCTACCTTGTGTCCAGTTACCATAGGTGTTCCAATGGGTTTGCATGTTTCCAAACCAAACCTTTTTAGTAAATCCTTCAAGTACTTAGTTTGAGAAATAAAGATTCCTTCTTTATTTTGTACAATCTGTAATCTTAGAAAATATTTCATCTCTCCTATCATACTCGTTTCAAATTCTTTCTTCATTTATTTTGCAAACTTCTCACTTCCTTCATCATTTCCTCCAAATATTATATCATTAAAAAATATTACCAAAATCATCAAACCATCATCGATTTATTTCCAATAGAGATTACTATCTACCATACCTTTTCTATATCCAAGCTTTTTCAAATGCTTGTCCAACCTTGCATACCAGGTTCTGGGTGCTTGCTTCAAGCCATACAATGCTTTCCCCAATCTATGTACTATGTCATTGTCATCTATCAAAGGATAACCTTCAGGTTTCTCAATGTACACTTCTTCAAGTTCTCCATTCAAAAATGTTGACTTGACATCCATTTGATACACTTTGAATTTCTTTTGTGCTGCACAGGCTAAGAATAATCTTATTGCTTCTATTCTAGCCACTAGAACACAGCTCTTCATAATCTAGTCCTTCTTGCTATGAGTAACCTTTAGACACCAATCTAGCATTGTTCCTTACAACTTTATCTTGTTCATTCATCTTGTTCCTGAATACCCATTTATTTCTATCACATTCTTTTCTATTGGTTTAGGGACTGATTCCCATGTTTCATTCTTTACTATCTGATTCAATTCCACTTTCATAGATTCTTTCCAATAATCATCTTTACATGCTTCATTCACATTCTTGTGTTCATCTTGAGATATCATACATAGTTCTTCATTGACTTTTCTTCTTGTCATCACACCTTTATCTTTGCTTTCGAGGCTTTGCTTGAATGGGTTATTCTTTATCATGTTCTTTCCTAAAGTAGGAGTTTCTATCTCAATTCTTGGTTCTACTAAAGGTTCCAAGCTTTATTCATGCCTTGGCTCTTCTTCATTCTACAAATCATTGTTAGTCTCAAGAAATAGCTTGTTATACCTTGGCTTAGTAGCAACATCATCATCTAAATTGTAATCAACTATTCTCTCTTATATCTTAAATTTCTCATCAATTCTTACATTTACACTTTCCATAATAGTCTTAGTTCTTTGATTATAACATCTATAAGCCTTGCTTTTCAATGAATAACCAAGAAACATACCTTCATTACTTCTAGCATCAAACTTACCAATATCATTATCTCTTTTGATATAACACTTACTCCCAAAAATTCTAAAATACTTAACTGTAGGTGAGTGACTAAACCATAGTTCACAAGGGGTCATGTTTGTGTCTTTCTTGACTTGCACTTTGTTCATATTGTAGACTGATATATTCATAGCTTCTCTCCAAAATCTCTTGGATACCTCATTCTCAACTAACATAGCTCTTTCAACTTCTATAATTGACCTATTCCTTCTTTCTGCAATACCATTTTGTTCCAGGATTCTTAGAGATGATAACTATCTTTTGATTTCATTTTATTTCACAAAACATGTTAAACTCATTTGAAGTAAATTCTCCTCCTCTATCCAATCTCAAAAATTTGACCTTCATACTAGATTTGTTCTTAACTCTATTCTTGAATATCTTAAACTTATCAAATGTCATAGATTTCTCTTTAAGAAATGCAACCCACATCATTCTGGAAAAGTCATCAACTAGAATCATAAATTACCTTTCACCATAGAATCCTTTAGTTTTCGTAGGACCACTGAGATCTGTGTGTACAATCTCCAATTTTTCTGTAGTAGTAAACTTCTTGCAAGGAAAAGAATTTATGTTATGCTTTGCCAACACACATTCCTTGCAAATGGTGTTAGTAGGCTTTACAATCTTAGGCAAGTCTCTAACTGAAAAAATGCTACTAGTCTTGATAATATTATCAAAGTTTATATGACAAAATCTCTTATGCCATAACCAACTATCATCTACCTTTGCAACCAAACATGTCATTTCAATAGGATTCAATTGAAATACATTACGTCTAGATCTAGTTCCTATTCTAATTACCTTTCCATCTTTATCTCTAATCATGCATGTTTTTTTTGTGAACTACAATTGATAACCTTTGTCCACTAGTTGTCCAAAACTCAAAATATTGTGCTTTAAACCATCAAAAAAATACACATTGTTAGTGTTAGTTTTACCATCAAGAGTTATAGATCCAATACCTTTTACTTGGCATGTTGCATTATTTCCAACTCTAGCAATACCTCCATCCTAACTTTTGAATTCAACAAACTTATTCATATCACCAGTCATATGATGTGAACAACCACTATTAATTATCTAATTATATTTCTACTCAACCTATGATACCAAAGCTACTTTCTCTGGACTTTCTTCTTTAATTGCCACAAATCCAAGTTCACCATCACTAACACTTAATGCTTATTCATCAGAATCATTTTCTTCATTTTCATACAAATACTCTCTATCTTTTCTAGGTTTGTAATTTCCTTTATACCTTTTCTCTCTTTTAGGACACTTAGATGCATACTGACCATATTCATCACAAGTCTAACATTTAATTATTTTCTTACCTCCTTTTTCTCTTCTTACTAGAAGGGCTACTCCAATATTTCTATCCTATTCATATCTACTGTTGCTAGAAAAATCTTTTTTAGCACTTATGCTCCTTGATAAATTAGGTCAAATGTTCAAGGCACTAAAATTTGTCTCTATTTTGATCAATTCTCTAGACTATCTAAGCTCATTCTCAACTACTTCAAGTCTTCCAAGAAATGACTCCTTTGTGAAATCTTTGGTACAAGATATCAAAAATTGTATCATTTGAACTATTGACATAATTGGTGGTGTTAGAGCCTTCAATATCTTCCATATAACCTCATCATCTTCTTTGGTTCCTCCTTGAGACCTAATCCTTGCTACAATTTTTGTTATCCTACCTATATATGTTCTTATAGATTCATCTTCCATTATTTTAGCATCTTGAAATGCACAAATCCAACTTTGTAGCCTTAACTTATTAGAATGTGCATCACCTTCAAAACTAGTTTCCAAAGCTTTCTGAATCAAATGTGAAGTAGCAAGTGATTTTACCTAATTGCATTCAATTTCAAGAAGTACAGTCAATATTTCTCCTCTAGCTCTCATGTCACACATAAAAAAGATCTCTTTAATCCTTGGTACAATTTTCCAAATCTTTTTTACCAGTGATTATCTTCCCTAATTTTGTCAAGATCCAATATACTAGACCCATACACAATAAATGTGTCTTTATCTTTTCCTTCTAGCTATCATAATTTTTTCCATCAAACTTTAGACTATCTTTCCTAAAAATGCTCACCATGGATCTCCTAAAGTTGTTAAACTTTATCCTCAAGGACTTGAAGCTCTTATACCAATTGTTAGAAACAATAGTCTACCAAGCTAACTAAGCGAGGGGGGGGTGGGTGTGTGAATCAATTATCTAACAATTAATACATTTATCTTCTTTAAACAAACTTAACCATTCAACCAAAGTAAACAAAAACCATAATAAGATGCACATAGACAACTACACCATATATGTTAACTAGGGAAACCCTTGATTAGAGGGAAAACCCCAGTGGGAATGATGCCCACAAGATGATGTACTAATACAAATAATCCTTGTTAGAGGATGGATGCTATTAGGAGTCTATTACAACATTTAGTACATAGAGTCCCTATTAGGAGACTTTGAATCCTGGTTAGGAGATTTCAACCCTATTAGGAGTTGTGCCAACCCTATTAGGAGTTGTGCTACAATGTATACAAGATGAGCCCACCGCCCAAACATGCAATTTCAACTACAAGAAGAGCTCACTGCTCAAAAAAGAAATTTCCTATTATGTTCTTCTTTCCTTTGTTCTATCAACCAAATCAATCACTATTAGACCTTGTAGACTAGGTCAAAAACCTTAGATCTAAATATCATACCTCGGATCACTTAGCAAAACCTCACCAATGAAGTTCCTTCACTTCCACTTTGCTCTGCTCAACCTCACATCAATACAATTATATACCATCTCATGCATACAAATATATGCTAGATAAAGGAAAATTTCCTTCCTTTATAATGAGTCCATAAAAAAATTCCTTGAATTGGTTGTTAAACCTTCTTAATTAATCATTATAGGACCAGATCAAGAACACATTACACTTAGCAATAACATTAATCTTTCACCTTGCAATTTGAATAACTTTCTATACACACATTATAATGATGTGTGAGCTTAGCTACATCATCAAAAACATTTCTTCTACATATCCTCAGCCTCAATTCTTAGAATAAGAATTCTACTAAGATATATAACAAGTTTACCAGAACATGCCTCTATAAACTCTATATCAGAACAAACATCACCAAAAATTACATAACTTCTTCCAGACTTATCATTTCATCTTATAATGTTAACTACATATACTAGATACTTAGACCTATCTCCCATAACCTAAAATAGTTAGAATACTCAACTAACCATTCATACCAACTTGATATTTCCATTGTTCTTCTGTCAGATACCACATAAAACTACTATGTTGACATCAATGAAAAACTCAGCCATAAATGTAACATACCATCATAGTAACATGTCTACAATACTCCCCCATAGGAATATCATTAGCATTCATTCTTCCAACAATATTTTAACATGTTACACTTGGAAAAATAAATCCAAAGCTTGGTTGGGTGTATGGTGTAGCAGTGGTATCCATAAACAATTTAGTAGAAGCTTTCTTTGAGCCTGATTGCACTAAGGCTTTTCTCAGAGAGTGAAGAAATGAAGTCATGATTTCCACTAAAATTTTCTCTACATTAGTTTCCTCAATGCTTTGTATCTCTAGAAGGCTTTCTCTAGTAGCTTCCTCTTCTTCCTCCTCATCATCCAGATTGACATCATCTATCTCATCATCTTTTATTTCTACTTCTTCTTCCTCATCTTCATCATTCTTGTCATCAACATGTACAACAAAGTCATGTACAACTGATAGATGTTCTTCCATGTAGTAGTAGTTGCCTTCACCTCATATTCAATGTTCTTGGTAGTCTTCTTTGTATTTTACAATCTAGGTTTGATTTCCTTCATAGGTTCATCAAGAATTTGTTGTGCAAGCTAATCTGGTGAGTACTTCCAATTACCCAATTTGGTCACAAAAGTATCCTCAATCTTCCTTTTCTCTTCCTCATTCCTTGTCTCATACTTGAGAAACTTAAAAAATGCCATGCAAATTCCTTCTTCTATCTTCTTCAATCTTTTTTAAAGTGTAGGTGAAGATCTTTTAAAGATAATCTGCTTGGCTTCATCTTCACCTAACTTCAACTTCTTCTTAGATTTGGCTACCCTTCTTGTAAATATAGTAGGGGAATATTTGACAAGTTTGGTTATGATGACCTTACCATTCTTCTTGGGAGGCTCTTAATTCTCATATTAATATTCCTTTACTTCATCCTCTTCATCATCATCATCATCTACATCATCTCCTTTTCCTTCTATCAACCTAGGAGTAGAACTTTCTTAATTTGTGTTTTTTATTAACTTTTCTATACTCTTCCTTCCTTTGTTTATTGCTTGAGGTAGCTTGATCTCAATCTCAATTATTTCCTTAGCTTCATCATATATTCTAAAATAGGTAGTTTTAGGATCCATGGGATCATTCAATAGAGCTTCAATGATATCCTTGGTTTCATCAATGTTAACCTCATAGTCTAGAGGCTTAACCCATGCCACTCCAAGTTTGGCTACCTAAATATATACTTTGTGATAGTCAACCATGAATCTGATATCTTGCTCATAGTATTCCACAAGACTCTTGGGTATCCTAAACCTATTTTACATATTTTTTTTGAATTATTCAAAAAAATTATCCATGATGCTATCAAAATTCTCACCCATTTATGCTATATACTCATTTATTTGATATAAAATTGGAACATCCTTCCTCCATATGACAAAACTTTTGGAAGGGAAAATTTTTTGAATGTAACATAATAGACATGTCAAAAGAGAACTAAACTTATAGGGGTTATTCTTTGACACTTTGATGCTCTCTATGTTCTTGTTGAATTGGTTCAACATCAACTCAGAAAGGTCAAAGGATAGATTATTCTTCACCACCTTGTATGCAAGATCAATAGCTTCACTTGTGAAGTTTTTAATTTAATAAAATTAGAACTCTAGGTTTAAGGTGACTTTAGAGGGTCTTATAAGAGTCCTAGAGTGTTCTTTAAGTGAAATTAAGTTACCTACATGTTAGTACTATATGTTAGGGCTTTAATCTTGACTTTACTAAAGTTTAAATCACTTTTTTAATCCTTTCAAAATCAAATTTTTCAATTAATATGAAAATGGAAGAAGTCTTACCTAGCTTCCCACCTTATCTTTAGTTAGTTGGATTTTTAGTTAAGTAGGAAATATTAGGTGGAGTCTAAGTGTTTTATCTCATTCATGATGGAAGGAAATGTAGGAGTTTAGATTCCTATTAGAGTGGAATTTGAAATAAGAGAGGGTTTTTACTCATCCTCTAGTTTTAGAGATCTTATGGAATTGGGAGATTGTCAAGCAAGGAAAAGGGATAACTTTTCTCAAGTTATTCATTTGCATAGCTTTGGATCAAGGTTGGTGGATTTTTCCATGGAAGGAATCTATGTGAATGCATATGTGTATTGTATATATATTTTATGTTATGTGGTATTGAGTATGCTCGATTTGGCATGTTTCTCTTCTATTTTGATTTTTGCAATCATGGTATTTTATGTGTGTGGAAGGACATCACTCAACTTGGGAAGGGAAGAAGTAGCCTTTAGGTGAATGGGTTAGTTGGGTCTTTCCCTGAGTGTAGAGTCTCTTCCTTAGAAAGATGAGGGACAATTATGAAAGTATGGGCTTCATGTGCCAATACATTGTTTTACACTTTCGAGGTGATAAGGGGAGAATTTTTGTAAGAAATGGTATATGCTTGTATGCATTGTGAAGGAAATTTTTTTTTCTGTATTTGGCTTCTCCTCTTGGTTAAGGCACACCTTCACCCATTCTTTTGGTTTCTATGGCAACCTATTGTGTAAGTTCAAAAGGGTGTTAAATTTTATATCATGTAATTATTGTATTGTAAGTTTTTTTTTGTATGTTACCTGGTTGGTGTTAGTTCTCCAAGCTCAGTGAGTGGTCTCATAGAGACCTATGTTGGGAGGTGAACTCTCCATGGTTTCATTTTTTTTCTATAGGTTTCAAAGTGGATTTGTGTTAAAGAAATAAATCTTTGATTCTTGCATACTATTTAGGAGTTTGCAAGATAAAATATGATGAGTCATTTTAAAGATATTGTATTGTAAAATATCATGTGTTGATGCTCTTTGTTGTAATTGTGATTTTATGAGATGTCTCCAAATGAGATTGTAATATTAGAATTTAACTTCAATCTTGTATATGCATATTCCCTCTAAATAATTTCTTGAACAATGGCTTAAAATATTTTGATAAGATCCTTTTCTAGTATTTAAATGATAATTGTAAATGATTCTAAAATGTATTTGAGAATTATAGAAAAAAATTGAAATTAAATTTATATGAATTCTATATTTTTTAAAGAAAAATTTAGTATGTTCTGTGTGTTGGAAATATAAGAGGAGGCAACTAATAGGGGAGGGGTTAATTGGTTATCACTAGAATAATTCCAAATCCCTTAGATGTCAATACAAACTTCCTTTTAATTCACAGCTCTATTAGAACTAGATGTTCATTGTAACTTGGTTACCAAAGCAGTCTTAAGATAATGATGTGTATTAACCTTTAGTAACTTAGTTGTATACTAATAAAGCAATAATAAAATAACATGAATGCATGAGACACCAAGATTTAATGTAGAAACCCAATTTTGGAAAACCATAGTTATCATAGTTATCTAATTCAAAAGCTATTAATCTTCCAACTAAAGCATCCAAGCCTATTTTGTTATCTTGATCACACATCTTTTCTTGAATAGTAGACAATCTAATTGCATAAATAAGAAGAAGAGTTCTAAGCACTTTACTTACAACAGTTTCCTCGATAATGTCTCCTCCAGATGCTTTGAATGCACTTGTAATGGTCTTGATTCTTTCCACATATTTTGCAATGTTTTCATCTTCTCTCATTCTCATTTGATCAAATTATCCTCTAAGGCTCTCTACTTTGGCTCTTCTTACATTGTCATCTCCTCCATAGATATCTTTAGTTTATTCCACATTTCAAAAGCAATTTTGCAATATTTTACCTCATCAAATTTAGCATAACTAAGAGCAGATGCAATGTCAATCATCATGATATTATGATTCTTCTTTTCAGTAATATCTTCAATTGATAATGTTCCAGTGGAAGTTTTGTATTCAGCCTTAAGATATTTGCATCTTGAATCACTGATGGCAGCTAGATGTACCCTCATTAGTCCTTGACATGTTGCAAAGTTGTCTCTGTTCAACTTGGGAATCTCTCTTTTGTAAGACATCCTGATCTTTAGCTTAGGTCCTTGAAACCTTCTCTACAAGCACCAAAAGCTCTGATACCAATTGTTAGAAATATAAGAGGAGTAACTAAGAGGGGAGGGGTGAATCAATTACTACAAAAATAAATCCAAGATCCCTTAGATATCAGTACAAAATACAAATAGATAATTGAATACTGCTAAAGATTGATAAACACATAGAATGATGTGACTCAGTAATAACTAGATTAGTTCGATAAATGATTAACACATAAACCTTTAGATGATATCCTTGATTACCACTACTTTAACTTAGTTTCAAACACATAAAATAAAATAGCACAGACACATTTGACACTTGGATTTAATGTGGAAACCCAATTTGGGAAAACTACCAATGCAACTAGTTAATTTTTTCACTCTTCTGAATTAAGCCCTGTATGGAGCCAACTTTATTAAAGGTTACAAAACAAATTGTTAGGTGTGACCCTATTAAAATATTTAAATCACCCTCTTAGGAGTGACCTTGTTAGAGGTCTTAAGAAACTTCAATCGTGAAATGCCACCTAGTTAGAGTATTTACAAAATAACTATTTAGTCAACTCTGTTAAGAGATTTCTTCACTACTACAATTGTTAGAGAGTAAAAATTATTGACTTGATTGGTGAAGCAACTAAATTAAAGATTTAGATCACTATTTTGACTTATCCTCTAGATCCTCCTTGATCAAAATATTCTTTATAGCTCCTTGGATACTCTGTTCTAAATTAGATATCCTTTTGTATTCACATCTTATCTTCTCCACTTTCTCATTTTTTAATCCACATCTTGACCTTTCATATATATGAAATCCAATGTCAAGTCAGCTTGAATACCCTTTCAAATAGACAAATTAAATCCACTGAGTTGGCTTGCATAAAATAACTAATAGATAAAACTAATCAAGGTATTTTTAGCCTAATATTCATAAATTGGCTAATTTTAGAATTTTTTTTGCTCGTAATTTGGCTAATAATTTAAGATTTAATGAAACCTAAATTGCCACATTTTGATTAAATTTAGCTCTAAAATGTTTGAAATCAGTCAAAAAAATTTAATTAAAAAATTTAAACTTAAATATTCGCCACAATATTTGATACATGATTAGAATTGATTCACCTAAATATTATATATTATCAAAGAAATTTAAATTAATTCACTAATAATTATCATAATTATTAGTTACTTTAGGGATATATCACCAATATTTAGTTTACAATATTGATTTAAAATATAATGTAATTATCCTCATAATTTCCATGAGATAAAACATATTCAATTTTGATTTGTAATATTCCATGATGATTAGTAGACTTCCTATTATTATTGAGATCCATGGATATTTTCTACTCAAAAAATATGATTTCAAAATAATCACCAATGTAAAAAATATTTAAAATAAAAAAATTTGAGAGATTCACCGATAAAAATAATTTGGTTTTTCAAAATAATGAAAAATTGCCAATATTTTTTATCTATTTCTAGAGGGGGTTTCTTAAAGTTTACCCTAAAACTAATTTGTATTAGGTCAATTAAAACTGGGTCACTCAATTCCAACTAAGTTCCTTGGTAATTGACCTGACTTAGTTTACACTAAACTCCTTTGGTAACCGACTTGACTTGGTTTACACAAAAATTGTCGAACTTCACTTTTTCTAAACTTATGCTTGACTGATGGTGGAGTCTTCTAAACTTAGTTCCAATTTTTAGTGCTTAGTTAGAGTATAACATTTGTGTAACATCAATGACA
Source organism: Cupressus sempervirens (assembly GCA_028749045.1). Classification (NCBI taxonomy): domain Eukaryota; kingdom Viridiplantae; phylum Streptophyta; class Pinopsida; order Cupressales; family Cupressaceae; genus Cupressus; species Cupressus sempervirens. The sequence continues at coordinate 248,848,780 of CM053790.1, read as the reverse complement.
ATATACAATTGAATAATTGTTATCAACAATCTCCCTCTTTGGCATTGATGGAAATACAACATGTCATCAAGCAAAGAAAACTTAGAGAAATCAAGATGATTTGTAATATTTTACAATATCCTTAATTTAATTCTAATTCTTCATCCATCCATGAGAACTCCCTTTGAGATTCTCCCTCTACCATCTTATTCTCAGACTCCATCAGATCAAGTTCTCCCTCTTGCAAATTACTACCTCTGATTCTTCTCTAATTGCATCAATATCTTTCTTAAAGAATATATATATAACATTAGTCTCTCCCTCTTTGACACCAAATTCCAAAGACTTGACACAGTGATTGTATAATGTACCTAATGTACTAATTCATATGCAAAAAACTCTATCTTCTTTGCATCAACTTGATAGTTCTTCAAAGTGGTTTGGTTTATGCATCAGTAATCTATACTTTGGTGAGCATCAAATAGGGGAATGACTCCTAGCTTTCCTCTTAGATACAAAAATACACCCTTAGGTAATAGGTTGGTAAATATGTTAGTAACTTGCTCCTTTATGTTAATAGATTCTAATTTGACATCTTTATCTTGAACTAATTCTCTTGTAAAATGATACTTGATTGTAGTGTGTTTTTTCTTGGTGTACATTAGTAGATATTTAAATATAGTGATTGTACTTATGTTATCACAATATATAACCATTTGATCCTTGATTTATTCCTTCATTCCTGATCATAGTTGCTTGATCCACATTATGTTGGAGCAATTAACTACTGTAACAAAATATTCTGCTTCTATTATAGACTCAAAGATGCAATTCTTCTTTTTATTTGTCCAAGATATTAACCTCTTCCCAAGAAAGAATGCTTCTCCATTGGTGCTCTTCCTGCCATCAATGCTTCCATCCCAATCAATATTATTAAAGGATTTCAACTCAAATTTTCCTCCTTTCATTGTACCATAGAACATAGTCTTGAGAGCCTTTTAGATATTTCAATTCTTTTGATTTCCACCATATGAATTTCTCTGGGATTTATAGAGAATCTTGTAAGTATACCAATCACTAATGCAATATCAAGTCTTGTATGAACAACATAATAAAGTTTCCAAATCATAAACCTATAGGTAGTCTAATTTACCTCTTTTGAGTCATCATTCTTGGATAACTTATGTACAATAGACATAGGTGTTCAAACTAGTTTAGAATCTTCCATTTCAAAGGTCTTCAATATCTCCTTGACATATCTTGACTTAGTAATATAAATATCATCCTTCATTTGATGAACTTGTAAAGCAACAAAGAATTTTATTTCTCCAAACATTGACATTTCAAATTCTTTCCCCTTTCCTTTAGAGAATGACTTGCATAAGTCATCATGGCCTCTAAACAGGATATCATGCACAAATATTTCTGTTCACAAAATCTCATTCTATGGTCCATCTTTAATATACAGACTGTTGTTATCATTAGTTCTTTGAAAACCAATATTTACTAGATATCCATAAAGTATTTCATGCCGTGCTCTAGGATCTTGCTTTAGACCATATAAAGGTTTGTGTAACTTGTAGACCATGTCTCTTTTATTTGGATCAATGAAACCTTTAGGCTAATCAATATAGACTTCCTCTTCTAGAATTCCATTCAAGAAGGCTGATTTTACATCTATTTGATGCACTTTAAATCCTTTAAATGAAACATATGCAAGTAGTGTTCTGACTCCTTGAAGTCTAGAAATAGGAGCAAATATTTCTCCATAGTCCATGCCTTCTTCTTGAGTGTATCCTTTATACACTAGCCTTGCCTTATTCCTTGATACTTCACCATTTTCATTTAGTTTGTTTCTGAATACCCACTTTGTACTAGTTCCATTTTTGTCCTTGGGTCTAGGAACAAGAGTCCAAGTATTGTTCCTTTCAATTTTCTCAATCTCTTCATTCATTGGCTCTATCCAACTTTCATTATTCAATGCATCTTTAACAGTTCTAGGTTTAAATTTAGTTAGCAAATATGTACCTTTTAGTTTATTCCTTCTCATTGTGCCTCCTTTCTAATCTCCAATTATTTTTTATATTTCTATTGTTTGAGACTCGATTCCCATAGACTGTAACTTGGGTTCCTCTATTTGGGACCTAGTTTGAACTATCTCCAACTTAGGTTGCATTGGCTATAACTCAATTGACACTAGATGTAGCTCGATTGACACTCCAAATTTGGGTGACTTGGGTGGGGTAATATACTTAATGCTGAGTAAAGTATCAGGCTCAAAGTAAACAAAGTTTTGGTAATCCTTAGGTTCCTTGCTACTTTATTCTTCATCATTTTTTGCAAACTCATCAATTTTTACATGTGCACTTTCTATAACCTTGTGAGTAGCAAGATTCAAGCATTTATATGGTTTGCTCTTGTTGGAGTATCCTAGGAAAATGCCTTCATCACTTTTCACATCAAACTTTCCTTTCCTTGAATCTTTCAAGATATAAAATTTGTTTCCAAATACTTTTAAATAATAGACAATAGTTTTATAGTCATACCATGATTCATAAGGTGTTTGATATGTACCTTTCTTTAGTTGAAATCTGTTCAAGGTATGAACTATTTTGCTGATTGCTTCCTTCTAGTATTTAGTTGAAACATTTTTCTTTATCATTAGTGTTCTTGCACAATCCATGATGGATCTATTTCTTCTTTTTGCTATGCCATTTTGCTGAGGTGTACCAAGTGTTAATACTTGTCTTTTTTTTCCTCTCTCATTATAGAATTCATTAAATTTATTAGAGATGATTTCTCCTCCTCTATTTGAGCTTAGGCATTTAAATTTCTTACTTGTTTCTTTCTCAATTCTAGCTAGATATCACTTGAATTTTTTAAAAGCTTTAGATTCATTCTTCAAGTACATCACTACCATCATCCTAGAATAATCATCAACAAACAAAATAAAGAATTTTTCTCTTGTGTAGCTCTCTATACCTATTGGTCCACAAAGATCTATATGAACTAGTTCTAGGACTTCTTTAGTATTGAAATTCTTACTTTTGAAGCTAGTTTTACCCATCTTTCCAATCTAACATTGTTTACATATGGCCATTTCTAGTTTCTTTAGATTTGGAATACATCTTACTCTTTTATTCTTGCTTATAGTAACTAGATTATCAAATTTTACATGGCACATCCTTTTATTCCATAACCAAATTTCCTTTACATGTTCCAAGAAGCATGAACTATCAATTAGATCTAGATAGAATAGATTAGATTTTGTCTAATTTATAGTTAGAACTAGGTTTCTTTTACCATCCATAAGCTTGGCCTTACCATTCATGGATTCTAGCTTGAATCCAATGTTGTTTAGCTATGCCACACTTAGAAGATTATGTTTGGTCCTTCAACCTAATAGGTATTATCATATTTGATTTGATCAGTCAATGCAATGCAACCTTTTCCCTTCACATAACATGATTCATTGTTTCCAATTTTAACACTTCCACCATCATAGTGTTCCAAGTGTTTAAACTTAGTTTGATCACTAGTCATGTGATGAGAACACCCACTATCTATTATCTATGTGTCATTCTTGCTAGCATGAGAAATAAGTGCCACCTTTTCATTATCCTCATCATTTGGTTCATCTTTAATAGAAATACATACCATTTCATCTTCATTATCACTATCAAAATCTTTAGCAATATAACAAGATTTCTTACCTTTGTCTTTGTGGCTTTTGAAAGCTTTCTTTCCTTTGAACTCATTGGATTTTCTATCATCTTTACTTTCCTTATTTGGACACCTTGCATTAATGTGACCAACTTCTTCACAAGAAAAATAAATCAATGGAATTTTTTCTTTATATTTACCTTTTCCTTTTGGTGACCTTCTTGCAAGTAGGGCTTCAATGGCTTCAAGGTCATCATCAGATTCTTCTTCTTCTTCATTGTTAGACTATTTTCCTTTTGAGTTTCCTCCCTTTCTACCAAGAGTTGGCTTGGATTTGAATGTTAATTCTATGTTGTGAGATCTAGGAAGATAGTTATCAAAGTTATCCAACTCAAAAGTTGTTAACCTTCTCACTAGTACATCCAAATTTATATCACTTTTGGGATCACATCTCATATCTTGAATAGTTGAAACTCTAATTACATAAATAGGAAGAAGAGTTCTTAATACCTTTCTGACTACTATTGTATCTTCAATTTTTCCTCCTAAAGCTCTAATTGCACTAACACTTTCTTTGATTCTCTCACTATATTTTGAAATGTTTTCATCTTCTCTCATCTTCATTTGATCAAACTAGCCTCCTAGACTTTTTGCTTTGGCTCTCCTCACATCTTCATCTCCTCCATAGATTTTTTGTAGCTTGTTCCACATTTCATGAGCAGTAGGAAAATATTTGACTTCATCAAATTCAACATAATTGAGAGTAGAAGCAATATCAATCATCATTGTGTTGTGATTATTTTCATCTACTATTTAATCCATAGTCAAATGATCAAGAGGCAACACATACTAGTTCTCTAGGAATTTTAAGCCTGTATCTCCAATGGTTCCCAAATGAAACTTCATGAGATCCTGCCATGCTTTGAAGTTATCTTTGTTCAACTTAGGAATCTATCTTCTGTAAGACATCTTGATATTTAGCTTAGGTCCTTGAAACCTTTTCTATAAGCACTAAGAGCTCTAATACCAATTGTTGGAAATATAAGAGGAGTAACTGAGAGGGGAGGAGTGAATCAGTTACCACTAAAATAATTCCAAATCCCTTAGATGTCAATACAAACTTCCTTTTAACTCACAACTAGGTTAGAACTAGATATTCAATGTAACTTAGTTAACAAACAAATCTTAAGATAATGATGTCTACTAACCTTTAGTAACTTAGTTGCAAAAAGATAAAGCAATAAGAAAATAATACGAACACATGAGACACAAAAATTAATTGTGGAAACCCAATTTGGGAAAAACATTAGTGCAACTAGTTACAAATTTTCACTCTTCTAAAGTGAGTCCTATTAGGAGCCAACCCTGTTAAAGGTTACAAAACACACGGTTAGGTGTGACCCTGTTAAAGGATTTAAATCTCCTTGTTAGGAGTGGCCTTGTTAGAGGTCTTAAAAAACTTCAATCTTGAAATGCCACTTGGCTAGAATGTTTACAAAATGATTGTTAAGTCAACTCTATTAAGAGATTTCTTCACTACTACAATTATTAGAGAGTAACAATGATTGGCCTAATTAAAAAACTAATAGAATTGTAGATTGAGATCATTTTTATGACTTATCCTCAAGATCCTCCTTGATTAGAATATTCTTTGCATCTCCTTGGATACTTTGCTCTAAATTAGACATCCTTCTTTATTCACATCTTATCTTCTTCTCCATTTTCTCATCTGTCAATCCATGTCTTGACCTTTCATATATATGAAATCCAATGTCAAGTCTGCTTGAATTCCCTTTCAAATAAACAAATAACATCCATTGAGTTAGCTTGTGTAAACCAACTAATAGATAAAACTAATCTATAATAGCTTGGCTAAAACTGGGTCACTCAGTTACCATTAAGTTCCTTGGTAACAGAGCTGATTTGGTTTACTCTGAACTCCTTTGGTAACCAACCTAACTTAGTTTACATAGGAATATTTGAACTTCACTTCATCTAAAATTATGCTCGACTGATACTGGAGTCTTTTGAAATTAGTTCCAATTGGTAGTTCTTGTTTAGAGTATAACATTTTTGTAACATCAATGAAAATAATTGAATAATTTTTATTAACACTGTAGGTGTGTCTTGTTCAAAATATTGGGCATGATATAGTGCTATTTCAATTATTCAAGGGTCAAATGGTTTACTAGTGATTTTTCCCTTTAGGGTAAAAAATGTTTAATTCATGATAAAATAGAAGGCTTTCTTCTTGCACTACTTCCTCCTTGTTCTCCTTTGACCTTTCCTTCCATACCTTTTTATTTATTGAAGATACTTCTCTCACAAATATATTATCAATGATTTATACATATGTTATGTTCATATTCTCACTTCTTCTTCCATTATTGATGTTTCTTCTTGTATTAGGTGTCCTCATCTTGTTATTATTTCCATTGAATCTACAAAATCTTGTTGTGTGACCTAGATTTTTGTAAATATGACATGAAATAACTCCATCCCCATACCTTGGTCCACACTAATTGAATTGTAATCTATAATCACTAGCAATATGTCCAACATTGTTGCATTTGTGACACATAACTCCATTGTTGATAATATTGCTCATTCCCAAAGGTCTACTAGTTGGCATGTTAGTCCTTTCATTCATCCTTATACTTGATCTTTGATTAGGCTTCTTAAATGCATGTGATTTATGTCCATAAATAAAGAAATTGTAGCAATATCTAGAAAAGTGTTTAGTATATAAGTTAGCTTTGTGATCTCTCCTCATGTGTCCAAACTTGTTTCATGTAAAACATATTCCATTGAACGATATCCTTTGTTCTCGAGGTTGATCAAATTGATTTGTTGTTTGATTGATCTGATCTAAATGGTTGATTAGGTTCTTGTTCAAGTCCAAACTCTTCTATGATTCCAAATCCTTTTGGTGATTGTTCTTCAATGTAACCAATCCATGTCATATCTCCTTTAGGTTTTTGTGCCATTAACTACTAATCAAGTTTGTCTATGATTGAATATAACTTCTCAAGATTTTTCTTAGTTTTTATAGATTCTCCTTTCACTATATAGTTATAATTTAATTTAGTATCCTCAAGCTCAGGTGTTACCTTGGATTTGTATTTTCACTTTTTAGACCTGCTTCTACTTTTTCTTCATTTTTCATCATACTCATCTTAGTGTTGTAGTTCTATGTTTTTAGTTTCTCATATATTTTTTCTTGATCTTGGTAGATGATTTAGAATCCTTGATTTATTCAACTATTTCCTTCCTCTTGGATCTTGAATTCTCAATTCGATCATTCAAATTTTGAATAAAATCTTGTACACTCCAAGTTTGATCTTAAATCTACTTCTTTCATAATTTTCTTGATCTATTCTTCAAGAGCTACCTCAAGGTTCATTTGCAATTTTTTGTGTCCATACTGATCTCCCTTAACTTGTTAGGCTCCTTTTGAGTATTCGAGCTCTAATACCAATTGTTAGATATTGGGAATAATAAGAGGGGTAAATATGAATATCAAAAATTAACCTTAAACTTGTATGAATGATTGAACTCAAAATAAATATTAAGAAAACCACAAAGAAAATCATTACACCATATTTTGTTAGCTAGGGAAACCCTAGCCAAGGGAAAACCTTGGTGAGGATGGTACCCACAAAAATAATCCACTAATAAAAAGTACCTTATGAAAGGTTTTGACCCTATTAGGGATCTATTAAATATATATAGTGTGTCTTTTCTTGTTAGAGGACTAGACATTGTTAGAGGCCTCAACCCTATTATGAGTTGCATTACAAAAGGTGAGCTCACTACTCTTACAACAATATACAACTTTATAAGTATTATAGAGAAATACCAAAAATTGTGTTGATATCACAAATGTTTGATTAGACCTTTTTTTTACCTTACATCTAACCTTGGATATAAACCTCTTCTCTTCTCTAACTATCAATATATAATCTTAGCAATATCAATAAAGTGCACATAATATAATCTTACCATGACATAAACATTTGTATATCTTTGCTAAACTAAAAAGTCTTTCTTTATATAGTTTTCTTTGTTTAGTCGATCTTGGCCTTTATCATACATTACAAAAATTTATTATTAATTTCTTCTATGAAAGAGTTAATATCTAGGATTTCATCTCTACCTTGTCAAGTTCTTGATTTGACAAGTCAAATCAATTCCTTGACCAAAATGACCATTTTGTACCATATACATTATTTCTACGACATCAAACTATTAGTAGCATTTCCTTCCAAAAAACATGCCAAATATAAAATTAATGTAGGTGGCATTATAAATATCATCTATATCTTCCATACTATCATATCCCAAAATTATATCCATGTACCTACTTCTAGTGAAGCTCACCAAAATAAACAATCCATTTGTTCACTACTTTCCCAACATACACTTAAACAATTTCCTTTATACACATATACCAAACTTAGTAGATATCTTAAGTGGTCTTACCTCTACATAATATTACCATTAATGACAACATCTATTTACTTACCTCATCTAAGTTGCCAACAAGTTTGGTTTCCTCTACTGAACTATTGATATTTCATTGGGATTTGATCTTTGTTCTTTTGGGTCCCTCTTTTGATTATTGATAGTCTAGGGGGGGAAATCCTTTATTTTTATCTCCTTTTAGAATAATAATATTCTAGGAGCCTAATTATTATTTAATCCTTCTTTTGACAATTTATAGTTTGGGAAACTTGGCTGTATTTTTGATTTCTTAATGACACACACATCCTTATGCTTGGGTATTTTTTCCTTCTAGACTCTTCTTTTTGGAGCATGGAATTTTATTGAGGATTAATCCTTTCTATGAATTTAATATCATCCCATACACACACTTTTTATACCATTCAATTCATCTTTGATTGGTTGACTAGCATGCAATCAACAATTTTTAGACCATTAATGCCATCTTTTATGTAATAAACCTTTCTTTTCCTATGTAGATCATAATATGGAACACAAAAATTATCTAGTGAGTTGGATACATTTTAATTTTAGTGGAATATCTCTTATTTTGTCTTTGGATATGATTAAAAATCAAGTATATTAGGGGCTTGGTGGTTTCTTTATCTCCTTAGTCATGATAAGACCAACTCTTACTTTTGGTCCACTTTACCATGCATTTGAGGCAATTGATACTCCCATTAAAGTGGGGGATAAATGTTCCATTTTATGATGTATACACTCATTATTTAAGAAATTTTATCTCTTATCCTTTAATGACCTTATGGACCATGGATGGATTTGTTCTTGATCATCTCTTTCTCCTATTCTACTCCATACTTTTTAGGTTCACCAATGTAGTCTCTAAGACCTCAAAGCTGGTTCCATGTAAGATAACCCTAAAATAGGTCAACCCAAGACAAAATCTTTTAGATTAGGTTAACCTCAAGTCAATATTTTATAGAACATGTTGACTAGGTTGATCTATTCCTTAGGGATTTTAGATGCTAGGCCTAGTTTTGTCTTGGGATTTTCAATTTAATTATCCACTGTTCATGTTAGCTTGCTTTGTTTTCACACCCAAAAATTAGTAAAAAAGGAAGCTTAGGCACCTTATTTTCACATCCATAGGATATCAAGAGAAATATAGAATCAATAAATCAAGCTCAAACATTCTAAAATAATTCAAGAAAGGAATTTTTCTTTAAGCATTCAAGATGTTCAAATATTCAAGGATCCTTTGTGAGCATTTCCTCTTCAAGATCTAGCATTATGTTTGCCATCAAGGGAGGAGATCTGTGTTAAGGCATTAATCATCTTATTCATTAATGCAAATTTACAACCATGGATTCATGATGTCGTTTTGGTAGATCACTTGCATGTGTGGAGATATCCTACATTCCTTATTACAAGTTTAACATATACAACATTCAAACATTGCAAATCCTTATCGACAAGGGTTTCCACATGCAAGGTGAATATATCATTTGTCTCACTTTCATTTACACATTTTTATTTCAATTTAAATATTGAACGAGTAAATCCCTTATCCACCCTAAAAAAACAAGATTTTTTGTGTGTTGGAGAAAGTTAGAAAAATTGTGACTACAAATCTGAAAAATATTCACTAAACCATTTTTCAAGAAGTTGGGTCAATTTTTCTATAGTTCCCCAAGAACATGGTTACATGGTTAACATCTTCTTCAGATCCTATAAAAAATAAAAAAATTTGAAATTTAATTTGTGATCATGAATCCAGAGTTGGAAGTTCCATCATAGTTTTAGATCCATCATTTTTAGAGATAAAAAGCATATTACTCTTCAGATTTTGAGGTGAGTACTCTATCACTTCTTTCATTTTTTAATCTAGACCTATTTTCATATATTAGTTGGTCCAATCTCTTACATTTAGCTCCTATACCTATCTTACATTTCACATTTAAATAATTAAATCAATTGCACTATTACACTTATACATATTTAATCAAGTTTACACTGCATGAAAGAGGACTTTCTTGTGTACTTATTTGATTTAATTTGGGTTTAGCATTCCAACCCCTTTATCTCCTTGGATTTTATTAATCTAATTTGAATTATATTGAGATATCTTTGGAATCCCTTCTTTCTCTTGTATTGAATGGTTTAGTGTGAAAGTGGTTATTTATGAATTTATCTCATCTTGACATTGTTAAGTTCAATGCTTCCATTTTCACCCTATACACATCTTTAAAAAAAAAAATTAGTTATTTTTCACCTATATTTCCTAAAAGAGTACCTAACCATAAACCTAGGAAGTTCAAGTTTGCATATAAGAAGAAATGTTATTATGTTGCTATTTATATTGCTACTGATGATGAATCTAAAAAGAGTGAGGAAGAGATTGTATTTATTGCTATTAAAGAATAAAACCCTATTATTAAAGAAACTATCCTAAGTACCTAAATTGGGAAAAACAGATGAATAGATCACCCATCTACATGAATTCATCTATTCTTCCTATGTTTTCCTCTATCCTCAATGCATTTTCCTCCAATACCTTCCTCAAGATTCTTATCTCTTCTTGTTTCCTTTCATCTTCTCTTCTCTTTCTTTCTTCTTCCTCGATTTTCTCCTTCCAATACTCAAGAGTTATTTCAACTCTTTTAATACCTCTAGCATTTCTCTATTTGACTTTTTCATAGTCATGCTGTGCCTATCCTAGGCTCCCTCTCTCAACTATTTGCACACATATCCCAATTTTCTCACTCTGATACCTCTATGATGCAAAGAAAACTGGTAAAGCACCCTTTTACTTTGTATTTAGGATAAATTAAATAACTTTAATATGGGATACAACTTTTGATTCATCCATTTTGGATCAACAACAAGATCACTTAACTCCCAAAGAATTTTTCAATACCTATTAATGGTGAAAGAAAAACATACATGACCCTTCTACCACTATACTCCACATATTATCTCCTCTCAATTTATGATCACAAGAAAAGTGTTGATTACATACCTTTTCCTAATTTCAACTAATTAACTTATTATCATCGTAATACCTATTACCTAGGGTTTTGAAACCCTAAGTATTACCCCTCCAAAAATTCAAAAGATTAAAATATCTTAAAGGTAAAAAAAAAAATTAATTATTTTGCATTACATTTAATTATTTATATAATTAAATATCACTAAATACAAAATAATTAAACATTAGCTTTTAAGGTAACATTTTATTTCCCTCATAGTTAATTCTACCAAGAATTTATTATTATTATCATAAGATTGTGAAAGTGAAAATGGAAAATAGGCAAATTGTTATACATGAGATAAGTTGATTCTTTAAGAATTAATATTATATTATAAAGTGTAATATAAACATTGCACTTAATTTTTAGAAATTAAAAGTGGAGGGATGACATAGGGAAATAAATTGTAAATTGGTTTGGTAAGAAGAAGTTGTGGTAGTTACAAACTTCTTGGGGAAAACTTCTTAAATAAGGGAAAATCCTATTGTACAAGGGTTCCTCCCATTTTGAAGAGACCTGCACTTCTGAAGGAAAGGGAAGAGAATTTAGGTTTTCAATTTTGTATCAGAAAAAGTTCATCTCTCCATAGACTACTGAGTCAGAACTATTTTTGCTCAAGTATTCTATGCTTTAAAACTTTGAATATATTTTTTGAAGTTGTGGCAAAGTATATAAAATTCTATAGTTTTATATGTTATTTTAAAATTTCTAGAATAGATACTATTGTTTACTCCACTGTGATTCATGTTCTTGTGGATATTAATTGCATGTGAAAGTTTAGCTTTCCTTTGTTGCATATTGGAAATGTGTTTTGAATTTTAAAGGTTCAAAGGGAGGAAGTTAAAATTGTCCATCTGTTTCTTATTTTAATATTCAATCATGTTGATGAATGGATGATAGTATTCCTTCATTACCTTCTAGGTTAAAGGCATAACCAGAAAATCATTTACTGTAAATCAAAAGGAGGGAGTTGTACCTTCATTTCAAAATTTAGAGAGCACTTGACAAGATAATTGCAAGTGACTCTATTGTTAGTTTCAAAGTTTTTCTTTCTTTTGAGTATTCAAGAGTCAATTGTAAAGGTGGTTTTGGAGAGGACAAACCTATTTACTAATAGTTTTTCGCAACTCTACTAGGGAAATTAGAGTGCCTTGTTCATTTGAATTCTTAAATTTTGAGGTACCTCCCCAAGGATGGAGGTTTGTGGCTCTATTAAAGATGAATACTAAAAGGTATTTCAAAGATATCCAAAAATCTTGAAGGATTGGATTCCTACAAGAAATGAAGATGATGTCAATGTGTTTATATTTTATTCCTCTATTTAGAGAAAATCCAATCCAAGAAATTATAGAGGACATGGCAAAGTGAGTAGCATTTTTAAAATCTTGTTATGGTGCTATCCTCATCCAAAAAAGATTTCTTGTGAAAGAGCCAGAAAAAGTACAGGAGATGTGTGAAGAAAAAGAAATTGGTGAAGTGATGCATGAACAAGAAAAAGCTCTTGAAGAGGACTCAGGGGACAATCAAGAGGAAGAAAAAGATTCACATATTTTTCAGCCTCCTACAAATCTTTTACATTATCTTCCTTTGGAGGAATCAATGCAGCAATTTTCAGTGGAAGCATCACATGAGTAATCAAGAGTTCAAGAAATTCAAGGTATGGAGACCTTTATTGGCATTTCATCTACCTTTATGAAAGATGCCGATTTGAAAAATGATGGAGATTGTAATTCTTTATTTATTTTTCCTCCCATACATATATCTTTCATAGATGTGATGAGCTTTAATTTGGTCATGTTGCTTTCCCTTCAACCAAATATGCATTCATCTTTCCAAAAATTGATTAAAAAAGGCTCATACTTTTTCTAGTCTATAAATGGTCACATTTAGTTTTTAGGGTTTTCCCCCTCCATTGTAAATAACCGCCCTCTTTTGCAATTTTGGCTTGAGTTTGTGTTTTTTTTAGTTGTTTCCCTTCAATAAGGCTTTTTCAGTCTTGAGCCTTTCCCCTTTCCTTAAGGTTATCCATATTCTAAGAAGCTTCAAGAACAAAGGCTGTGTCTTCCTTATCTAGTTTCAGTGAAAGGAACCCAGTGACATGTGGAGATATAAACAAGAATGAAAGTTGAAGTAATACATAAGCATTGGATATCAATCATCTTTTCTAGAGTGTTATGAGTGCACAGGCTCCATTTTTGCATTTATATTGTAAAAGTTAGTGTTCTCAAAAAGTAAAATGATGGGTGTCATATAGTGGAATTATTTTCAATCTTTATCATTGGTAACATGTGGACCCTTCTTAGATATTTATATTTTTAGATCTTGTTCATTATTTAGCACATATAAGGAAATCCCAAATGAGATTACAATGTGAGGAAAAATAAAAAAGAAGATACCAGTTATATGCCTATCAAGGGAATATATATGTTGCATTAGGGTATCATCTTGCATTTTTGAAAACTCTCAACCCCTTAATAGTGGAATTGGGTGCAACACAATGACCATGAAAGGAAGATTGACAAAGATTGACCCTTTTTTAGTAGAAACTCATTCATATACCGTGTTCAAGTAAAGATGAAGAAATTTTGTGAGCAACGTGACTATGGGAGATTCAAATTCTAGTTTGTGTTGTAGCTAGCCACTCCAAATGCATGAGTGATAATTTTTAAAATCATTGATGGAAACTATTGTTAGAAGCTCGCAACACCTAATGTATGAAAGAGGATGTATAAGTACTTTCTCTTTGTGTGGGTCATGAAGTGCCTCCTCCATCAAATATTGCCCTTGGATTACAGCAAGAGCTAAGGCATGTAAAGACATTGTGGGTCCTTTGAACCTTTTTTTTGGATGGGACTTTCTATCTGCAATACACAATCCCCCTATGAATATTATGCATAGTAGATGTAGAAACTCACAAATGCAATGAGCTCATGGAGAAATTTTTCTAACTAAAGCATAACATATTGAGCATGTGGAGGAGACCCAGTTGCACTCTTAAATAAATGAAAACCTCCATTGTGAACTAGGAGATATTTGTAATCTATAATGCTACACCTGGAGAGAAATGCTGATAGTGCACAAAGGATTTCTTCAACATCTTATAATGACAAATTTCCTAAAGATTAAAAAATAGGTCTCGGTGTGAGGGCTATAACTTTTTATTGAACCATTGGATTTTTCCAAGTTTTGGATATGTTGTGGAGAAACAAATTACACAGGATCTAACTAGAGCGATTAGAAGAATTTGTTTTCAATCAAAAGATACATGTGACTATGTAGAGGTATGTTAGAGAGACTAGCAATATCTTGTTCTATTTGTAGATGGAACCCACTTAATATCGAGGAGAATCTACAACGTGTTGCAACTACAATAAGGAAATTAATAATAGTGTACCATCATTTCCATGTGGCCACTTGTGCCTACTCCTATGCAGCCATAAAGAGTTTTCTATGGACGTGGGAAGTTGGTGATGTTACTATTGCTTGGTAGCCACAAAATTCCCATAGTTGCAATAATTTTTTAAAACCAATATCTTTCAATCAGCCAAGTAATATGTTGAACAAAGGTTTCAAGACCTACTTTCTCAGCCTTTTCCTATAGTGTCTTAAGTTATAGACATGCATGGTTATGAGTTCAAGTTGCATCTCAAATTTTTAGTACACAACTATTTCAATTTCACAAAGACATGTATAATAGCTATGGCTAGAAGAATTTTATGCAAGTCACTTTGTGAGTCTCAAAGAGATTGAATGGCAGTAGTAGGCTATGTATTCAACTTTTGATCTAGTTGGATTTGTGCTTCTTGATGTTACAATTGGGGGCTCCTCAAAAGATTCTCTAGGTTCACCATCTTTGGAGTAAATAGTGCTACATTCAACAATAACACCTCTTCCTTTTGTGATTGCTACAATCTCCTTATTGGGTTTCTTTCACAATCCTACATTACCATTGGCTGCTACAAAAGTCCTATCTAGTTTGTGTTTTTTTTTCTAGAAGAAAAACTATCATACAATAAGCATTGCAAGCTATGTATCAAGTACTAAAAAAATAATCTAAATTTGATATTTAGCCATCTGTTATGTGAGGAGAGTGCTTCATCAAATTTAGAGCTCTTTTTTGCTACATTAAATCTAGCTACAACTGCGATTCTTTACCAACCTACATTTTTAGAGATCATGTTATTTTTGCAAAAAAAACCTGTAGAATCTGCTACTATGCAAAAAAAAAAGTTGCAGGATGTGCTTTTGTTGTTGCATTGATTGGGAAGGAATTGGTTAGTGACAACAGAAGGCTAAGTTTGTCCTTAATTCAAAAAAATCAATTAGCTTCCAAAGATTTGCTTGAGCATCCTGATTTTAGCAAACTATTGATGCAATACTCAACACAATGATACAGGTCAGTTGAGGGTTGTTTGATTACACAAAGAAAAACTAATGAATCATTCAAACAATTTATGCAACTTTTCCACATCTATAAGAGTTTCTAAAAACATCAAATAGGGTGGCTACATTTGGGTTGGATTTTATTTTATTTTATTGAAGCAGTGGGAAGTATAAAAGGAGTGAACACAAATTTGTGATGATACAGATTCATATTGAATGGTGATTATATGACCCCATGATCAAGGCATTGGATTACAGTAGAAAGAGATTATGGATTTCTCTGCATAATAGCAAAGAATGTAACCCTTAGAAAGAGCCATTGTTACCTAGGGCTTTGAAACCCTAAATATTACCCCTCCAAAAATTTAAAAGATTAAAATATCTTAAAGGTAAAAAAACATTGTTAATTATTTTGCATTATATTTAACTACTTATATAATTAAATATCATTAAATGCAAAATAATTAAACATCAACTTTTAAGGTAACATTTTATTTCCCTCATAATTAATTCTACCAAGAATTAATTATTATTATCATGTGACCATGAAAGTGAAAATGGAAAATTGGAAAATTGTTATACATGAGATAAATTAATTCTTTAAGAATTAATATTATATTGTAAAGTGTAATATAAACATTGCACTTATTTTTTAGAAATTAAAAGTGAAGGGATGACATAGGGAAATAAATTGTAAATTGGTTCGGTAAGAAGAAGTTGTGGTAGTTATCAACTTCTTGGGGAAAAATTCTTAAATAAGGGAAAATCCTATTGTATGAGGGTTCCTCCCATTTTGAAGAGGCTTGCACTTTTGAAGGAAAGGGAAGAGAATTTAGGTTTTCAATTTTGTATCAGAAAAAGTTCATCTCTCCATAGACTACTGAGTCAGAACTATTTTTGCTCAAGTATTCTATGCTTTAAAACTTTGAATATATTTTCAGAAGTTGTGGCAAAGTATATAAAATTCTATAGTTTTATATGTTATGTTAAACTTTTTTGGGTAGATACTATTGTTTACTCTATTGTGATTCATGTTCTTGTGGATATTAATTGCATGTGAAAGTTTAGCTTTTCTTTGTTGCATATTGGAAATGTGTTTTGGATTTTAAAGGTTCTGAGGGTGGAAGTTAAAATTGTCCATGTATTTCTTATTTTAATATTCAGTCATGTTGATGAATGGATGTTAGTATTCCTTCATTACTTTCTAGGTTAAAGGCATAACTAGAAAATCATTTATTGTAAATAAAAAGCATGGAGCTATACCTTCATTTCAAAATTTAGAGAGCATTTGACAAGATTATTGTAAGTGACTCTATCATTAGTTTTAGAGTTTGCCTTTCTTTTGGGTATTCAAGAGTCAATTGTAAAGGTGTTTTTGGAGAGGAAAAACCTATTTACTAACACTACCCATCATTTCATGGAGTGATTTTAATTTTTACTAACCCTAGCATTAGGAATATAGTACCTCCATCATTTCTATTTTTTCTCACACTTTTTCCAGCCCTTAACACCATATCATTATGGTTTTCCCAACCCAAAATCAACATCAAGTATTTAGTATTTTTACTATCAAAATTGAGAAAGTATTGCTCCTACCTTGCATATAGATAACTTAACCAATATTAGCACTATTACAAAACTTTTTAACATACTCAAAATTGCTCTTAGAATCCCTTATGAAATTCAACACTTTTTAGAACTTCTTTTGTGGATAAATATTCACTTACACCTCTCTATCTTTATCTTAGTCAATTCTGAGACAATTTCTCAAATCCTTCAGACGTGTCTTTTATGTGATCCTTTGTACATGGAATCCTAAAAATTATTTAAAATGGAAAGAGAATTATCCCTTGTCTTATTCTACAAGTTGAGGGTTTATTATATATGGAAACAAAAATACACTACATTTTAACTACTCTCTATATACCTTAGATAAAGGTTTTGATAGTTTTCTTCAAATTTGAGTATATATGCCTACTCAATGAAATAAAATAGAAAAAATCCAAAATAACTATGCTTCAATTCTTAAACATTTATTTTACATGTCTCTTCTAAGAAGGAACAACTAGGGTTATTAGTTTAGTAAACTATCAAACAAGGGGATTTTGCAAGAAACACATAGTTGTATTAATCACAATATTTGTAAAATTAAATTTTCTTGATTTCAAGCTCTTAAAACCTTTATTAACTCAAACAATCCCCCCAAACTGATAAATAGCTTCCTAACTACCATAAAACCATCCTTGAACCAATCTTTTGTTAATCTTTATGTTGTCAATGCAATAACTTACATCATTTTTCTAACTCTATCATATTTTATTATCCTATTACATCCAAAAGGTCTATTATTTGACCTTATAAGATCAAAAAATTATAAATAATTTAACCTACCCTTAAATTCTCATATAATCCCTTTGTGCCAAATTTGCCAACTTTGGAAATTTTGCATACATTGACATTATTTGGGATTCAAATTTCATTCAAATGGTACTATTGTCTATTGTTACATCATTTAATGAGCTTATAGGTGAGCTCTATCTTCATTTTCCTTTATATCACCATATGACACTCCTTGTGTTCCTTGACTCTTAGGTTCTACTACACCATTGAGCCTACCACCTTCTTTTGTCATTTTTTTGATCATGAAATTTTGACTTAAAAGTTTTTTTATGAAATAGTGTATCCTTAACTTTATCATAGACCCACCATATACATGTTCTTCTTTCATCAATTCTTTTCAAGTAAAAAACTTTGACTAAAATGAGCTTTCGCAAAATAGAAATGCCATGTTATTTTATGAGTGGACCCTCTGTTGGAATTACAATAGGAAAGGTAAACTTTTTAGAAGGGGGTGAATCAACAATTCAAACTTGGACCAATAAAAATTTCACCATACATCCATCTCATACATTTAATGTGTAAACTAAAATAACATGTAAAACATGTACACCTAAATCATGTAAGAAAGTAAACATTCACACACATATAACACCAAATATGATTACCCAAAAATCTTCACTACTACACTAATAAAGTGTATCCAATGAAGGTTGAAATATTTTGATCATGAAACATGATCTACCCTATGAAAAGTCTACCCTATTAAAGGCTTACAAAGACTATTAGGTCTCACCCTATTAAAGGATTTCAACACCCTATTAGAAGTGTGCCTTGCTAAAAGACTTTAACTCACAATTAAGTAAGCACGCTATTAAAGGATTTCAGTATAGCTTGTTAAGACTACTCTGTTAAGATATTTTGACTGAAATCACCTATTAAAATGTCTCAACATTGATCCTTCAGTTAGCACTTGATTGCCTAATAATAGATCATCTCTAGAATCATGTCTTCTTGATACTTCTTGATCAGATGTTTCTTTGTTGTATACTTTTTTCTTTCCTCTGTTCTACTCTAACTAGTTTTGCAATGTAATCTCACTTCATAACTCCTTAGCCACCATGAATTCTTTGTTTGTGCATGCAAAATTCTCTATACTCTACTTCAACACCTTGCACACTTGCTAGAGAGTTTAGGGTTTGTCCTCCTTAAGAAGACTTTTGTGACTTAGGTTAGGTATGAATCTATGATTGAGATTCATCCATTTTGTCACTTAATCCTTCCCATTTTCTAATTGGCTACATGTAGTTTCATTGGGAATCCAACTTAATATTGGTCCTTATCTCCAAAATATCATAATTTATCTTTAAGCTAGCTCAAAAATAGTTTACATAGTTTCTTGTGTCATTACAAACAAATATGTCAAAACTATCTTACTCGGCACCTGAAGTCTTCAATGCTTGACATATACTAATCTTTTTGCTATAACCCGACATCTGTATTACTTGGCATCCACTATTTACTTGGCTCCTATGTCACTCAACATACACTTTTTTCTTGAAACTTGAGTGACTCGGTAGATAAGTGGCTCAACACTCACTATGGACTCAACATGCTCTAATATATATGTTATGCTTGACATGTACTACTTGTTCAACATGAACTAAGTAACTTAAGTGTGTTGACACCCACTTCTCAAAACTAATATAAGATCAACAATCTCTCCCTTTGAGATGAGTGTCAAAAACACTTGAGTATGCATCAATATCCTTAATCTCATCAGCATAACATATCTCTAACTCAGCTTATATACAAGACTTCAAAATTGCAAAATTTTGTAACAACTTGTATACCTCAAAATTTGATGGCTCCCCCTAAGTTGATATGTCTATTTTGTATCCAAAATTTTGTACTCCTACTAAGTAAATATGCCTCAAATGATACTCTTTGAGTTTATGTTGTTTTGTGCTTGCTGCCCCTTAGTGTAATCTATGTTTACTCTATCCTTTACTCTTTCTCTCCCTCTTGTTTCTCTTATCTTTATGTCTCCTTATTTTCTTACTCTTCTCCATTTCTCATTCTTTATCCTTTTCTCTTTCTCTCCAAAATATTTCTCCCGCTTTTTGAAACTTATGTCAATGGGCTATACACTTATAGTGTGTTTGTCTAAAAAGGATTTATGGACATTTAGGATTATCTTGAGATCTGCAACCTAGTTCTAACATGCTACATCCAAAGATTTTATTTAGATAGCTAGCTCGACAACAAGGTGGACTAGACCATCTAGTGTAGAAAGATTTGGGTCTTTCTTTATTAAGGTTTTAGCATAGCCTAGTCCTTGTAAAAAGTTTCCATATGAGGGATTAGAGTGGTCTGGATGCTAATCAATTTGGCTCTCATATTGGCCTCGACTACTGATAATCTAGCTAACTGAATCTGAATTTCAAACAATGTCCTAAAGTGCTTTCTCACTCTAAGCTAGATTCATAGGTACTTTGGCACCTAATGAATTGATTTGACTTTCTAGGCTCAAAATGTGACTTTTGGTTTCTTAAGTGAAGATTTTTTTGATTAAGTAAAATAGGTTTTACAGGGATCCTAAAACCCAAAATTTTTACATAATATCAGAAATATAAATAGTAAGTAAAATCCAGCTAGTATGCATCTGCTTATAAAAAGCCAAAACCAAAAGATAGGCCCATGGCTAGGAAATAAAGACCATTAGCCCTAGATAAGGATGAAACAAAAAATGAAAACTAAAACTATTAGTTTTCCCTATCTAGAACCTGCAAAGTCTCTGCAACTTCATTGGCCCTTTGATTTTTTGTGCCCACTTAGTCTTGGTTCTGATCATCCATCGGTCCCCTAGTTGCTTTCTTTTCTTCCTTAATTTTCCCATAGTCCATACTAGCCTTATCTTCTTTTTCCCTACCAAAGCTAGCTTCCTTCAGATATTTACCCAAACTATTGATATTCTCATTCAAGGTGTTCAAAGTTGAAATCACCTGATTAGCTAGATTCTAATTAGAAGTCTCCATCCTAAGGACTCTTTTTTCAACCATTGAGATAAAATCCTCATGGTCCTCTTGGTTCCCTTGGTTGATACTTCTCATGTGGCTATCCTTCTGGCTCACTTTCTCCTTGAGCTCTTCTATCTCATGAAATAGCGATTTGATAGATCAAAAATTATCTATCATGTTATTTTTAGCATTGTTGAGCAAGTTGATCCCATATTCTCTCGCATTGTCAGAGATTGCAACAAGAGCCAAGTCAAGAAGTTAATCAAAATGGTCTTTTCCATCTTTTTCCTCCATCACTTGAGGGTTCATTGTCTCTCTGACTATCCCCATCTTCTTCATTTTAGAATTAAAATTTCATCATGACCCCCTCTTGTCTTTCAAAACCACCTCCCCACTATCTTCCACCAGAGAAATTATCTTCCCCTATGGCAATAAAATAGTAAGAACTTGGCCTAAGAACAATGGAGTCTCATCTTTTGTTTCTTCCAGCAGTGAAGCCCCCTTAGCCTTCCTTTTCTTGGGGTTCCTCGGTGTAACTATCGCTTCTTCCTCAAACTTCTCACTGTCCTCCCCCTTCACCTCTTCCCCTGATTTTGTATCCACTTCTTCAACACTATGATCCTTGGATTACATAATTTAGTGTACAATTAGAATATGTTCTCAAATACCTTCTTCACATCCTCAACCTTAGTTTCCAATGCAACTTGTATTAGTGCTATGTCACCTGATATCTTTTCATTTACTTTGATCTAAAATTTCTTTTCTAACCATTCTAATAATTTAGCATTTGTATCTAGCTCTATATCACTACCCTTATCCACTATGTTTTTTAGTTGTTCAATTAGTGGCTTGCTCTCATTAAGAGTTAGCAAACTAAATGCATCTAAAAAGATGTCTTTAATATCCTACAATGCCTACTTTTTCTTGTGCTCCCTTCTAAGAATTTCTTGATGCTTCTTCCTTGCTAGGGATTGCTAGAGTATGCCCATCTATTCTATGGTCATTATGGAAAAATTATTTCTTCATCAAGGTTCACATCTCCATATTGTATGACTTCTTCTACCTTTAATAAAATTGGGCTCAACACTGAGATCTGTAATGGAGTTGCATTTGTGCTTAACTTCTAAAGAGTTTGAGTGGAAGGAGTGCCAGATGCTAGTAAGGTTACCAAGGCTTGGATGGAAACTTTCTCCTTCACCTTAGGTGTCAGTTCCATCTCTTCAAGCCTACTCTTGACTTCCATAATGACTTGTGATACACCTTGTACCTATGTTGTAGATGCAGATAAGTCTATCTAACTTGTTTCTTGTTGTTCTTCAATAGTAACTTTTGTTTCCACTATATCCTTTGCAATTGCATCAACCTTTTTAGATGTAGCTTCTAGTGTTTTTTCCAAAGGTTGTGCATACATGACTTAAGAGATGATAGAAGGTTGTTCTTGTGGATCACCTCTACCCTTGTTTTTTAGTCATTGATTTTTATAATTCATCCACCCTCACCAATCGAGGACTATCAAAAAGTTTTACCATAGTGTGAAGTAATCTAGTATCTTCTTGAGATATTCCTTTTTAAGGGGATTGATGTTCTAAGCTATGATTTCATAAAAATCTTTAATTGTGATTGTTTTAGTAGTTACACTAGTTACATTTTGATGGTTGTTACTAGGCAATTGTGTGTCTTGCACACTTTGTTCTTCTTCTTGTTGCTTTGGCTCAGCTGTTGCCTTGTCATCTATATGCATTTATGTTCCACCCTCAATATTAATTTCATTATTATCATGTTCTTCATCATCCTTGACCTCTATGGGTTCTTTCTCTCCTTCCTTGATTGTAGTTAACCCATATGTTACTTTCCACATTTTTGTGGACTTCTTAACTACATCCTCAATGTTATTTTGCAAAATTCTAAAGGATATGCATTTAGGTATAAACCCAACTATATATTTCTTCACAACCTTAACAATATGTGCCTTAGTTAGTTTAGGAATCACTTGTGCTAGAGATGTTTCTCTAATTTGTCTCTCCAAGTTCAGATAATAGTGCCATTTTTGCTTAACTTTGTCATATGAACTCTTTGGCATTTAGTTGACAATCTCTAGAGGGGTAGTCTTGAATTTTTCCATCATGACATATATGGCTTCCTCCACTTGATTCTTTTCAAATTTACCCAAATTATCAAAATCAACATGTGTAAATCCTAATAAGTCTACACCATTCTTAACATTTTCACAAAGGTTCTCAAGATCTAATAGGGGATTGTGACTTACCACCTTAATTTTTTTGTCATTATCTAACTCTATTTTCTATTCATTAGATTCTACTTGTGCTACATATTTCCTTCTTGGATTTTTCGAAACTTGACCTCCTTGCTCTATAGTTTTGGTCTTCTCTTTTTCCTTTTTTGTAGTTGCACATGTACTAACCCTTGTAGTAGGTGTAGTTGGCTTGGCTTGGCTTGGTTTGAAAATATTCTTCACTCTTGTCATAGGTTATGCCTTGGACTTCCTCTTCTTTTGTTGAGTAGGAGTAGGTGCTTCCTTGGCTTCTTCTTCCTTAGCACCTTCAGTGACTTTAGTTTCCTCCTCTTCTTGCTAGTCCTTTCTCATACCTTGCGTCAAAGCTAGTGGTGCTTGTGTTTGAAGATTTTCTTCCTTTTCATCCTCTTCTTCTTATTCTTCTTCTTCTTCTTGCTTGAAACCCTCTCCAAATTTATCTTTTTGCTTCTTCACTAGGCTATCCTTATTTTTAATAACACAAGTTTTCTTCAATTCTATGGTAATTTTGGACCTTGCCAACTCATAGTTCACAAATGCCTCTGTAATTTTATCTACCTCTTCTACAAGTAAAGTTGTTATAGCTATAGAGGCTTCATCCACATTTATTTCATATCCTAAGGGTCTCAACCATCTCACTCTTGGTGTAGCATCTTGTACAAACATATAGTTGGCATCCACCAGGAAAAAAATGTCATCATAGTGTTTCTCTACTAGTGATATTGGTATTCTCATTCTCTTCTTCATTGATTGCTTGAAGTCTTCAAAATATCTTGTCATCATAGATTCAAAATTTTCCCCTAATTTTTCAATGTATTCACCAATTTGCACTGCTACTGATTTGTTGGTTTTCCATGCAATTGTTCCAAATGTAGGGAATGTGTTTTGCACATAAAAGATTATGCATATCAGTTTAGAGCCACATTTACATTGTGCACTCTTTGTCTTTCTAATTGCTCCAAGGTTCTCAACCAGTTGCTATAGTTGTAGCTCTGCTAGATCATATATGTGATCTTTATTAATAATTTTATATCCCACATCCATAGCTATATAGGGTACACTGTTTAATCTACTAGATTGGTAAAACTTTTGTGATATAATCCTCATAGAAAACTCTATCAAAGGATCAGTGATTGTGTCAATTGTCATGCCTCTCTTGTTCCATACAACTTCAACATTTTTCTCAATCACCTCCTTCGAGTCACTTCTTAGTGTCTTAGGTCAATCTAGGGTTGATTAACTAGAAACCCTATGGATTATCCTTTTAGTAATTTTGATAGGTCCATTATCTAGCCATAATGAACTATCATGAATTTGGCTAAGTACTATCCTTTGACACTTGGATAAGATATGTCATAATCAAATATTCTTATTCTCTTACACACATCCATATTTGGCTTATTTGTTATAGATTCTTGGCTTTAAGTGGGCTTGAGGTGTCTTATGACGTGTCATAGATTCTCTTCCACATTTAGTCAAGTTTGACTTCCATGTGTCATAGAATCTTATACTTGGCATCTTTTGTCATATGCATCATGGATTCTCAAAGGAATCTCTTGCCACATCGCACATCTATGGGTGACAAATCCAATGCTCTCACCTTGAGTGTTGATTATAAAATGGACACTCTTTCTCTAATTTCTAGTCCTAATTCTTGAGTCTTTGAGTCCCTAGCTTCTTTTCATTTTGCATTCTTACTCTCACACTAAAATCACAATTCTAGTATTCTCATGGAATTATCCCTATCATAGAATTTTCTTCAATATTATGTTCACTATAGGCAAGTTGGAGCTACATCATTTGGTGAAGAAAGAAGGACATGGGAGCTAGAAATGAAAGAGGGGGTTTCTAACCTTGTGTTCGCTTCTTTTGATTAGTTTGGATTTCATGGTAGACTAGTGGGTGCTAATATATGCTGATTGAGTTTGTGATTTTCTCATAGTATGTCATGCATTTAGCCTATTTTATAGGTGCTACATTTTGGTGAACCCAACATGAACATGCATATCTAACTTGGATTTTCTTGTTTTGTGCTTGTAAAGGAGCTCACTTAGAAGGGTCTAATGACTATATACTCTTCCGTTTCATACATAGATTAATTAGGGGGTCCAGTAATATGCTTGCATGCTCTCATTCTATGCATTTTGTTAGCTTGCTGTCCTAGCGTGCACTCTGCTCTGTCAGGGCGCACTTGGGACCCCTGGGAGCAGTTTTAGGAGTCTAGGAGCCACCAAAAATTCTTTCTATTGTTTCTAACTTACCAAATATGTCAAAAAATTACCAACTACATCATTTATGTAGTCTACACTATTTGAACACACTTGGTAGTATAGGTGTAAAAAAAAATTAGTTTTTGGGTCTCTATTAGGTACCATTTCCCTACAGTTTGCACCTGACCTCCCAACTGCATCCTAAAACTACCAACTATGCCCAACTAGGCCAAAACTATGTAATTGACATAGTATACACTATTTGGGTGCACTTAGGGGTGTTCTAAGCCATTTTGGCCTTCTAGGGTGCAATTTGCTCTATCAAAGCACACCCGGTTCACAGAAAACACACACATCAATTAGGATCTACATATAAGGTTTCCATTTGCTTCTAGAATATAAATTAGATGATTTTGTGTTACTAATGGTCTACTTGTAGCATGTGACAATTATGGGATGAAGACATGGTCATAACAAACTACTAATGCTTTCTTTGCAGGATGTTGTCAAAGACATTGTGTGTTTGTTAAAACCATGTGTGTGGATTTCCTAGATTAGATAACATGTCATTTGGTGCTTAAAATGAATTTTTTATTTTCTACCTAGTGTGTCTACAATGTTTAAATCCCTAGGAGTTACACTAGACATATCCTCTCCCCTTGTCATTCGTGGATCTTGGGTGTAAGATAAATCCATGTAACTTCTATAGGAGGCCTGCCTTGGACCAAGATACTTAATATTGGGTATGCCAAGGGATGACCTTAGAGTGATAATGGGCCAAAATCTAGGTCAACATTCCAACTTCTATATAAAACTTCATTATGGTGAAAGTTGTGTCGATAGTATTGCTGTGTGATAGCTCTCCTCCAGTACCCTTGTGGTGCATCAAACCCTAGTTCTCGAGGCTGGGAGACCTTCTACGAAAGTTTATCATTCACTTGCCAAATGGAATGCCCTTACTAAAAACTATGTTTTAGTGGCCAAAATCCTTTCTATCCACTAGCTCAAGGGGTCACCCATGCTCGTGAAGACATCCCACATTCTCATAGTCCTTAATAGAAGCAACAGTGCCTTGGGAAGTCATGCCCCTTAGGAAGCAGATCTTGGTAGCCCTGAGAAGTGAGTGCACTATAAGGGGGAGCCTGTAGTGCCAAGATCCTAGGTTCTCCACTCTAGATAAGATTGACTAAACTTTAGTTCAAGTAGGAATTCAATGGATATAGTCCTAAAAGCCTAGGTTGTGGTGTGTTTGTTCACTTTTAACAACAACTATTCTTGTCTTAATGTGTCTTGCATGTGTGTAAAACATAATCAAGATAATATCCAACATTCAAATTTACACCTTGAACCTTCTCCAAACATTACACATTGCCAAAAATTTTCAACCATTGTCCAAACTTTGCAAACTTTGGTTGAACACATTCAAACCTTGGAAAACATGGCAACTTGTGATCCTAAATGTTCTTGGAAAAACGTAGATTTCATTCTTGCATAAACTCCACTTGAATTAACCCTGGTATAGGCCTCATACTTGCATCATATAGACTTCATATCGCACCTTTTAGTCCTCATTTATTATCCATTACCTTTCATATTGCATCCATTTGGGTTTAGTTTACCTCCCTTAGTTTTTGCATTCCAATCTCAAAATCTGCCCTTTACATCCACCACCTTGCATATTTTCACACCCAATCCTCATATTAACCACTTTAACCATCATTCTAGGTGTCCTAAGAATGATATTGAGCATTCATATTGGTCTTAACACTGTCCCCCACTATTTACCTCTCTGTGACATCAATCTTGAAATCATAGCTCCCAGGATTGCCTTAGTTTTAGCCCAATTTACCAATCGCATCCTAAAATTACCAACTACATCCAAAAATTACCAACTAGATCATTAACACATTCTATACTATTTGGGTGCACTTGGTGGTCCTTAGACCCAGTTTGGGATTCTAGATAACATTTTGGGGCTTCAACTGTGTCTTTAAGTACCTGGATAACTCCCATTGCATTAGCAGGCCCAGATTTGCATCCTGCACCTCCTAGTCTTCATTACCTTCACTTAGGACACCATTCCTTAGGTCATAACCTCTTTTTTGCATCTCCCAGTCCATCCTAACATCAACCCCAACATCTTAGCTTCCTGGCATATCACTTTGGTAACCATACCCTTCAAAATCAACAAACATTCTTCCTAGCCTACCAACTATGCCCAAAAACTAACAACTGCATCCAAAACTTACCAATTGAATAATTGACATAGTTTTCACTATTAGGGTGCACTTGGGCACCTGCATGACCATTTTGGGCCCCCAAACTGCACTTTAGGACCCAAAAACTGCATCTAGGAGCCTTTGTACCTCCTCATTCTGCACTTGACCCAAAATTGCATCTTGCACCCAAAGTCCCATTTTGCATCATAGGAATTGTCCATATTACATATCTGCTCAGCATCACCACCATTTTGAGTCCCCAAAACATCATTTTGAACCCCCGAGACCTTTGAATTTAGTCAAAACTCTAGACAAAGTATGAGTCTTAGAGTATCTGCTAGTGTTGACAGATAATGGATCTTGATTAGTCTTTTTATCTTTTCATCTTTTATCAATTTGATGTTTTCATCTTTTATCACTTTTTGGTCAAGATCCAAAGTCCTTTATCACAAGGTTAAACTCCTTGACAAACTACTTTCTAAAGATTTTACCTAAGTTCAAAACCTCACATATACCTCTATCATTAGCATAATCATATTTCTAAACATCATTTTGACTTATGCTAGTGTTATATCCCTTTCATCTTGCATTGATCAAAATCCTAACATCATTTTCATTACCAAACACTATCAAATTGTCCATCAACCAAATTGCCTTCTTGAGCATTTACCCTCATTTTTCATATCCCAAACGTCATTATGAACCCTAAAACACCATCCTTTGCATAATATACCTTGCATAAACCTACCTTTAGTGTCATTACCAAGTCCAAAACATAACCCAAACCTCCATTTTGCATACCTTCAAAATGGCTCCTTGCATTTGCATTTGCATTATATCCCTAGCACATTT
Organism: Cupressus sempervirens; assembly: GCA_028749045.1. NCBI lineage: Eukaryota > Viridiplantae > Streptophyta > Pinopsida > Cupressales > Cupressaceae > Cupressus > Cupressus sempervirens. The sequence goes on along the minus strand of CM053790.1, from coordinate 248,820,352 downwards.
GCACTTTGCATGTCAAAACCCTGATTCATTTAGCATTTCCTCAATTGAATAACATCCCCAAACATTTAAAAATCCAAAAAAAACTCATATCTTGCATACCCACATCTTAATTATCGAGTTTTGACCTCTTTTACCAACCACAACCCTATTTTACCAACTGCAATCCTGTTTTACCAATTGTACACTTCAAGTGCATAGTTGGTGTTTTTAGGATGCACTTGGTAGTTTTAGGGTGCATTTGGTAATTAGGTGTTTCATTCTAGGTTCCAAAACCCTAATCTACACTTCCACACCTTGCATTGCATTCCAAGACCTTAGGAAACACTCTAAACCACTCAAAAAACTCAAAATTTGCATTTTAGGCACCCTAGCACCTTTTTTTACCCATTGTATGCCTCTTACTTACCAACTGCCCACTTTTAGGCCCCCAACTATGTCATGAGTGCACTTGGTACTATCTGAGTGTAGTTGGTTGTTTAGGTGCGCAATTGGGAGGCAGAAAAGTCCATTTAGGTTTCCCTCCATTGCATCTACATTCTTAGGTATCATGCTAGCACTTACTAGGACACAATCAACCTAGAGACCAGAAGAACTTTATTAACCTTTATTTGCTAAGGCACAAGCACAACCAAAACCTTTTCCATGATAGAAGAAGAGGAAGAAAACCCAACAAACATTTGATGAAGACCAAATTGAGGCATCACAACCATTACTTGCAGACCCCTTGAACATGTATCCACAAGATCATCATAATCAAGCTATGACAAAAAAAACCATGAAAAATGCACCTACCATGAGGTTTCCTTCAAAAAATTCCACTACACATGGGATGGTTCATTGGAGTCCTAACTTTGAACCTATATTCATGCCGATACCACTAGGAGGAGGAAGTGTGCCAACCACACCCGAAGATGAGCAATCACATTCCTTCAAATTCAGCCAACCTAACACAAGTACCTTCTACCCTAACACATCAAACATACAAAAAGGTATTGTACACCTAAGTGATGAATTTGACACTAACTATGGCATCACTGATGAAGAAATGGCTAGGGCATGTCAATACAATTTTTTTGGAAAAACTTAAAAAATTTGGCAGCCCAAGAAATTGTCAAATTCAACCCAAATGTGGAAGGACCTAAGTCCAAACATCAAGCCAACACAACCATTGAAAGCATACAACCCATGATCAATTTGGACTTAGATAAGGGAAAAAAACCTTTGGAGTTTTCAAACACAATAATGGCACCTATAAGGTCCCATAAAGAATCAACCATCAAAATCCTCCAAAGTACATTTGAACACATCAATGTTAAACCCTTGTTTGAAAAAATACCACCAATTCCTAAACACCCCAAAAGGACATTAGGACTTGATTTTAGTCACATGAAGCAACAACAAGACACATCTAAAGGGACTTGTGCTCTAGGGATGCTAGACATACCTTCTTTGGAGGGAAATCAACAAAGTGCACCTTTGCTCCTAACCCTACCAAGTGGTATGACATCAAATGTTATGGAGCCTCCCTCAAGTACACTATGTGCAACATCAACTACAACAATCCCTATCAATGTGAAAAGGAAAAGCCTTATTGACATCACACCTATTCCCAAAAGGAATGCACCTCATTTTCAAGTCAATATGATGTCTCAAGCAAAAACCTCTAACACACAAAGGAGCCAAAGAAACAATACCAACATGACGATCACTTCTCAAGGACATAACCAACTACCCCAACAACATCAACTTGTGATAGTCCAAGGACCTAATATTTCCAACACACATCCAATGTATCAACAACAACATCAACCATGACAAAAACAACCTCAAGTGGTGCAAACATCTAGCATCCCTAATATGTAGTCCAACATAAACCCAGTTGACCTCCATGAAATGTATCAACAACAATTCCAACAATAACAAGCAATGTTTGCTAAAAAAAAAGAGAAACTCAAGCAACAATTGGAATACCAAAGATGCCTTGAGAAAAAAATCGCATATCAACAACATTTATTGCAACAACAACATGTGCCACAACAACCTCAACAAATACCTCTACAAAAACAAGCATGTACATGGTCTCACATACAACCAACATAGGTATCCCAATAGCAATTGCCACACATGGCACAACAACACATGGTACAATAGTCATAGTCAATCTAGTAACAAGTGCCACATCAAAAACCACAAAAATTACCCCAACAATAGGGACCTTTCTATCTTTGAGGTGCCAACATACCTCCACCACCTAGTGACACTTCACTAGACTCATCAGATACAAAAATGTCAGAGCCAAGTAGACATAGTTCTCGCCATAAAAAATGGTCTACTCACAAACACAAAAGACTTGAAGGAAAGACTATCACACAAAATCCCAATGAAGAGTTATTACAAAAATTCAAACAACTTTCCAAACAAGTCGAGGCTTGGGAGTCCAAAAGAAATAGGCTGTATATACAAAAAGGGACTTACATCCTAATCCATTTGATAAAAGTCTGGCTATGCCTCCATTCCGAAAACACTTTGAGGCTCCAAGGTTTGAAAAATACCAAGGAAAAGGCAACCCTATTGATCATATCAGAGAATTTTGTGCTTCATGTACCGAACTCAGTGATGAGCCCACTTACCTTATGAGATTGTTCCCTCGTTCTCTAGGTGGCCCTGCACTTGAATGGTACTCCAAAATTCTTGGTAATATCAAATCTTGGTCAGAGCTAGTAGACAAGTTCATCTCCCACTTTGCCTTCAACATTACAAATGAGGTGACACTTTTTGATTTGTACTCAACTAAACAAAAGGCAGGAGAACCATTCATCACATTCTTACTCCATTGGAGAAGCTTAGTTAGTCAATGCTCACTAGACATTCCTGAAGAACGAGAAGCAAACTTTTGCATTGAAAACTTAGTCTCAGACTTAATGTACAAACTCAAAATCAAGAGCCCAGACACTATTTCTAAACTGATGTAAAAGGGGGCTAGTATTAAAGATGCTCTTATCTATATGGGAATCCTCAAGATAAACAAAGAAAACAAAAACACCAACTCATCTAATGACAAGGCAAAAAATTTCTCCAAAAATAAGAACATGACTAATAATGGTATTGTGGATGCACAAACAATTAGCACATCACAACCTCAACTAACTTTGAAAGGTGCAAATCCTAAAAATTCACAAACTCCTAATCAAACATCAGCCCCACAATAGAAGACTAAGACTTCCACGTAAAAAAAACCTCAAGAAATCCTAGAACCAAAGATAGGAAATTCACACCATTGGGGATACCTCTTGAGATTGCATTACAACAGTTATTGAGTAATAACTTCTTACAGTTACCCCCAATCAAAGACAAACTATTAACCAAAGCAGATTGGTGGGATGACAACAAATATTGTGATTACCACTGCACCAAAGGATATAAGACCTCATCATGCTTCCAACTAAAGCATGAAATACAAGACCTCATTGATGATGGTGTAATCATATTTGATCCATCATTGTTAGCATCCAACTCTGATCACACTATTTTCAAAGATCCTAATATATGAAAATAGGATATGACTACACTGTCAATTGTTTTAATGAATTAGATTCCTACATATCCACATTCAATTTAAAGGCTAAAGACCCTTGTTGTGCTATCACTACATGCCATTGAAAGATCACCCTACCTAGAGCCCCATCTAGACCTACTACTTCTACTAGACCTGCACGCCCCTAGTAGACCTGCTACTCCTACTTCATCTTATTATTTCCTTGTTGAACAACTCGGCAAGACCCCTGCGTAAATATCCATCTTGGACCTACTATGTGCATCTCCCCAACACTAGAAGATCTTGGAGCAAGCCTTTAAAGAGTCAATAGTCTTAGATAACATGGGTGTTGCCCAGTTCCAAGCCATGGTTGGGAACCTATCTGCCTCATAGCATATCACCTTTCCCACTTGAGATATTCCTAAGGAAAAACCTAACCATAATGATCCCCTTCATCTTGAAGTCTTCATCCATAATTCCAAAGTTAGACATGTCTTAATAGATGGAGGAGCAGGACTGAACATTTGTACTCTTAAGGTTGTCAAAGGTTTGGGTTATTCTAAAGATGATGTGGATCCTTCTCGAAGAATCACAATAAAAGCTTATGATGATGGCGAATACTTCTCCAAGGGCATCATCACATTACCTATCAAAGTTGGCCTAGCTACTAAAGACACATTGTTCCATGTCCTAGATATCGAAAATGAACTACAACATGATACTAGGACACCCTTGGCTTCATGCTATGAAAGCAGTCCCTTCTACATATCATCAATGTCTGAAGTTTTCCTATGACAATGTGGAGGCTACCATCCTTGATGATCTAGATCCTTTCTAGTTTTGTGCTAATCTAAGAGATGCTATTGCATATAAAATCCCAACAAACAATGAAGTACAACCCACAAATTCCTCTAAGTATGTGGATGCTGATATACTCCTTAATAAGGCCAAGGAAAAGATGAAGATTAAAGACAATGGGTGTGGAGAGTACTTTATGTCTCAAGTCTCTCACATTAGGGAGTCACCACTTTCTCCCCTATCTTATGGTAAATCACAATTATTGCAAGACAAACACTTTGAGATTAATACACAAGATTCCACTCCTATCAATGAGAATACTTTTTTTTGTATGGAGAAAGCACAAGCAGGATAAGAACCCACTATGATATCTAGCAAGTATGGAGTTGGTTTTACTATCATGTAGAAACAAGGCTATGATGGCTATAGTGGTCTTGGATCTTAGAAAAAAGGTATAATTGAACCCATCGCTACAAAAGAATGACCTCCTAGTTTGGGGCTTGGATTTAAACCATTGCAAATAGGTCCTCCTAGTACCACACTACCTAAGTGTAAGACTATGGATTTTTTGAACGATGAAAAGGAATATAAGGATATCCTAGTTGAAACCAATAATCCTCTAGCTTTTGAGCATAACCCCAATGATACAACAGAATCTAATGCACATATCCATATCTTTCACCAAAGCCCATTCAACACTAATGATGACATCCCCTCAAGTTATCCTGAACTATTGGATTGAGACCAATGTGGACCACCAATGATTTGACAATAAAGACACTCTGATAATATACTTTAAAATCTATGAAGGCATTATGATTGGCAATCATAAAGATAACACATTGGCACATTTTGGGGAGCCAACTCCACCTTCTAGTTACAAAGAAAAAAGAGGAAAAAAAAAAGAGCATAAGTCTCTTGGTGAAAACCAAAAGGCACCATTAGACCATAAAAAATCAAAAGCTAAGAAGCTCCCAAGGATACAAGATGAAAAATGTGATGCCATGAATATCAGTGTTCTAGTGTTCAACATGCCATAAAGTCTTCTGGAGCTCTCTTGATCAGCATTCATGTGGAAGGTCATTGGTCTCAACCCTCCCAACCCTCCCTTATATCTAGTTGTTTATCCCCAAATCCAATTACCTAATTTTCCCGACACCCAAGATCAAATATTTATCCCACAAGCCTTTGCATATGTCATCATTAGTGATATCCCACATGACATATTTTTTGACCCAATTATCCTCAGATGCCTTGATTCCCTAGAGGCAGACACTGTCTTACATACGGTACAAGATGGTATATTTCGAGGCCTTTCCAGTGGTTTGATTTTAGCTACAGACTTGGAAAAAATATTGCGTAGTTATGGTCAGTCATGGACCCTGAGATTATTAGCTAGTAACACAAATAACATCTTTCTTCTCAACATTTGTCAGCAATGTTCTTGATTTTGTCTAAAAATCCTGAAATTTTTTTTAAAAAAATAGCAAAACGTCCTTAAAAAGGAAAAGAAAAAAGTGAAAAAAGTCATGAAAAAATGGATGCCTTGATAAAAACTTGGCAAATAGACATCTTGGCACAAAAATTTGAGTGAAGAGAAAAAATCCATCCATAAGTGAAAACCTAGCAAATAGGTGCTTTGGACAAGTACCATGGTGAAAACCTAGCAAATAGGCACCATGTGTAATCAATTGTTGCTCCTTCATCTATCAGGATTCCATTTGGTCTTTTCCCCCTCTATTATTCCTTGATCATATCTTTCCTATTGGAAGACATCCTTGGCTCCTTGAACATGGCTCATGAACTAGTTGACATCCATTGTTATCCTACTTAACGTATCACCAGTTTGCACACACTCTGTCATTGACCTTTGTACATAGTTTGCATCATGTCTGGGGGCATATCACCTACATAGTGCATGAGTTTGAATTTGAATTGGGGGCATATCCCTATGCACTTGTTATCCATTGGACCTATTGCATAAAGTATTAGCACTAACACTTGTATATGCTTATACTATCCTAAAAAAATCTTACAAAATTCAAATATGATCTTGAAAAAATCCTAAAAATCATAAAATGTCCTAAAAAAATCTATAAAAATCATAAGATCTTCTGAAAAAAAATCACTAAAAATCATAAAATGATTCTGAAAAAAATCCCTAAACATCATAAAACATCTTGAAAAAAGCACTAAAAATTGTAAAATGTCCTAAAGAAATCACTCACACAAAAACATCAAATATCCTCAAAACCCCTAAAAATCACAAAACCCATCAAAAATATGCAATAAACCTTGTAAATATTCACTGTAGATAACCACCCCTTTGCGTGCACACTTGCATTTTTCAGACTAAATCTTAAAGTACTACACTTCAATGACAGTCACAATATCTGAGCAATGGGAACCAACAATCAATCCAACATATCACTACAAACCTCTCAACTTAATCCATAAATAGAGCTATCACCTCATCAACATGTAAAACAATACCTACACACCTTCAAACATTAAATATAAAGTAATAATGGACAAGTATGGCTATTGGCTCATGTTTTTTAGTGAGTGATTTTTTTTTTCTTTGTTTTATTTTTGATCATGTTCCTATGCCACTCGATGATATAGCCTAATCTATGAGAGTGGCCGACATGGTTCATTGTCATATTTTTCTATTTTTGTCTATTACAATGTACCTTTGAGAATTTGGGGCATTTACATATGCCTCAAGAAGGACAAGGTCATTTTCTATCTACATCATGCTTATTCATGCAAAAGGCTTGCATTTGTGCTCTAGCTCTTTATGCCATGATGCATTGCAATCTATTTTCCATATCAAAATAAAGCTCCATTTGACATATAGTGCACTTTCTACAAGAAAAATCTCATCTCATCTCCTCAATATTATATCATTTATCTCTTTATCCATCACCATGATCATGTCTTCCGATTCACCAAATCATCTTCATCTTGCATTCATGCATCCTTGCATCATCCTACTCTGTCTATCAACCTTTTGTGGCTTTCCACCTAGTTCAACCTTAGTCTGACATTTTTCTCACCATCTTTGACCACATCTAACCATGTTTGATGATTTCACTCATGTTAGGATATCCTTCCATCATTTTGGGCATGCACACACAGTTTTGGGTCATTCTGAGTCCAATCAGGCTGATTCTGGCCCCAAGAGCCTTCTAGGGCACATTTCGCACTTTTTGAGTTCCCTTGGGCTTCCCAAGTGCATCATGGGTGCACTCAGTACTATCATGATGAACTTGGGCATATCCAAGATGCACTTGGATGAGTTTTGAGCGCAGTTGGGGACCTAGGACACCCAAAACTACTCCCATAGCCCCTATGTTGCACTCCGGAGGCCATAACTTTTGCAGTTCAACTTTGATTTATGAACCATCAGTTGTATTGGACTCATATATTTCTTGTGAACATAATGAGCTATGATTTACATTATTTGGTCACCATATTTAGTGGTCATCCTTAAAACTACTCTTGGGCTCCTGATTGACCCTCATTAGGTTGATTTTGGCCCTGAAGCCTTCTAGGGTACATTGTGCACTTTCAAAGCACACTGAGGCTTCACAAGCATGTCATGGGTGCACTTGGTACTGTCATGATGCACTTGGGCTTACCAAGTGCATCCTAGATGCACTTGGATGATTTTTGGGCACAGTTGGGGACCTAGGATATGCAAAACTACTCCTATAGCCCCTATGTCACACTTTGGAGGCCATAACTTTTGTAGTTCAACTCTAATTTATGAACCATAAGTTGCATTGGAGTCATATCTTTCTTGTGAAAAAAATCAGCTATCATTTTCATTATTTTGTCATTATCTTGATTTATAAGCCAAGACATTACTCTTGGGCTCCTGATTGCCCCCTGTCATGTTGATTTTGGCCCCAAGAGCCTTCTCGAGCACATCATGCACATTTTAATCACACTTGGGCTTCCCAAGTGTGTCATGGGTGCACTTGGTACTATCGTGATGCACTTGGACTTACCAAGTGTGTCTAGGATGAACTTGGTTGAGTTTTGGGTGCACTTGAGGCAATAGGATGCCCAAAACTACTCCCAGAGCCCCTATGTTGCACTCCAGAGCCCATAACTTTTGCATTTTAACTTGGATTTGAAATCCATTAGTTGTGTTGGATTTGTATCTTCATTTTGGACAAAAAGGATTATAATTTTCATTATTTTATGTCTTTATTGAGTGGTAACCCATGCAATTACTCTTGGGCTCCTGATTGACCCTGTTCTGCACTCTAGACCTCATAACTTTCACATTTTAGCTCTGATTTGCAATCTGTCAATTGCTATGGTTTTGTCTTCTTGTTATCAAAAAATTGACTTATCATATGCTTATATTAGTTAATTTATCAAGGGGGAACCCATATATATCATCCCTACTGGGGCATGTTATGGCTTTCTCATTAGTTATTCTTTGACTTAACGCTCTAAATCACATTGTATCAAAGAGGAGCAAAATGTAGATGCTAAAAAATGGTTCACATCTACAATTCAATCACTTCTTCATACTAATTTTTCCCATTTTCTCATTCTACTAACTTTGATATTTTGGCCGAAATCGATCATATTTTATCATTTGTATCCTTTTTCACGTCAATTTCATGTCATTTCAAAATCATTTCATATCAACTTAAAACCATTTCATATCAACTCAAAATCACCCCAAATCAACTCAAAATCGCTCAAAATCAGTACTAATAAACCCAAAACATATAAAACATCTAAAGCAAGTCATCATCTATCCAATCCTAGGCATTTTTGTGGCTTTTAGTGCCTTGAAAACCTATCAACCTATCAATCTTATCAATTTGACCTTAGTACTGTAGCGGCTCTTAGTGCTAGGTGAAACTATCATTTATGTCATCTGATCTTTGACATTGTTGAGGCTTTCAATGTTGAATCATGGCATTATCAACCATTTTAATAATATTGACATTGTCCGTCAATGTTATTATGATCAACCTTATCAATCAACCTCGATCCTGTAGCATTTGCAATGTCAGTTAAATGTTACATATCAATCAATTCATGTCATGTTTCCTTGGCATGTTATCAAATTCAATCAATAAATCTAACCATGGCTTTGGTCTACTTGTCATCATCTCATTTGATCTATATCATCATCACATTTTAATCAAAGGCTACTGTGGCATTTATTTAATCAATTTTGGCCAATCATCTACTAATTTTCCCTATAGGATTAAATAACCCATAATTTAATGCTATTATTCTTACTAATTATTCTTACTAATTATCATCCTCAATTAATTAATTGATTCCTTATCCACAAACCATGGAAATTCTTAATTTCCTAAGTTCCACTTTCCATCATTAATTCCATTTTTTTACTAATTCTTATTTTGTGGAATAAAAGGATTTTTAATTCAAATATTCCATAAAATATTGCATCATAGTGACACTTGGATATGACACCTTGTGGATTCTCCTTTGACACTTGGATAAGATATGTCATAATCAAATATTCTTTTTCTCTTACACATGTCCATATTTGGCTTATTTGTTATAGATTCTTGGCTTTAAGTGGGCTTGAGGTGTTTTATGACGTGTCAAATTCTCTTCCACATTTAGTCAGGTTTGACTTCCATGCGTCATAGAATCTTATACTTGGCATCTTTTGTCATATGCATCATGGATTCTCAAAGGAATCTCTTGCCACATTGCATATCTATGGGTGAAAAATCTAATTCTCTCACCTTGAGTGTTGACTATAAAATGGATACTCTTTCTCTCATTTCCAATCCTTAGATCCTTAGGTCCTAATTCTTGAGTCTTTGAGTCCCTAGCTTCTTTTCATTTTGCATTCTTGCTCTCACACTAAAATCACACTTCTAGTATTCTCATGGCATTATCCCTATCATAGACTTTGCTTCAATATTGCATGCACTATAGGAAAGTTGGAGCTACATCATTTGGAGAAGAAAGAAGGACATGGGAGCTACAAATGAAAGAGGGGGTTTCTAACCTTGTGTTTGATTCTTTTGATTAGTTTGGCTTTCATGGTAGACTAGTGGGTGCTAATGTATGTTGATTGAGTTTGTGATTTTCTCATAGTATGTTATGAATTTAGCCCATTTTCTAGGTGCTACACAACCAATTTTAGGTTCACTTAGCATCCATTAACATTCCATTTATTTAACATCCATTACAAGCTTGACATCAACTACCTAGTCTGTTAGCTTGGCATCTTCTAGCATTTTACTCGACACACATAGGAAATATTTCATGCTCAATAGCAACATGAAAAACTTAAAGATTATTCTTGAATTCCTAATAACATCTTCCATCTTTATTCATGCTAATGTTAATCTTTTCAGCACTAAATTCTTTGAAACTGATGTATAATATAACATTTAATTATATGTCCCACATACCTCTTGATTGCTTAGTTCAATGAGGTGTGATCACCTAACACACTAGGTGAAGTGATCCCTTCTCTATTTGATGTTTTTCAATCATATTTCTTTTTCCATGTCCTTTTCATTTCATTTTTGATATTTTCAACATCTGCCTTGCCTTTTCCTTTATCAAACTCACAACTTGGTGCCTTTAACCTTGTTGGGAAATACCTACTAATGTGTTTAGTCTTCAAACAGCTAAAACATGTGATTTGAATTAACCATCTCTTGTAGTCACCTCTAATGTGTTTCCTAATATAGTTCTCAAGAACATGTCCATATTCTTGACAAAAATGACAGTTATATCTTGTATTATATCCTAGTTATAAGAGTTGCCATTGTTCCTTACCTTTTTTTACCTATTTGATAACCACATGGGTTTGGATTTGCAATCAAAATTTTTATGTCCACACTTCTAATAGCTATAACAATATCCTTCAAATATTTGTGTGTGCATGGTCTTGGTTCTACATTCATATGCTTGATGACCTTGTTTGTTGTACTTATCATAGTGAACCATGCTCTTATGATTGACATTCTAATTTTTAGTTTTGCTCCTACACACATTAGAAGTATGTCCTTTCTTACCATATTTATGAAAAGTAGGTTTGGAATTATTATCTTTGTTGTTCCTTTCTTTTTCACTTTTGGATGACTCTCCTTCTTCAATGCTTGCGTAACACAGTCTAGATGTACCATTATTGGATCTAGGGGATCTCAATAATTACTCAAAGCATTTGATGGCTTCATTTGGTTTGTTGAAACTTTTAGCAAACTCATTTTCTATTTTTAGGTCACTTTGCAATTTCTCATTCTACAACTTCAATGTAGTTATCTCAATGTCTTTGATATTCAATTCATAATTCACATTCATCATTTGACTTAGAGTACCCAATTGCATGTTGGAAATCTTGGTTAGCTCTATTGACTTCTCTTCTAGTGTATTGGTCAAAACTCTTTTTTATTCTTCAATCATAGCTTTGTCTTTCATGGCATTCTTCTTCTATTCAATCACCTCACATAGAAGTATGGCTTGTCATTCTTGCTCTAACTTGAGATTTCTGATTTCCTCAGCTAGGGCTCTATTCTTTTCCATTAGATCTGCAACTGTTGCATCAAATTCATTGGATTCTCCATCTACAAATATCTTAGTAGTGTCTATCTCTTTATATTGTGTGTCATTCTCTACAATAGAAATTTCCTTTCTTCTCTTCAAGGATTTCTTTAGTTCTTCTCTTGCTTCATTTAGTTGATGTAGAATGAGATATATTTCAATCCTAATTCTCAATAGTTTTTGCCAACTTGTAATTTCAAGATCTTTCCTCAAAGCTACAAATCTTATCTTTTAGAGAACAAGGCTCTAATACCAATTGTTGGAATTACAATAGGAAAGGTAAACTTCTAAGTGGGGGGTGAATCAACAGTTTAAAATTGGATTCATAAAAATTTCACCACACATCAATCTCATACATTCAATGTGTAAACTAAAATAACATGTAAAGAATGTACACCTAAATCATGTAAGCAAGTAAACACACACACGTATAACACTAGATATGATTACCCAAAAACCCTCCAAGTGAGAAGGTAAAACTAGGGTGGGGATGACACCCAGAAATATTTACTATTGCAGTAATAAAGTGTATCCAATGAAGGTTAGAATGTTTTGATTATGAAACATGATCTACCCTATGAAAGGTTTTCCTTGTTAAAGGCTTACAAAGACTGTTAGGTCTCACCCTATTAAAGGATTTCAACATTCTATTATAAGTGTGCCTTGCTAAAGGACTTTAACTCACAATTAAGGAAGAACCCTATTAAAGGATTTCAATACATCCTATTAGGACTACTCTTTTAAGAGATTTTGACTAAAATCACCTGTTAAAATGTCTCAACATTGATCCTTCAGTTAGCAAATGATTGCCTAATAATAGATCACCTCTAAACTGACGTCTTCTTGATCCTTCTTGATCAAATGTCTCTTTGTTGTATACTCTTCTCTTTCCTCTATTCTACTCTAACTCATTCTGCAATGTAATCTCACTTTATAACTCCTTAGCCACCATGAATGATCTATTTACACATGCAAACTTCTATATACTCTACTTCAACACCTTACACATCTGCTAGAGAGTTTAGGGTTTTTCCTCCTTGAGAAGACTTTGGTGACTTAGGGTTAGATATGAATGTAAAATTTAGATTCATCCATTTTTCCACTTAATCCTTACCATTTTTTTATTGGATCCATGTAATTTCATTTTGGGAATCCAACTTAAGATTCATCCTTATCTCAAAAATATCGTAATTCATTCTTAGGTTGGCTCAAAAATGGTTTGCATAGTTGTTTGTGCCATTACAAACAAACATGTCAAAACTATCTTACTCAACACTTGAAGTCTCTAATGCTTGGCATATACTAATCTTTCTACTATAACTTAACATTTGTATTACTTGACAACCATTGTTTACTTGGATCCTATGTCACTTGGCATACACTATCTGCTCAACACTTGAGTGACTTGGCACATAAGTGGTTTGACACTCATTGTGGGCTCGACATGCTCTAATATATATGTTGTGGTCAACATGTACTACTTGTTTGACATGAACTAAGTAACTTAAGTGTGTTGATACTCACTTGTCAAAACCAATCTAAGATGAACACCCTCCCAAACTTTTCCAAATCATGCCAAGAAGAAATACTATCATCAAGGAGTCTTCTAAACCAATCTCTAGCATATTCAATAAGTGATACACAAATAACTTCATAACAATGTCTTTAGATTCTACTTCATAATCATTCAACATGTTTGCAAAACTTCTAAGATGTTACTCCCCATGCATTACTTTACTCCTAGTAAGCTTGGTTACCTTGTCTCCTAATTAATTTGGGATTGGATTGTGGTACCTAGGGATGCCTATAATGCATATCCATTTATATAATTCCAAATAACCATATATCTTTTGAAAACCAGCCCCCCACTACCATTTGGAACAACATTTGTAGATATATTCGCATATTAGCACTTGCTAGTTGTCCAAATGTAACATTACTAGTCCCAGTAGAAGATATCATAGCATTTTCCTGAGAATTTCCCATATTTATAGTTTTAGGACTATCAATGAGACCACAAGACATACCTTGAGAAGATAGGATGTGACCAACACCAAGGCATGAGGTATATTTAAGGAATTGAATCTTCCTTCTCATTTTTGTAGTTTGTGCTTCATTTTCAACTTTCTCCAAGTCTTTAGCAAGATCCTTATATTCCTTCCTAGTTGTCTCTAGATCTATGTCATTTTTTGACATAGTAAGAATGTCTATAGGGATTATTTGTAGGTATATTTATGTGAATAATAGTTGTCTTCTCCATGCCTTAGTCTATAACCTTAATTATAGGATTGAAGGTACTCACAATAACCTTGGCCTTCTCAATAAGCTCATATCAATGAATCTCACTAATGACTGGTCCTTCTTTTGCATACTCAAACTTATCATCTAAAACTCATTCTCTTACCATACATTCAGATCTTAAATTTCCTATATCCATAAAAACATCTACATGTAAAGATATGGGTCTTTCTTATAATTTCTTGTTTTTCTCTTTCAACAAAGATATTCTTCTTAGCAAGTTATCTCTCTCCATGTGGGTATTCATGGTTTCCAATTCTTTATCTTTCCCAAATGCTTGTGCTTGGAATCTTCTTCAATAGCTTTCCTCCTAGGTGTTTCTAACTCAACATATAAGTCATTAGTGTTTATTGTGGTTTCATCAGATCAAGTATTTTCACTAAGATCTATAAGGTTTGTTTTAATGAATGGAATATGCCCTAGTTATGACAACTATATATTTGCTAAATTTCTATGCTGCCTAATTTTATTGAGTCATTAGCACATATCTAATGCATCCAATGGATAAGATACCTTCATATTTGAATATTCTATCTTCTTGTAAAAGGAGTATTGAAAAGGCCTTCTAAAATCTCAATATTCTTAGGCCTAGAACTCATTGAGGAAAATCCCTTTTCTTCTATAGTTTGGGGCTACAAGTTAATCCTTGTATAATTCCTATCTTTCCAATTTTGAGCATGGCTAGGCTCCCCTTTCTTCTAATGCTAGTTGTTCTTTTTGTTTCTTGGGGTTAACTTTGTTTTTAGTGGGACATCAAGATGTAGCCTTGTATAGGCCCTTGCATTATTTCTTCAATCGGCCATTTATATATTTATAAATATAAACTTAAACACTAGTTTAAGAAACCTTGACCAAGTTGCCACGCACTAAGGGAATAAGATTTTCTTAGTGAAAAACCTTAATAATCTATAATAGGCCACACTAATCAAAGCATAGTGTGTATTCTAATCTTGTGAAGAACATGGAGACTTAACTGGCTCACTTAACACATAAAATAACATAAACTATTCTAGGGAATGTACCTAAGACATCAACCGAGAATTTGTTTCAACTCTATGATACAAGCATGGAATTTAATTTGAAATTTATAGTATATTCTTAGACACAACCTACATAGCATGTCCCTAGTAGATTTATCATTTTTTTGGCTCCATATTTGAAAGGGTTTAAAATACCTTTTTGGAAAGTGGAAAATACCTAGGAATTAGCTACAAACCATGATAAGTGTCTCCAATCAAGCCACCGTGACTAACTAATAAGACATTTTGAGTCTTCTTCCCTTTGAATTTTGTAAGATTCAAGTGAGTGTACCTTGTAATTAATCACCACTTCCCTTTACAATAGTATTTAACATTAATCCCCATTAAGCACAAAATAGCTCTCAATTCTTCTAAAGAGACAACAAAAGGAATGCAATACAATTAACCCTACATATCCTAAAGCTTTCTAAATAAAGTATAGGCTAACCATTTTAGATCTACAACATAACATGAAATATTAAATATTTTGTTTAATTAATTTTGACACTATGTAGGTCTATCAATTTCCTCATAATCATGACATGATTATTGCTTTATTCATTGGGTTATTTGCTCATACAATGACACTACAACTTCAGATCTCCTTCTTCCCTTTTTGAAAAAGATCAATACATAATCCAAATCTCATACTTATCAGAATCTTCACATGAATCCTTTTGATTCTCTCAAATCACATTAAGAATTTACTTAATCAATTTGATTATCAACAAAATATGAAATGGGATGTAATTCTAAATGAACAACAACTAAAATTCAACATACTTGCCATTGAATCACATAAAATTAAAGAAAACATGAGAAGGTATGAGATCCAAATTGAGCCATTCATAATACTTCTTAATTTGTATTAATTTTCTTGAGATCATATAATTGGAGTGTCAGATCTTGTGAAATAAAAAAAACTCAAGATAGACTTAGAAAACTAAAACTTTATTTTCCTTTCTTATGAGAAAAATAAAAGTTACAATATTAGCATGAATGTTGATGGTATTCCTTTAGGGGAGTATCCTAAGAATTTCTAGAACATTTGGGAGATTGACATGTTGCATTCATGACTATGGATGTCATTGATGTCAACATAGTATTATTTTTGTAAAGACCAGTAGAATAGTAGATAGAGAATTAGGTCATACATATTGTGTATTAATGATGAGGTTAGGTGTAGTTGAGGATATGTTTTATAGTATCCTAATGACATGGAAAAGTATGCATATAGAAAGTCAAAGACATGTGAAAGTTATTTGTGATTTATAGAAGATAATGTGTAGACAAAGTACCTGAGAAGTGGTTTTTGGTGTTCCGATTGTATCTACTAATAGGGACAAAATCATGATGACAAAAATTAGATAGTGATAGTAGACAACATAATGATGACATCTATGAGTGTGTGATTTTTTATTTTTCACATGTGAAAAGTTGTAATTACTATAAGGTGATGGTGTCTTGTAATTGTAAAAAAGATGTAATGAATTGTATTATCTTAATGAGGTCCTATTGTAATTAATTGAGAAAAACTCAAGGCTATATCAATGAATTATTTTGAAGACATAGATAAAGGAAGGTTATTTATCTTGTGATGAAGTGTGTAATGTGTGTAAGTGTGAATTGTGAAAGTAATTTGTGAAGTTGGTAAATGTAACTAAACAATCAAAGGGATTAGTGTGATGCGAAGTTGAAGATATGATATTGAGATCTAAGAAATATTTGGTGTGGTATTGGACCAATAAGAGAACACAACAAGAGTACAAGTTTTTGAAATCTATTTTATTTTTATTATCCTAAAAGGAATAATATAGAGACTAGTTGAAAAATGAGTTTTCTGGTCATACCCTTGAAGCTATTTGGACAATGGGTCCGCCTACGTTCTACAACTCCTAACAAGATTGGCACAACTCCTAATAGGGTTGGAATTTTTGGAAATATTATGACATGATAAGTTACTCAGAGGGGAGGGGTGAATCAGTAACTTATAAAATTTAATCCTTCATGTGAATTTTGATCTAATTGCATGCATGAGAAACTAAAAACATTAAAGCATACATAACACTTTAGACACACAATTTGGTGACCCAGAAACCTTCCAAATAGAAAGTAAAATTGGGGTGGGGATGATACCCATAAGCTTTAGTACTGTAATATAAAGTTGGCTTGTTAAGGCTTAGAATGATCACTTCTAATGACTTTCCATGTTAGGAGCAATAAGGACTACTAGGTCCACCTTGCAAAAATGATTTACAAACATATAATGAAGTATGCACTCAGTAAAGAGATTTACAAAAGATTGTTAGGTCTATCTTGTTAAAGGATTTGATTGATCCACCTGTTAGGATGAAGCATTAGTTAATCTATGATCTACAACATGGTTTGCTAAATAATATTCATTTGAGTGTATAAATCACCTTGCTGTGATAGATAAATCTTTGTTACTCCTTATACTGTTGTCATTACTTCACTCTTATACTAATAGATAATTCACTCTTCTTCTTCTCTGATTATTACATTACTTCCATGCCATGTCATGTCATGTATTGGATGTGACACAATACATTACATATATACCAATTCAATTTACTAATTACAAAGTCAGACACAATACAAGTTTACATAAATATTACAAAGTTGGTCAAAGTGTAGAAACTCAAGTTTTGAAGACTGACTCAGTGAGGTTCTGATATTTGACATCCACTATAAATGTTCAACATTATCATTCACTTAGTAAATGTAGAAGCTTGTCCATATTGATCAATTCCAAGTAGTCTTGAACTCGATCTACACTAGTGACTCGATGAATACTATGAAACTCAACATATAAACTAAATCACTCGATTCACACTGCATAACTCAGTCAATGCTATCACTATGAGATCAATATAAACTAAGTCACTTGGTTAACACTAAGTAGCTTAGTTAACACTAGACTTATATCACATCAAATACAAACTTTATAAGAACTACACAACTTAGTTTGCATTGATAAACTCAGCATACATTGAGATGCTCAGTTTATACTACTCATCAATAAATTTTCTCAGTGCACACTAAAATCTATCCAAGAGATTTGGTAGCAACTATAGAACTCAGTAGCAACTAAAATTCTTTGTTAACACTATTAACTTCTCGGTAGATACTTACAATCTGAATAAGTGTATATCACTAATAACAAACATGATTGGAATGTCAATAGGAATATCTTAACAAGGATTCAAAATACCCTAACAAGGACTGATATGTACTAAACATATTACATTGGCTCCTAATAGAGTCCATCCTCTTACATGGAACTTGTATATTAGTACATCATTTTGTGGGTATAATCACCGCTAGGGTTTTCCCTTTGATCAAGAGTTTCCCTAGTTAACATAACTAGTGTTATTGTGTACATTTATTTTCTTATGGTTGATGAGTATATTGATTACATGTTTAAGACTTAATAAGGTTGACCAAATTTATATTGATATGTTAAATGATTCACCATACTCCCCCCCCAGTTATCTTGGTGGACTCTACTTTCTAAGAATAACACTACACATTATTTGGAACAACTAAAAACATGAAATAATATTTGTTCTCTCAAAAGTCAAACCCCTTTTACAAGCCTTGGGAAATACCTTTATAAGAAGGGATTGCAAAAAGATTTAGGTGGGAAAGGAAGAGACACATGTAACATTTTCATTTGACAACCATTACTTGTTACATATAAGAAAAAATAACAAGAAACAATATTGGAGAGTTTCAAAATGAACAACTGGTAGCCTATGTGTTTAGGATGAGCTCTCTATTTGTAATGTAAGGGTATCCATAATAGGTAAACCACAAAATTAAGATACTCTATTCTAATGACTATCCTCCCTCTATTTTCTCTTCACATTTTTCCAATTCTTCTTAGTCACTATCTCTATTAGGTAAGGCCTTGTGTTCTATTATTCTTCACATTTTTCCAATTCTTCTTAGCCACTATCTCTATTAGGTAAGGCCTTGTGTTCTATTATGACCTCCCAAATAGTGATATATGTGTCTACATCTAGCCATGTAGCACCCCTAACTACATTCAATTCATTCATGCTCTTGGTCCATCTGGATTCTATTATAGATTTTGTATCAGTAACCACCTTACTCATGTCCATTTATATTTTATATAGAGTGTCAATAACTTTATAGAAAACTGACACATCTGCATCTCTATTCAAATAATCAATAACACTTTCTTTATTTAGAATATTCTCAAAATATGTGGACCATTCATTCCAATTCCTTAAATTTCCTTGACTATCAACAATAGAAGGTATGCAACCATGTGCACCATCAACAATAGTCTTAATTTTATTTTGTATCAACTGTACCTTACCAATGAAAAATCTATATAAATCCTTGACTTTGCCAAGCATTTTTTCTAGTAGGAATAATGTTTTCTTTTGGAAATTCCTTCTTTTGATTCATTATTGGAATTAGCTTATTAAAAAAATCATTATATAGACCCCAATTTTTAAACAAAGGATTTAATAAGGAAAGAGCCTCAAAACATTGGTTCTATGCACCACAAAGAAATGAAAATGCTATGAAAACTTTGAGAAATGTTATTCAATATATTTATTTTTTTCTATAAAATGTCCTTCATTGCATTTACTTCTACATCTCTTCCTGAGTCCTTTCCATCAACATCCATACTCACTTGTTACTCCATCACCTCAATAGGATTTGATCCTTCTCCTTTTGTCTAAACTTCTTTATCATTGACCTTAGTTACAAGCCTAGTAATGTTAAAACTACAATTGAAACAATTTTTGTATTGTCACTAATGTCAAACCTACTAATGAGACATGTTTCTATTTGATTTAAATTTCATATCTATTTGATTGATGAAGATGATTTGAGAGATTTCTCATAACAAAAGAACCTAGAGGAAAGGTTTGGTTATGAAAATTAAGCTACAATGAAAATTAGATTAGTTAGACTTTGACAAGACAAAGTGATTGTTTAAATCATGTTGATGTTCAAATCTTCATAGCACAAGTAATTATAGATCACTTATGTTAAGCTTGACTAAGAAATAGAGTAAAAGATCAAGGAACTTTGAAGTTCATGCTAAGTGATGCTGGTATTAACTGAGCTCCAGTAAAAGCTAAGTAAAACTTAGTATTGATTGAGCATTAGTATCGACTAAGAATCCTTATAGCGACTGAGAAATTTAATGATGCCTAAGTGTCAGAACTTAGTAATGGTTGAGCAACAGTATTTTGAATGCGTATGAGAAATCTATAGAATTTGATGATGAACAAATTCATATATCCTTGGATATTTTGCATGCAAATTACCTATTACAAGGAAGAAAGAAAGATAGAGGGAGAGAAGGGTTTGCTCAATAAAAATGAAGATTGAATTTACTTGTCCAAAACATAATGAATGAATGTAAAATTGGTCAATCCTTATGAAGGAGATCAAAACCCGAAAATGGAAACCCTAAGAGGTAAATGATATTTAATAATTACTAATTAATTATTAAATGGAAATGCAAGGTGCATAAGGTGAAATCTGAAGAAGGGAGAAAAGATAATTTAATAAATTAAATCAAATTAACCTTTTTCTCTAACACCCCCCTTAAGATGAGCAACATTGTAGTTACAAAAAATGCAAGGAAACTACAATGCTGAAAGAAAATTTGGGTCTTGACGAAAAGGCCTGATGAGGTATCCAATCACATTAAAATCTCTATGAAACAAAGAAATAGAGAAAACCCAGTGGGAAAAACCATACTCCAAAAAGAGATAGAAAAGGATGTACAAATGAAATATCTCAAGCGAATCTCTCAAGACCATAGGTACAATGAAAGATCCCATGATAGAAGCTTGAGACTCCATAGCCCCCCTAGAATGAAAAAAATCCTATTTTGATGAACATGCGATTGTGGCTCCAATATAAAGGAAATAAAGGTAGTGGGCAAGGATGATAAAATCCATGTATGTAAGGTGCAACTAGAAGTCTTAGTTGATGCTCAAAGGAGAAAGGATGAAAATCATAAAATGGAATCTCCAATGGAGGTGGGATAATAGGTGTGATGAATCTATCATTAGAGAGAAGATGTGCGACCTCTGACATATCCTCAATAATTGTAGTAGGTGCCTCTATGGCTAGAGCTAAAATAGTAGGCAATGCTGAAGAGTAATCATGTGCAAGAGATGGAATATGAACAAGAGGTGGAGGTCTAGAAGTCACACCACTAGTCTTAGGAACAACACATAAGTTCAAGCAACCTCACTTCACCTCAATAGACTCTCATGAAGAAGAAGAGTGAGTCTCTGATAGTGGAAATGGTGGACCAAAATGTAAGAAGGAATATATGTGAGAAGCATGATCAATAATCCCTGTAGCAATAATATTTCCTATCTCACTATCTTTGATGTGCACTAAATCTTGTGCAAACTTAATTATCTTCTCTATCCTATTGTGTGTAATCTGATAGACAAAGATAAGGTTAGAGGAAAAAAATGAAACAAAAAATACATCATGAAATGTACCATCATCAATGTTAACAAAACCTTTCCCACATAAAATCATAATAGTGTTTTTCTCCATCAAAATGTGTGGAGTAGGAGAAACCTCTAAAGAAGAGAACAAATCTTGAGAAGATGCCATATGGTGTGAAGCACCTAAATCTAGTAATCATCTAGAAGAGGGTGGAGTTACAATTGCACATAGTGCATGACCCTTTCCTATATCTTTACCATCTAACTAAAATGATAATGATGAAGATGGTTTGTGAGAAGTAGAGGGAATATTGATGTTTCTCTTCTAAAGGAGAGCAATCAAATCTAAAACTTGTTTGGGATAGCTATCTAACCTCTTCTCATAGCAATGTGACTCATAATGATTAGGTTTATTACAATAAGCACACTTTGGTCTTTTTGTCTTTGGTTTACCCCCCTTAGGAGGAGGTGGCCCTGATGAACTGTGCATGCTAGAATTAATTTGAGACTATGTAGAATGAGATTTTTGTGTCTTTTCCTTCATCCCTAAAGATGGTCAAGCTACCAATGCATAAGTTTATAAGCCTATGAGAGAATCCAAATAAGAGAGCTTATCCTTCTCTCGAGTCAAAAGATCACAAAAAATGTCAAAGGTTGGCATGGTGAATCTATTACCCAAAGCATATTTGATGGAATAGAAGGTAGAAGCAAAAATCTGAAAGTTTCCATGAAACTTAAAAAGAATCAGGTAGATGCACTCAGTGTTAGTCTTGGTTTATGCACAACCCTACAATAAAGATCTCTATTGTTTGAACCTCATCAAGAAGTCCTCAATCGAAGAAAAATAATCTAGTATAAGAGAGGTAAGCTCTACCTCAATTTGGAGTACTATGAACTCATTGATGGTACCAAACAATTCATTGAACTTGTCCCACATTTCTTGAGGAATGGAACACTCATCAAGATGAAACTATAAACTGTCAGATACCAGTAAAGAAATCAACCCCATTGCCTCATCCATCTTGTTCATGTGCTACAAATTCTAATATTGACTCTAAAATATTGGTTGCATTGTATCTAAACAAGACCAGAACCCTTTTGACTGGAGAAGTCATGTCATCAAGGTCTTCCTTGTGTGATAGTTATGAGGGGTCAAAAGTTCTAGACAAGAAGAGATCTCAACCATTATTTTAGAAGGTGTTGGATTGTGTTTGAAAAAAGTTTTGGTTTACTGATGTAAATAACATAAATAATAATACAAAATACCCTTCACAATACAAAAAAATGAACCCCAACTACTAGAAGGAATGCATAAATAAGAAGAGAGAAAAAAGACTTCAGTTTAGAATCACATGTACCTTTGAGGAATACTAATGAAAAATAGTGGAGAATATGAATAGGACTCAATGAGATATTTCTGGCACTTTTTCCAAATAAAAAAATGGAGCTATAACAAAAAAGTTATGCCTGCTAGAAGATGATAGACATTAATGAACTTCAAGCAAAAAAATAGGTACCAAACTAAAAAAAAATCCAAAAAATACCTGCACCATATTCTATGTCTTTGAACTAGCTTTTCAATCTTTTTCAGATTAAAAAAAGACCCTTGTATGCTCAAGATATCGCCAAAAAATTGATAGGGCCCCCAAAAGAAGAAGAAATAAATTCATTTTTTAAACAAAAATAAATAAATAAAATTCACCATTGGTGATGTGGTGGTGGGCAAAGGGTGGAGCCATCAGAGCTGAGCATGGAAGGTGTTGGCACCACTAGTGGTGGTCAAGCATGGGTGGCGGTTTGGAGGCTATATGGTGGAGCGATGGGTGATCATTGAGCAGAGGTTCTGCTAGCATCATTGTGGTTTAACAAAACCACTAGTGGTGTTTTTACAAACTATTGTGGTTTGTTAACCATGCAGTATTTAAAAAGACTGTCATGCTTTTTTTAAAAAAAATTATAATTTTTTGTGAAATTTTTTTGCCTTAGAGTGTGTGCAAAGGCCGTATGACCTTGTTATGCAAAAACAATTTGCCTTCTGAATCAAAATTGTCCAAAAGTGACAAAATTTATATGAAAATGAGGCCTTTGATGCTTCTAAATCCAACTGTGAGGTCTTTTTGGCTTCAAAGTGCTCTAAAAATTAGAGACCCCCTATTTTTACAAAAAATACCTTAAAAATACCATATCTGTTCTATCAAACCCTTGTTCTTCTTTTTCTTCAAACAAGAACAAATAGCCATAGACAAGGCTCTCATACCATGTAGAATTTGATGATGGAAAAATTCATATATCCCTAGATATCATGCATGCAAATAACATATTACAAGGAAGAAAGAAAGGAAAAGAGAGAAGGGTTTTCTTAATAAACAAGAAGATTGAATTTACTTTTGCAAAACAAAATAAATAAATTTATAACAGATTAATCCTTATGAAGGAGATCAAAAACCTAAAAAGTAAACCCTAAGAGGTAAATGACATTTAATAATTATATGGAAATGCAAGGTGTGTAAAGTGAAATCTTAAGAAGGGAGAAAAGGAAATTAAAAAAATTAAATTAAATTAACCCTTTTCTTTAACAAAATCATGATTTCCAGCCTACTCAGTTGATTTCTTGGGATATGGAAAGAATTTTGAGGACAAGATTGATGATTTTCATCATTTAATTCAAAGATAGGATTAGGTATCATACCTAATGAATATATTTGATGAGAAGTTTCTAGAAAAGAAGGCATGTGAACAGATATAATAAACCTGATGAATCATATTGCAAACCCTAAGGTCTATGGAGATCATAGAAAATGAAAAAGGACTAGAATTACCTATTTAAGGAAGTGCAAAGCCAAATTTGAGAGAGAGTGAGTACATGAAGAAGGTGATATAAGCAAGAAGTGTGAGACACAAAGAGACAAAATAGAGAATTTGTGTGTGTTTCAAGCAAGAGGGAACAAAGCTGTTGAGGTTGGTAAGAAAATACAAGAAGGCTTGAGTTTAATGTGAAGAGAAGGGTGATTTATTGAAGGGTTGCCAAGTGAATCAAGGACAAAGGTGACATGGAAGGATTATCAGAGAATCAACACACGAACTGAAAAAAGATCTAAAATTGCAAAGTGAGTTGTAATTATACAAATCAAACCCTACAATTTTCTTTCTAATCATTGTAAATAGTTTGTATTGAAATATTTTTAATCATAGGTTGACCTAACACTCATTAAAGGACTTAAAAGTCTATGTAAATCCTTTAGCAAAATGGCATTCTAATGGAATGATCAAAGTGCTTTGACAAGGCCACTCTTAATAGGGTGATTAAATGCTCTAACCAGGTCACATTTAATAGTGTAGAGTTGGATCCTAATAGAGATCATTTAAAAAGTGTGAAAAAGTGGTGACATGTTGCTGGTGGTTTTCCCAAATTGGGTTTCCATGTTAAATCCTAGTGTCAAACTTGTGTTGAATTTTTTATGGTGTTTTATATTTTAAATGTTTACATTCAATAAGTCTGTTATATTAGGATAGTGAAATGCTAGTAATTTTTGTATTAGTATATAGTAGAGACTAATTAACAATAGGATAAGTAGAAAAAATATTGTTTAATGTTTGATTGTTCAAATGGTACTTATGGACCTTAAGTAACTGATTCAAACCCCCCCCCCCCAAGTTATTCTAAACATTCTAACAAGTAACACTCTTTAAAGTTTTTATTTTTATTTCCAATTGTTTGATCTTCTGTTCCATTACATAAGTCTTCTTCATTTCCTCCTCATACTTCTTTCTAGTAGCAACATAATTCTTGAATGTTTGAGTCACTTGTTCTTCAATCTCCTCTATTTTGTCCTTGCTCAATGTTGTCACTGCACTAAAAAAACTAGGGACTTCTCAACCAGATGTGGATTACACACTCTAATAGGTCACTTTCCCTTGAGGTTTATCTTTTACCTCCATTAGCTTGTGCTTGTTTTATTTTGGAATTATACTCCATACAACCATGGTCTATGCATCTATGTTGTAATTGGATCCTCTTTGCAGTCCTCTTGGGCCAAAATCTGCAAAAGTAATATATTTCTTTTCATTTCCTACTATGGTCC
The DNA here is from genome assembly GCA_028749045.1 of Cupressus sempervirens. Taxonomy (NCBI): domain Eukaryota; kingdom Viridiplantae; phylum Streptophyta; class Pinopsida; order Cupressales; family Cupressaceae; genus Cupressus; species Cupressus sempervirens. The sequence continues at coordinate 248,794,566 of CM053790.1, read as the reverse complement.
AACATGGAGGAAGATCTTACATCCCACATGGGGAGTAACAATATCTCACTCTTTTCCACTAGATCTCTAGCCTCTTCAATAGTAAGAGTTTCACTATTGGGGTCATAGGCTTGCAATTTCTCCACCAATTCATCAACTTGTTCATCAAAATCACTAGGTTGCAATGTTAAAGTCAATTCATTATGTTTCAACTTGAATAAGAAACTCTCAAACTCCTCACTTTTCACAAATTCATCATCTTATAAGAATTAATGTGCCTAGATGATTCTGTCATCCAACATCTTAGTAGCCACCTCTAATTCACTAGGAGCATTTTCATTTTTAGTAGCTTGATTTATTAGAATTTTTTTCCTCAAGTAAGCAAAATATTTACTATTCCTAGGTAAAGATCTATATGGATTTCTCCCTAGCCTTTATAGAAATTTCAATTAGCTTATGTTTCCTCCTTCCCCCTTGTGCCCATGTTGATGTTTTAGCTTGTTCTTCCTCTTCTTCTACCTCAAAGAATACATCAAGCTCTGGGGATGTACGGTTAACCCTTTCCTCTTCTTTCTCTTGAACTTCATCAGGCATGTGGGACATGATTTCCTGATAGTTTAATGCACTTGGTGAATCTATCCAAATATTTTGCATCACTATAAAATCCTAGGACAATAGGATCATTTGTCTCCATCTCTTCATCAACCCTCATGATGTCTTTCCATTTTAGGATTCTATCCTTATAAATATCTTCAAATAAATAATTTATGATCATATGCTCCTCTAATAAGGGTTTACTCAGAGGTAGATTATATCCTCTCATTTGTCTTAATGTGTTCCTAACTACATCTTCAGGGTCGTATGTCCTGGAAATTTTTAGTGTCTAAGGAATGCACCAATTTCATCTATAGCATCCTTATAAATGTTGAAGTCTCCAACCTTAAAATTTCTGCATATAAAGGTTCCCTTTTTCCCATTGGGCCCTAGGTGTTCCCTATTCATTAAAACTAATTCCCAAAAGAACTCCATAATTCCTAATCTCTCAAGTACAAAATTAGGCAAAAATGGGGTGGTTTTGGGCATCTATAAACCCTCATCACACTATAGTTTCCAAATAAAAATACATCTCCCTAGTTATGTTCTACTTTAATATTAACATCACAACATGAAGTTGTCCTAAGAAAATTTCTCATTGCTTGTGGAACTCTCTCCAAATTGCTTCCTAGCATATTCATTATTGGAAAAATAAAATCATTATAATATGAAATGGAATTTTCATAAGGATAAAACCTATTCCATACCCTAGTCCATCATTGCATAGGAAGTGCCTCTCCAAACTCTTTAGTCTACTCAATAAAATCTAGACTAAAATGGACAACATTTTTGCATAGAGTTAGGTACATTAGCAATGAATAATGGTGAATTTTGAAAATTTGAAAATCTTCCCTTTTGCGTAACTATAATCTTATTGTGCAACATTATGATTATATGCTTAACATAATCATATATCACATTAGTATACAAATATTGAATATTTATAGCCATTATATATGTAGTACTAGTTGCATTAGTAGTCCCATTAGACCAAAGGTTGTCTTTTTTAAATATCCATAAAAGTATTCAAGTGGCATGAGTGTATCAACCTTCTTTAGAATCTCTCTCAACTATTTCTTTCTCCTAGGAATATGGTGCCTCATGGCCCTACCAATGAAGAAACTCTTATGTGATTGGAAAGTTTCCTCAAACTTTTCCAATTCAATTTCCTTACCCATTGGTCCCTCAAGACTAAATGCTTTGATAAATGTCTCTCTATCCAATATGTATAGCAAGCTCCTGTCTCATTTATGAAATTTTTGGGTGGTAGGATTATAAGCCTTAATCAAGGCTTTTATCAAATCTAGATCAGTAAATACTTCTAGTAAAACTAACTTACCCAAATTCCTATACCATGGGTTAGAAGCAAGAGGGTTCCTCAACTTGTTATAATAGAAGAACAATAAAAATTTACCTCCATTGGTGCCAAGGGCTAGTGTATCTCTAGAAAAACTATACAAGTCCCTTAACTCATGTACATTAGAAGAATTGAGGAGAAACTATATCCATTCTTTAGCAAAAGGGCTTGGACTCTTAGCTCTAGTTTGTGTCAGACTTATTAGAACTTCTTCAACCTCTGCCTCTATAATTAGTGCACCTTCTTGTCCTACCATTTCTAAACTATAAATTAACTCTACAAATATTTGTGAATTATTTTATTTGCAAGTTCTATGTCTTTGAAAGTGTTGCAATGGTTGTTGTGATGAACAATTTAATAATTTTCACAAGTTAGAAATAAAATTAATGAAATTAAAATTTTGCATGCATAAATTCCTTCAAATTCTCAGAACAAAACCTTTACTTATAATTTGTCATTAATTTATCTCTGATCATCATGACATTAACTCATTTTTTCAAACCCCAGTCTACCTATCTTTATAATCACTACATGACACTTCAACTAAGAGTTGTGATGTTATGCTCAACAGTTCCTTTGCCATAGTTACATCTTTACAACTATCTATATCAAACTTCCTTTTAATTCTGTGAAGTTACACTGCTCCTTTTTATATTCATCTCAACTTCACAACCAAAATTTTACCATGACCATTAACTGTTGTGATGTAGCACTTGACTACCAACCTTAGCAGATTTGACTTGGTCAAAACTTCACAACCTTGAATATTATTTTCCTTCATAACCCTAAAAAGTCATGTTGCTAACTTAATCTCCACTTTTCCACTATTATTTGAAAGCCATGTGAGGAAACTATGAAAGTGTGCTTAAAATTTTCTCTTCCTAGCATAGAATCAAAACCTCATGTGCTAACCATGTGATTCAACTTACAAAGTCACAATCAACCTCATGTCACCAAGTCATAACTCTATTTCATGGTTGAACTTTATAATCATGAAGCTATGCTTAACACTTTTCAAACCTTCATCATGACATCAAAATAGTTAGGAGCCTAAGTCATTTTAGAATGCAGATGTTACACTCACCACTTTACATTGTCTATCATGACATCATAATCTTTAACATTAACTATGAGGCCTGACTGGTGATATTATGCTCAATACATTTTACAACTCATTGGTACTTTGCAATATAAAACTTTAATCATGCTCATAAAATTGTGAACACACATGCTCTCCAAGAGGATTGGTCTACATGATTCAATGAGTATTATTTTCCACCATTGATATTCTATTTTCCCTTGATTTAATTCATCCACATAGAAACATGTCCATTCATAACTAACTATACAAAGTTGCACGTAAAAACTTGTCTCCACTTTGCAACTTAAATTACCTTTTCTTGAACATACTATAGAGATGTGGTGCTCAATATATTTTATAGACCATCACAAACTTAAAACTTAAATACACTATATAGGATTAACTATAGAGATGTTGTACTTAATTGCTATCATTCATGTCAATACTTCATATATTCCTTATACCTTTTACACTTAACCATGGATAAGTCACGACATCATAAATACATTGAGATCACCGTTAGGAAACTATCATGGTGTAGCACTCTTAGACTAATTCCCTTCCATCACAACTTTGCAACCTTGAATGTGACTATATAAAGAATCTAGAGATGTTAGGACTAACTAATAATTGCCACTTTGCAACTTAAAGTTTATAAGATGAAATACACCTTGTGAAGTCACACAATCCTTCCTATTTCTATATCAAAACAATAGCTTTAAGCTTTGTAAGGAGACCAGAGATGTTATGATAAAAAGGACATCGCTACTTCACGACCTAGAAAGTTCAAAACCCTATACTCTTGTGAAGTCATAGACTATGGAAATGGTAATATTAAGGCAAGGGTTGTGAATAATTAAAAAATTGAGGATTAATATGAGACATAAGAAAAACTTAGGGTTTTAAATTTAGGGTAAAACATGACAAAGCTAAATGAGGAAAACACTCCTTAGGAACAAGAAAGCCGACCTTGAGACATATCAAAAACATTTATCCTATAAAAAATAGGGCTAACAGGTCTCATATTACCTTTGTGACTCTTTTTCACATTCTTGTGTTTCAATTAAAATTTACTTTATAAACATGGTAAGATATTCAAATAAAGGTCCTAAACATTTATTTAGATAAATTTAATACTTCTCAATTTTTTTATCATCTTCAACAAATCCTTTTTATTATTAATGTTAACTTATGACATATAGTTGTAAGTCAACTAAGATGAAGTCATATAATGATGTAAACTATGGAGTATAGAACAATATGATACAGTTCTTGAGTTTAGTGATGATGCATAAAATTCTCAAGATGGTTCATATTAGCATTCACTAAAACTCAATAAGAATTAGTTCATGTAGGTGGATAAGTGCAGATGATTTCATATATGCATATATGCCTTATATCAAGATAAATTTAAACATGCTTAAAATTCTCAAGATGAACTTATATTAGTGATTATAGGTATTAAGAGATTACATTTTTTATATCCATAAAAAGTGATCTATGTAATGAATGGTTATGACTTAAATTTATTCATTTTTATCTTTCTCACAAAAACATCTATCTATGTAACTCATAACACGCAACTAATATCTTTGTTTTGAATATAAAATAGGTCTCCATTTTTTAAATCAGTACCAACCTATGACAAATAAAATTTATATACTCTCTCCTTCCTTCCTCTTTCACTCTCCTCTCTTTCTCCTCCCTTTTTTGATATTTAGTCATGTGTATTTAAATTTTTATTTTGTATATGTTCATTTAAATTTATGTTTTATATGTTCATTTAGTTATAGTTTATTATAGTATAATATCTCTCCTTGCCTTATTGATATATTTCTAGTTAAAGACTTATTAGATGTTTACATGATTTTAAATATGCAATCATATTTATGTTATAGATTTAACGATGAATTGTATAACTTTATCCTAGTTTAAAGCTTAACCATAATCCAATCTTAACTAGAACCATATTACTAGTTTGAACCCTAACTAATGCATAATCCCAAACCCTTACCCTAATTCTAAAACTAATCCTAAACCTCAAATGTCTAACTAGATAACAACTTAAATTTCAAACATTATATTCCTAACACTATCATACTTGTTATATTCTAAATGTAAATGAAAATCATGAACTATAAACCCATATCAATATGATAACATTAAAATTGTATTCATAGTTAAAGACATGTATTAAGATGTTTAAATAGTTTTAAAGATGTAATTAGGTTTTTGTTTTAGATATTTGTTATATATATATATATATATATATTTAAATAGTAATTTTGAATCTTTATGTTGTATATATATATATATGACATATCTGGTGAGGACCTACCCCTGCCACTTCCATCTCTACCCCCACCTCCACCTCCACAACCTCCCACCTCAACCCCCACCTCCACAACCATCTAGTCCTCCTCCACCACCTAACCTTGAGGATCTATGAGAGAGTATGAGATGTAACACACATGACCTCATGTGAGACATTGATACTCTTAGGTGCTAGACACATCCCCCTCCCCTCAGCTAATTCAAACTATAGATAACATGCAAGGAATTATAGACTCAATTTAGAGCTTGGATGCTAAAATAGATAGCTTCATTTCATGGAGGAAATCCATGTAGGCAAATGATTCTAAAAATTTTTCTTATAAACAAGTACATGAATTGAAAATATCAAAAAATAATTTAAAATGATAGTTTGTGATCCTAAAGACATGTGAATCTATAAGTGATAAGAATCTCCACATTTATATTAGATGGTGTACACACCCAAAGATATCTGAACATTTTGGGAGTAGTGACAGATGATATTTGACCATCCACCACAAGATAATCATGAGGTGCCCATGTACTTCTTAGGAAATTATGGGTAGAGTTTGAACTAGGTTTAAAACTTGATTATTTTGATATGAAACCATTTTAAGGGGTCTATGGAGGGATTCCTAAGGATATTCCTAAGGAAAAGCTTAGTGATAATGCCTAGAATTGTTTATTCCCTTAGCCTCTTGTTCCTCTTCCTACACTAGTTGTTTCATCTTCTCTTATTTTGTTGAGTTCCCTTTTAGGAAATTTCTTAAAGTAGTGAATGTAGGCGAGGTTTTTTCCTAGCCTTGGAGACATTTGTACTAGATGAGGGGATATATGTAGAGGCCCCTAGAGTGATCTAGGCACTGCATAGGATGCCCAAACTACCCAAGGTGGTGTTTTTGTAATGAGGCTTATACTACTCATAGTGATGGTGGCGGTGGTGATGATCTTGATGTGTTATCATACGTTGGTCTTCTTTGTGCAGACAAATACAATTAGGAGCAATAGGTATGTTGACTTGGTTCCCTAATTGCCATATTATGCCAAAATTACACTTAATTCAGCCCAAGAAAAGGCAAGTGTGTTAAAATTAAAGTTTTAAATTTGTTGCATTTTTTATGATTTTATGACCTTGATGCCCTTGACTCATCTCCAGCTCTGTCTAACATTTTGAATTTTTAGAATCCAATGTGTAGATCAAAAGTTATGAGAGGTTAACGAAAGCTTTCAAAATACATGTTTTCAATCAAAACATTAACCTTTAAACTTTAAGAGGTTAAGAAATGAGGTTTAAAATTAATTTACAAACCCCAAACCCTAACCTCCCCATCTTAAAAAAAAAATTAAGAAAAGTGTCTCAAATGCATATCTTGAACCTCGAACTTTAACCTCCAAAAAAAGCCAAAAAGGTTAAGATTGGAGCTCAAATCATGCATTTTGGAGATGATTATTAACCTCTTTGGCCAATTGATAGAGGTTAAGGATTGAGAGGTTAATTAACCTCAATAAAATTTAGTTATTCCCTAAAGACATGCCAAATTTAAGGAGAATATAGAAATGCACTAATATTGATCAATGGGAGCTCTAGAATGGTGCTCAAAATCAAAACACTGCAACTAAAGTGTTTGATAATATGCTCAAAGGAAGTATCATTTCATGAGAAATGACAACTATTGTGAGAAAATATAAAATTTTGGTTGTATAATTTATGTCTTAACCCTCACTATAGGACCATTCATCATCTCAAGAAATGAAATACATCCTATTTCCTTCACATAGGAGCTCAAACAAGCCAACCAGGAATTGAAAAAATCATGAACAGTTGTAGAAGAAGCTAAAAAAGCTAAGTCATAATCTTTCCAAACAAGTCATTAAATAGGGACTCTCATTCAAGACTACCTCCATGTTGAGAATGTGAATCTTTATCTAGCCAAGATATAAGTCAGGTGGCCTGAACTAAAACATGGAGGCACACAAATAGTTTGTGAGAATATGATAATAGTGTGTGTGGGAAATGTGGGCCTCTATGATTCACATGAACTTCAACATGATCATTATTTGAAGAATCATCCTAGAATAAACATGGGATTGTTCATCCAAAATAACTTGACAAGTTGATTTGTTGTCTCCTAACTAGAATGATTTTGTATTTACTCTCAAACCAAAAAGCTAGCAACTAGACATTTAGAATGAAGGATTTTATAGCTAAATGAAATGCAAGATTAAGCTAAATGAGATGCATATTTAATCTAAGAAAATGAAAGAAAAATTAATCTAGATGAGTGCATACTTAAGCTAGATGAGATTAATATTATCTAGCTTAATATGTAAGAAATTCAAAGTTATGAATGTAAAAAATGAGTAATTATTTCAGCATATGTTTGATGTAATTCATTTGCAACCTCTAAAATGAGGAATTGAGGGCTTCTTAAATATAATCCAAGAATTTAATCAATGATTGAGATCAAATTGAATGAATGGTCAAGATCTAAAGAAGATTCAATTAGAATAGAAAGTTTCCTTGTGAAAAGGAATTTAACTAATTTCTTTTTAGTGGAATAAGGAGTTAATTGATTTAATTCCCTTTCTAATTTTAGTCAACTCAATGTTTCCAATTCTGAATTGTAGAGAGAATATTGGAGAAGATATTTGATTTAAGGAAATTAAATATGACCTCACAATTGAATATTCTAATTAATTGAATAATTAAATTCAATAATAAGAATGATGATATTTAAATATTAAATCAAATATATTTAATTCCTTATGTATATTAGCTAAAGGGGTGAATTTGATTTAATTAAAGTACTAGGACTTATAATTAAATTAATTCAATTAAAAGGTTAATTTAGCCAATTTTGATCAATATTTAGGAATAAAATGAAGTATGTGATTAATGCAGATTAATGATTTTCTACATTTGACACTTAGGTCAAGTAGGGATTATCAGAATTAGAATCTCCTAGTACAATAGGACTTTAGGATTGATTAATAGATCAGAATTGGTTAAGCATGGCAATGTGACAATTTTGGAGTATTATATTTTCCCCTCTTTGAGTAAATGTGCAAGCAATGCATTGACTCAAAGAAATTAGAAGTATGAAGCATAGATCAAGAAATGAGATTGGTTTTAAAATTGATGATACAAAGACCAATCGATAGGCTTTTTAAGGTTATCTCTAGAATGAAGCTTAACCTTAGGGAATCTAGATAGAACACATAGATACTGAAATTGATAAGTTTTTTAAGGTTATCTCCAGGATGAAGCTTAACCTTATGGAATCTAGATAGAACACCTAGATACCAAAATTGATAAGCTTTTTAAGGTTATCTCCAAAATGAAGCTTAACCTTAGGGAATCTAGATAGAACACCTAGATATCGAAATTGATAAGCTTTTTAAGGTTATCTCCAGAATGAAGCTTAACCTTAGGGAATCTAGATAGAAAAACTGGATACCAAAATTGATAGAAAAAAGATTATCAAACTTCACAGAATTGTTCCTAGAATGAGACTCAATTCTTGAGAGTCAGGGTTAGACTATCTTGATACTTGTTCATTAGAAGATGACAAGATTAATCATGATTAATAGAAATATCCCCAGAACGAGGCTTAATCCTTAGGAGTCAAGGTTAGACTATCCTGATGCCTATCCATTGAATAGTGACCTAAAGAAGGATTTTAGAATTATTTCTAAAATAGAGTTTAATTCTAAGCAAGAATTAGGATTATCTCTATAATAGAACTTAACTCTTAGCAAGAATTTGGAATTATCTCTAGAAAGAAGCTTAATCCCCAAAAGTCTAGATAGAATGCCTAAATATCATTCCACAAAAGAGATAATAGGACCTATCATGATTCATAGAGTCATCCCTAGAATGAGGCTTGATCCTTAGGAGTTGTGGTTAGAATGTCCCAATACTTATCCATCAAACTCTAATAAGACTATTATAAGATTGATCAGTTGATCGAAAGATAAGATAGATGAAATATGATGCCAGATAGAGGGCAAAAAGATGCCCTAAGTGATGAGATGCCCCTAGAAATTAGGACATAAGATTCAAATTGAGTTGAATCCAATTTTGAAAGATTCAATGATGTAATCATCCTACCCCCTTTAAGAGTAAAATTGAAAGATGATACACTAGAATAGTGATGCAAAGCAGTATATTGAGAAATACTAAAGAAATCTAAGATTGAGAAGAATGTAGAAGAGATCAAAAGAATCTAAAGAAAATTTGAAGTTGATTTGAAGTGATTTCAAGGTCCAAAAAACTAAGTTTGACCAAAGTTGACCATAGTTGATTATAGTTGACTTTTTCTAGAAATGTTGGAGAATTTGAAGAAAATATGATTTAAAAAGATTCAAAAATGCACAAAGTAATAGAAAAATGGGTCCCAAAAATTTAAAGTGTGATATAGAGTGTGTCAAATTTCAAAATTGATCTTGAAAATGGGTTTAGAGTAGCCAAATTAGCCAAGGGGGTGATTTTCACACCAATTGGAGCACTTTGAAAAATTAGTTTAAAACCTATATAAGGGACCAAAGGGTCATTTTCAATTCATTTTTGCTTTTATCTTCTGTGAAGAAGAGAGCTATAAGGTGAAAGATGGTGGTCCTCATGCATATGCATTGATTTGAGCATTCTAGGTGACACAGTTGGCCAATGGACTATGGACCTCCGATGAGTCATTGATAATCCTGCTTTGCATTTGAAATTTCACACATTTTGGTCATTTTTAGCATGTTTTTAAAGTTTTTTAATATTTTCCAATATTAGATCTCATGTGAGGATTGACATTCCTCATGCAGTTTTAGATCCCCCTTTGCATGAGGATGTACTAAATTAGTACTTCCTTGTTGTGTGTGTCGAGTTTCTTCATGCAGGAGATACCCATATCTCATGCAAGAAACCCTAGTTTAGCTTGAAATTTATCTAGTTTAGCTTGAAATTTATCTTTTCATAGTGATTCAACTCATGCAAAGAGTTGTCATCTAGAGCAAAAAAGCATGATCCCATGCGAGAATTTAAATTCTTGTGCAAAAAATAGTGTCTTGTGCAAAATTTTAGTTTGAAAATTTGATTTTGCATTGATTTTTTGCACTTGCATTTTTTTTTAAACCTATTTGAGACTAATAATTTGTATTTTATTTTCATGTTTGTAGGTTAGCTTTCCTAACATCAATTTTAGATCACATTATCCTCCCTATTGAGCCTTGATTTGATAGTTGGATGATGCCGACATGACACACATCAATGCCCTTTGCCTATCATATTTTTCTTGGATTACCACATTGTTGGTGAATCACAATTTATTGATGGCATTAGTTGAGCGTTTCCATTTAGAAAAGAACACATTTCACTTGCCCTAGGGAGAGATGACCATTACTATAGAGGATATCTAATGGATTCTATGGATCCCACTCCATAGACCATGAGTAGTATATGACACAATGCTATAGACAAGTACAATAGCATTGAGCACCATTTTTTAAGAGGACCTCATCATGGGCAGAGCCATCACATGGAATGAGCTAGTGCATACGTATGGTCCCACCCACAAGTTGGTAGTGATACTAGGTATATTTATTAGTTGTTTTTTAATGCCTGATAGAGGCCATGGACTTGAGTGTGGATGGGGTAGGATGTTACAACAAATGTTGGATGAGCTAGTGCACTATGGATGGGGTCATTACATGCTCATACATATGCTCTATGAGATGCATACGATTGTCTACCATGAGAGGAAGAGCATGGAGGTAGGGTTCTATGTTCTTCAAGTGTGGGCATGTGAGAATTTTCCCATTATGAGGCCCATCTTTGCTGATGAGAGATAGGATCTAAAGTTGTACATATGCAGGTATTAGGGATAGTTGACCTAGGAAGCTCTGGGGAAGACTAAGTAGTGGAGAGGTCGATTGGATGACCTAGTAGTAGTGATATAGAGACCATGGAGAGAGACCAAGGCATGGGATGATGTACCAATGGAGCTAGGGTATATGTTTGCATCTTGACCACTGATTGGTCACTCTATGTAGGTGATTGGTAGATTCCAACTAACTTGTATTTGGTGATAGTATGGTCAACCCTAGGACATCTAGATTGTGGGTGGTCTATCAAGTTAGACTATGGTCATTCTATGATCAATGTGCATACCTTAGCTATGACACAGTGGGATTATATTTTAGGAGTAGCTGATGGGGGGATAACACTAACATACCAAGCATATTATGTGAGTCATCCTTTCCCATGGTTCACAGACCTAGTAGGGATCGTACAACCACCACCACAACAACCACCATAGTAGCCACAATAGGAGAGACCTAGATAGAGGACACAATATGTGCCTATTCCTCCTCACTAGATGGGGTTGGATCTAGATGCTGGCAGCAGTGGTATAGGACATAGACATCCATAGGATGATATGGGTACCTTGGGTGCCATCAGAGGAGAGACATGGAGGTCTCATACAGAGGAGTAGCTAGCTAAATAGGTAGAGCATGGGATGGGCGATGAGGATATGCATGATCAGCCTACTTTGGAGCCATAGGGAAAAAATATCTTGGCATAGACCTAAGATTCCATTAGGAGATCTAGGAAGTGAGTGAGGGTTGCATAGTGACATGTGGGAGAGCTACATATATAGCTTTTCGTTAGAGATACTCAGATATCAAAGCAAGATTGAGAGATCCATGAGTTGTGAGAATAGCTAGAGTGAGACATTTGTATCACAAGAGCAACTAGAGTGAGAGACTCATGCATCATGTGAGTATTCAGAGTAACAACACGATGATATTGAGCTCTAGTCAGCAAGAGTGGTGTATTACTATGTAGTGTATGTTCTAGTGGTGCAATTTGAAGTAGAGTAGGTGCCACAATTCTCATAGTATACTAGAGAGTCAGGAGGTGCATGGCCACTAACTAGAATAGAGATACATTCTCTTGCACTCAGAGGTGAGGGAGAGGGACAAAGTTAGCTCATTTTGTTTTGATTTTACTTTGGTTATGTATTGATTGGTATGCCAACATCATTATGTACCATTTTGAGATTAAAAATGATTGAGTAGCATTCAATTTTGCATTGATGTATATAGTTGACTCCACATATATATGGGATCTTTGATTCAAGTATCTTCACATGTGTCACTTTCTCTCTTTTGTAGTTGGTCATACATGAGATATTTATGATATGATTATGAATGAAAATTTGATATGATGTATGAATATAGTGTAGGTGAGATGAAGCATGGAAGTGTGTATGTGAAATGCAAAATGTGAATAAACTAACATCTCATGCAGTGTTCCATTAGTTTGATAGTTACAAGTATCCTGAGAAGATCAAGAGGATGAACCAAAGAACCAAATGCTTGTGTAGTTGTGAAGAAATGTGATACTTTTAAGAAATGAATGATCCCTCATCATGAAGGATGCAAGTAAATTAGTGATCAAACTATGTGCTTATGTAATGTAGTCCTACACTAGATGCAACCCTAAGTCTAGTTACCAAGCTTGTTAAATTATCATCACTGAGTGTTTAGCTAAATCCCAAATGTCATACAATTCCCACCGACATTTCAATCATGAGAATATGAATATGGCACAAGTTCTAGTTTTGTCATGATTAAATATAAGAATTTGAGGCACAAGAAGCCAAAATGACTAGAACATTTGTCCCTTTTGATATAGCAAGTGAACATAAGCATTAGAGCATAAATGCTAAGATGACCATAATGTTTCTTGCATCTAGATACACTAGACACATGAGAGATCCTTCTTATGCTATGTAATCAGTAAATATTCTATCTGCAATGACCCTTACATTCATAGCCTAAGAAAAAAGTGTGCTAAGTATACTCATAGTGATCAATATGCTCACTTAGGAGGACAAGTATCAGTATTTACTATAGCATAGAGAATTCACTCAAAAAAGAAAGGAAAAAAACCAACCTTATTGAGTTATCCATATAAAAGGAGTTGAGATATACATGGCCATCCAACACAAGATAGAGGCTCTTATAGTGGACACCCCTTTTATATGGATGCTTTAGATCATTGGAACTAAACTAGAAAAAAAGAAAGCAAAGAAAAGATCATGCCCCCAATCCTTGCTTCTCTAGTCGAAAGAGACATCATCAAGTTTCTCAAAGAGGCATGATAAAGAAAAAATGAAACAAGAAAAGAAAAGCTCAGCATATTTCAAATAGGTTCAACATTTTTTGGGTTATAGGATTGATGTCAAGTGTCAATGTTTAGAACATATATGAAAGAAATGTCTTTGGTAGGCTGATGATAGTAGATAGACACAATTAGAACAATTGGTGACTAAAGTCAAAGAGGAATATTTAGTAAGAAGAACCTTCATAGGGATCTAAGCGATAGTAGATAGACATAGTTAGAACAATTGGTGACTGATACAAGAGATCTTCTTCAATAGGAATCTCAATAGTGACATGAGTGACAATAGACAGACATAGTTAGAACAACTAGTGATTGATGTGAAAGAGATCTTCTATGAGAGGAATCTCAATAGTGACAAAAGTGATAGTAGGTAGACATAGTTAGAACAACTTGTGACTAACACTTAAGAGATCTTCCATGAGAGGAATATCAATAGTGACATGAGAAATAGTAGGTAGATGTAGTTAGAGCAACAAGTCACTAATGCTTAAGAGATCTTCTACGAGAGGAATCTTAATAGTGACATGAGAAATAGTAGGTAGATGTAGTTAAAACAATTGGAGACCAATGTTTAAGAGATTCCTATGACACTATAGAGTGTTACCCCCAAGATAATGACAAGATTCAATCCATGGATGCATGAGAAAAAGTTGCAAACTAAAGTAGGAAAGCAACACTACAAGGAGCTAGAAGATGCACTGCAAGATGTAGCATTTGAAACAAGAGGTGCCTGTTTACTAGGTTTTCACCTTCTTGGTAAATACATTTTTTTTTGCTACCATGATGCCTGTTTCTAGGTTTTCACAAAGGGATTTTTTTTGTTTTTCAACTTTTTTGTATTTTTGAGTTTTTGATTTTTTGTATTTTTTGAATTTTGCAATTTTTTTGATATTACCAAGGTGACTATTGCTAGGTTTTCAACAATATAATGATTTTTTCAAGACTTTTAAGTATATACAAATAGCTTTTGAAATCAGGTTAGTTGTAGAACCACTTTAGATTAAGATTTTTGATGGGCTCCTTGAGTGCCTCTCCCTCAGCTATAGAAAGTTGGTAAGCACCAGATCCAAACATTGTAGTAATATATATGGACCAAGCCAATTGGGTTCAAACTTCCCTTTCTATACCCATTGTTGCTAATTATTAAGGTTTTCTCTCAGAATTAGATCACCTAGTTGGAATTCTCGTGGCTTAACTTTCTTGTTGTAGCTTCTAGAAATACACTACTGATAAGCTTGAAGATGATTGCATGCCACCTGTCGATGTTCATCTAACAATTCCAGCTCTTGAAGCTAAGATATTCTATAGTCATCATCAATATTGAGGCCCTTCATGGATATTTTCAAAGGAAGAATCTCAATCTTTATTGGAAGCACACCATCCATTTTATATACTAAAGCAAATGACATTGTACCTATTGGAGTTTTGATACTTGTTCTATAAGCCCATAAAGTTGGATTAATCTGAAGGTGCTAGTCCCTTCCATATTTATTAACTATGTGATGCAAGATCTTAAGGATCGCCTTGTTGGATGTCTCTACTTGACCATTACCCTTGGGATAATAAATAGAAGACCAATGTTGCATGATTTTGAACTTTTTGTACAACTCTTTGAGATCCTTGTTTTTAAATTGTCCTCCATTGTCATTACTGATGGAGGAAGGTACACCATAACTGCATATGATGTAATTCATAATGAAAAGAGCTACAATTTTTCCATTTTCTATAGAGAGAGGGACTATCTCCACCCATTTAGTAAAGTAGTTTGTAGCTATAATGATGAAATTATGTTCATTTGAACGGGACGAGTGAATATGACCCACAAGATCAAAGACCCATTTTTAGAATGGCCACAACATGATAGATTAAATTAGCTCCCTTTCTAGAGAATTAATCAGATTTCCATGGAGCTGACATTGTTTGTAGGACTTGGCATATTTGATTTCCTCTTACTCCATATTTTGCCAATAGGAACTAGCTCTAATAAATTTACAAGCTAGTATCAAGTTGTTAGAGTGAGATCTGCAAATGCCCTTGCGTACATTGATCAATGCATGTTTGGACTCATCAGGTTGTAGAAACCTAAGGAGTGTTATGTCAAGACCTCTTTTAAACAAGTCATCAACAATATTAAAATTCCATGAAGCATTGCGAATAAGGTGACATTTTTCATTCTGGGTTAGATTGTCCAAAATTGTTTAGTCATGCAGATAAGAGTATATATGGTGGTAGTAGGATGAGTCATATCCTACAATAGAATATATCATTTGAGATTCATGAGAATTATAGGTAGGGTAGAGTAATGTCTCCACTAAGAACTTGTATTTAAGATCATTCTTTGGAATCTATAACATGGAAGCAAGAGTAGACATTGCATCAACTGCTTTTTTGTGTGCCTGAGGAATTTGTTGAAAAGTGATATGAGAAAAGTATTTCTTCAAGTCATCCACCATGTGTTTATAAGGTATCGATTTCTCATGCTTTGTCTGATGCACATTATTGACCTGGTTGATTATGAGTTGTGAATCACCAAAGATGTTTAGTTCATCTAATCTCCATTCAACTGCAATCTTCATGCCACTAGTTAGGGCTTCATATTACGTAATATTGTTTGTACAAGGAAATATAATCTTGTATGCTTTAGGTAGTGAATACCTCTATGCTGTTATGAACAAGAGCCTCACACTAGATCCCTATTATGTGAAGGAACCATCAAAGAACATCACCCAAGTTTGGCATGTTAGCATTAGAATTAATTGATTAGGGAAGTCAATGTTTAGTGGAAGAAGACTCTGCATTGGTGCTTCTACTAATTGATTAGTTATTGCTTGTCCTTTGATAGCCTTTCTCTCAACATAATGAATGTCAAATTCACTTAATATCATGACCCACTTAGCTAACCTTCCTATTAGAGCTGCCTTGCTGAGTAAGTATTTCAATGGATCAATTTTAGCAACCAGTCATGTAGTATGAGCGAGTATGTAGTATCCCAAATTTTGAGAAGAAAAGATGATTGCTAAGAAATCTTTCTCAATGATGCTATAATTCATTTTATAAGAAATCAATGTGCCACTTAGATAGTAGATAGCTCTTTCCTTGTTATCATTGTCCTCGTAGGTGAGTAAGATACCAAGAGATGACTTTGTTTCTGAGATGTAAAAAATGAGAGGCTTCCCATAGATAGGAGGCACTAGAATTAGTGGATTAGTAAGGTATTATTTTAACTATGTTAGACTCCGATCACAATCTTTGTTCTAGTCATATTTCACACCTTTATGTAGAGTCTTTGTAAAAGGCTATGATCTATCTACTAGTTGGGGGATAAATCTATGAATAGATTGAAGTCTTCCCTATAAGCCCCTCATTTGATGGATATTATAGGGTGGAGGCATGTCCATGATTGCTTGAACTTTCTCTAGATTGACCTCAATGCCTTTTGTAGATATGATGTAGGCAAGTAGTTTTTTAGAAGTTATGTCAAATACACATTTCTTAGGCTTGAGTCTTAGACTAAATTTCTCCATACGATCTAGGATGGATCCCAAATCTTGAAAGCAAGTGTTGCATTTTATGCTCTTAACCAAAGTATCATTGACATAGTCTTCCATCATCTTATGCATCATATCATGGAAAATTGTAGTAACTACCCTTTATATGTAGCACCAAC
Organism: Cupressus sempervirens; assembly: GCA_028749045.1. NCBI lineage: Eukaryota > Viridiplantae > Streptophyta > Pinopsida > Cupressales > Cupressaceae > Cupressus > Cupressus sempervirens. The sequence continues at coordinate 248,777,396 of CM053790.1, read as the reverse complement.
ATTTTTTAGACCAAATGGCATCATATTCAAATAGAAGATTCTCCATCCACAAGTGAAAGTAGTCTTTTCTAATATTTTGGTGCAATTTTGATTTGGTTATAACCAGAAAAGTTGTCCATGAGTGAGTATATTTCATATCTTGCTATCATATCCACTATCATATCCATGATGGGGAGTGGAAACATATCTTTTGGATATGCTAAATTCAGATCTTAGAAATCTATACAAACTTTAATAGATTTTTCATGCCTAGAAACTTGAACAATGTTTGATATCCATTCAACATAATCAATAGCACAAATGAAACTAGCTTTTAGAAGTTTTCCTAGTTTAGCTTTAACAAGTAATGCAACATGAGGATGTATTTTCATAAGTTTCTATTTGACTTTTTTAACTTCAGGTGCAATAGATAAATGATGCATTATGAGATCAGGATCCAAGCCTAGCATGTCTGAGCATATCCACACAAAATTTATCTTTTTCTCTTGGAAGAAGGAAATAAATTCCTCTTTTTCTTTTGGAGATAATGACTATGAAAGATGTATCATGTGAGGTTGTTCCTCTATTCCCAAGTTGATTGGATGTGTCAATTCTATCAACACAGACGATCTTTCCTAAAAATGACTAGGAAGTGCATCAAATATCTCATCCTTAGGTGCCTTAGATATGTTTTTACCTTTGGATACATCTTTTATTTTTACTATTTTTCATTTTGATACTACCACAATGTGGTTTTCACCATCAAACCTATTTCTTTTTTGATCTTTTATTGTGTGACTAAGATATTTGATGTCAGCCTTAGTCATGTTGACACTTCATTCATTAGTGGAGGACATTATAGGTTCGACAATGTTCAAGTAGTAGGCAAGAGTATAGTCATTCTAGAATGTAGGGACTTCACTAGATACATTAGAATTCTAGTCTATGAGCTCACAATAGGTTAGTGAAGGAGATGTGGTGGGTTCAATGGCCTTCACAATATAGTAATCAAATGCTTGAACAAGAAATTTGAGACCTATAGTAGCTTCATCTGCAAGTGTGTTTGAATGCCTTAGAGTTCTTATAATGTCATTAATAGAAGACTCAATGACACTAGTTTTGTGAGACTTATCTAACCTAACCCTAGATGATTCACCTACTTCAAGATGATTTTCATAAACATGAACTTGATCTATATCTCTGTCTATAGGTTCTCTTGATAAAAAGTCAAATTCATACTCTTGAGAATCTATAGTGCATCAAGACATATTATAGAATTCACTAGTAGTAATAGGGACCCATTCTCCTTCTTCATCTAGATTTTTACAAAGTCACTCAATGACTAAAGCTTGATTAGACTCTCCATGTTCTTGTTGGATATGGGGAGAATAAGTAGTGTTGTCAAAAGAATCACTATCACCATCCATAGTGCTGACATGTGGTACAAAGTCATTTGGTTGTGTGAAGAATTTAGCAAGATCAATAGGAATTGGAAAAGGATAAGGATCCTCATCCTCAACATCATCCTTATGTTCATCTAACTGAGCTTGTGACTCATGTTCAGTTGAACTCTCAAGTTCCAGAATAAATTTGTTAATCCCTAAATGGAAGGGAATCTTCTTGAAGCCTACTTGAGACCTTCTAGCTATCACTTTGATAGGATCAATTAGAGCATTTTTGTTACATCTAATTAGACCATTCCCCTTTTAGCCAAAGTTCTTCATAAGTTTAAGACCTAGATGATACTTTTTAGGAGTAAGCTCATGAGACTATTTTGTGAGGTCAACTGGGGATTCCTCTTTGTATATCTAGGTAGAAATGATTCTATTTTCATCTTCTTCCTCAAGAGGTACAATAGGTTTAACAAAGGTACCATTGTACTTAGTTTGAGGTGTTAGTACAAAAGGTCTCTTTAGTTTAGATGGTCTCCCAAAATAATGGGGAGACTCAAGAAGAGATGTCAAAGACAAAACCAGTTCTATGTGATATTCACCCATCCTAGTTTGTTTCAACTTGAGTGACTACTCAATTTGTTTCATCTTATCATTGTGATGGTCTGTAGATTCCCTATTATCATGTACAAAGTTTTTAATAGATTTTAGCATGTTATAGATGTCACTAGTATTTGTAGGTATGGTGACTTCAGATCTATGAAATGGAAACTTGACACATTGATGGTAAGTTGAGGGCACAACTCACATTTCATGTATCAATGGTCTCCCTAATAGAATGTTGTATGCTAATGGGATGTCAAGGACTTGAAAAGTGACATCCCTTTCTATGGGACCAACTCAAAGAGGTAACATAATGAGACCTAAGGATTTATACTCAAATTCATCATATGATTTGATGGTTATCTTACAATGAGGATCAATGGACTCTTCAAAATAGCCTAATTTTCTAAGTAGAGTAGTAGAAACAATGTTTAGACCAACTCCATTATTAATGAGTACATGATGGACATGCTTTTGGTGTATCACAACTTCAATGTGTAATGGTTGGTTATGCAGATGACTCAGTGAATTATCATCATCCTTGAAGAAGGACATATAGTGAGGTGAGGTTAGATGATACACCATGTTGGAGTTCTTTCTAGTAAAGAACGTATTAGGTGGATTTAAACTTGATACCAAGAAATGAATATAGGGACAAGCCTAAGGATGAACTAAATACTATATTCAATAAGGCTAAGTCTTAGTTCTAGGCCAATTAACAGAGTCAATAGGACTCACTTCACTTTAGGCTTTGCTAAGCCAAGGTGGGCAAACCTAAGGGATCTATCTGATTAACTTGGTATTCTTCTCTACAAGACTATGCCCTATAGAAAAAATGGTCAATATTCTTCTACAATTTTCTAACAAACTTTCTAATTACAATAGCTAATTACAACCAAAGAGTAATAGCGAATAAGCCATGACCTACACTTCTAATTCTTCAAAACATAAAAAGGGAAATTGATATTGTTTTTGTATAAATGTCCTGTAATCATATGAATGCTCCAATGTGCCTTCAAACTTTATGATGGGCCAGTGCCTTATCTATTAGGCTATAGAGTCAATGATTAGCAATTTAGACCTTTTTAATCAACTTGTGATTAAGAGAGTCAACATTAAACTTTTAGTTTCATTCTGATTTTCATCCTTCTCGTAAACCCTAAACCTTATCAATTATAGAAAGCAATTAACTGATTCTTTAAATTAGCAGCAACCAACAAGAGATATACAACCATTTAGATTGCAATAAACTAAAGAGAAAAACTTAAAGCTCAAGATATATGAAAAAGAGACAAAACTTCAAGGATAATGACAATTAAGGATCAATCCTTCTATTTAAATTCAATATTGTTGATAAAACTTAGAATATAATACATAGATAAAACCACTTTTCCAGAATGCTTTCCTTTTGTATCAAATATGCATATTATAGAACTCATTCAAGTAACTACATAACACTCTAGACAGACTGCAAAATAATAATATGACATATATGAAAATTCTATAGACAACCAACATCTACTTCTCATCTTAGGAATCCATAAATATGATTGCAACAAGCTATAGATGAGAGGAGGACACATCAATTTTCCATAGAAACAAAAAGCTTTTGGAAGATGTGCATAATAAATACATAGATCAATCTCCCAAAATATAGATCAAAAGATAAGTAGCTAAGGAAGTAGAAAAACATTAATGTTGAATCTTTGATCTTTTCTTTTTCTTTTACTTTATCTACCATGTAAGAAAAAATCTTAGCTACCTCCTGCTTGTAAAGCCTTTATTTCACCTACCACTTCCTAGATGTAAATCTCTCTTTTGGTGGGCTAGTCAGTATTCTTTACCTCTTGTAAATCTTGAGTGGCCTCGGTCCACTTGGCATCCATAATTGCTTTGGATTCAACAATAAATTTATTCAAATTTACCTCTACTTTAAAAAGAGAATCAATCAAAGCATGGAAAGGGGAATAAGATGTATCCTCAAAAATTGTTACTATAGTCTCCTGGGTCAAGATGTTATCAAAAGAAGTTGACCATTCCTGCCAGTCCCTTACTACATTGGTAGCACCTAGTATAGATGGTATACAAGGTTCTATTCCACCAAATAAAACTTTCAATTTTCCCTATATAACTTGTAACTTACTAGTAAAGAAGCCACTTAATTCTCTTACTGTCTCCAAGCTCTCCTTTATAGTGAAATTTTTTTCTAGCAAGTTTGGCTTTTTAGCCATCAATATAATTAATATATCCAAAAATTGAATGTAAGGCCCCCATAGACCAAAAGTGGGTGTTAACAATGAGAGTGCCTCATTGCAAAATTGCTCAACACTTTGTAAATAAATAAAAGAATTATGAGCTTGTTGTGATAGGTTCTTCAAGACATCAACCCTATGGCTCATCATACCTCTAAGGATCTCTATCCTTACATCTCCTCCCTTCTAAATTGACTAAGTGTTAGTGCTCATTCTCCTTGGCTATGAGGACTCATTCTTCTATGTACCATCAGTCTGAACTAAAGCCTTAGAAGTATCCCTGATTGACACTAAAGTCCCTTATCCCTCTTCTCTCTAAACTGAAGTCATCCTCTATTTTGCCTATGCTAGCTTCTCTCTAAGGGATGTAATTTCATCCTCAAGTGCCTAGACCTTAGCTTCAAGCTCAACAATTATTTCCTTATATACATGACTACTTCTGAGCTTATTTTTATAGAGCTTCCTGACATCAATGTAGTCATGTATGGATTGGGCCAACCTTGTCTCCATTTCCTCTACCTTGGCTTCATTCATAAATGAAAAAAGTTTTAATGCCTTGGAGATCTCTATTCCAAAGGTGCCCTATAGATTCCATATTATCATGGTTCCCTACACTATGCTATGCACACCCATCAATTTAGGTTTGTTAGAAGTAGGGGCCATGCTCTAGACTACCAAGGACTTGGTATCAATGTTGAAACCAGTCCCTCTCTTCAATCCCTCAGCACTAATTGCCTCATAGGAGATGGCATTTTCCTATCTTCTAATTTTATCAAGTATGAAAGCTTGCTCCAAGTCCCAACTAGGTACTAGCAACATACCACTTCTTTGGACTAGATATTTCACCTCCTCTAAAGTCATTACTTTACTTTTAGGATCATAGGCAAGCAATTTTTCAATTAACTCCATCCTCTATTCATCTAATTCATCAGGTTTCATTTTGAGGAAAAGCTCACTCTATTTAATTTTATATTATAAGCTCTTGAATTCATTATATTTGATGATTTCATCATCCTCCAAGAATTGCTAAGCTTGGATGATCCTATCATCCAGTCTTGCTACTGCCACCTCTAGGTCTGTCAAAGTGTTCTCTACTACATCAACCCTGGTCTAGAGGTAATTATGTCTCATGTTAGTAAAATATTGACTGCTCCCTGACAAAATCTTCAAAGTTCTTTGCCTGACTTGGGGAGGGATCTACACAATTTTCTACCTTTTGTGCCCTTTTTCCATCCAAGATGCTTGGGGTGCATCCTCCTCCTCCACCTCAAGGGCCACATTAGATTCCAAACTATTATGGCATACTCTTTCTTCATCCCCCATTGGACCCTCTGGCATCTTAGCGATTATCTCTGCATGGTCCATAACCATCTTTCTAATTCTCTAGGGGTAAGGGATATCCATGTAAAAACCTAGGAATTGGGGATCAATTCTCTTCAATTCCTTTTCTACCCTCAGTACATCATCAAGTTTTGCAAGCTTGTTAGCTACTTCCCCTTCTACTACTATGTTTGGGATGATGTCTTCATGGGGCAACTCCTTGGAATTGGGCAATACATAGTTTCTCATTTCTTTCAATGTTGCCCTCATCCATCCCTCAATCATACATTCTATATGGGCCTATGCATAAATTATAGTGGTGTATGAAAGAATGAACTAAATCTAGGGCCTCTTTGCTAATGGTAAAATCACCAATTTTAAAACATCTACACAAAAGTGTCCCCCTATGCACCTTAGGACCTAGATACTCTCTATTAACCATGAACAATTTCCAAATAAATTCAATTATTCCTAATCTAGGAGGAATGAACTTTGGTAAGATATGGAGTGGCTAGGGACAACCATAGACTCTCATCAAAGAAAAGGTAGGAAACAAGAAAATATCACCCCAATTATGATCTAATCTTTTTCCTTTAGCTAGCAAGGCTGGTCTTAGAAGACCTTTCAAAATTTCAGGGGCCCTAAAGTACCCTAGGTCTAAGATTTTCATTGTAACAACACTAAAATTATTGAAAAAGGACACAGAATTAGAAAATGATAACTGCTATCCCATACTTGAGTCCATAGCTGCACTAGAAAATCCCCATTTAAATCAGAAGTTTGATCAATAAAATTAGAGTTGATATATCCCACATTCTTGTAGAGGATCAAATGCATCAGTGGAGAGTAGTAAGGGAAAGTGAATTTTCTCATATCTCTAGTCCTTATGAGAAAATAACTTTTGAATTTGTCCATGGGCATCTTCTTTTGTATCTTCTTTGGGTAATCACCCAACTTCTTCCAATCACCAAGAATATGTTGCAGCAATGAAGCTCCTATCAAAACATTGGGATTTTCCTCAAATCTCCTCTGTAAGTCCTTCAAATCTACAGGTTGACCCATTGCCCCAATTAATCCAAAAGCTTTAATGAAAGATTCTTAGTCTAGGGTACGTAGAAAAATTCCATCCTTTTTGTGAAAAGACTTGGTGGTAGGGTTGTAGCATTGGAACAAGTCCTTCATCAAATCTACATCCATGAAGACCTCTAGGAAAATTAGCTTGACAAGGTTCTTCTTCCATGGATTACAAACAGGAACCTTCTTCTCCTTGTTGCAATAGAAAAAGTAGAAAAGCTCAGAACTAGTGACATCAGGTCACTTGGCATATCTACACCTAGCATATGGATCAAAGAAAGCATGATCATTTGTTAAATTTGCTTTAGTAGATCCTGGGAACAACTTTGTCCATTCTTCTAGAAATCTACTAGGTTTCTTCTATCTGGTTTTAAATCCCTTTGAGTTTGATGCCTCTGAGACTGCCATTTCTAAGCCTTGGATTTCTTCCACCTCTTGGTCTGACATTTTGTTAATTTGCAACTGAATTATCTAAAATTGGAAATATTTTGTCTCTTACAAGCTTTGGAAACAACAATCTAGAACTCATAGAAAACATAGGATAAACTCAAATTCTCTATCTTTGCAAAGGTGAACTATGATAATGGGGATGGGAGATCTTATAAGTTGATATGCTTAGACTAACATTTATGTTGCATTGATTTCAACATGCTTGACAAATGATCTCAATCCTTTCTATCAATTTCATGGAGCGTCACCATTAATTTCCAACTATGTACTTTTTGCACTGCACTCAAATTTGATTGGTTGAAAAGCCTATATTTCTTTTCTCATCATTATGTTTCCTGTTAAGATTAGATTCTATCATATTATGACAAGGTGACTAAAAAGATCTTTTTTAACATTGCAACGATGTATTAATGGTTCTCTGATCTTATGACATCCCTTTAAGTTCATATCAGCCAATCGTAAAAAGTGGCAAAGCCCTTTATGATCTTACGATACCCTTTGTTATCACAGCATTGATAGTTGACCCCATCCTATTCTATGATCTCACAAAAAATAGTTTCGAAGCATTGTAAGTCACCTTCTCTCACCCTACAATCATATGATCATAGTTAAGCTTCCCCCTTCGTAACATCACAATAGAACATGTTTTCTTCAACCATGTTATGGTCACCTTAAAACCATTACATCATAGCATCGGCGGTTTATTATTCCTTCTGTATGATCTTACAACAAACCCTAGTAGTAACATTGAAAAACCCCTTTTCAAAGCCCTAAGATCTCATGATGAAAGACCTATTGTAAGATTGGATTTCGGAAGCCATCGTTACACTTAACCCTTTGGTCCCACAAATGCTGATAGTAAACATATCTAGCATATGTTTGTTGGCTCCACCCAATCAAAAAATTGATATGTGTCCTAACAAATCATGACCTATTTTCTTTTATAACTCTTACGACCCTACACTAATAGAATGTCATGTCATCACAACAATGCCTTGATCCTTTATATGATCAAATGACAAACCTTCTATCATAGTATCTTAATTCTTAAAATTGAACCCTTTGATCATGTGACAAGCACTGTGGGACCATAGATTTCCTTCATTTTCTTTACGATCTAATGATGACACTTTATCATAGGGTCATAACCACCCTTACCCTCTGCTCCCAATGCCATGATGAACCCTTTATCATAACATTGGAAAAACATCTCATGAACAAAATATAATGCCACATGATCTAACAACACAAAGGACATTACAAGATTGGGAAAGATCAAAACCATACCTATGATAACACAATAAAACATTAATTGTAAGATCACAAAAGGCCTTCACGCTTGCCCATGATATTCCACTAACCCTCCATCATAACATCATAGAAGACAATGAAATTAGGAAAATGAAAACCCATTCATTTATATGGCCTAGGATTAGGGAAAATATGGAGATTATGCAATTCATGAGGGTTAACTATAAATGGAAAAATATAATCATAACCCTAAGAAAATAGTTCAATATTTTCAGCACAAAATGCAAAAAAATTCTCATCGTTAGAAATCAGTAAAAAAGGAGCTATCACACCATATATTGGAACCTATCAAAAAAAATCTTGAGGTACATTTTACTCAATGAGAGCTTTGTCAAGATTCTACCTATGAGCAGGTAAGATTTTGAGTAATTCAAGGATTGTAATTTGAGAACTTTTCTATTGTAATTGATCAAGGATACTATAGCTAGTAGTTGCAAAAGATATTGCAATTTTTGTACCTTTTCCAGATGGACCAGCAAGAGATTTGTCTTTGTATTGTTCTTACTAAGGAGTAGAAGGCATAGGGCCTTTGAGGACTATCCCTTTGAGGACTATCTTGGCATGAGAATTCATAACAACATTGGCACAAGAATGTGATAGTTATTTGTTAGGTGTAGTAGATGTAGTACCCCTTAAGACAAATGGTGTCCTAGGTTTAGCGTTTTCTTATTTTCCCTTGATGGCAATGACATCACAATACTCAAAATCCATAGGTTCAACCATGTTGATCATAGCATCATCATTCAAGTATGTATAGTTGACCTTTTTAAGAGGTTTTTGTTTAGATTTTTCTCCTTTCTCATAGTGTGGAAATGACTCCTTGAAAGCCTTGTGATTTGAGTTCTTATTATGTCCATCACAAACAATTTCACCATCATTAATTAATTCTTGAACTTTGTGATGTAGGTTGATCCAATTGTTGGTTTTGTGACCTTTTTTCTAATGGTATTTGCAAAATTTAGTTTCATTCCACCATGAAGGTCTTGGTTGTGGCTCATAAGGATGAGAGTTATCCAATAGAGAAATGAGCTTGTTTTGTAGCAAGGTCTTATAGACCACATCTAGAGGTTCACCAAGAGGTTTATATTCTCATTTTTGGCATGTAACCCAAGATGAGTTCTTTATTTTGTTTCCGAATGTCTTGTTTTTAGGAGGAGGTTTTTCAACACTCTTAGATGCTTTGAGATTGTCTATAAGATTTAAAGTTGCTTTAGCAGGTTTAGGAGTAATGTTATCAATGGCTCCATCATGTACTACCTCTTGGTTCTTGTTCACATGCTTGGACTTATCCTTACTAGAGGTTGATCCTTGTTTAGTGTCCTTTTGAAGGGTTATTTAACCCTTTTTGACCATGAATACTTCTATTCAAATAGCTTGTGTGATCATGTCTTCAAAGGTGCATGGACCTTGAAGTTGAACTTTATACCCAAAGTCTAGTAAAAGATTATCCATGAAGATGTCATTTTTTTCTCTTTTAGGAATCTCTCAAGAATATTTGGTGTATAGTTGTTGCCGCTTCTTGAGGAATGTGAGGAAAGGTTCCCCAACTTTTTGTTTAAGGTTACACAAGTCATGTATGTTAACTGGATATTGTATGTTGTGTGAGTACTATTGAACAAATAGGTTAGCAATCTCATCAAATGTTTTGATACTAGTAGGAAATCATGAAAACCATTCCATGACCTAACCACCTAGACTCCATGAGAATAGACTCATGAGATATGTTTGATTATGCATAAATTCTATAGACAAAGTACCAAATTCTCACAAATTCAAATGAGGCATGTCTATACTCCTATCAAAAGGAAATGGACAAAGAGTGTCTAAGGTGTATGTTTTTGTAGGTTTTTCTTTATCATATGTCATTTGGGCTAACTATTCTTGCATGATCTTTATTTTTTTTTGCAACTTAGACATCTTGGTTTCCTCCTCAAGTTGAATGATTGTTTCAACATTAAAGTGATGGGGTAGTTTGACTCCCTCTTGAGCAAGTTTGAGAAATTATTTCTCTTTCTATTTGTTAAGAAAGATCTCTATGACTTTCTTAAAGTGTTTATCCTTAAAACATTTTTTGATGTCTTTAGGAATTAATTCTTCAGTTTCATCATTATGGTTAGTGAAAGGTTTTTTATTTCTTTCAGTCCTTTGGTGATCTTGTTCTCTACTATGTTCTCTGTTTTCTTGGTTTTGATCAACCATGTCAAGAATATGATAAATTTTAGTGTATGTTGGTTGAAAAGGTCTATTGGATGAAAATTTAGATGTGTTGTTTGAGATGTATGTGTTTTGCTAGTTTTAGGATCCTCTTGATACAAGGGATTCCTAGTTTTCTGTACGTTAATGAAAAATGTTCTTTGAACATGAGGTGGTCTAACAAGTGAGAAAGATTGTAAAGATTCCTTACTAGATTCACTAGATGTAGATCATGTATAAAATAAGAAGCAACCTTTTCCATGATTAAAACCCCTAGCTCTACCTCATCTAATTCTATGGGGATGAAACAAATTTCCACTCCTTGTTGCAACAACCATAGACAATGACCAAAAGAAAAATCATAGATAAGGACCACACCAAAATGTAGCCTCAAAGTGAGATAAGAGTGTTGTATACCTAGGTATGAGTCATCTAAGTAATGGCTAGAATAGCTAATAGTTATGAGTATCATGACACAAAAGTATGATAAATACAAAAAGATAGAATAAGATAACTAAGTGAGGAGACTAGTTCATGTGTAGATCACAAGTTGTCATCTAAGTGAGAAGTCACTATTTGACACTATTGCAAATAGAGAAATGACCAAGCATTCTAGACAAAGATAAGACTTAGATCATATTTTGAAGAGGGAGCTCAAAATAGCTCATTATTTTTTATAGATTTTGATAGACTCGCACGAGGAAATGACTCAAGGATGAGGAAGTACAAATAACTAGGCAAGCAGACATAATTGACAGAGTAGTTTTGATAGTTTCAAAATAGGATCTTGCATAAAGATTCACAAAGAACTACACAAGAAAGTACAAAGAACCAGGCAAAGTTTTAGAACAACAAATTTGGGCCAATTTTCTCACATGAGTTCTTGCACAAAGTCACTTGAGGATTTGATAGTTTGACTTAAAAAGACAAAATTTTGGCATAAAAAGACAGCATTGGGAAAAATCTCACATGGAGATTGACAAATAGTCACATGAGGAACTACAAAGAACCCTGCGGGGAAGTATAGATAGAGGGTTTTCTTGTAAATTTTTTTGTAGAACTGGACATGAAAAAAGGGACAAAATGATAGTTTTTAAACTAATTGAAGATATTTTTGATGGTTTTGATAGTTCTAAATAGAAGACTAACTATGCTTACAAGTTTTAGGCAAATATCAACATAGTTTTCAAGTTTTGGACATCACTTTGTTTTATCGGTAGATTGTTGTTTTCAGACACGAGAAGCAAGTAGTAGTTGCAAATAATTCAACCAAGGACAAATCAACTCAGAGGGATAGGGGATTCTTGACCTTTTGTTTTTTTGATAGATTTGGACAAGTTTAAAGACATGAAAAAAGCATTCTTTTATGCCTATAACCAAAAATGGTAGAGGAATTAAAACTTTTATCTCACAACTTATGTGCATACGTTCACCTCACACATTCATGCCACCCCACTAGAGGGTGCATGTAATTTTGGTGTATTCCAAGGACTCAATAACATATACTCTAAATGAGAACCCTTTTGGTAGGGTTCAAAAGCATATATCACCTTCCAGCATCCAAGTACATACCTATGGTGAAAATCTACAGGAGAGATTCTTCTCCCTCCTTGCACAAAGATTATGCCCCCCTTTTGGAGGTGAACCGGGTAGCAACTATCTAAATTTTTTTACTTGGATTCCATTCAAATTAATCCTTGGTGGCTTTGTGAATGAAGTTAAGGCCAATGGACCACAACATCTAAAATTATACAAACTTGACTAGCAAGACTGGGGCCAGTGCTGGGTAGTACAACAAATAGAGCCTCCTCTTGATATGCAATATCAGGAATCAAGAGGAAGAAATTAACATGGCCTTGGAGTCTCACTTTCTTTATTATAGTGAGTTGGAATCACTAGAAAAATGTGTGTGCTCACTTGGGTCATTCTTGGAGGTTGGATCACTCTGGCAGGCCTTCTAAAGATTGACTCAAACTGGTGGCTCAAATTCAAGGGTCCAAGTTTCTAATTTCCCACAAGGGGAAAGAGAGTACTCCTCTACCTCATCACCTTACCCAAATATTCTAAACATGTTCATCATCAAGTTAGTTTATCAATCCCAACTTGTCCTTTTCCAAGACTTTGATCCCTAAAAGGAAATCATCATCTCTTCATAATAGGCTTTGGTTGGAGAACCACTAATTTTCTTGCCTCCCTTAGGTACCATCTTCCAAAGGTGTCTAGGTTTTTGATTTACTCTTAGGCATCACTTCGAAGTAGCAAAGAGCATACTCCCCTATTCCTTTATCTAGAGCCCTATGAAGTTCACAAGCCCTATTAAACTATGCAAGTAAGTAGTTAAGAAGATATGACATCTTAGTGGGTTTGAATATATTCTTTGATATGCATATCTTTGACAAAATGTCATGCAATCAAGCTGTCAGTATTGTTTAAGAGTTTGTAATAGGGTGTCTTTGACAAGCATTTTGCAAACCACTATTAAGCTATTCAAAATCAAAAACCAAGAATAAAATGCTTTAAAAAAAACCTTCTATTAAATCATCATGATAAAAACATAATCTAAAAATTGCATTTTGTATTTACTGATGCTGAATTTTATGCAAACTTCTTCACAAGCCCACATGAGAAAATGATGTGTACTACACAAGAAACTATGCAATTATACAATTTTTTGTGTAAGGAAGTGCAAAACAACAAGAAAAATCTTAGTTTCTTCATGCAAGAATGAGATTTTTGTGCAAGAAACCAAGGGACTATACAGATGATAGTGATATAACACTAAAAAATTGCAAAATAAAGAATAGATGAGGTCAACAAATTTGTTTCTCAGCCCCAAAGTGCATGCCAAAAATGTATGTGGGAAATGTGGGCCTATATGATTCAAACACACTTCAACATGATCATTCTCTAAAAATCATCCTAGAATGAACATGGAATTGTTCATCCAAAATAACTCAACAAGCTCATTTGTTTCCTCCTAACTAGAATGATTTTGATATGAAGATTCATTCTCAGACCAAGAAGCTAGAAACTAGACATCTAGAATGAAGGATTTTTTAGCTAAATGAAATGCAAGATTAAGCTAAATGAGATGTAGATTTAATCTAAGAAAATGAAAGAACAATTAATCTAGATGAGTGCATGTTTAAGCCAGATGAGATTAATATGCAAGAAAAACAAAGCTATGCATATAAAAAAATAAGTAATTATTTTAGCATAAGTTCAATGTAATTCATTTGCAACCTCTAAAATGAGAAATTGAGGGCTTCTTCAATAGAATCCAACAATTTGATCAACAATTGAGATCAAATTGAATGAACGGTCAAGATTTGAAGAAGATTCAGTCAGAATAGAAAGTTTCCTTTTCAAAAGGAATTTAATCGATTGCTTTTGAGTGGAATACAGAGTTAACTGATTTAATTACTTTTCTAATTTTAGTCAACTCAATGTTTCTAATTGTGAATCGAAGAGAGAATATTAGAGAAGATATTTGATTTAAGGAAATTTAATATGACCTCATAATTGAATATTCTAATTAATTGATTAATTAAATTCATTAATTAGAATGAGGGTATTTAATTAAATCAAATATATTTAATTCCTTATGTATATTAGCTAAAGGGGTGAATTTGATTTAATTAAAGTACTAGGACTTATAATTAAACTAATTCAATTAAAAGGTTAATTTAGCCAATTTTGATCAATAATTATGAATTAAATGAAGTATGTGATTAATGCAGATTAATGATTTTCTATATTTGACACTTATGTCAAGTAGAGATTATCAAAATCAAAATTGCCTAGCATAATAGGACTTTAGGATTGATTAATAGACCAGAATTGGTTTAGCATGGCAATGTGCCAATTTTGGGGTATTACAATTAGAGGGCATGTAATGAGATGAATGAAAAGTTCAATAGACTTACTGGAGCTAAAATTACTATAGAAATTCATGTGCCAGAGAACATCTTGAGAGAGATGTCAACTTCAAACCCAATAGAAATCCTAAACATAGATGATATTCATGTGTGGAAATTACAAAGAGATTCAACAACCATTTGATTCAATGTTTGAATGAAAGGTACTAGTGTGGAATGCTATAAATGTAGGATGTGCATGTATTTGGTAAAATATACATATTAATATATGAATATATGTACATTTGATAAAATGTGCATCATGTTTAGAAACCATCTAGTGAATATATTCATAGAATGTGAAGATGCATGATGTGTGGGTCAATTGTTTGATATAATGTGTTAAGAGGAATCACCTTGTGCAATGTGCCCATATAGGTATGCATACTGAAATGTGGAATCACACTAAATTTTTGTATGATTGTGATACCATGGGTGCTATTTTTTGGTTAAAATACATATGGAAATGTGGCCTCAAGGAATTTAATGATTGCTAGATATGTGCAAAATTGAATTATTTGACAAAATGGGAAGTTGTGTTCATCATAATTCAAGAAATAGACTCACAAGACCGTGCATTTAGAAGGCTCAATATGGAGATGAAATTATCCTAATTGGTTAAATTTTTTATAGTCACAAGTGATCAAAAGCTTGAGGAGGCTATGAAGGTATACACAATTAGTTTGACTGAGTCTTCTCTCTAGATCTTCCTTCCCTATGATACCCATAGATTAAGATTAATGTTGTTTTAAACCTTAGGGTCACAATTCAGTGGACTAATTATATCCAAAATTATTAGTACTTGTGTGTGATTAATTTTGACTTTCAAAGGTGTGCCAAACTATAATATGCAAATTGAAATGTAAGGATCACTAGAAAGAAAGCATGTCACAAAGGGATGAAAAGAAAATCAAGGTGACCAATGTGATCAAAGTGTAAGAGAGGGGAGAATAATCTCACCACTTCAATGAAAAATGATGCTCTTATAATAGTGGCAGCATAAAAAAGATCACATGACTCAGTATGCTGAAATAGATGGTAGGCACTGATCCCATGATATATAGTTTCTAAGAACCAAAGTAGCGAAGATTTGTTGAGCTATCATTTTGCATGATGTTGAACGACAGGGGTCCTTTTGAATCCCTCAAAAAAGATCACGTGACTCAGTATGCTGAAATAGATGGTAGGCACTGATCCCATGATATATAGTTTCTAAGAACCAAAGAAGAAAAGATTTGTTGAGCTATCATTTTTCATGATGTTGAATGTCAAGGATCCTTTTGAATCCCTCTCTTAAAAAGTTGATCAAGAAACAACTCAAAGGTTCTAGGTGGTTTTTTCAACCTACTGGGTAACTCAACTGAAGATAAATGTGTATGTTAATGAGGAGGCTTTTGTTGCTTCTAATCAATCTGTACAACCTATTGTCATTTGAAATGTAACCGAAAAAAAGATATTTTTGTATTTTCTAGTTTTATGATGAATGCAGTCTACTAATGCAACTATATGAGTGATCCAAGGGATAAAAAATTACTGAAAAGTAAAATGTCCCCAATGCTCCAAGAATCAACATCATTACAAAGTGTTCACAATTTTGACTCTAACATAACTCGAATGAGCAAAATTGGAGTTCAAGTGCAAAAAGTATGACTAGTCAAAGTTTGGTCAAACTGGGACTAGAGGCCATAAAAGGGTGAAAAAATAATCATCTCAAAAGTATTTGATAATGGATTCCAAATGAAAGAGCTCGTCAAAAGCTTTCCAATGGCATTCATTTCATTAAGAACGGAGATCGGATATAAAAGTTATGATGGTTTCAAATTCAAGCAAAAGTATGGATTTTGATGATGTCAACATGACATCACAAAATCATAAAGAGAGGGAAAACATTCAAATTTGAATTAAAATAGCTATTTAATTCGAATTAAAGGAATGAGATAATGGGAGTTGAACTCCTAACCATTGACCTCCTAAAATTAAGGCCAACCAATGGGCTATTTATGGCATATGTAATATTAAGGGAAGAGTTGTTATCTATTCATAACAAATCCGCCCAAGCTTATTTAATTAAGGGCATTTGTTGAAAACAAACCCTTAATTTTGGTGTCAAATCATAACAAAATAATGGTAAAAGGGGTAAATTTAAAATATGTAACCAAAATGGGGGATTATGTTGGTTAATTGTTTTAGCCCATTTTTGGCTAAATTTGATATATAAAATGGGGCTAGTAGGCTTTGGAAAGGCATCCAGGTGGGGAGAAGGAGATTATGATCTTGGAGACTTGATGATTATTCCTGCACATTGGAGAGTAATGCTGCAATTGTGCTTGAAGGGAAGATCTTGAACACTTGTAATTGATTTTGGAGCAAATTGAATCGGTCCCCCTATTGGAGCTGGACCCGGAGACGTAGTCACATTTGTGACGAACTCTGAAATCAAACTTTGTTTGCACTCTCTATCTTCTTCTCTCTCAATTCTCTTTATTTCACCTTAAATTCTTAAGTTTTGATGCATAATTTCATTTATGTGTAAAGGTATTAAGACTTCTACTAATTTGGTTTTATTTAAACATTCAATACTGCAATTAGTCTAGATCCATTCATCAGATCAATGAGTTCCTATTTTAACCAAGTTTAAAAAATAAAAAAAAATACAAATATAGAGTAATGAGAGATTAAAAAAAAAACTAAAAGGAAAATTCCTAACAAACATAAGCCAAAGTAACAACATTTCTACAAATTAAATTATCAAAAGGATCTAGTAGGAAACCAATGAAATTAGGAGCAACACTTCCTTAACTCCATTGATGTAATCGTCAATGGGAACTTTAATAATATTCGAAATATGTTTCATGTTTCATCAAATTGAGAGGCCATAGAAAGTTTTCTTGTATGAGATAACATGTTATGCAAGAACAAAGATGATCCTTTCTCTAATTCATCACAACAACAAAATTTGTTAGCACAAGGAAAACACTAGAACTAAAAGATTGCACAATCTTAACAACACAATAAAACCATTGGCTCCATTATTATTCATGAACATGTATTCAAAAATAAATAAAAAACTTCAACACGAATAACTAAACTCAAAATGAGATCACCAATTGCATCAAAATAATGGCTTGAAGTACATATTACATCCCTCTACTTACTAGAAATCATCTCCTCCTTTTGTGTCAAGAGTGAGAGCTCTTTAAATACAAACTTTTGCTAGAAACTAATAAAATAAATCAAATTATATACAAACTAACTCTCTAAATGATGCTAAGTAGGTCTCTACCCTTGTTTATACACACCAATGGGTGCATGAGCCTTTATATGACATAAAAGAATGTAAGAATAAGAATATAAGAAGATAAAAGTTGTGAGATGATCTAAAAGTCTTTGGAAGCTTTAAAAATGGAGGCTCGACCTTCTTTAGGCTTTTTGGGAGTTGAATTGGCATCAAAATACATTTTTAGTGCATGGAATGCTCTAAAATAGCAACTAGTAGTTAACTATTAGTGCACTGCTTCTGCAAAATTATTGACACACCTTTATGAAAAGCCCACCTATGCACCTTGGTAATAGGTTCCCAAAAACAAAAAAAAACTTCTAGGTATCAAAACTGAATTTCCAACATCTGGGTTTTCTTCCCCTTTATACCAAAATGATGTATGGATGTTTATTGTTAAATTTCTCTATCATCTCTACCACTTCACTAGGTTTTGGTAAATCTAATGCATCATATTTATTCTTTACTATCTACCAGTAGTTACTAACTTCTATTCAAGTCTCTACAAAATCCTCAAGCTTGGTATCCAGTTCCAACAATGTCTCTTTAGTTCTGAATGTTTGTTTGATATTATCTTTTGATAAAGCATCTTCAAATATGTCTCTAAATTGTTGGACTATTGATTGCACTAAAAAATCTTAATGTTAGACTCATCCTCAAAAATATCAAGGCTAGCAGCATTATAGTACATTTCTACTTCCAAAAATTTATTTTGAGCTTTATCCTTTATCTATTGGATCCAATCATGTAATCCTTCCATTACCTTATTTCCCAAGGATATCTTCTCTATCCAGTCATCAAGATTATTTAGCTCCTCTATAGAATATACATCTATTAGAATTTGGTACCTTTGACCTATTATTCATCTGTGTGCTTGTGGATCTTTATCCTAGGTACACACTTCATTCATTAGACCAAAATCTTGGTTTACAATAGAAACTAACTTTTCAACATTATTTTGGACATGGTGCAGTAGGTTCAAATTAACTTGTATTATGTATACTCCTACTCTTTCCTCAAAAATTCTAGGCCATTGCTGACATGATTCACGAAATGAGTTCATTTGTGGCCTTACTTGCTTCCTTCCCATTGCATTGCCAAAATAAATCTCTAGATTTTCTAGGTTAATGGGTTCCATTACTTCATTCAAGTAGCCTCTTGATAAATCATTTTTATTTCATAATATTATCAATTCAAACTCATCCTATTACATGTGTTTGAATACCTACTTTAGGCCTGTAGTGATCAACACTTTATCCATGTCGACTCCAAGATTTCCAAATATGATATCCTTCATTTGGTAATCCTTAGGAGTCGGGTCTTCAGTGTTGGCATGAAGAGGAGGAATAGCGATATGGGTGAGAAGGTCCTAGTCTTGATTCTTCATAATTAAGACAAGTGTTTAGCATCATCCTTAATCATCTCAGGCTCCTTTATCACTTTATTGAATTCCTTCATTCCTTCCTCTTTAATTAGCTCCATATACTTCTTCTATCAGAACATAACCTTCTTCTCTAGTCATGATGGTGTGGTGCCCATTGGTGACATGTAGTTGGCTGAAGAAGGTGGTTTAGAATCACACTTATTTCCATTATTAATCCTCTCTAGAGTCTTCTCATGTCGAGGTAGATCTTTGAAAGGAGTTTCTATGATTTTTCAAGCTAAGGATCTAGCCTCTATATCCAAGGGATATTTTTGAGTTCCTTATGCTATGTTCCCCTCTTCAAATATTTCAACATCATGAAGTTGTTGGTATTAGTGGTCTAACTCTCTAGTTCTACTTGTATTGCTTGAGGTGGAGCTACTAACCCTTTCTCCAATATGGTGACCATATCTTGTGATGGTGGTGATGGGATGCCAAGAGGTCCTTAAGGTATAGGAGGAAATTGGTTTCATTCCTCTTCTAAATTCTCATTGGTAGGAGTATCTTTTATCTTCTCACCCACCTTCTCAATTACCATTGGCATAAAATCAAAGTTTGAGAGGTCAAAAAAGTTTGTCCCATCACCCTCCATCTTAATTGTCCACTTTTGTTGTTCATCTTCTAAATTTTCTACCTAGATAGGCTCCCTTAGAGTAGATGGAGGTGTCTTAGTAGAGATTCTTCTTCTCTTTTCATCTACTACTTTGGGAGAGTAGGTTCTCTAAGTTAAGAGGAAAAACTCTATTTGGTTCCCTTCCTCATTCTTTTCTTTAGGGATGGTCTCTAGAACTTGTGTGGAGGGAGTACTTTTCTTCTTTCCTTTGTTGATGCTCCATTTCTAACCTCAGTAGTGATTGAGTGGGGTAGGTTGGTATGGTGACTTTATCACATTTACCTTTCTAAGGCCTAGCCATAGCTTGTAGAGGTATGGCCTAGTGAACTAGATCCATCCGAAATGGCTTCTAGATCCATTCCCTCATCAGTTCTACCACATGTTTTGCCCAATGATCTATGTCATCATTTTCCTTATGCCCTATTTATGCATTCATAATTAGCCTCTCATAGATTTTTTCCCTGTTATATAAAGGATCCATTACCTCTGGGTCATCCTTTTCTATAACCTTTAGGAGAATCTTCATTTTAAGTGCATTTTCTACTAGATGTAGACTCATCCTACAATAGTCCCTAATGTGGACATCATAGTCATCTAATGAATTCATCCAATGGTCTTCAAGGGATTCTTCATGCACAAACTTCTTCACTACTAGATGTTGAACCATCCCAATGTTGTCAAAATATGGGTGAGGAGTCTAACAGTCCTTTAAGGGATATTGATCCCATTCTGAATCAAAGGTAGAAATATCCTATTTTTGCTTTGCCTTGAATGCCTCAATGGTGATTGGGTAGACCTAGGTCTTCTTGTGCTATTTCCTCACTATGTCATATGTAGAAGTGTATTGGTAGGCTATCTCCAAAAGTATCTACTAATCTAAAGGGTACCTTGGGACCTAGAGATAGGTGAATGTCTTCAATTGAATGTAGTAGGCTCATAATTCATTTATTCTTGATGTTGCCTCTAATGACATTCTTTTAGCATAATCTCCTTCAATGAACATGGTGATGGAAAAAATGAATCCATCATTAACTACCATGTATTCCATGATTTGTAGTTGGAGCTTCTTCTTCACCAGTTGTGGGTAAAGCACATAGGGCCAAGCATTTGCATCTTGCATGCTCCCCTTCCTATATAGCCCTAGGTAGTTAGTAGTTAAGGCTACTAGTAGGTACATTGTATATGATGTCATGTACAAGTGAGGGTCTATCTTGACCACCACTAACTACTCATCTAAGTTGTCACTTAGGATGGTGACCCAATAAATAGGCATCTTTGTATTTATTATGGTTTCAATAAAGTAAACTATCCACATTTGAATGTGACCCACTACAAGGAGGCCCATTTCTCTACTGAGGAGGACAATCAAGCATCTAATGTCATCTTTCATATACCCTCGGGTCATATCCACCTTGCCTACTCTTCAGCCCATAGGTGTCAATAAAAAATGAGTTATGCACTAATTCCTTTATCTCTTTCTCATTTTCTCTGTACCACCTATCTACTCCATCTATTTGAAGGTATTGGTCTTCCCTCATAAGATGTAACACTTTCTTTATGTTGTGAGGTCAAAAGTCTAGAACTATCTCTCCTATGACACTCTTCATGACCTTCTCCTCTATCACATAATGTTCTAAAAAAATTATTATTAATTCAAAAGGTTGAACTAATGTGGGGTGTGAAATGATGTTCACCAACCCACTCCAAATCAAAGTGGACATCAGTGTTGACCTCTCCTTTGTTTTGTTGCATATTTTCAAAAAGGCATTCTAGTCGATGTGGCCAAGTTCAATATCTTAAATATCTAAGTGCCCGTCTTGGAATCTAGATTTCTTAGGTGCTCCTCGGTACTTGAATGCAATGGCTTTTGGTACCATTTTATTTGTTGTGGATGAAAATAATGATGTCATTTTATCTATACAAAAGGAAGAAACATTAATCTACAGATGTTAGAAGACAAAAGTGAGACTTCACTAGGACTCAAACTAATGAAAACAATTGGTCAAAATCAGTAAAACTGGAAAAAAAGTGAAATTCCACCCCCCCAATAACTAGTTTTGTGCACCAACACACCTAGTGTACCTTTATAGGTGTGAAGGGTGCACTGGTGTGCACCTTGTTACCCTTTGTTTATCTAAGTGTGTAGTTGCATACTAATTCACATGCACACCTTGACAAGGTACCATGTGCACAACTATGCACATGCACATTAGTGCATTATGCTGATGAAGGGAGTGCTTAGTTGTTTTTTAGGTTTGTTTTATGCTTTTTCTTTTACCTTGTGTTTTATGTTTTACGCTATATAAAGAATCTTTTTTTTTGGTAAAGAGGAGAACTTTAAGTAGAGGAAATTTTGGAGAAATTGGTAAAGGGAATTTTAGATTTTTATTATGCATTAGATGTTCTTGGATTTGTATATTAAGAACTCTTTTAGTTGTCTGTCTTGAATGTGTTCATCATTTATTGACTCACTTGCCTCTCAAATGTTTATTTAGCAATCTCTTCTGTACTAATACAATCTGATAGTCTTCTATTTGGAAAAAGTATTTATTCCATGGTATCTTATTATGAATATATTGAAGTAGTATATACTTTCATATGTCAAGTTTTTTATTCATGGTTTGTCATTATCACATTTATCTTCTTGAAATCTCCTTTTAATCAGTTATCTACCATGGAGTCTCATTTGATATGCATAGGTCTATTAGTGGGGTTTCTATTATTCTCTTTATCTAGTTTTATGTTTTCTATCCTTTTGTTCTTTCAAGTGAAAAGTGCACAAAAATCATAGATACCCATATCATGCAAGGGAGTTGTGCCTCTCAAATGTAGATGAAGATTGCAAATCAATAGTGATCGGTTGCAATCTCTCAAACTATTGGCATAATTGTCATTGTTCACAAGGTGAATAGGACTAGTTTTAGAAGTAACTTCATAGTGACAAATCAATTTACCAACAAGGTACAAATTTAATTATAATTTATAAAGTATATAATTATTTACATTATACATATATAAATTTTATGAACCATAATGTATGTTGATTTTGAATGAACATAGGATGTATGATATTGTTCCTCTTAGAAGACAATATAGCCTTTTTTTGAGACCTTCAGGCATTGGCATCCCTGATATGGTATGCACTTTTAATTACACTTAAAATAATGTACATTGGAAGTTGAATTTAATAACATGTGCTAATGCATTATTTTTATCTATTTTTGTAGGGATTTTCATCTATTGCATAGTTAGGTACTTCTATAGGTCTTGATCCATCGAAAAGTGAGGCATAGCCTCAAATACCTAGGGTATAAACTTTTCAAGAAAATTACTTTTTACTATTTTTATGTACATGCTTATTTAACTTATCTTCAACTCTGATCCATAGATAATAACATGTTGATTTTATGAATGGAGGATGAATTTTATTGTTCCATCTAAGCCTTAGTATAATCTATTTCTTAGACCTTCAACTATTGGTACATATTAGTGTCTCCACTAGTGAGGCTCATCCTCAAATACCTATTGCATGTACTTTTTCAATATTTTTTTGTTACCAATTATATGCATGCATGCTTACTAAATTATATCTACAACTTTGATTCATCTCTATGAATTAAAAATATAGGTCATTGGAGTACATGATCATCATGCTACAAGCATATCTCTAGACCCATATGTGACATTGGCCCGTACTCAAGTATGACAAGAGGATGTTGTCATGAGTGTTGGTGGGAGTACATGATTGAGCTATATAGAGGTACACACATCATCCTTTGAGATCAATATTGTTAAATATAGGTTGGTATGATCTTTATCAAAAAATTATAATTTACACATTCACTTGTAGGACTTGACCATTGTCACATTTGGTGGCTATGAAAGTGCACCTCCTCCTATCATAGAGGGACACCATGATCAAATGCTAAAATTTTAAATAAGTTTATTATTTAATTTTAATTTTGAACTAGATTATGAAAACCATTTTAATTAAACATGTAAATGTTTTCTTCTTAGGATGTCGTGCATGATGTCCCACAAGATGCCATAGATGATGTTGCATAGGATGCCCGACATGATATTGTATAGGATGATCCATCTTAGTCCTCTTCATGTAGAGTAAAGAGGACTGTAGATTAGATAGATTAGGTCTTAGATTTTAAAAACTTGTTATGAGGACATATTTACATTTTTTTATGACACATTTTTTTTATTATGATACACTTTGTATTAGGATACTTATCTCTAATATATTTTTATGAATTTTTATCATGTTATCATACATCAGACTATGTTATATTTTTATGACTTGTTATCAGTTTAGTATATGGTATCTTCTTATGCTATCATCTTATCTTAGATTGAATATTATTATACATTAGACCATACTATATTATGTTTTTACACCACTTTTTATAAATAGTATGATGAACTTTTAGATTTCATACAATTTTTTTTTTAATTGACATATTTGTACCAGCATATCTAATGTACACTTATATTTAATTAAACATGGGAACAATGACTTATACATGTTTGAGTGTAAAATTAATGGAAACATATAGGAGCTCATCAAAATTTGACAAAGAATTTAATATCAAGTGCACACCAATAACTTTCAAATAGAAGTGAACTCATGTTTTTAAATGTTTACAAGAATATTTGATTCAAATGAAAAATTGGATGAACACATTTATTCAAATGGGGTCCTGCAAAATAAAAAGTAAATTTATTGAAATGTTAGTAAAATCATAATTTTATAAGTCTTATGCGTACACTATAAATATGTTTAATATGCACTCACCATGTGTAATTTCACAAGATGCTTATGTTATCCATGACATCATCAAAATTTGCATAAGTTATAGTTGAGACCTGAACAAGAAGTACATTAATCAATACTATTGACAATTTGTACATACATTTATTAAACAAGTACATATAAAAAGAGTAGAATATAAAAAAATGTGCATGTATGTAAAGATGTAGTCAACCTACTATACTATCTACATCATCTTTCTTTTGCAATGCATCTATGATTTCCTCATGATCTTCCACTAAAATTAAACATAGTACCTTATTGGTGGGTCTCCCTTTGTATCTTTCTAATTTGATATTTTTTGCCACCACAAAATTAGCATAGTGTAAAATCATCTTTTCTGATTGGTAGTCTTCAAATGTTGGTAAATGATTTCTTCTTGTTAGGTATTTACATATCCAGGTGCTAGCTACAATGACATACCTAGTTGGATACTAAAAACCATCATCATCTACTTGATGACATATCATTTTTTTCTTAAGTTCCACACATGTAGCTAGCAGTACTTAGTCCATTCATCATTATCATCAAGAGAAATAATAGCATAAAAATGTCCTACAAGATAAGTTAAAGTACACATGCATTTACTTAAACTATATTTATGACATATATAAATAAATAATATAAATTGAAGCAAAATCATAAAAAAATAAATTAAATTGTATATACTAGGTTGTATGAGGTCTGAAACACAATCATAGTCCTATGATGCAAATGTAACATTTGGGCCTTCATTTATTATATCATATTAAATGTATGTGTCGATAGGTGCAAACAATTTTTGTTCCTATTCTTCAACCCATTCTGTATTCTTGCATTATTCCCATTCACATGCAAGACAAAAATTTTAAAAAATATGCAAGCTCCCTAGTCCATATAGTCCAAGTGTTAGAATCAGACCTCCTAACTAAAAAAATTCCATTTAGTTGACCCACTAATTGTATCACATCCATAACTTGAAAGGATATTCTTTTTCTTCAACCAGCCAAAAAGAAACATTTGATTGTAGAGTTCCAACTTGATCCTATGTATCTTTGTTACACCATTCCACAATGTCATGTGCATTTCTGAATTTGGCTTATTTCCTCAAATTTTAATTGCTCTCTACAAAGGGTTCTCTTCACGCATGCACTAGCACCATCATGTTACCATGACCAACCTCAAAAAAACTCCACATATGTTGGATATTAGTTTTCCTATGTGTCCTACTCAACCAATGGAACATTCTAGCATTCTTGAAGTATCCTATATAATTATATGACCATATTACATGTTGTGTCATTTGAATTTTTCTCTTCCTTAAATTATAATAAAAGGCCTTGAAGCAATATTGGACAAACTCATATGAATGTAGTTTATTATCACTCATATAGAAATGGTAATCTCTAAATATATTTTTATCCTCTTATGTACTATTAGGTGCATGCCTATAAAATATATAAACATAAATTGCTACTTGCACTCAATTGTAATATTGTGATTGTACCTCATCTTGAGGTGCAAGTGTGTAGTTCTCTGCAAAGTTGATGACTAGAAGTTTGATACCAATTGGAAACTTATTCTTACATATGTGAAATTTCCCATCAAGCCATCTAGCATATTGAGAGTGTTTAACATATTTTGGTATGATATTACTCTTAAACTCATTCATAAATGCATGAAAACTACCTTTTTATATAACTAGGTCACACCTTCTTCCAAATTTCCATCCTTCAATGGATATTCAATATTTTTGAATTTTTTAGATAAACCAATTATTGTCCCAAATTAGTAAAATAATCTAACAAATCAAGATTGCCACACATATCATGTGTACTAGAAAAACATGTATTGAAAAGAAAATATTACTCATTAGGTGGCATACAAAATAAACTTGATATGAAATCCTTTATAGTTTGAGGTGGTGTTTTATATCACATTCCTATAATATTTCATTAGTATGCACGGTACTATGTATAGATCAAAATACATCATAATGGTAACAAAATTGAACATGAGTTTTACAAAAATAGGTGAATATTTCCTTGTTAATCCTTACATACCATGGTTTACACTTTTGAAAATATCTTTGACTAATGCTAATAGATGACACCTCATCATCTAAATATTTTTTGAACAATTCAATTTGAGTAATGTCCAAAAGGTGTTTAGGATGTGGATCATGTATTTTTTATCCAACTCTCAATTTAAGAACATCTCTTGAATTAGGTGATACTCTTGTATTATCATGCCAAAAAAATTCAACAAAACTTTTGATTTCATTAGTATGTTTCATATTAGATCTTAGGAGTCTACTACTAGAAGTCGACAAAATATTTATTGGATTGCATTCAAAGTTAACCCTTCACTTCATAACTCTCTCTAAATTTTTATGACTCGCATTAAGATATCCACTTATGTTACTAATCAATATTTTGTTAGAAGCTGATTTGTTAACAAAAGCTATTGTTATTGCTCATGGTACATTCTTATCTTTAGGGCAACTTTTCTTTCTAATAAATTAAAGGCACTAGCAATAGTGGATACAACTTGTTTTAAATATTCATATTTATTCTTGGGTTTTGCATAAATTCCTAACCTATTGATCACTTTTCACATTTTTGACATTTTAATTAGTTGCAACATTAATTAACATAGAAACCCAAATTTATTATTATAAACAATTTGTCTATATAATATATTAGCATGTCTCATAATCTATCTCCATGAAACTGATCCACAAATATTATCTAGCACATCATTTGAAAAATGAAAATGCTCATGTACTTCAGTATCCTTCAAGCATATTTCTTCATTACTTGGTGTTTCCATGTCTACATTCATATTGTTGTTTTCAGTTGGCATTTGATTTTCAATCTTAATTGGAATTTGAATCTCATTTTCATTTTTTCTTTGTATTTTATTTGTGGTTTGAATTTTGACTGGAGTTCATTTTGTATGATCACTTATCAATCTATTCTCATGAAGAATATCTAAATTATTTAAATCATAACCTACTTCTAAAAAATTGCCAACTTCATCAAGGTTGTGGAGATGCACATGCGTTGAATGTTTGATTTGAATGTGCACCTAGATCTCCTTATATTGGGTTCTCTTCTTCAACCTATTCATCCATCATGGTATCCTCAATGTCCTTTTGAAATGATATTTGAAATTGAAGCCCTAACATTGCTCAACTCTTTAATTATTTGTATTCTCTCTCATTGATGTTGTTTTTCCTTTTCTTTTTTTTCTACAATATTCTCATCTATTAGAACTTTGATTTTCTTTTTTCTTCAATGTTTTGATCCCATGTTTGCACCAATTTTGATTTCAAATCAATTAGAGTTTTTGAAATGCAAAAGATGACAAGAAAACATAATAACATGATAGAATTATGTTATTACAGCTTGGGAATATCAAAGAATGATTGTTGTTTTTGTCTTGTGTACCAGTTTTTGGGCCCCAATGGCTATCTAAGAATCAAGTGCCTAATTTTTGTAATGAATAAATTTAAATTAGGTGCCCCATTTTTAAATTTAAAAATTGGGCATTCAATTCTAAAGCTAAGGGTGGGAATTTATGATTGGCATCAAGTATGTCTTGGAGAAAGGCATGCTATAGGTTTGATGGGACCAAGCCTACACCTTGATCTAACAAAAATTGACTAAGGCAATTATTTGACAATTTTGAGCATTATCAAAAAAATTAGAGGGTCTTCATCATTGATTTTTTTTGACAAAATGAAAACCCATTATAGTTCTCACTATCTTGATTTCATAAATGTAAATTTTATAGTGCTCTAATTTTATTTACTATTTTTACAATATTTATTGATCAAAAGTGTCACCTACATGTAAAATAGTGAAATTTACTAAAAAATGAATAACTTTTTAAATTTATGATATTTCTTAAATCTGCATACAATTCTTTTGAAGTTAAAAAAAGTTTTGAAAAAGTGAAATTTTGATCAAATTATGGTACTCATACACTAGAGGTTTTAAAAATTAGCTTAATTTTTCAATTAAATATTAATAAAAAATTATTCAATAAAACATTAAGAAAAAATATTATCATTAATCTTTGGTGTGTCAGGTAACTTAATCTAAAAGGATTCACAAAAATATATTTATTTGTGTTGAATTATGGTGTCCATACATAAGCGTGGTATGATCTTGAAACATGCATTTTGAATATTAGTTTTTAAATATCCATACAAAAAATAATAATCTATCATATGGTTATTCCAATAAATTATTTATTCAAAAAGTAGACTCTAAGTACTACAATTTCTAGTACTGAAGGTTTCTAATATTCAAACCATAAGTACCTCAAATAATGACATCATTTGACAAAAGATTATAAAAATATGAAAACACTTCTACTTTTTGCCCAAAAGTGAGATCCAACTTCTTGCACTAACCCAAAAATATGTCACAACTCACCTCACAAGGTTATCAACATAGTCTCAACATATTACACAAGTGACAATTAATCTCTATAATCATTAGGACCCCATTGCACTCAATGAAAGGAAAATACAATGTTACATAGAAACAAATGCTAAATAAATATGATTGCATTAAACAAAATAATTCCACAAGATTCTGTACAACCAAAAAAATATTTTTCTCAAAAGATTAAGAAAGCAAGTAATTTGGGAATATAAATTATTAACCCAAATGATCTATTACAATTGATGATTTCACTTGCCAATGCCAATGGTGAATCTTCTCATAATTATCATGGTGCATAACCATCTCTCTATAAGAAGAATGCATTTCAATGCATGAAATAAGATGCAAATGTATATAAAATATAAATAATTTCATTAACACATACATTATAGTTTCCTTGGAAATATATCCCAAATTCAAGGACTAAGACTTACCCCAAAATTTCCTAGAGAACCTTGAAAATGCAAATTACTGCAACATAGAAAACAGAGAGGAAAAGACTTAAATTTTTTGATAAAACTAAAATAAAGACCCCAAAAGCACTAAGATGCAACTAACAAGGCTAACTTAGGACACAAAAAGACCAAAAAGGCAAAACCTTGAAGTTATCAGAGCAGTCAGGGTTGTCAGAGTGTGAAAAGTGTGAAAGTTTGAAGAATAGAACTAAGCCCTTTTTCCTTAAAAATAATTTTTGGAGTTTTTAAAAGTGTCAAAATGTAAAACTCTAAAATTTCAAAAATATTTATGGGACCTGGAAATTTTCCTCAGAAAGTGATTTTCATATTTTTAAACCTATCAAAGTTTTGGATGTTCGATAAAAACTGTGGACTTGATTTTTTTTGGAAGGTGGTGATATCAAGGGTTTTCAAACTTTTAGAGTTTTTCAAATGTTCAAAATTTCAAACGTCTAACCACTCAAAAAAAATTATGGACTTCCTTTTAATTTAATTTAATTTATTTTTGAGTGAAGCACAATACATAAGTTTAAACAAAAGTGAAGATTTCAGATGTTTGACAACTCCAAAAATTTTATGGAGTTGCCCAAATTTGTGAAATGAAAGATAATATGGAGACATTGAGGTTCTTAGAGGTGCCAGAGTGTGAAAACTCTTAAAATTTTCCCTTGACTTAACTAACTTGACATGATAATTCAAAAATATCAAGGATATTGGATGTTTGATATCTCCGATCTCCAAAAAGACTGTAAACCTCAAAAAAAACAAGGGAAAAAAGGGAAGGATTTGTAAACAAGAACCTAGAAAGTATAGGCAACAAAGCCAAGAGGGACTGGAGATGCAAGAATTTAAAAAGAGGGTGTCCCCATTTTTTTAATTGCTCAAAATGAGATGTGTATTGTGAAATCATAAGAAGTCTCATAGGAGAAACATCAAAGCATCTTGAGCCAAATACAAGACATCACTAAGTATCTCATCCAACTATATAGAAGCATACAAAAAGTCAAAACCATGCCCATCTGATAGGCACTATATCTTCTTAATTGAGATAATAAGTTAAAAAAAGGTGAAAGTAGATGACCAAATCATCATTAAATAATTATTTAATCATACATGAAATAGAAAATAATAAATAAATAAAACACAAATCTTGTTTTTGCTAAAAGAAGTAGTTTGTTTTTTGAAAAAGATGGAATATTTAAATAGATTTAATTTATTTAATTATCAAAGACATTGTTAACTAATAGATAATTATTTAATCATTTACATAAAATAAAAATTTGATTTAGGCCAAGTGCCTACAACACAATGGTAAATTGTGATCCTCTTATCTGAGAGGTCTTTGTTTCAAATTAGCTTAACTAATAATAATTAATGGAAAATACAACTTGTTCATATCTTGTTAAAGATCTCAGTCTTTGGATATGTTGTAACTTGTAATAGTACTTATAGTTTTTTTTATGTGTTTTCCAAGTTACTATACAAGTGAATATATATATGTGATCAAAGAGGCATGTCTCTTAAAGAGACATGTCCTTTTAATATATTAACTTACATTAGTTATAGTTATAACACAAGTAAAATATATTGTCAATATATAATAATGATTATATACCAAGACACACACACACACACACACACACATACACTCTTAACATAAGTTAATTATTTCATATATAATATTTACCATATATTATTTATATATCTCATATATAATATAATTCATCCAACAAAATTGTAACATTAACATTCCCTCTTAATGAAGAAGGATAAAACATAGATATTACACCATGGGTAATATTTTAAGAATAATATATATAGAAAATCTTTGATTAGAAGATTTTTGGTATATGATATCATATAAGTACTGGCCTATTAGAATATCAAAACATGATATTCACCAATTACTATTTGCTATCATATTAGATAACACGAGCATTGACCTATCAGAACATCAATCAAATGATATTCACCAAGTACTCAGAGTAATGGCCTATTAGAAAATCAACTAAATGTTATTCACCAAGTGCTCAATGTGGTAATGGCCTATCAAAATATCAAGAAAAGATATTCACCAAATACCAAAAATACATCTATACAAACAACTTGTAGATAGTCAAATTAATGACATCAAACGCCTAGTTGTTGATTTATAAGATAAAGCCTTTCATGATTTATTTCAACATTTACATAAAATGTATAGCATGATGCAAGTTATTTTAAGGTTGTCACCTTTTAATAACTTCTCCAAATACAAGTGACATCATTTGAAAGTCATCACTTCCTCATGATGTACATAGGGGGCATGCCCATACACGCATGACATTGAAAAATTACATGAAGTTACCACAGGTATTTTTATGTGGTGTTGTCATGACATCCACCATAAAAAAATTAGAGATTAAGGTTCTCACCTCAAACTTTTCTCTCAAAAAAGAATGTAATACATAGGATTTCACTTGGAAATTCTTCTTCATGAAGAAACACTAACCTTTTGATCTTTCTTATCAAGGTTACTAATAAAGTTCCAAAACTCCCTCTAAGCCTGATATCAACTTTTCTAACCTCTTAGTACAAGGTTGTCTTTGATGAAGTGAGAAACTCCCTTTGAATCTTTTATCATCCTTCTAACCTCTTGGCAACAAGTCATGTCATTGTTCTCTAGTTCAATAAGTATCTTGATAGCATAAGGCCTTCTAACTTAGATATATGAAAGTTTATGCCATGAATCATATTCCTTTAATTTCTCTACTTTCTAATCACTAGACAATCCATCTTGACATGTTCTAATCCCTTTGAATCAATACAATAAAGATATTCAAAATTTTAAATGAAGGATATCTTCTATCTACTTGCCCTCTTTGTCCAAGTTTGTCTCTATAGAATTCTCAAACTCCCTCTTAATATAAAAGGATACTCATAATCTCAATAAACAATGATATCTTGCTTCAAGAGCCTCATGATCATTGTTCCTCTTTGTCCAAGTATATCTTTCTTCAAGAGCTTCATGATCATCATATGACTAATGCATCCTAGATCAAAACTTCTTTGGAATGACTATCATAAGATTGAGTCCTACACAATATTAGGTAGCATGCCTAATGTACCTATTTTCCTTTTCATGGAAGAACATCCATGCGCATCCTAAAGGTATCTCTTCTTTGATATCTCCCCTCTAAGCATAGTTCAAATGGGAATGGAACATTGTTCATTATTTCTCCCACAATGTAAAATTCCAACTCTAATATCATGAACAATTTTGCATCACATTAAATATGACAATCTTCTTCTTTTTTCTTCCCTTTTATTTATTTATTTAAATAAAGTATCATCCAATACTTATCTTAAGATGCTCATTAACATCCTTCCTAATGGATCACTAGTGAGAATATCAGTTCCTACACTGTAACCAAGTTTGGGTCAAATGCATTACTAGCAAGCTCTTAGTTAGTAATCAAGTCTTCAATCTTAAATACATCAAATAATTTCATTATTATGTAGTGCATATGTCACAAGAAGCTAAGACTAGTATATTCATGGCACTCATTATAGGTTATCAACATCTCAATCAATTGATCATGGATGGACAATCTTTAGATCTCCATATACAATAGTTAGTAGCCACTCCCAACACCTTAGTATCATATGTATTTCCTAGTAAACATGCAATATTGACTGCTATGAGACTTGTACACACTTTATTAGTAGCTCCTGACACTATATCAATCGTGTTGCTTATGTTTCTTTCACTTGTTAATTTTAGACCATATTTGTGTAAGAAAATTGATTTATGTTCCCTTGAGAATAGGTTTGTACTACTACTGTGAGTGCAAACTATTCCTTTTATTAACACTTCATATAATCTCTACTGGTAATCAAAGACTTGAAAATCATAGAGATGTATGTCTTCATTGCTAAGATCCAATATTGGAAATACTATTTTGAATCCTATTGTGTATACTAATGCATCACCACATTAGTGAGCCAATTCACAAATCTTGGAGTCTTCTTTATTGCTTAAGAATATTATTGTGATTCTTTTAATAAGCCCAATTGGAGTCTTCTTTATTGCCCAAGAATATTATTGGGATTCTTTTAATAAGCCCAATTATTATAGAATTGTACTAGCTGACAATTTTTTATATCTCCACATCTTATTATTGTCATAGGTTAACCCATGATGAGTGAACTAACAACTTCAATACATATTGGAGTCTCAATGGGTGTGACTCAGATTCTAACCCATTCATTACTTCTCCATATATGATGGATGAGCTAATCTCAGGTAGTTATAATATTTAGTAAAAATCTATATATAATAGACTAAGTATATTATATTATATTCATCTTTGGTCTTCTCCAAGTGCAGGTTCAAAAAATTACTTTTTGATTAGGTGAATGGTTGGTTGAGTATGTTGTAAATGAGTATTGTGGTCCCTGATTGTCTCGACTGGATATGTGCAAATTGTTGGAAAATTAAATGCATTGGCCATTTCTCCCTAGAGCCAAATGCTCACCTACCACCTCTGACGTTCAAAATAGATAGAAACATAAATATGGTGGGTGAGATTTTTGAAATCATAAATGAGGGGGAAAATGGAATGTGACAAAAGGGAATGTTTCTGCATTCATTTTAGTTCAGTCAAATTATTCAGCAGATCAGTAGTTGAAAAACAGAGCAGAGAAGGAAGAAGGAAACAAGTTTGTGCCTGCAGTTGCACGTACTTCCCCTATTCACTCTATGAGTTTTTTGTTGTTTGGTTTTGTCCTATTGAAGTAGTGATTGCTCTAGGCACCTTTGTATGTAGCCATTAGAGTTGTAGGTTTAAATTTTTTGAAGCATTAAATTTTTTTGAAATTTTACTAGTTTAGGGTTATATTAGGGTTTTTCTGGTTGAAGTCCAATGCTCCTAGATTTTGTAATAGTTTATATCAAAGATTGAATAGAAGGAAAGAAGGCATACTTGAATCCATTTCTCTTCCCTTGTATGTTGCATTTGAGTAATTTGTTTGAAAGGTTAAAGCTTTGGCTCTCTAGTTTTAATGGCAAAAATATTCATGTTGGAATTTCCTAAGTTATAATTTTTTAGTTGAACAGAACACTCGGCATCCTCTTTTTCCTTTGGTTGATGAGCTCTTTTTGTGCCAAGCATTTTTCTTCAAGTGTCGAGCTCTTCTTTGTGCTGAGTTCACTCGACACCTGTTGCCTGTCACTCAGCACCATCAAGTGCTGAGCAATCTATGACTTGACACCTTCAAGTGTCGAGAAAATTTCCACTCGGCACCTTCATGTGTCGAGAAAAATTGGCACTTAGAAATTGTTAGTGCCAAGAAAATTGATTTTTTAGGTTTGTGAGTCTTAATTTGTTAATCTATATTTCTCACATGGTATCAGAGCTTTGAGGCCCCACATCCAAAGTGAGTTAGGGCATTTGTTTTCTGGGATATTTATCATGGCAGGAGATGCAAGAAAGATATGGTAGTAGCCACCACCCTTCAATAGACAAAATTATGATACATGGGAAAAGAAGATGAAGACCATAATGGTTGCTAATGATTTGTGGGAGTTTTTAGTTAATGGGTTCAATGATGTAACAGACCCAACTCAATATGTTGCTCTCACAAATGCACAAAAGACTCATTTGAAAGAGTCAAGGAGGAAGGATGCTAAGGCATTAAGTCTTATTGAAGCAGCAATGATAGAGACAGTATTCCTTAAGATTGCAGTAGCAAATTATGCAAAAGAAGCATGGGATATCCTTGAGACAAAATTCAAGGGGACTGATAAAGTTTGTACTGTAAAGCTACAGAACATAAGGAGGGAGTTTGAGAACCTTTAGATGAAGGAAAATGAATCACTTGTAGACTTGAGTTCAAGGACCTCCGATGTGATTAACCAATTGAAGTAAAATGGATAAGACTATCAAGAGTAGAGGATAGTGGAAAAGATATATATTGAGGAGTTTGCCTCATAAATATGACAATTTGGTCATGACCATAGAAGAGGCAAAAGACCTCACTATTTTGACAATGGATGAATTGATGGGTACTCTTCAAACCCATGAGCATAGGATCAACAGATCTATATCTTCTTCTTCCAAAGAGCAAGCATTCAAGGCTTAGTCAAATCCAAAAGGAAGGGGGAGAGGAAGAAATGGCTCAGGCAGAAACTCCAAAGGTAGAGGCTGAGGAAATGGAGCACAAAGGAATGCTACCGCAAAAAGCTCAAGAAGAGCAGATGGAGCAAGTAGCTCACAAAATACCTCAAGAAGAGATAAGAAAAACTAAAACTCAAATAGGAGTAATGTAGAATGCTAATGCTATCCTAAATATGGGCATTATGTAAATGAATGCTAGAAGAAGAAAAATGATCAGTTAGGAAAAGAAAATGTGGTTGATGTGAACATGGGAAGTGGAAACAATGACATTGCTTTCATCATGTGTATGTTGGTGAAGAAGGAAGCGCTAAGGTTTGGTACCTTGATAATGGATGTAGAAACCACATGAGTGGTAATGAAACCTTGTTTTCATTCATTGACAAGAGTTTCCCTTGAAGATAGAGACATGTTTCTCATCTCAAGTTGGTGCTACACTTCCCACACAATCAGCTCTAAGGAGTGTGATTGAAGACCCCTCACTGCTATGGCACCTTAGGTATGGTCATCTTGGCTATATTGGTTTAAATTTATTATCAAATAAAATAATAGTAGAAGGTTTGCCACGTATAAGAAATTCATGTGACAAGTGCGAGGCTTGTATTTTGGGTAAGCAACATAGGCTTCCCTTTAATTTTGGAAATTCTAGGAGGGCTAGATATCCATTAGAGTTAGTGCATACTGACCTAGTTGGTCCTATGCAAGTTACTTCCATTGGGGGGAGTACTTATTTTATGACATTCATAGATGATTTTAGTCATAGGACATGGGTGTATTTCTTAAAGAATAAATCTGAAGCATTTGATAAATTTGTAGAATTTAAAGCCTAGGTTGAAAGAGAATGTGGACATTATATCAAGGTCCTAAGATCAAATAGAGGAGGGGAGTAGACCTCCAATTCTTTTGTAATTTTTACAGGAAACATGGCATAAAGAAAGAGCTCATAGCCAGTTATACACCGTAGCAAAATGGAGTGGCTGAAAGAAAGAACAAGACCATTGTTGAAATGGCAAGGAGCATGATGAAAGAGAAAGGTCTCCCAACTGAATTTTGGGGAGAGGCTGTGGAAAAAATAGTTTATCTAATCAATAGGTGTCCTAAAAAGGCAGTTCATGATAGAATTCCAATGGAAGCATGGTCACAAGGAAGATGGACAATTGAACACCTAAGGGTGTTTGGATGTGTTGCATATGCACATGTGCCTAAAGAGAAAAGGAAAAAATTGGATGAAAAAGGTGTGAAGTGCATCTTCATAGGGTAAAGCTTAGAATCAAAGGCATACAAATTGTATGACCCATTGAACAACAAGATGAATCTTTCAAGAGATTTGGAATTTCTTGAAAATCAATCTTGGTATGGCCCAATTGATGAGTCACTGAGCACTTCAAGTAAAGTGCCAATTATGAGTGAAGAAGATGCTGATGAACAACAAGAAGAAGGAGAAAATAGAAGAAAAGGCAAGCAATTTTAATCATTGTCGAGCTCCTCTAAGCATGACTGAGTGTTAGTTTTGAGTACCAGTGAAGACCAAGCTAGCCGGCAATGCAACAACAGTGCAGATTCTAATCCCACACTCTCCTCCCTATTACCTAGAAAGACCAAGAGTCTTAGGGAGATATACGAAGATGAAAGGTATGAAGATTATGATGAAAGTGTTAATTTTGCATTATTTTCTCATAATGATCCAATATATTTTGAAGAAGCAATCAAAGAGAAGAAATGGTGTAAAGCCATGGATGAGGAGATAGGTGCTATAGAAAGGAATGAGACATTAGAGCTAACTAAATTGCCTCCCAAGAAGCAAGTGATTGGATTGAAATGGGTCTACAAGATCAAATGCAATGCTAAAGGCAAAATTGATAGGCATAAGGCAAGGCTGGTAGTCAAGGGCTACAAATAGTAGTATGGAAGAGACTATGATGAGACATATGCCCCTGTTGCAATAATGGAAACCGTGCGTGCTATCATAGCAATTGTAGCTTAGCACAAGTGGAAGTTATTTCAAATGGATGTGAAGTTCACCTTCCTTAATGGTGTATTGAAAGAAAAAATATATGTAGAGTAGCCACCTAGTAATGAAGTTGCAGGTGAAGAGAAAAAAGTATATAGATTGAAAAGAGCTCTCTATGGGCTCAAGCAAGCTCCAAGAGCATGGTACAGTAGGATTGACTCATATTTTATGAGCAATGGCTTTAGCAAAAGCAATGGTGAGCCTACTCTCTACATCAAAGCAATAAATGGAAATGTTTTGATTGTTGTCTTGTATGTAGATGATTTGATTTTTACTAGAAATGACAAGGCTCTAATTGGTGAGTTCAAAGAGGCCATGAAAAATGAATTTGAGATGACAGACCTAGGTCTCTTGAAATACTTTCTAGGCATAGAAGAAAAAAAAATGCATGATGGCATCTTCATCTCTCAAAAAAAATATGCAGGGCAGATCTTGGAGAGATTTAAAATGCAGAATAGAAAGGCAACCCCCATACCAATAGCAGTAGGTCTGAAGTTGAGCAAAGAAGACAACATCAAAAGAGTGGATCCAACACTATACAATAGTATGGTTAGAATTTTAATGTACTTAACTACAACTTAGCCAAACCTAATGCATGTAGTAAGTCTGATTTCTAGATTTATGGAAACACCAAAGGATTCCCATTGGCAAGTGGGAAAGAGGATCCTAAGGTATGTGAAAGGTACCAAGGGATTTGGAATTTTGTATACTGCATCAAATGAATTCAAGTTGGTGGGATATACAGATAGTGATTGGGTTGGAAGTTTAGATGATAGGAAGAGCACTTCTAGATACATGTTTCATATGGGATTGGGTGCAATTTCATGGACATCCAAGAAGCAACCTATTGTTGGTCAATCTACAATAGAGGCTGAATACATATCAGAAAATGCAGCAGCATGTCAAGCAATTTGGCTAAGGAGGATCTTGACAGATTTGAATGAAAGGCCAGAGGATGGAACCACAATTTATTGTGACAACATCTCATCAATTGCATTGTCTAAGAATCCATTGTTCCATGGGAGAAGCAAACATATAGAGATCAGATATCACTTCATCAGAGAGTTGGTGGAGAATGGGGATATCAAGATGGAATTTTGAAAGTCTGAGCAGTAGCTAGCAGACATTTTCACAAAGCCATTAGGCATTGGATCTTTTGTACACCTAAGAGAGTGTCTTGGTGTAATTGATTTGAATCAACATTGGTCCTTGTTTTTTTGGCTCAGGATAAAGGGGAAGTGTTGGAAAATTAAATGTAGTGGCCATTTATTCCTAGAGCCAAACACTCACCTACCACCTCTGATGTTCAGAACAAATAGAAACATAAATATGTTAGGTGAAATTTTTGAAATCAGAAATGAGAGGGAAAATGGAATATGACAAAAGGGAATGTTTATACATTCATTTTAGTTCAGTTAGATTATTCAATAGATTAGTAGTTGCAGAACAAAGCAGAGAAGGAAGAAGGAAACAAGTTTGTGCCTGCAGTTGCATGTACTTCCCCTGTTCACTCTGTGAGTTTGTTGTTGTTTGTTTTTTTCCTGTTAAAGTAGTGATTGCTCTAGTAACCTTTGTATGCAGCCATTAGAGTTGCAGGTTTAAATTTTTTGAAGCATTAAAGTTGTTTGAAGTTTTACCAGTTTAGGGTTATATTAGGGGTTTTCTGGTTGAATTCGAATGCTCCTAGATTTTGTAATAGTTTATATTAAAGATTGAATAGAAGGCAATCAAGCATACTTGAATCCATTTCTCTTCCCTTTTATGTTGCATTTGAGTAATTTGTTTGAAAGGTTAAAGCTTGGCTCTCTAGTTTTAATGGTAAAAACATTCACGTTGGAATTTCCTAAGTTATAAGTTTTCAATTGAACAAAACACTTGGCATCCTCCTTTTCCTTTGGGTTTCAAGCTCTTGTTATGCCAAGCATTTTTCTTCAAGTGCTAAGCTCCTCTTTGTGCCAGGTTCACTTGACACCTGTTGCCTGTCACTCGGCTCCATCAAGTGCTGAGCAATTTGTGACTCGACACCTTCAAGTACCAAGCAAATTACCACTCGACACCTTCATGTGCCCAGCAAAACTGGCACTTGGCAATTGTTAGTGCCAAGAAAATTGATTTTTTAGGTTTGTGAGTCTTAATTTGTTAATCTATATTTCTCACACAAATTCCTCTTTATTTCTGACTGTATACTCATCTTTGCTGACAAGACCAAAAAAATTGTTGATTCGCTCCACCAGCCTAATTCTCACCATTCCAAGGAGGCTATCCTTTCTAAATTTCACTTATTGATTATTCCTATTAAATAGATAGTCCAATGGGTTAGTGACAACATGTCTATATATAAATTTCAAATTCTCTATGATTACTTATCAATTCTAACAAATGTTGATGGTTCCTATATAAGATTCCAACAAATTCTAAGTCTTTTTTCAAACATAGTTTCCTACAATTCAATATGGTAATTCCCATGAAACTTTACTTACCCCAAATGGATCTCTGTACACACATTACTCCAACCTTCTATCATTTTACTTATACAATCAATATACTTACTGCAAATATCAACTCTCTTCATAATGTCTATTATATTTTTAATAAACTCTCATCTTCCAGATTAGGATTTATACCATTACTAATTTGAGTATTCATGTGATATTGGGATAGAGTGACATCCATATAAGAAATTTTTTTTCTGTATGTCATCATTTTTCCACATGCACTTTATAAAAATAGACTTCTTGGAGCCCTCATTTTGTTAATGTGAAAGATAAAGTGTTCTTTGCCTTTTATCAATATTTTCTAAATGCTATTGATGAATCCCATCTACCAACTAAAATCTCCTCTTTATGGAATCTCTCCACATATGAAGGGTTAGTCCATGAAATTTTGTAGACTCGTATGAAGTTGAGATGAAGGGGAGACCATGATGTGTCTTGAGCTTGTTATATACAAAAATTCAAACTTGTGTATTCCTCCCAATTTTCAATTCTAATTTGGAATGTTACCCATTTTAGAATTGTAATCATCTATTGGATATCTTGAGTCTTCTAAAAATGTTAGGAGAAGTGATCCACAACACTTTCTTCACATATTGATAGCCTTGAATCAATACAATTATATGTATTGCATACTCTTTTCAAAATATCATCAACGCCATATCATTATTCTAATTTTGATATCGTTAATGTCAAGCTAGTTTCTGTGGATGGAAGAGAAGATACATAATCAATCAAATACCATTTAGGATGTCCTCTAAATTTGAACTTTTCATCACACAATCAAACAAGTGTATGAATATTGTCTTTGATCCAAAGATAGGGTGATAAGTCTAAACCAACCAAGATGTCTTTCAAAAAAAAAAAAAAAAAACAAAACTATTCACCATATATCATTCTCAGATTCTCCAAATCAAGTAAAATGTCTTAGAATAGAGATTATCTATACTTTCTCCCAAGATTGAAATGTGCTTTGATACCATGTTAAAGATCTCAGTCTTTGGATATGTTGTAACTTGTAATAGCACTTATAGATTTTTTTTTGTGTTTTCCAAGTTACTATATGAGTGAATATATATGTGATCAAAGAGGCATGTATCTTGAAGAGACATGTCCCTTTAATATGTTAACTTATATAACTTAAAATGTACCCTCAATATATAATAATGATTATATAGCAAGATATATACACACACACTCTCTCTCTCTCTCTCTCTCTCTCTCTCTCTCTCTCTCTCTCTCTCAAGATAAGTTAATTATTTCATATATAATATTTGCCATATATTATTTATATATCTCATATATATATAATATAATTTATCTAGAAAAATTATAACATTAACATATATAAACACAAGTAACAAACAGAAGTTCAAAATTAAGATAGTTGTCCCACGGGAGTCATTGACCTAAATTGATCATAGAGGAAAAAATTGACAAAACATATAATATGTGGATGAATCAAAATATTAAATGAACATAAAAATGAAATGACACTATGCATGAATGTCAAGAAATAATGATAAAATAGTTCATGAAACAAAAAATAATAAATAAATAAAATATAAAACTTTTTTTTAAAAAGTAGTTATTTTTTGAAAAAGATTGAATATTTAAACAAATTTAATTTATTTAGTTATCAAAGACATTGTGAACTAATTAGATAATTATTTAATCATTTAAATAAAATAAAAATTTGATTTAGGCAAGTGCCTACAACATAATAGTAAATTGTGAGCTTCCTACCTGAGAGGTCTTGGTTTCAAGTTAGCTTATTTTTTAAAAAGAAGTAGTTTGTTTTTGAAAAAGATGGAATATTTAAATAAATTTAATTTATTTAATTATCAAAGACATTGTTAACCAATAATTAGATAATTATTTAATTGTTTACATAAAAAAAAAAAATGATTTAGGCAAGTGCCTACAACACAATGGTAAATTGTGAGCCTCTTACCTGAGAGGTCTTGGTTTCGAGTCAGCTTAACTAATAATAATTAATGAAAAGTCCAACTTGTTCATATCTAAACACAAGTAACAAACATAAGTTCAAAATTAAGATAGTTAAATGAACAAAAAAATGAAATGCCACTATGCATGAATGTCAAGAAATAATGATAAAATAGTTCATGAAAGAAAATGAAAAAAATAAAAAAATAAATATAATATAATTTTTTTTTTTTAAAAGTAGTTTATTTTTTGAAAAAGATGAAGTATTTAAATAAATTTAATTTATTTAATTATCAAAGACATTGTTAACTAATTAGATAATTGTTTAATCATTTACTTAAAATAAATATTTGATTTAGACAAGTTCCTATAACACAATGGTAAATTGTGAGCCTCTTATCTTAGAGGTATTGGTTTCGAATCAACTTAACTAATAATAATTAATGAAAAATAAAACTTATTAATATCTAAACAAAAATACCAAACATAAGTTCAAAATTAAGATAGTTGTCCCATGGGAATCATTGACTTACATTGATCATAGAGGAAAGAGTTGACAAAACAAATAATATGTGGATGAATCAAAATGTTAAATGAATGAAAAAATGAAATGCCACTATGCATGAATGCCAAGAAATAATGATAAAATAGTTCATGAAAGAAAATTTCAGGAGCATACGATGAAAACAAAATGAGCTTTAAAAAGACTATTATATTAGACAATATAACCCTAGAGGAAATCATGAGGAGAAAGTATACATAAGAGAAAATATCAAATGGAAAGCTTTGATGTGTGAAAAGGAAGGAAGAATGGGAGGACAGACATAATGAGAAATGATTAAAAACTTTTAACATAATAAATCCTAATATGGTAGATTATTAAAAGTGATAAGAGAGTTACCACTAAGACCACTATGGACTAACAATTAAGTGAGAAATCTACTAAGAGATTTACATAGGCCTATTAGGACCACTATGTTAAGAGATTTACCCTGATACACCTGTTAGAATGTAATAGTACCTTGATATTTTCACTTGATTATTGATACATATCTCCTCTATCCAAACTATAATCACCTCTCTATGATTTGTTTACAATAACTTCTCTCTACACCGATCAGTCGCCTTACTTCACTACTTGGTGATACACCTTTAGCTTCACACACATACAATCCTTCAACTCTCAACAACTTCTAGCTTGAAATCATGCTTAAATAGCCACCTTAGAAGTTTCTAGATCTCAAGCAACGATCTAGGTTCATCTTTTTATCACTTAGTCCTTCCAATTTTATGATTGGTTGATCTAGTTGCATAGGGATTAATGATGCAAAATTATAGGCATAATTACCTCCTTGATTAATTCATCGATCATAAAACACATTTCCAACTTGGAAAAAATAGTTTAGATGACATTTTTTGTTATTCCAAACATATATACAAAAACCATATTACTCAACACATATATCTTCAAATGCTCAATCATTCTTGTTTTTCATATTGTCCCTCGATGCATACTATAGTTGGCTTCTAATGTATTGCTCAACTTCTATAGCACTTGACTCATGTATTGCTTCATGTATAACTTAGAAACCACTGTATACTTGAGGACTTTTAATTTACTCAGTAATCACTACTTCTTGGAAAAAATTGAATGTATAAACTTCTTTATATTACTCAACCTATATAGAGTATCTCAGTTGCAACATTGACTGACCAACTCTACCTTGTAAATGACTAAGTGTTTTGTACTAACTAACAATACTATGATTGCCTTGAGGGTCAACAATCTCCCCGTTTGGAATTAGTGGCAAAATGTTTTGTCATGATCAAAACTTGGCATAACAAAACCTTTTTAAAAATATGTACTCCCCCTTAGGATG
Source organism: Cupressus sempervirens (assembly GCA_028749045.1). Classification (NCBI taxonomy): domain Eukaryota; kingdom Viridiplantae; phylum Streptophyta; class Pinopsida; order Cupressales; family Cupressaceae; genus Cupressus; species Cupressus sempervirens. Next base: position 248,733,398 of record CM053790.1, on the reverse strand, counting down.
TACCCCATACCTATAGCCCAGTCTACATATTCTTCTAACTTACATTTTCAAAATCTTTTCCAATTTTTTTTTGTTTTCTAGCATCAAAATATAAGTCTTATTATCACTTCATTCCTTCTAATTACAAAATATACATAACAAAATATGTATACATTATTTATTTCCCCTTTACATGCTCATACATACTTGATTGATCATAAAATTTACCTCTTTGTTTTTGTCACTTGTGCCTAGAAGTGATATTCAAAATTGTCTTAGGGAGTATACCAAGCTCTTTAAAAAATGTATGGTGCAATCTAATAATTATATCCATTGTGTTATCTCAATTTATCTTCAAATTTTCAAGAATTTTCCTTTCTATTTCTATCTTGGTTGCCAAATTCACCATGTTATCTATAATGGATAAGTGTTGATTCTATACAAGAACCTTTACAGACTATAGGTGCCTTTCCATTACTACCATATGAGGTAATAACTTGAATAGAAGTTACCTCATTTCTAATGTTGCATTCTTCATGTAATAACTCTAACTTCTTATCTTGCAAAACCTTGATCTGTGTAAAATATACTGAGCTAGAACTTGGATCCATGCTCAATGCTTTGTTGTCCTTCTAAAGGTCAATGTCTATCTTATCCATTCTCTCCATTATTTACTTGTAATATGAGGGGATACCACTAGAAAATATGGAAAATAATGTATTTTCATTTGTAACTAATGTTTCCAAATTATTGATGAGAGTAGATAACTCAACTTGTTTGAATGCTATCTCTTTTGATGCCTTCTCTAACACTTATTTTTCAAATTTCCTTTTTGACCACTATATAAGATTCTCTTGAGTATCAATTTCAGGCTCATTCAATCTTTCTACTATCTTATTCAATTGCTAAATTATAGGATCTTTCTCATCGAAGTCATCAACAACAACTGTATCAAGGAATAAGTCCTTAATGTCATATAATATCTTTTTTGTTTATACTCTCCTTATTTCTACTTTCTTAGCCTTTCTTGCCAACAAATCACTCAAAATCCTCATTTTATCTTCACTCAAATTTGTTGTCTCCCATTTAGGAATCACAATATACTCATCTAAGGTAACTGGTTTACCTTTAATTTCTTGTGGTGACTACTTCACCTTCTTCTGCACTATGTTCCCTTTAGATTTTGGTGTGTTGGAGCTCAACATAGTCTACAATTGTAGACCTTGTGTTTTTACTTCTAGACTTGGCTTCTATTGTTCCTCCATTATCTTCTTAGCCTTTCGCGACACAACACCTAACTTTTTTACCTCTTGTTTTCTCTTATGTGTACCCAATTGTTGTACAAACTCATCTTACTTATCATTGTTGTCACTTATATGGAGTTCACTTCTTGAGCCCAACTTTTTTGCCTCATTTTCTCTCCTACTGAGGTCTTGAGGCACTTATTCTATTACCTATAGTAGATTGATATGCTTGATCATTTCAGATATTTTCTTCTTTCTTACATTCTATATTTGCATTAATATTTCCCTCAATGACATCTTTTTCTTTTTGTGGCTTAGGTGCATTATTTTCTTCATTGGTTGGCATACCTTGTTGCTCAACATCACCATCTCTTGCTTCACCTTGGATAACATTTAAACTTACTAAAAAAATATAAATTTTTAGAATAACTAATGTAGAGTTTACTAATTATGCACATACCTCTATGTTTATCTTAGGATAGTCCTTCACTTGTACAAGCGCAAGATTTGGGTTCAACAATATCTATTGTGCTAACTTCAATTGTGGATCTCCCTCTGTTCTTGCTTGATCAACACAATATGTTTTGGTTTAGTTTCTTCATTAGTCACAACCTTCATTAAGTTATCCCCAGGCTCATCTTCTATTGTAACTGCTTCAATTTTATTTTCACCTTCTTGGATCTTTCTCTAAATTGTATCCTCAAGGTGTTCAATGTAATCATAGATATCTTCTTCATTATCCAATTTAATATTTCATGTTTCCTCCTACTCATTTTCATTCTTCTTCTCTTATGTAGTCATCAAACCATATATCTTCTTCTATATTGTTCTACTCTCTAATACTACATGTTCAAATTTTCCTTTTTAAATGATACAAAAGCTCTAGTTTTAGGAATAAATTTCTTGTTGTAACCATTCATGGGTTTTATTAAAAAAAATTATATTAAATTCTAGCATTACAAAAGAAAGTTTTCCTTCCCTAATTTTTATTTTGGTCCTTAACACAAATTTCCATCTCTCATCAACTTTTCCATACAATTCATTAGGAATCATGTTTCTTAACTCTAATGGGGTGTATTTGAACTTAGCCATCATATCCAAAGTACGTTCATCAACTTTATTCTTATCTTCTATATCCAATTTCTCATACTTAATCAAATGAAATCATGATATTCTTGCACTTTCTATAATTTTGTGGTTAATATAATCAATTGTTTGTGGGGGCTTGTGTACTACAACTCTAAAATGACTTGTATCTTCAAACTTGGTCTTATCTTCATCATATTCTTCATCATCCTTGAATAGTATTATCTTTCTTCTTTTTTTCTTACTAGGCTTTCTCGAATTTTCCTCATCAACAATACTTTTTTTCTTTGTCAAAATCTTCCTTTGAATAAGTTTTGTACTTTAGCTACTCCTCTATTTAGATCAGCTACTTTTGTTGTGGTGGGTGCTCTTGTCCTCTTCCTAGTGACCCATGGTGATGTAGGTATAGGATTAGTGACTATCTTCTTTAAGCTCTTCTTCACCCAAGGTTTGACAAATACAATTTATTTTTGCAAGTATTAATGCTAATAATATTCCTATGAGGGAGTGCTATAGGTATGTTACTATGATGATATGTTATATTCATGACTTAGTTTGTCATTGATGTGAACATAGCAATTTTTTGTGGTATCTAACAGAAGAATAGTGGAAAGATCAAGTTGGTACAAAAAACTAGTTGAGTATTATAACTATCTAAGGCTATGGGAGATACTTTTGATTATTTCAAATATTCAATTAATGTTAGAAGAAGAAATGATAAATCTAGAAGAAGTTATGTAAGTTTTGGTGATGTTTGTTCTAAGATAGAGTTTATAGAGGCATGTGTTGGTAAACTTGTTATATCTCTTAGAAGAGTTGTTATTTTGTGAATTGAGGTTAAGGATTTGAAGAAGAAATGTTGATGATGATGTGGCTAAGATTTCTCATCATAATATTGAATGTACGAAAAGATATTCAAGTTGCAAGGAAAAAGATTTATGTTATCACTAAGTGTAACGTGTTCTTAATGTGGTCCTATAATAATTACTTGAGAAGGTCTAATAGTTGACTCAAGAAATTGTTTTGAAGAATTCGTATAAAGGAAGGAAATTTTCCTTTATCAAGTATGACAAGTAATTATATTGATGTGAAGATATTGTAAGTAGAGAGAGAACAAAATGTGAAGTTGAGCAGAGTAGTACATAAGTGAAAGAAACTTCATTGCTAAGGTTTTGCTGAGTGATCTGAGGTTTGATATTTTGATCCAAGGTCTATGACCTTGTCTAAAAGGTTTGAAAGTTATTGTTTTGGTTGAAAAAAAAAAGGAAATAAGAACATAATAGTAAATTACATGTTTGAGAAGTGAGCTCTTCTTGTAGTTGAAATTGCATTTTTGGGCTATGGACTCATCTTTCATACATTGTACCAAAACTCGTAATAGGGTTGAAATCTCCTAACAAGGATTTAAATTCTCCTAATAAGGACTCTATATGATAAATATTGTAATAGACTCCTAATAGGGTCCATCCTCTAACAAGGAATATTTATATAGTACATCACCTTGTGGGCATCATTCCCACTGGGGTTTTCCCTCTGATCAAGGGTTTCCCTAGTCAACATATCTAGTGTAATTTTCTATGTGCATTATATTATGGTTTTTGTTTAATTTGGTTGAATGGTTAAGTTTTCTTAAAGAAGATAAATGTTTTAATTATTAGATAATTAATTCACCCCCTGCCTAGTTATCTTGGTGGACTATTATTTCTTACAAATGGTATTAGAGAAGCCATTCCTTGAAGATAAAGTTTAACAACTTTGGAAGATCCATGGTGAATATGTTCAAGAAAGATAGTCCAAAGTTTGATGGAACAAATTACGATAGTTGGAAAGAAAAGATGAAGACACATCTATTGTGTATGGGCCTAGGATATTAGAACTTGACAAAATCATTGAATACAATCATTGTGAATAAGGATTTGGAAATTTGCAACAAGGCAGAAAAAGATCTTTTTATGTGTGACATGAGAGCTAGAGAAGCACTAGTAACTGAACTTCCTAAAATTGAGCACAATTAGGTAAAATCACTTGCTACTTCACATTTGATTTGGAAAGCTTTGGAAAATAGTTTTGAAGGAGATGAACATTCTAAGAAGTTGAGACCACAAAGTTGGATTTGTGCACTTCAAGATTCGAAAATGATGGAAGATGAATCTGTAAGAACATATATAGGCAGGATATCAGAAATTACTACAAGTATGAAAGCTCAAGGAGGAACCAAAGAAGATGATGAGGTTATATATAAGATACTAAAAACTCTAACACTACCATTTAAGTTAGCAATTTAGATGATACAATTGTTGATATCTTAAAGTAGTTGAGAATGAACTTAGACAGATTGGAGAATTAACCAAAATAGAGAAAGCTATTAGTGCCTTGAATATTCAACCTAATTTATCAAGGAGCACAAGTGTTAGAGGAGATTTTTCTAGTAGTAGTATATTTGAGGAGGATAGAAAGATTGAAGGAGTAGCCCTTTTGGTAAAAAGAGAAAAAGGAGGTAAAAAAATCTACAAATGTTGGACTTGTGATGAATATGATCATTATGCATCTAAGTGTCCTAAAAGAGAGAAAAAGTATAAGGGAAACTACAAAGCTAGAAAAGATAGAGAGTGTTCATATGCAAATGAAGACAATGATTTTCATGAACAAGCATTAAGAGCTAGTAATGATGAAATTGGATTTGTGGCAATTAAAGAAGAAAGTCCAAAATGTATCTTTAGTGTCATAGGTTGCGAAGAAGTTTGATTAGATAATTGATAGTGGATGTTCACATCATATGATTGGTGATATGAACAAGTTTGTTAACTTCAAAAGTTAGGATAGAGGCATTGTCAGAGTTGGAAACAATGCAACATGCCAAGTTAAAGGTATTAGATCTATAACTCTTGATGGTAAAACTAGCATTGAGGATGTACACTTTGTTGATGGTTTAAATCAAAATCTTTTGAGTACTAGGCAATTAGTAGAAAAAGGTTATCAACTGAAATTCATAGAAAAGACATGCATGATCAAAGATAAAGATGGAAAGGTAATTGGAAAAGGAACTAGATCTAGAGGTAATGTATTTTAGTTGAATCCTACTGAAATGACATGTCTAGTTACAAAGGTAAATGATAGTTGGTTATGGCATAAGAGATTTTTTCATATAAACTCTGATAGTATTTTGAAGACTAGTAGAATATTTGCAAGTAGAGATATGCCAAAGATTGTAAAGCCTACTAACACAATTTGCAAGGAATGTGCTTTCGCTAAGCATAATAGAACATTTTTTCCTAGCAATAAGTTTACCACTATAGAAAAGTTGGAGATTTTACACATAGATCTCAGTGGTCCTACAAAGAGTAAAGGATCCTATGGTGAAATGTATTTTATGATTCTAGTTGATGATTTTTCTAGAATGATGTGGGTTGCATTTCTTAAAGAGAAATCTGAGGCATTTGATAAGTTTAAGATATTCAAGAATAGGGTTGAGAATGAATCTAGTATGAAGATTAAATATTTAAGATCAGATAGAGGAGGATAATTTACTTCAAACAATTTTAACATGTTTTGTGAAGAAAATCAAATTATAAGATAGTTATTAGCTCTAAGAACCCCTGAATAGAATGGTGTTGCAGAGAGAAGAAACAATTTAGTTATAGAAGTTACAATAGCTATGTTAGTGGAGAATGATGTATCCAAAACATTTTGGAGAGAAGATGAGAATACAATAGTCTACACTATGAATAGAGTGAAAGTTAGGAAAGACACAAACAAGACCCCTTATGAACTATGGTTTGGTCACTCACCTATAGTTAATTATTTTAGAATTTTTGCGAGTAAGTGTTATATCAAAGGAGATGATGATATTGGTAAGTTTGATGCTAAAAGTGATGAAAGTATGTTTCTTGGTTATTCATTGAAAAGAAAGGCTTATAGATGGTATAATTAGAGAACCAAGACTATTATGGAAAGTAAAAATGTGAGAACTGATAAAAAAATTAGGATAGAAGAGAGAATAGTTGATTATAATTTAGATGACGATGGTGTTACTAGGCCAAGGAATGATGAGGTATTTCATGAGGCTAACAATAATTTGTAGAATGAAGGAGAGATAAGGTAGGAAAAAATTTCAAAACCTTTAGTAGAGCCAAGAGTTGAGATAGCAACTCCTACTCCATGAAAGAATATGATAAAGAATCATCAATCCAAGAAGATCATCAAAAGCAAACATAAAGGTGTAATGACAAGAAGTAGAGTAAATGAAGAACTTTTCTTAGTATCTCAAGTTGAACCTAAGAATGCAGATGAAGCATGCAAAGATGATTATTGGAAACAAGCCATGAAAGAGGAATTGGATCAAATAGTAAAGAATGAGACATGGGAATTGGTCTCCAAACCAGCATACAAGAATGTATAGGAACTAAATGGGTATTTAGAAACAAAATGAATAAACAAGGCAAAGTTGTAAGAAAAAAACCAAGATTAATATGTAAATGTTACTCATAGTAAGAAGATATAGATTATGAGGACACTCATGCTCTAATGGATAGAATAGAAGTAGTAAGATTATTCTTATCCTATGCAGCACATAAGAAATTCAAAGTATATCAGATGGATGTCAAGTCAACATTTTTGAATGTAGATCTTGAAGAAGTATACATTGAGTAGCTTGAAGGATGTCCTTTGATAGATGACAAGGAAATAGTATGAAAACTAAGGAAAACATTATGTGGATTGAAGCAAGCACCCAGAACTTGGTATGCAAGGTTTAGATATAGCAAAGGTATGGCAAATAGTAATCTGTATTGGAAAGAAATTGATGATGGTTTGATGATTTTGGTAATATTTTTTTATGATATCATATTTGGAGGAAATGATGAAGAAAGTGAGAATTTTACTAAGGAGATGAAGAAATAATTTGAAATGAGTATGATGTGAGAGATGAAACATTTCCTAGGATTGCAAATTATATAGAATAAAGCAGGAATCTTTATTTCTTAGACTAAGTACTTGAAGGATTTACTAAATAGGTTTGGTTTGGAAACATGCAAACCTATTGGAACACCTATGGTAACTAGACACAAGTTATATAAAAATGATGAGACACCCACTATTGAGTAGAAGAAGTAAAGATCTATGATTGATGGATTGCAATATCTAACTCACACAAGACTGGATATAGAAAATGTAGTTGGAATTTTTGCAAGATTCCAAGCTAATCCTAGAGAATCACATTATGTAGTAGTCAAAAGGATATTTTGATATCTAAAAAGAAAATTTGAGTTCAAATTATGGTATGAAATATCTAATGATTTCACTCTAAGCACTTATATTGATGCAGATTAGGCAAGCAGTATGGATAACAAAAAAGCACCAGTGGTGGATCATTCTTTCTTTGAGGAAGGTTTGTTTCTTAGTTAACCAAGAAGCATGATTATACATCACAAAGTACAATAGAAGTAGAGTATGTTGCAATAGAAAATAATTGAAATCAATTCATTTGGATGAAGTAGTTGCTAAAAGATATAAGGATAGAAATCAATGAACGTATTGTCATACATTGTGACAAAACAAGCACAATAAATATGTTTAATAATCCAATGTTACATTCTAAGACCAAGCACATTTCTCTTAATTATCATATGTTGAGAGAGAAAGTTGTAGAAAAGGAAATTAGGTTGGATTATGTGAGCACTAAAGAGCAGATAGTAGATATATTCATCAAGCCTCTTTCCAAAGAGACTTTTGAGTATTTGTGAGGTATGCTTGGGGTTATGCCCCTTGCTACATTAGAGTAGAAGATGTAAGAGTGCATTAGTCTAGTGTAACAGAGCCCCATTGTTTGTCTAGACTAAATGCTGATGCTTCCTATATGGGGGAGTATTTGTGATGGATAGAGTCATCTAGTAATCTTGTTGGATGTTGTTTTCAATAGTGTCTTTTGACACTCAATACAAGTAAGAATTAGTTGTTGCAAAGTTTGATGCAGTAAAGTTGGTTGTTGAAACCTTTGACATTGATGTCAATGGGGGAGATGTTTGGCATGAAAAATAGCATGGTAAAGTAGTATGCATGAAAATTGGAGAAGTTTGGATTAAGTACAATGTGGAAAAATAGTTTTTTAGAAAGTACATTGAGGTATATCAATGGGGGAGAATGATTGATGAAGAGGATTTGAAAAGATGATGAACACTCTTTTATTGGTATTCTTTGAACTAGATATTTTTCATCAATGTTGCTATCAATGCCAAAGGGGGAGGTTGTGGCAAGCATGAATGCTAATGATATTCCTATGGGGGATTATTGTAGATATGTTACATTGATGACTAAGTTTTTCATTGATGTCAACATAGAAGTTTTTTGTGGTATCTAACAGAAGAATAGTGGAAAGATCAAGTTGGTACAGACAACTAGTTGAGTATTCTAACTATCTAAGGTTATAGGAGATACTTTTGAGTATCTAATATATTTAGTTAATGTTAAAAGAAGAAATGATAAATCTAGAAGAAGTTATGTAAGTTTTGGTGATGTTTGTTTTGAGATAGAGTTTACATAAGCATGTTTTGGTAAACTTGTTGTATCTCTTAGTTGAGTTGTTATTTTGTGAATTGGGGTTAAAGATTTGAAGAAGACATGTTGATCATGATGTGGGTAAGATCACTTGTCATAATATTGTGTCTATGAAAATATATTCAAGTTTCAAGGTGAAATATTTATGTTATCACTAAGTGTAACATGTTCTTAATGTGGTCCTATAATAATTAATTGAGAAGGTCTAATAGCTGACTTAGGGAAATGTTTTGAGGACATAGTATAAATGAAGGACATTTTCCTTTATCAAGTATGACAAGGAATTAAATTGATGCTAAGATATTGTAAGAAGAGAGAGAGAGAGAGAGAGTAGAATGTGAAGTTGAGCAAAGCAATGGGAAAGTGAAGGAAACTTCATTACTGAGATTTTGTTGAGTGATCCAAGGTTTGATATTTGGATCTAAAAATGATTAGTTTAGTTGATAAAAAAAAGGAAAGAACATAATAGTAAATTACATGTTTGATCAATGAGCTCTTCTTGTAGTTGAAATTGCATGTTTGGACAGTGGGCTCATCTTGCATACATTGTACCACAATGTCTAATAGGGTTGGAAACTTCTAATAGGGTTTCAAAGTCTCCTAATAGGGACTCTATGTACTAAATGTTGTAATAGACTCCTAACAGGGTTCATCCTCTAACAAGGAATATTTATTTTAGTACATCATCTTGTGGGCATCATTCCCACTGGGGTTTTCCCTCTAATAGAGGGTTTCCCTAGTCAACATATCTAGTGTAATTGTCTATGTGCATTTTATTATGTTTGTTGTTTACTTTATTCAAATGGTTAATTTTTCTTAAAGAAGATAAAGGTTTTTATTATTAGATAACTGATTCACCCCGCCCCCCACCCCCCTCCCCTTAGTTATCTTGGTGGACTATTGTTTCTAACATTTATTTGTCTTTTCTCACTTGTGACTTGATAGCCACTATCTCATTTTCTTCTCCTTCAAATTCTTCATCTTCATTTCCCTTCTCTTATTCATCCTCACTACTAGTCACATCCTCACCTTTGCCTTCAGTTATTTGTAAAGGCATCTCCTTCTTAGCTCCTTCTCCTAGTGCTTTCCCCAAGTTCTCAATCATATTATTCCTCTTCATATTTATCTTTGGGGCATTGGTTTTCATAGTTATTTTTATCTTTTTTGTTTCATACCTACTGAATGGATTAACATCCAATAATGTTTTAATTATTGTTGTCACTTCATCAATGTTAACCTCATATGGTAGAGGTCTTAGCCATGCAAACCTAGATATAACTTCTTGGGGGTATGTATAATATGTATCAACTTGGAAACATACATCATTATAGTACTTTTCTACTAGGGATTGGGGAATCCTTATCTCATTCTTCATATTTATCTTAAACTCTCCAAATATCCATCTATGATTGTCTCAAAATTATCACCCATTTGACTAATGAACTCATTTATTTGCCAAATTACTGGTTGTTCTAATCCCAAACACCATTACCAATGGTAGGAAATCAATTATGAATATAGAAGAATATATGAACAATCAAATAACCAAAATTACATAAACTATTCTTTTCTTTCCTTATGTTTTCCAAGTTATCAGCTAAAAATTTTAGGTGGAGGTATGCAAGGTCATAATTGTGGTCTTTCTTGACAATATTCCACTTAACATCAATGGCTACACATGGCACACTATCAAGTCAACTATACTAATAGAATTTATGTGAAATAAATCTTACAAAAAGTCAATCTATGCATCCTTGATGGTATATTGTCATTCCTCTCTTACTCCATTTGGCCAATGTGTTTTCCTCAATTACATCCTTCCCTTGGTAACAAATTGTATTTTCCCTTTTCGTAACAAGGTAAGGTAACACATGACACGATGAATGATTTTCTCGATAATCTTCACTGGTCTGTCTTCCAACCAGAGTTTCATGTCTTGAATTCAACTCAAAATGATCTTTGACAATTCCACCTTGAAAACCCTAGGAAAGTTAAAACCATTAGTTAACCCTTTCTTAGAAACATGCTTGTGTTCTTCTTTCAATTTTCCATTCTCTCACATCTTCTCATATGCAATCCTAATTTCAAAATCTCCTACTTATCCCAATTTTGTACATATAACATGATATTATTGTATCACCTAATTTAGTAGTGCAAATTGAATACTAACTATTAAATGAAAGCATTAACAATACTAAACAATTTAACACTTAAAATGGGACCAATGGTTATCACCACAAAAGGAAGTAAACCAAGAATGGTAAGCTCCTAATGGCATAACACATGATGAAAGGGATTTGTCCCTGATAGGTAGATATGTGTGCTCACAATTATGCTCCAAAGATGGATGGTGTGCATGGAGGTATTTCAACATTATAATAGTATTTTGGTAGTTTTCAAGCTCTCAAAATAACATTATAACATTGCATGAAAGGTGGATGATTTTTTGAATGGAGAGGGTTCTATTTATAGGCCAAGGAGTAGAGAGATGGATGGTCAAAATGCAAAGATGATAAGATGGTGAGGGAGGGCTAGGATGCAAGGAGAAGAGAGCACATGGATTGTGCTTGTTTAGCACCAATAGGGAGGTGACACTTGTCACAAGAAGGATGAGTGTGAGAGGATAGGATAAGGGTCGGTCAAGGGAGTAATGAAGGAGGTTGAGTATGTAAGATGGATGTAAGAGTCATTAAAATAGGTGTAAGAGATATTTTAGGGATGTAAGAGGTGTGGTTGAGTTTGTTGACTTTGGCTTGGGTTAGCAAGTCTTAACCCTTGCTTAAAGTTGTGCACATGTTGAGGAAGGGGATTAGGATTAGCTTAGAAAGGGGGTTAGGGGGTAAGTGGTTTAGCTTTGATGGGATGGGTTAGTTAGGTGTCTAAGTGAGGTTAGTATGGGTTAATGGGTTGGATTAGGGGTTAGGATAGGGTTCAGGAAGGATTTTAAGACTTTAGATATTTTATTAAATGATTTATTTAATAAAATGGGGATATGAAATTAAATTGAATAGATTTGAGGATTTATTCAAATTTAATAGAGGAATAGAGATATAATTGATAAATTGATTTTGGGTGATCATTTGATTTTATCAATTGGACTATAGTTAATTAAATAAATCAATTAACTAGGGGATGATGATTAATTAATTAAATAGTAAATATTTAATCAATAATGTCTTAAGAGATGACTAAATACAATTACCTATGGATGTAATCAAATTTAGGTGTCTATATTTTGCCCCTCTTTGACATAGTATTGAAACAACACCGTTTTAAAGAAGTTCAAATATAAATGACAGGAAGAATATATTTTGAAACAACGTGGTTGCCCCAGTTTTGCATAGAAGGAGAGAGAATGGACTAGGTGATGCCCCCTCAAGAAGGTGGCGAGGAAAGAATACAAGGCATGACAACTTCTTGAAAAAAAATTGCAGGAACTCAGTGGGGGATAGGACATGGAAGAGTGAAAAATAGGTAAAAAGGAGAAAAAAGGGAGGAAAAAGAAGGGTGATGGTCAAAAAAGGGATTGTTGGAGGACCTATAGAGGTAGCTAGGGCATTGGGGGGACTTATAAGTGGCTGGCAGAGGGCTAGAAGGGGTCATTTTCTTTTAGATTGATGGGGAGATATGGCTGCTAGGAGCTTTGAGTTAGTGTTTATGATAGTGGCTATCAGATGATTGGAGCATCGAGTTGATGTGGTGCAACAAGTATGAGTGCGGTAGATGCCTGATCATTTGGTAGGGTTGAAAATCTTCCTAACATTTTCATTATTGTAGTAGTTATAGCATTCCCATGAAAGTGAAAATGCAATCTCATGGACTCAGGTTTGGTGGGAATGTATGCAAGATTGGTGGGATTGTGATCTTAGCAAGATAGCTTAGGCATAGAAAAAATTTATTGTGTAAATTAGGTTTTGTAGGATCACAATCTTGGGAGGGAATTTTATGCAAGGTGGTAGGAAAATAGGAGGGATCACAATCCTGCTAGGAAAAATATGGATATCTCTATAGGGATGCAATCTTGCAACAGGGGGTCAACACAAGTATGAGATAGGGTTAACCAAGGGAGTAAAGGGGAAAATGCAATCTCACAAGAATAAGGGCCCATGAGATCACCCAGGTAAGCTCATGCAGAAACATGCATGTAAGTACGCGGGTCAAACTAGGCAAGGGGCAAAGGTCAAAGTAGCGATCTTGTGGGAACATATATCTATGAGAGTGCTTGGTTCTTGGTTAGCAGGAATAAGTTCAGGGGAATGCGAATCAAACTAGTTAGGGTAGGGAAAGTCAAAGCTAGGATCTCACGAGAACATATATCCATGGGAATACATGGTTAAGGGTTCGTGGCAACACATTCACAGGAACACAAGTTTTTAGGAAAAAAATTAGAAAAAGATTGAGGTTGGGTAATATGAGGGTTGGGAAGCTAGGGTAAGTAAAACTTGACAAAGAAAACTAATACCTAAGTGTGCTGGTTGGTGTATAGTGGTTGCTGGATGCCTTGGTATCATGTGAGTAGTGAGCAATGATATTACATGTAGGAGACATGCTGACACCCATAGATTGGGTGAGGATCGAGGGCATCAGACTCAGCTACCTAGCAAGATTGCTACACACACAGACTTATATGGCAATGGTGATAGCATTATGCGATGGGTGGCATAGCGAGACCATGACATTTCACCTGCCGACTAGAGAGATGACCATGATGCTAGAGGATTTGTATCAAATTTTTAGACTACCAATATGGGGGACACCAGTGATGGCAACTAGGGAGATGTTAGTAGAGGTGGAAGTGTAGGGATTGGTTGGGCCTAGAGTGGAGTATTGGATCCAAAGGGGGCAGTTTTCTTTGGATGAACACCTAGATCGCATGGCCCCTAAGAGGTGGATTTACTTCTATGTGTGTGGGCTGGTTTCAAGGTACATAGCCCTAGATACAGGTGGGATAGGAGTGACCCTAGTGTTGATACTAGTGATTATGTGTATAGTGGATGTGGAAGTCCTAACAGCATGAGGATCATTGATGCTAGAAGAGTTGTACATGGATTTGCACCAAATAGTGTACTAGGGTGCCGACTGTCAGGGAAGGAGCATAGGGTTTCCCACTCTATTATAGGTATGGGCCTGGGAGCACATTGCAGTGCTCGGGCTGATTAGCCAGAGAGATAGGTAGGCAAAGGAGCTAGTGGCCTATAGTTGGGTAAAGCCACTAACCTACCACCATATAGAGGTGGTGGACTATTAGAGAGTCCAGTTGGATGAGATTGTGATAGTGGTATGGAGGTTGTATATGGGTCTTGGGCCATGGGTGGAGGAGGGGCAACAACTATCATATACCATATCTCCTTGCTTTGTTTTTGGGTGGTGGGAGTATATTATCGAGTATTACTAGCTAGATAGGGTCCTACAATAGTTTGGATGGTGGGAGATAGCTCTAGGAGAGCCAAACTAGTATTAGCAGGTGACACGTGAGCCAATGTCTATGTATGGGCCAGCCTTACAGAGAGAAGGTTTACTAAGGGCATGGTTGGAGCTAGAGCCATAATAGTGGGACTGGTTTGGTGGGGCAATAGATATGGGCTCCACTCAGGAGTACCAAGATGGGTTTCAGAGACTAAGACTAATAGGTTGAGCACAAGTGATGAGGGCAACAGTGGTGGCAGGAGAGTTATCCTAGGTGGTGAGGCAAGGGAGATATGTAGCTAGAGGGCTATGAAAATAGGTAGAGGTGATTGCTTAGGAGGAAGGGGAGTAGGGGCTAGCTCAATAGAGGTGAAGGATACAGAAGCAGGAGAGAGGAGCTAAGCTAAAGAGAGGAGAGGAGAGGAGGGCAGAGCCAATGAGAGAGGAGAGAGGGGAGGAGAGGAGGCCATAGGGGGAGGGGGAGCAAGGGCCATAGAGGCCATTAGGGGGTGATGGAGGAGGGGGTGGTGGATGGGTAGCCCGTTATGCCTCACTATAGCTGACACATGATATGACGAGCCAACTACTCCATGACACACAATAGGATTGAGATCAGCTCAGGATAGAACCAAATCAACTGCAGTAAGAGTGAGATGTAGCACAGGGCCAAGTAGATAGGGTAGAGATTGAGGTGGGGAGGTTGTAGATGGAGTTGGGGCAGGTGGAGGGGAAGCTGGATGTGGTGAGCCTAAAGAGGTAGGCTGCTTAGGCGAGGATAGATGTTATTCAACAAGAGTGGGATAGACTGGTGGTGGGTAGAGGAATGGATTGGTTAAGGAGACTATAGGCTGAGGTGGAGGATCTGAGGAAGAGGGAAAGATTCTATCAAGGCAGGTACCATGCAACAGTCCCAGTAGATCAGATAGAGCATTACAAGAAATCAACACGGTCAAGTACAGCTAGGATAGATAGGCATGCAAGGAGGGGGGAGAGTGGATGGAGCACCAGGGGCTCATAGAGGATAGTAGGCTCTTAGTGTACTAGGGCATAGCCATAGGACAAGGTAGAGTCAGTAGTGAGATACAGGGGTTAGTGGGAGGAGGGATGAGGTAGAGAGCTCGAGCATAGGATGATGACGGATGAGGCCACCACCTCCAGGATGGATGATGTGTGGTTTTTAGATATATTTATGATTTTGATCTACTAGGTGATGGATTTTTGCAAGTGAAAACCCAATGTATTTGATATGATTCATTTGTATGAAGTGGATACTATATATTTGAACTGTGATGGACTATATTCTTTTATTCTTTCATTGATTCATTGTAGAGGAGATATGTTTAGAGCTGATCATTCATTAGATATGTTTAGATGTAGCTGAGAGACTGATATTTTTGATGCAATATGTGATTTTTGATGATATTGATGATGGTTTGTGATGCAAGATATGATAGGATAGATATGATTTTGCTGACAGTTTATGATGCAGGATGTGATTTTCTATGATAGTGTAAATCTGATGTGATATGTTTTTGATGTGATTTTCTATGATAGTGTGGATATGATGTAATGTGATTTCCTCTAGGATATCATAGATGTGATGTGAGCATTAAGGATGTGATTTGTCTTATGATATTTCAGATGTGATATGATATGTTTTGATGTGATTTCCTTTGATAGGTTTTGATATGCTATTGTATGATGATGAGAACAATTATATAGTACTCAAATGAACATAAGCAAAATATAAGTGACAAATGTTAAAATGAATTACCAACTAATGGGATAAATAGGAGATTTACAATACTTAAAATGAACACAATGTAAAGGATAAAGATAAGATTTATGATATGTGAACACAAATTAAAACAAAATGAAAGATGAATTATAATGTTGTGAAATAAATCACAAATGAATGATGAATTATAGGTCTAAAAATGAATCACAAACTAAAGGATGAACTAACATGAAGCACAAACTAAGGATGAACTATCACATGAACATGAATTACAATATAATGATGAACTATCATACTAAACTGAATCACAAGCTAATGGTGAACTATCATACTAAAAATGAATTACAAACTAATGATGATCTATCATGCTAAATCGAATCACAAGCTAATGATGAATGACTTGTGCTAAAAATGAATCACAAGCTAATGGTGAATGAATATGCTAAAATTTAATGATGAATGACAATGCTAAAATGAATTACAAGCTAATAATGAATGAATATGCTAAAATTTAATGATGAATGACAATGCTAAAATTTAATGATGAATGAAAAAGAAAAAATGAATGCATAATTTGAAAAGGAACACAAACAAACTAAAGGAGAGAACAATAAATTTATGATATGCTAAAAGGGACACAAACTAAAGGATATGTTTGAGACTTATGATAAGCGTGTGAGGATAATATAAAATATCAAATGCTAGGATATTTCAAGATATGATAAAAGGAAACAAGCTATGATAATACAACATACTAGATTCTAGGAGATCAAGACAAATGATGATGGTGGACTAGAATAACCAATGCTTGACTTATGATAGTGTTCTATGATATAAAAAGTGATCGTAAAACATAGGAGATACTGACTCTAAGGAGAATGATGTTGGAAAATGAGTGACCAACCAACTCACAGTCAGGAGAATTATAGCCTAAGGGATGAGAAGTTGTGAGAGTAGGATAATGATAACAAGCATCAATGTTGGAGGATTTGAATCAAAAGATTCTGATAATGGAAAAAGATAAAGTTTAGGAGAGATAGGTGATGCAAAGAAAGATGATACCATGAGTTATGGAGTAACAAGAAAATAAATGTGGGGTGTATGGGAAGCTTGAACATGGGCTACTTCTTAAGGAAGTACCACCATGTAGTGTGGGCACTTTATTTGATACAGGAATATTAGGGATCTTCCAAGGTTACGAAGAACATCAAATCCTTTTCCCTAATATTACATAGGACTGACTCAAACAAGCATGCAAGGATTTCCCCAACATCACACATGAGTCTCAGAGAGATCAGTGTACGAACAATGCTAGGTGATCCACAAGAAAATGATATCACCCAAGTGTATCATGTTATCAGAAATGAAAACATGGTTGAAATATGCAAGGGTGATATCTAACTGACTCACAAGAAGAAAAAGACTGTGATTGAAACCATGCCTTTAAGTTACCCTAGTCAAAATGTACCATGATATGAAATGATCATGGTGACCTTCATGAGGGAACAAGTAAAGTCACATGGAAGCGATCAATCAAAATATACAAAAACCAAAGATTTGCAAGCAAAGAACAAAAGTGTGAAAAAGTAACCTTTTGCTAAAGAGATCAAATTGAAGGGCTACTGACAAGTTGGAAAACAAGGTAGAGATACTTGGAAGGGACTTTAAGATGAGGATGTGTATGATACTGACAAAAGGGGATAATGAATTCTTTCTATAGATGATGGGCTAGGGACATAAGGTGTCACAAAAAGACCTAAAAAAGATATACAAGCATAACTATACAATGACTGGGAACTTGGGAACATATGATAAAACATGGTAATAGGTATGTACATAATAGGGGAAAGCTCAGGATGAGGAGATAGCATTATTATAATACAATTATTATTACAAGGGTGTGATATGTACAACATAATTATTGTTACAAGGATTATGATACTACTATATTTACAAGATTATGATACATAGGATACAAGTGTTGGTACAAGGATATGCTACATAGAATACTACTCACCAAGTAGGATGCATATGATAAAGTACAAGGATGCAAAGAACCTAATAAGATACATGTGGTAGAGTACCGTGGTAAAGTACATTAGGTATGATACATGGGATGTGATAATACAAAGGTTCGGTGGGATGGTGCAAAGTGCATAGTGTTGGAGGGTGATGTGGCAAGGCATGGTGGAAGATGTGAAAAAATCATTAGGAACACCTTGGAAAAATAGGGAGATGGGTGATGTGGTATGGGGTGGTGACGTGGGAGATGAGTGTTAGTGATAGATAATAAAAAGGCTTAAGTACACTTGCTGCATATTTGCTAGGTTTTCACAAGGACCTATCCAAGGCACTTGAATTGCCAAGTTTTCACCATTACACACTTGTTTTTCTTTACCTATTTTTTATTTGAGAATCTTGTTTTCAGAAATAGAATTTCTTAAGATGAATGATGTTGGTAGGATCATTTAGGACTTCACCTTCAAGTGTAGATAGTTGATAGGCTCTAGAGCCAAAAGATGATGTGACCACATAAGGACCAAGCCATGTGGACTCAAACTTGCCTTTCTTTTCTCTATCAATCTAAATCTTCATAATCTCTTTGAGGACCATGTCACCTTCTTGAAAAATACACAGATCAACTTTTTGATTGAAATTGTGCTTGAGGCAATTTTGGTAGACCATGAGGTGGTTATAGGCCTATTTCCTTCTCTTATCAAGTAAATCCAGCTGAGTAAGTTGAGCCACTCTATACTCTTCATTAGATATCTTACCCCATAGAGAAATGTGAAGGGATGGGATTTCAACCTCAATAGGTAAGACTATTTTGCCACCATAGACCAAGGAGTATGGAGTTGTGCCAATGGATGTGTAGAATGAGGTGCAGTATCCCAAAGGATGGGACTGATTTGCAAATGCCAATCATGGCCATAGTCGTTGACAACTTTATTGAGGATTTTAAGTAGAGTTTTGTTAGTTGCCTCTACCTTACTATTACCTTGTGGGAAGTATGGGCTAGAAAAGTGGTGGTGGATGTGAAGGGAAGTGCACAATTCCTCCATATTTAGGTTTTCAAAATTACCTCCATGGTTAGTAAAAATGATAGCCGGGATACCAAAGTGACATATGATATGATACAGGATAAACTTGGACACCTAAACTCCTATGGTAGTGACAAGGGGAACTACTTCGACCCACTTAGTGAAATAATCAGTGGTGGTGATTATCCATTTGTGTCCTTCTAATGAGAGTGGTGCAATAAGACCAACATGATCAAACCCCCAATAGGCAAAAGGCCATAGTGGCACTATAGGTTGTAGATCCTAAGCTGGGGCCTAGATTAGATTAGCATGTTGTTGACAAGGTAAACATCATTTCACAAAATCACATGCATCATACTCTAGAGTAGGCCAATAATACCTAGCCTAAAGGATTATCTTAGCTAGCACCATCCTACTTGTGTGAGCACCATAAATTCTAGCATGTACTTCCTTGAGATCCACTGCAACCTCATTTTGGTCTAGACATCAAGAGAGAATTTCATGATAACCATGATGATATAGGGTTTGGGTGATGATAGTATAACAAGAATCTTTGAGAATAAGGTTCTAGCATTGGGTTCATGTCCTATGGGGAGATATGATACCATTTAGTAGGTAAGCATGAATTTTGTGGTACCATGGGTATTGGGGACCAACCAAGATGCATACCCATGTTGACTCATCATTCTCATGTGTAGGTTCATGCAACTACTCAACCAAGAATTCATATTGCATAGCTTCACGTGGTATTTCCAAGAGAGAACCAATAGTATCCATGGCATCTGCTACTTTATTTTGTAGTCTAGGTATCTGTATGAATTGGAGTTGAGTAAAGTGTTCCATTAATTGATCAACCAACTCCTTGTAAGGTAGTAGTTTGTCATCCTTGGTCTGATATTCATTCAAAGCTTGTTTGATGATAAGCTAGGAATCACCGTAGACTTGTAGCTCTATGATATCCCATTCGATGGTTATCTTGAGCCCTATAACAAGGTCTTCATACTCTGAGATTTTATTGGTACACCAAAATTGTAGCTTGAAATATTTAGGAATGTAATCTCCTTGAGGTGTGACCAAGAGTATGCCCACATTAGAGCCATGAGATGTGTAGGAGCCATCAAAGTATAGCTTCCAGGATGGTTGTTCTTCTATCAAATAGAGATGTTCATCTAGGAACTCCATAATGAGGGGGTGATCTACAACCAAGAGCACATCTACTAAGTGATCTACAATAGCTTGGCCTTTGATGGCTTTTCTGTCAATATATTGGATGTCAAACTCACTAAGAAGCATAACCCATTTTGCCAAGTGTCCTGTGAGTACTATGTGAGATAACATATATTTCAATGGATCAATCTTTGAGATTAGCTGTACAATGTGACTCAACATTTATGGACATAACTTCTAGGTGTAAAATACTATAGCTAAGCAAGCGTTTTCCATCAATGTGTAATTGAGCTCATATCCCACTAAGGTATGGCTGATGTAATAAATAACTCTTTCCTTTCTTGTATCATCAAGTTGCTCTAGAAGAGCACCTAATGTTGTGGGAGTAGCTGTAATGTACAATATGAGTGGACACCCTACAACTAGAGGAACCAAAATAGGTGGATTAGACAAATATTACTTGATGAGCTCAAAGTTGCACTAGCAAGTAGGATCTTATTTGAAGTCACGATCCTTCTTGAGTAGATGTGTAAATAGTCAGCATTTATCAGCGAGCTGAGAGATGAACCATCTGACTAATTGAAGTTTTCCCTAAAGAGAATGAAGGTGCTTGAGTGTCTTAGGAGGAGCCATATCCATGATGGCTTTGACCTTTTTGGGATCAATCTCAATACCTCATCATGATACAATGAATCCCAAGAGTTTTCCTGAGGTGACACTAAAGACACATTTCTTAGGATTAAGCATGAAATGATATTTAGCCAATCGATCAGACACTTCCTTAAGATGAGATAAATGATCAAGAGCATTAAGGGACTTGATTAACATATTATCTACATAATCCTCAAGATTTTTTATGGATTAGGTCATGTAAGATGACCGTCATGGCATGCTAATATGTTGTCCCAACATTCTTTAGCCCAAATGGCATCATGTTGTAGCAAAATGTGCCCCAAGGTGTAGTAAATGTCATTTTATATTGGTCTTCCTCTACTATCTAAATCTGGTCGTATCCGGAGAAACCATCCATTAGTGACAAGAGTTCATGACCTACGGTGAGATCAACAATCATATCGATATTTGGTAATGGGAAGTTATCCTTCAAACAAGCTTTGTTGACATCTCTGAAGTATGTGCAGATTGTGATATAACCAAAAGGTTTGATAATAGGCACCATGTTGGAAATCTATTCTAAATAATCTATTGGGAAAATGATTTTTGTCTCCAGCAACTTTTCTAGCTTTGCTTTAACCAATAAAGCAAATTTGGGGTGCATTTTACGGAGCTTTTGCTTAACAAGTTTCACCTTTGGATCCATGGCCAAATGGTGTATGAACTGCCTCATAATAGGTGTTCCATAGTCATGCACTAGGCCTGGCTTAGGAATAATCTATTCAAGCTAAGGACTACTTTTCCCCTACCATGAGGTGCATTTAGATTGTCAACCCAAGGACGTATACTTGAAATGGTCAGCACAGTATGTGCACTAGGTACCTTGATGATTCATTATGATTGTGCTGCAAGAAAGTAAAAGTGCAAAGGAAAGAAACTACACTGCTGCTGTGGAAAGAAAAATACTGAATCTATGAATATTGAAAACACAATGACAAGATAACAGAGATTCCATCTTGACTCATCCACTAGACTGTTCTCGCAGATGCTGCAGGAACGTTCATGAAGTGTGATGCTACAAGAAGGAATTAACTAGCTACATCTTACTTAAAATACTACTAATGCTAGTAAAATGAATCTATTCTATCCTAATCTAATCCACCTTCCAAGTGGGCCCCCTTGGTTGGCTTCTCTAATCTACCAACGCAGGATAGAAGCTAAAGAGAACTAATTCATTTCATTAATCAGTCATTACATGATTCAAAATTGTAAAACACAACTGCAAAAAACTGTGAATCAGTGTTCTCTCTTACTTGATAAAACTTATTAAAAACCAAAACTTCATACACAGGAGTTGATCCTGACATATATAGGGAATTTACTCTTTATTACATAACAGAAAAGTAAGCGTCCTAAGTTAAGTCTACAGTAGAGAATATAGGAGAACAACTGAAAGTGGAAAGGAAGGATAACATAATTGAGGAGGGAGCAATGAATTCTCAGCATTTGCTTGTTACAACATAAATGCAAAGAAGGCAATGGCTTGTAAAAGCTCCTCCTTATTCACTGCCATGTTTCCTGGAGTGGTTATAACTTCCTTTTTGTGGTTGTTCCTTGATGCTCATTTCTCCTTGAATGCTGTCGGCAACCAACTTCTGGATTCTTTCGCTCATCCTTTAATCATTATCATCAGGTTAGTTATGATATAAGACATATTTGCAAATAAACATCCATCAAACTAAATTCAAGCATAAGAATGCACATTTGGATATTTATATGAAATACTACATATTAGATATAATTTAGGCAAAAGATGACACAGTTTTTCTACCCCATAAATCATCAAAGGTTTATCAAACATAGGCTTATAAGTGTTAAAACAAGGATAAACAGAGTATCACAAATTATCTTAAACATAACAAAATAAAAGCATTTTTTAGACTCATCATCTGCCCCCTACTAAACTAATGCTTGTCCTCAAGCATTACACTTCTTTGTCAAAGATCTGAGCTCCCCAACTTCTATCTTTCCCTTTCTGCTACTCTTGAAGGTGTAATAGAATCCTCTGGTCCTTTCCCATACTTCTCACCTGTGGTCTTCCTGCAACTTATCAATTTTGTCAGCATCAATATCATACAGGGGCCATAAAAGCATTGGAGGTTGCATGGTCAAAGGACACCATAGCTCTGGCCTTAGTTGCTTTCCTAGTTCTAAATATTTTGGAACTCTATATAGTGCTACTTCCAAATTAATAGGACTGTGCGGGTCTAATTTCTTGAGAGAATCAGGTAACCGTGCCCATCTACTTCTTACTCTGGTCATAGCTCTCTCGAATGCAAAGTAGGTCAAGTTTTCATATTTGGCATACACTTTGGCTCTAGCAGCAAATACCTTCTTTCTAACTTCTGGATTACTCTTCCCATAGGTTAATGTAAACCAGTCTCGAAGCATTTCTTCTGGTTGTTTACTTTTTGCCCTCAAGGGTAAAGGTTTTGTTCTCTCCTCATCTCTATAATTAACCAGTTGTCTATCATAATTTTCCTCATGACATAAAAGCTTTCAAATGCACATCTCCTATATATAGCAAAGGATTCCACTCAGTTTCTGCAAGAATGACAAAATTATAAATATAAAACTCACACAATAGATTTTTCTGCCATGGTGGTAAGGTTCGATACAACCCATAAAACTCTTGTGCGGTTATGAATTCTATATTTACATTTCTGATGGTTAACATCAACTAAAACAAAAGATATTGTTCTTTCAAACAAAAGGCATATACTCGAGGAGGTGGTCTACAAGCAAGAGCTTGATTAGCTAATTTAAGTGCATGTTCCATGTGCTATTTCTATCTTTCTAGCTATTCTTTCAATTCTTCAATCTCCTCATTTTGTGATGTTATGATCTTGCTCATTCTTTTCTTCTCCTCTTTCCATAGTGCTTCAGCAAATAAATGCTATCCATATAATTGGAAAAGGAGTTTTTGCAAGGTGACGGCACTGTTATCCTAATCATAATCCTTTTTCTTTTTCTATTCCCGCCATAGATGTTCCACCAAACTATTGATCCATGTTGACTTATGTAGTGCCTGCCCCTAGTTTACATTTTTCGAGCTACATTTATTATATGATTGCCAAACTCTTTTAGGCCAAATTATGTTTGATGAGTAGTATTATTATTTTAGAGATTATCAGATGATGTTTACACTCAGTTTATCATATGATGAGATTACTTGGTACTCTATATTTCATGCATGTATGATGATTAGTCAATGGTTTTGGTTATCGATGATGATTAGTTAGATGGTTCATTATTCCATGTGTTTCTTATGGATACTTACCCCATACTGCATGTGTATGGTGTGCGTGCGGTTTTATTTATGTATGGTGTTTTTGATATGGTTAAGGAAGGGAGTCGTAGTCACCTGCTAGTCGGGATCTACACGATGCACCACTTCCTGCCATTGCCTGTTTAGCTTGGAATATTGTGTTTGTACATGCGTGGATTTTATGCAGGTTGCAGGTACCGGGTATCGACTTCCCTGAATTGTCAGGATGAGCGTACCCTATCGCACTGTCTCAATGGTAAGAGAGGGGAGATAAACTCTTAAGTCCAAATCCTAAACCCTTTAGCCAATTGTCCTAATTGATAATTAGGACAAGTATCTGAGTTAAGTACTCTCCGAATGCATCAAATGATGTAATTTGGTGATTATAACCCTTGTGTTTGATTTGGTATGTATTTTTCTATGATGGGTTTTCCTATGTTGCTTTATTAGTCCTTGGTGTATTTTCTATTAATTAAGTCTAATTAAAAAGACTAATTAATGATTTAATTTAATAAGGAATTATTATGATATCTTTATATTTAATTAATTAATTAATTAATCAAATAAAAGAATTAAAGTTGGAAATTAAAGTTTAAGATATATTTAGAACAGGATAATATTTATTTAATTTAATAATAATATATTTGGAGTTCATTTTTAAATAAATGCTAAATATTATTGTTATTTAAATTAATTAAAATATGTTATTAATTAAGTTCTAAAATGAATTAAAAAGTTGAAAGATATTAATTTATTAAGAATTCTAGATCGCATGATCTAATCATGAGTTAAATATAAGAATTAAATTAAAAGATTAAATTATAAAAATTAATAATGTTATTTTAATTTCTTAAAAGTGCACATAAGATTTAAAGTAATAAAATAATTAAGAATTGAAGTCAAGTGAAATTTTAAATAAAGTTATTTAATCATTCAACTTAATGTGCATGAAAGTTGAATGCAAAAGGATTAGAAAAGATAATAAAAGTTAATTTGAGTTAACTGAGTTGTGCAAAGAGTCTTCTCGGGTAAACGCACAATTAGTGCCCCGAATTGAGGAGAATTTGCTTATCACAACTTTGGGGGTTCATTGTTGGGGGATACGAATTTGGACGAGAATTTTTGGAGGAAGACAATTTTTGGAAGCAAATTTCAGAAGGCTGATACGAAGAAAGTCTTGAAGGGGAAGGTTATTGAGAGGAGCAAATTCGTATACAGTTTTCTGGAGGTTGCATAATAGCATCAGGATCAGGTAGGGTCTTGTGTTTTTTATCCATTAAATTTGCAATTATCCCTTCCTGCCTTCTTCGTGTTTGGGGTTTGTAGATCTGAATTCTCTGTGATAAAAGTTTTAAGCTTTCAAATCTTGTGAAGTTATTAATTATTCGTCAATAATTTTTGTATCCATGGAGACTGGATGAATTAATTAGAACCATTGTTTTCTTGATTTAGAAATTAAGATCTAATTGATAAGGGTTTGTTTTAATGAAATTGAAAAGTTCTAGATAAATAAATATATATATATATAAATATATATATTTATATTTTACATATTTACCCTTTGGAAGAAATTGTTTTTATAAAAATAAAAATAAAAGGATTAAACAAAATTAATTTTTTAAAATAAAAACTTATTTTATTTGTATTAGAATAAAATAAAATCATATAAAAAATATATATATATAAAAAAAAAAAAGTATATATATAATAATATAGTGGGGGGGAGGGAATTACCTCGTACCCACCTCCACTATCGGCGCAGGCCGACAGTACCTGCATCGCAGGTACTGCGACGGTAGGTACAGAGTACCTGCCGCCGCAGGCCCTGCGGCCAAAGCCGACGGGCTATAAACGTTTGTGAGATTTCATTTTTTTAAATTTTTTTTATAATTTTTTTTAATTATTAAAAAAATGAATTTTATTTAATTAAAAATTTTAAATAATAAAAAATTATAATATATTCAATTTTTATAATATATTAAACTTTTTAAATATTTAATAAATAAATATTAATTGTATAGATATAGTTGTAGATTTTAATTTATTAATAGTTTTGCTTAAATATTAATAAATTAACAATTAGTAGTGGGATTAAAATAAGTAATTAGATCTAATAAATATTGATTAATTTAATTAAAATTAGTTTAATTAAGTTAATTATTAATGAATGTTATTTGACTAAATTATAAATTTGGATATTGATTTAATGAAAGTTATTATAGAAATGGGTTATTCGAAAAAGGGTAGTTGTGAAAACTTTGTTACTTGAATTCGACAATAAACTAAATCATAAACCTTACCTTAACTTAAATAATATACTTTCAGATCCAATCTCTGAGACTTTGATGTTGTCTTTGTACTTTGAATGTTTTGGGGTTGGTTTAGCGTTGACCAGTTCAGGTTGTTACCAGAGGCTCGAGGTTGTGAATGTGATGTCTTGATGATTTGGTCTCGATCTTTCTTAACCTGACCATGGTAATGTGATGAAGTGCTCTATGACATGATTGTGTTTACTGTTTGTGATTGCTTTCCAGTTCCTTGTGTGAAGCTGAGGTGTATGTATTGAGAATACCTAACTTAACCATTTTTGAGTCTCGATCAGTTATATTTGATAACCATTTCTGAGTCTCGATCAAGTTATACTTGTATTACTTTCTGGTTGCTCATTAGAGAACCATTGGATTTTGTGACTTATCATTGATGCCTTCAGTTGCTGATAGAGAACTGTCGTGATTACTTGATTACTATTTGATGTTATCTGTTGCTCATGAAGAACTGATATATTTTGTGGATTATCTTTTTATGATATTTTCAGTTGCTCGTATAGGACTGAGATGGTTTTATTATGATTCTTTGATTTATGAGTTCATGAGCTAGGGTAGGTTATCTATGTGTAGAGTCGGGAAGTGGCTTGCAATGGGGGTCGGAGCCCTAAGAGGCTGCCTTGAGAAACCCATTGTAAGTCGTGTTTAATAAGTGAAAACATTTACACTAAATGAGAGAAAATGAACCTAACAAGATAATTGTATGTTCTCTCCCATGCCATGAGTGCTAGTACAAACTAGGATGGGGTAGAGAGGATGCTTGATTACGACCTTGCATTCCATAGTATGCCTCGTCAGTACGAGAGGATACTAGTGGCCGCAGGATCAGTAGGGACCCGGGATTCCTAAGGGATTGCTCGGGTAACTTCTACATGACTTTTGCGATGACACTTTCCCGCTTGCATATTAGGTTTCCTACGTGTCTTGTGGTACCTCTGGGATTTAGATGTCGATCTTTTTAGGAACCCTTGAGTTAGCATACATATAGGATTTCCTGGACTTAGAGAGTATTTATGATTATAGGTTTTGTTATCCTATTTTGGGACTTGAGACTATCTCCTCAACGCGGTGAGAGTGGACCATTTAGGTTCCACGCGATCGGGTGGTAGTGCTTTTACTCTTACCATTGAGATCCGTTCTGTGGTCACCGTGGCTGGAGATTTCGTGATTGGCATTTACCTTCACTATGTTCTTGGATTATTATGATGGATGGTTAGATTTTATGATAGATGTTTTATCATTATGGATGTATGGATGTATCATGTATGGTGAATAGTTTCATATATTTTTACTGTACTTTGTATCATGGATTTGAGGATGTTGTATCTTGATCTTTACATATGTATATTCTTTTAAGCCTTTCATACCCTGTGACATGTACAGTGGATGAATGAGCATTCCGAATTAATTTGCCAAGGAGCATTCGGAACAAATGTATATTATGGACATTGGAGTTTCTGATTATTCTTTTATATGTATGTGTTAGTTGTTAGACTTAGAATTAATTAAATTTAAATGTGACTCAACGTCTTGGGATCTTTAAGAAATGTAACTTGCAATGTATGTTTGTCGATGATTACATATTAGTGCTTCCGCTACTATTTGTTTGATGTGTATGTCATACTTTCTTACTTTAAAAAAAAAATGTTTAGCAAACTTAGTGAAACTTTAGGTTAATTCTTTTGGATCCCTTGGCGGGGCGTTACATCTGGTATCAGAGCCCAAGTTTCTACATTGGGAGCTCTGGGTATATTGGAATGCCACTAGTGTTAACTAGTTGAATAAAAATGCAAACCTTAAACTAAAACTTGAAGCTAGTTGAACTGAAACAGTATATAAACTATTAGTTACCTATTTTATTCATACTTCAACACTTAAAACTTCAAAACTGAAATCATACTTAAACTGAAATTATAGGTAAACTGAAAATTGAAAATATCTTGTTTGCAAAACATGTGTCTTTTATCTATGTATTTCAGTAGTATGGTTCATGGTTATTTTAGCATCTTGTGTCTTGGATATTATTGTAGGATGGTATCTGGGACGAGATCTTCCATTAGGGGCCGTAGCCTTGGCCGTGGCAGAGGTCGTGGACGAGGCAGAGATGTTAGTGTTCATGAGTCTATCCATGAGAGCCCCATTCAGGAAGAGAATAGGGAAGAGCATGTCAGTGGGCATCAGGAAGAGAACCACGATGAGGGACATGCCGACTCTGAGGAGGTTGATCTGAGGCAAATGATGCGAACCCTTATTGATCGCTTACCTCCTATTCTTGAGCAGGATAGAGCACACCAGGTTGGACATGAGCATAGACGCAGATCTAGGAGTCCTTAGAGGGATCGACATAGATTCATAGTATCTTCTCAGATGAAGGATCTTCAGAGGTCCAAGATCAAGCCCTTTAATGGGCAAGGTTCTGGGTATGTAGCTGAGCAGTGGCTTATTGCCCTTGACAGGATTTTTGCTATGCAGGACTTTGACAGTAATGTCAAAGCAAGGTTTGCCATTACCAATCTAGAGTTATTTGGAGCCACCTGGTGGACTATTGAGGAGAAGAAGTTTGGCATTGACATGGGTAGTGTCACTTGGGAGATTTTCTTGGAGAGTTTTCATGAGCGATTCCTACCAGAGGAATGGAAGCAGCATAGAGCAGATGAGTTCCATAACCTGAGACAGTTCACTATGACCGTTGTAGAGTATGAGCGCAAGTTCTATGAGCTCATGCCTTTTTCGGAATTCAGTGACAACCCAGCACAGTTGGCACAACATTTCATTCGAGGCTTGAACAACCGTTTTATTGGGGGTGTTAAGGTATTTGAGCCTAAGACCCTCAAGGATGCGGTACATCGAGCTATCCTGGTAGAGCAGAGTGTCAACTTTGGGCAAGGAGGATTTGTGGGAGCACCTACTATAGCAGGATCTAAGGGCAACCACAATTCTGGTGGAATCAGGAAGCCTCCCTTCCCTAGGAGGAATCAGTATTCTCAGCCGCATTCTTAGCAGCATTCTCAGCAGCAGCCTCAGCAGCATAAGGGATTTTACCCTCAGGCACAGAGTCGTGGCGGTGGATCCAACTCTAGGATCAATCGCAATGCTCAACGTAATAGACAGAATCAGCAATCTCGGCCTGCACAGAGCAACCAGTATTTTGCTAGTAGGGGTAGCCACCAGCGGTCGAATGCACCACCTATAGGGAGAGGATCTGGCAGAGGCACAAGATGTTATTCGTGTGGACAGATTGGTCATATTGCAGCATACTGCCCACAACGAGCATCTCAATATTCAGGACCCAGGCCAGCGGCATCTGAGCCTACAGTCAGAAATACAGGTGGATCTCATAGAGTATTTGCAGCGGTGGATCACCGTCAGGCAGACCATCAGGGGACAGTAGTTGAGACTACAGGAGCTATCCGAGGTACACCTCTCTCTGTATTATTTGATTCAGGTGCTATAGATTCTTTCATTTCTCCATCTCTAGTTGATAAGTGTAAGCTGGAGCTGGTTAAGCAAGACCATGGTTGGCAAGTGGAACTAGCCTCAGGTGCTAAAGTTTCCACAGATTCGGTGGTTCATAAGTGTGGACTTAGCATAGGAGGGTTTGAGACTTCAGTCAATTTTCGAGTTATTCCTCTTGGCTCCTACGATGTGGTCTTAGGTATGGATTGGCTTAGCTCTCATAGGGCTAGTATTGACTGCAGAAAGAAGACCATTATGTGTCAGGATGACCAAGGGAAGGATGTTGAGATTGTGGGGATACCGAGACCTATATCCCTACGGATGATCTCTGCTATGCAACTTAAGCGAAGCTTTCGTAAGGGGTGTCAGGTATTTTCCGTTTCGGTAAATGAGCTTGATGAGGAAGAATCTACGAGGAAGACCCTAGATCACCCTATTTTATAGGAGTATGTTGATGTCTTTTCGAGTGAGATTCCAGGCATGCCTTCTAAGAGAGACATTGATTTTAGCATTGAGCTCACTCCAGGAGCGGAACCTATCTCTAGAGCTCCTTACCGTATGACCACTCAGGAGCTAAGTGAGTTGCGTTTGCAGTTAGAGGAACTTTTGGCCAAGGGTAGTATTCGACCTAGTGTATCACCATGGGGAGCTCTAGTGCTCTTTGTGAAGAAGAAGGATGGTTCTTTGCGCCTTTGCATCGATTACAGACAGCTGAATAAGGTGACAATAAAGAACAGGTATCCGTTACCAAGGATTGATGATTTATTTGATCAGATCAAGGGAGCTACAGTGTTCTCTAAGATTGATCTTAAGTCAGGATACCATCAACTTCGCATCAAGGAGGCTGATATTCATAAGATCGCCTTCCGAACTCGCTACGGGCATTATGAGTTCACAGTGGTACCCTTTGGGCTGACGAACGCTCCATCAATTTTCATGTGCTTAATGAATGGGGTGTTCCGTTCCTATCTTGATAGATTTGTTCTTGTGTTCCTCGATGATATTCTGATATATTCTAAGTCCCAAAAGGAACATGAGGAACATTTGAGTTTAGTGTTGCAGTGCTTGAGAGATAATCAACTTTATGCCAATGCGGCAAAGTGTGATTTCTTTCAATCAGAGATACAGTATTTGGGACACGTTATTTCAGGCGAAGGTATCTCTGTAGACCCTGCGAAGATCCAGGCAATAGTAGATTGGCCTGCACCCACTACTGTGTCGGAGATTCGTAGTTTCATGGGTCTAGCTGGGTATTATCGCAGATTTGTTCAAAACTTCTCCAGAATAGCACACCCTATTACCTCCCTTCAGAGGAAAGGAAAGAAGTTTCTTTGGACAGAAAAGTGTGTAGAAGCATTTCAGAAACTCAAAGAGCTTCTGACCAGTGCACCGATCTTAGCAGTACCTGATCCAGAAGGTGAGTTCATGGTGTGTACAGATGCTTCCCTCGAGGGTATTGGAGCAGTTCTAATGCAGAATGGTCGAGTGATTGCATATGAGTCACGCAAACTCAAGGATCATGAGTTGAATTATCCTACACATGACCTTGAGTTAGTAGCAGTAGTTCATGCCTTAGTGAGATGGAGACATTTCTTGTTGGGACACAGATTTGAACTACATAGCGATCATCGTAGTCTTCAGTACATATTCACGCAGCCTAATCTGAATGCTAGGCAAAGGCGTTGGATGGAGTTTTTGTGCGAGTATGACTTTGAGGTGAAGTATATCCAGGGGAAGGAGAATGCCGTAGCTGATGCTTTGAGTCGCAGGAAACATGTGATATCATCTATGACTCTTAGTGTCGATTTGAGATGTCAGATACTTCAGGCACTCCCCACTGATACATGGTATGTGGAGGTGTTCAGTGAGATCAATTCAGGGAGATCCTTGGAGGGTAAGTTTTTAGGCTATGTCCTAGAGTCAGATGGCCTTTTGAGACTTTCAGGGAGGATCTATGTGCCGCTACTGGATGAGCTTCGCATATTGATCCTATCAGAGGCCCATCGTGCACCTTACTCGGCACATCCAGGTGTCAAGAAGATGCATGCAGATTTGCGATGTTTATTCTATTGGTCCGGGATGAAGCGCGACATTGCTGATTTTGTGGCTAGATGTCTTGAGTGTCAGAGAGTCAAGGCAGAACACCAGCATCTGGCAGGACTTTTGCAACCGAATCTCGTTCCTTCATGGAAGTGGGACATCATCTCTATGGATTTCATAGTAGGATTACCTATGACTCTTCGACGTCATGATGCTATCATGGTCACCGTTGATCGGTTGACCAAGGTGGCACATTTTGCACCAATCAGGTCTTCCTACACTGCAGCTTCAGTAGCTAATGTCTTCATGCGTGACATTGTGAGACTACATGGTATTCCCCGAAAGATCATTTCGGATAGGGATCATGTTTTCACTTCCGCATTTTGGACATCACTACAACATGATCTTGGAGCGCAGTTGAACTTCAGTTCAGCATATCACCCAGAGACAGATGGGCAGACAGAGAGAGTAAATCAGGTTCTCGAAGATATGTTGAGGATGTACGTGATGGATAGGCAGACTCATTGGGAGGACTATCTCTACCTAGTGAAGTTTGCTTACAACAACGGGTATCACAGTTCTATTGGCATGGCACCTTTCCAAGCCTTATATGGTCGCCCTTGTCGTACACCTTTGAGTTGGGATAGCCTTGAGGATCGCATCCTGTTGGGCCCAGAGATGCTTCGTGACATGGAGCAACATGTGGTGCGTATCCGAGAGCACTTGAAAATGGCATAGGATAGGCAGAAGAAGTATGCTGATGCTCATAGGTCAGATAAGCAGTTTGCTGTGGGAGAGAAAGTTTTCTTGAGAGTGCGTCCGCGAAAGAGTCCGATCCGTTATGGAAAGGGCTCGAAGCTAGCACCTCGCTTTGTGGGACCATTCGATATTCTTGAGAGGATTGGTCCAGTTGCCTATCGTCTTGCTTTACCACCCAGCCTTGCTCGCATTCATGATGTTTTCCATGTTTCAGTACTTAGATAGTATATTCCTGATGTTGTACATATTCTTGATTGGAATGCATTACAGGTAGAGGACGGGCAGCTAGCTTTGGAGCCAATCCGTATTCTGGAGCAGCGAGAGTTGACCCTCAGGGGTCGAACCATAGAGCAGGTAAGGGTCCAATGGGACCCTACTGATGACTCTTCAGCGACATGGGAGGATGCATCTAGATTACGGGATTTATATCCCTATTTGTTTATAGGCTTCCAGGAGTAAGCCTAAGTCTAGGGGGCGTGGATGTAGTGCCTGCCCCTAGTTTACATTTTTCGAGCTACATTTATGATATGATTGCCAAACTCTTTTAGGCCAAATTATGTTTGATGAGTAGTATTATTATTTTAGAGATTATCAGATGATGTTTACACTCAGTTTATCATATGATGAGATTACTTGGTACTCTATATTTCATGCATGTATGATGATTAGTCAATGGTTTTGGTTATCGATGATGATTAGTTAGATGGTTCATTATTCCATGTGTTTCTTATGGATACTTACCCCATACTGCATGTGTATGGTGTGCGTGCAGTTTTATTTATGTATGGTGTTTCTGATATGGTTAAGGAAGGGAGTCGTAGTCACCTGCTAGTCGGGATCTACACGATGCACCACTTCCTGCCATTGCCTGTTTAGCTTGGAATATTGTGTTTGTACATGCGTGGATTTTATGCAGGTTGTAGGTACCGGGTATCGACTTCCCTGAATTGTCAGGATGAGCGTACCCTATCGCACTGTCTTAATGGTAAGAGAGGGGAGATAAAATCTTAAGTCCAAATCCTAAACCCTTTAGCCAACTGTCCTAATTGATAATTAGGATAAGTATCTGAGTTAAGTACTCTCCGAATGCATCAAATGATGTAATTTGGTGATTATAACCCTTGTGTTTGATTTGGTATGTATTTTTCTATGATGGGTTTTCGCATGTTGTTTTATGAGTCCTTGGTGTATTTTTTATTAATTAAGTCTAATTAAAAAGACTAATTAATGATTTAATTTAATAAGGAATTATTATGATATCTTTATATTTAATTAATTAATTAATTAATCAAATAAAAGAATTAAAGTTGGAAATTAAAGTTTAAGATATATTTAGAACAGGATAATATTTATTTAATTTAATAATAATATATTTGGAGTTCATTTTTAAATAAATGCTAAATATTATTGTTATTTAAATTAATTAAAATATGTTATTAATTAAGTTCTAAAATGAATTAAAAAGTTGAAAGATATTAATTTATTAAGAATTCTAGATCGCATGATCTAATCATGAGTTAAATATAAGAATTAAATTAAAAGATTAAATTATAAAAATTAATAATGTTATTTTAATTTCTTAAAAGTGCACATAAGATTTAAAGTAATAGAATAATTAAGAATTGAAGTCAAGTGAAATTTTAAATAAAGTTATTTAATCATTCAACTTAATGTGCATGAAAGTTGAATGCAAAAGGATTAGAAAAGATAATAAAAGTTAATTTAAGTTAACTGAGTTGTGCAAAGAGTCTTCTCGGGTAAACGCACAATTAGTGCCCCGAATTGAGGAGAATTTGCTTATCACAACTTTGGGGGTTCATTATTGGGGGATACGAATTTGGACGAGAATTTTTGGAGGAAGACAATTTTTGGAAGCAAATTTCAGAAGGCTGATACGAAGAAAGTCTTGAAGGGGAAGGTTATTGAGAGGAGCGAATTCGCATACAGTTTTCTGGAGGTTGCATAATAGCATCAAGATCAGGTAGGGTCTTGTGTTTTTTATCCATTAAATTTGCAATTATCCCTTCCTGCCTTCTTCGTGTCTGGGGTTTGTAGATCTGAATTCTCTGTGATAAAAGTTTTAAGCTTTCAAATCTTGTGAAGTTATTAATTATTCGTCAATAATTTTTGTATCCATGGAGACTGGATGAATTAATTAGAACCATTGTTTTCTTGATTTAGAAATTAAGATCTAATTGATAAGGGTTTGTTTTAATGAAATTGAAAAGTTCTAGATAAATAAATAAATATATATATATATATATATATATATAAATATATATATATATATATATAAATATATATATTTATATTTTACATATTTACCCTTTGGAAGAAATTGTTTTTATAAAAAAAAAAAGAAAAAAAGATTAAACAAAATTAATTTTTTAAAATAAAAACTTATTTTATTTGTATTAGAATAAAATAAAATCATATAAAAAATATATATATATATATATAAAAAAAGTATATATATAATAATATAGTGGGGGGGAGGGAATTACCCCGTACCCGCCCCCACTGTCGACGCAGGCCAGGTACAGAGTACCTGCCGCCGCAGGCCCTGCGACCGCAGGCCTGCGGCCAAAGCCGATGGGCTATAAACGATTGTGAGATTTCATTTTTTAAAATTTTTTTATAATTTTTTTTAATTATTAAAAAAATGAATTTTATTTAATTAAAAATTTTAAATAATAAAAAATTATAATATATTCAATTTTTATAATATATTAAACTTTTTAAATATTTAATAAATAAATATTAATTGTATAGATATAGTTGTAGATTTTAATTTATTAATAGTTTTGCTTAAATATTAATAAATTAACAATTAGTAGTGGGATTAAAATAAGTAATTAGATCTAATAAATATTGATTAATTTAATTAAAATTAGTTTAATTAAGTTAATTATTAATGAATGTTATTTGACTAAATTATAAATTTGGATATTGATTTAATGAAAGTTATTATAGAAATGGGTTATTCGAAAAAGGGTAGTTGTGAAAACTTCGTTACTTGAATTCGACAATAAACTAAATCATAAACCTTACCTTAACTTAAATAATATACTTTCAGATCCAATCTCTGAGACTTTGATGTTGTCTTTGTACTTTGAATGTTTTGGGGTTGGTTTAGCGTTGACCAGTTCAGGTTGTTACCAGAGGCTCGAGGTTGTGAATGTGATGTCTTGATGATTTGGTCTCGATCTTTCTTAACCTGACCATGGTAATGTGATGAAGTGCTCTATGACATGATTGTGTTTACTGTTTGTGATTGCTTTCCAGTTCCTTGTGTGAAGCTGAGGTGTATGTATTGAGAATACCTAACTTAACCATTTTTGAGTCTCGATCAGTTATATTTGATAACCATTTCTGAGTCTCGATCAAGTTATACTTGTATTACTTTCTGGTTGCTCATTAGAGAACCATTGGATTTTGTGACTTATCATTGATGCCTTCAGTTGCTGATAGAGAACTGTCGTGATTACTTGATTACTATTTGATGTTATCTGTTGCTCATGAAGAACTGATATATTTTGTGGATTATCTTTTTATGATATTTTTAGTTGCTCGTATAGGACTGAGATGGTTTTATTATGATTCTTTGATTTATGAGTTCATGAGCTAGGGTAGGTTATCTATGTGTAGAGTCGGGAAGTGGCTTGCAATGGGGGTCGGAGCCCTAAGAGGCTGCCTTGAGAAACCCATTGTAAGTCGTGTTTAATAAGTGAAAACATTTACACTAAATGAGAGAAAATGAACCTAACAAGATAATTGTATGTTCTCTCCCATGCCATGAGTGCTAGTACAGACTAGGATGGGGTAGAGAGGATGCTTGGTTACGACCTTGCATTCCATAGTATGCCTCGTCAGTACGAGAGGATACTAGTGGCCGCAGGATCAGTAGGGACCCGGGATTCCTAAGGGATTGCTCGGGTAACTTCTACATGACTTTTGCGATGACACTTTCCCGCTTGCATATTAGGTTTCCTACGTGTCTTGTGGTACCTCTGGGATTTAGATGTCGATATTTTTAGGAACCCTTGAGTTAGCATACTTATAGGATTTCCTGGACTTAGAGAGTATTTATGATTATAGGTTTTGTTATCCTATTTTGGGACTTGAGACTATCTCCTCAGCGTGGTGGGAGTGGACCATTTAGGTTCCACGCAGTGGGTGGTAGTGCTTTTACTCTTACCATTGAGATCCGTTCCATGGTCACCGTGGCTGGAGATTTCGTGATTGGCATTTACCTTCACTATGTTCTTGGATTATTATGATGGATGGTTAGATTTTATGATAGATGTTTTATCATTATGGATGTATGGATGTATCATGTATGGTGAATAGTTTCATATATTTTTACTGTACTTTGTATCATGGATTTGAGGATGTTGTATCTTGATCTTTACATATGTATATTCTTTTAAGCCTTTCATACCCTGTGACATGTACAGTGGATGAATGAGCATTCCGAATTAATTTGCCAAGGAGCATTCGGAACAAATGTATATTATGGACATTGGAGTTTCTGATTATTCTTTTATATGTATGTGTTAGTTGTTAGACTTAGAATTAATTAAATTTAAACGTGACTCAATGTCTTGGGATCTTTAAAAAATGTAACTTGCAATGTATGTTTGTCGATGATTACATATTAGTGCTTTCGCTACTATTTGTTTGATGTGTATGTCATACTTTCTTACTTTAAAAAAAAAAAACGTTTAGCAAACTTAGTGAAACTTTAGGTTAATTCTTTTGGATCCCTTGGCGGGGCGTTACATCTGGTATCAGAGCCCAAGTTTCTATATTGGGAGCTCTGGGTATATTGGAATGCCACTAGTGTTAACTAGTTGAATAAAAATGCAAACCTTAAACTAAAACTTGAAGCTAGTTGAACTGAAACAGTATATAAACTATTAGTTACCTATTTTATTCATACTTCAACACTTAAAACTTCAAAACTGAAATCATACTTAAACTGAAATTATAGGTAAACTGAAAACTGAAAATATCTTGTTTGCAAAACATGTGTCTTTTATCTATGTATTTCAGTAGTATGGTTCATGGTTATTTTAGCATCTTGTGTCTTGGATATTATTGTAGGATGGTATCTGGGACGAGATCTTCCGTTAGGGGCCGTAGCCTTGGTCATGGCAGAGGTCGTGGACGAGGCAGAGATGTTAGTGTTCATGAGTCTATCCATGAGAGCCCCATTCAGGAAGAGAATAGGGAAGAGCATGTCAGTGGGCATCAGGAAGAGAACCACGATGAGGGACATGCCGACTCTGAGGAGGTTGATCTGAGGCAAATGATGCGAACCCTTATTGATCGCTTACCTCCTGTTCTTGAGCAAGATAGAGCACACCAGGTTGGACATGAGCATAGACGCAGATCTAGGAGTCCTTAGAGGGATCGACATAGATTCATAGTATCTTCTCAGATGAAGGATCTTCAGAGGTCCAAGATCAAGCCCTTTAATGGGCAAGGTTCTGGGTATGTAGCTGAGCAGTGGCTTATTGCCCTTGACAGGATTTTTGCTATGCAGGACTTTGACAGTAATGTCAAAGCAAGGTTTGCCATTACCAATCTAGAGTTATTTGGAGCCACCTGGTGGACTATTGAGGAGAAGAAGTTTGGCATTGACATGGGTAGTGTCACTTGGGAGATGTTCTTGGAGAGTTTTCATGAGCGATTCCTACCAGAGGAACGGAAGCAGCATAGAGTAGATGAGTTCCATAACCTGAGACAGTTCACTATGACCGTTGTAGAGTATGAGCACAAGTTCTATGAGCTCATGCCTTTTTCAGAATTCAGTGACAACCCAGCATAGTTGGCACAACATTTCATTCGAGGCTTGAACAACTGTTTTATTGGGGGTGTTAAGGTATTTGAGCCTAAGACCCTCAAGGATGCGGTACATCGAGCTATCCTGGTAGAGCAGAGTGTCAACTTTGGGCAAGGAGGATTTGTGGGAGCGCCTACTATAGCAGGATCTAAGGGCAACCACAATTCTGGTGGAATCAGGAAGCCTCCCTTCCCTAGGAGGAATCAGTATTCTCAGCCGCATTCTTAGCAGCATTCTCAGCAGCAGCCTCAGCAGCATAAGGGATTTTACCCTCAGGCACAGAGTCGTGGCGGTGGATCCAACTCTAGGATCAATCGCAATGCTCAACGTAATAGACAGAATCAGCAATCTCGGCCTGCACAGAGCAACCAGTCTTTTGCTAGTAGGGGTAGCCACCAGCGGTTGAATGCACCACCTATAGGGAGAGGATCTGGCAGAGGCACGGGATGTTATTCGTGTGGACAGATTGGTCATATTACAGCATATTGCCCACAGCGAGCATCTCAGTATTCAGGACCCAGGCCAGCGGCATCTGAGCCTACAGTCAAAAATAAAGGTGGATCTCATAGAGTATTTGCAGCGGTGGATCACCGTCAGGAAGACCATCAGGGGACAGTAGTTGAGACTACAGGAGCTATCCGAGGTACACCTCTCTCTGTATTATTTGATTCAGGTGCTACAGATTCTTTCATTTCTCCATCTCTAGTTGATAAGTGTAAGCTGGAGCCGGTTAAGCAAGACCATGGTTGGCAAGTGGAACTAGCATTAGGTGCTAAAGTTTCCACAGATTCGGTGGTTCATAAGTGTGGACTTAGCATAGGAGGGTTTGAGACTTCAGTCGATTTTCGAGTTATTCCTCTTGGCTCCTACGATGTGGTCTTAGGTATGGATTGGCTTAGCTCTCATAGGGCTAGTATTGACTGCAGAAAGAAGACCATTATGTGTCAGGATGACCAAGGGAAGGATGTTGAGATTGTGGGGATACCGAGACCTATATCCCTACGGATGATCTCTGCTATGCAACTTAAGCGAAGCTTTCGTAAGGGGTGTCACGTATTTTCCGTTTCAGTAAATGAGCTTGATGAGGAAGAATCTACGAGGAAGACCCTAGATCACCCTATTTTATAGGAGTATGTTGATGTCTTTTCAAGTGAGATTCCAGGCATGCCTCCGAAGAGAGACATTGATTTTAGCATTGAGCTCACTCCAGGAGCGGAACCTATCTCTAGAGCTCCTTACCGTATGACCACTCAGGAGCTAAGTGAGTTGCGTTTGCAGTTAGAGGAACTTTTGGCCAAGGGTAGTATTCGACCTAGTGTATCACCATGTGGAGCTCCAGTGCTCTTTGTGAAGAAGAAGGATGGTTCTTTGCGCCTTTGCATCGATTACAGACAGCTGAATAAGGTGACAATAAAGAACAGGTATCTGTTACCAAGGATTGATGATTTATTTGATCAGATCAAGGGAGCTACAGTGTTCTCTAAGATTGATCTTAAGTCAGGATACCATCAACTTTGCATCAAGGAGGCTGATATTCATAAGACCGCCTTCCGAACTCGCTACGGGCATTATGAGTTCACAGTGGTACCCTTTGGGCTGACGAACGCTCCATCAGTTTTCATGTGCTTAATGAATGGGGTGTTCCGTTCCTATCTTGATAGATTTGTTCTTGTGTTCCTCGATGATATTCTGATATATTCTAAGTCCCAAAAGGAACATGAGGAACATTTGAGTTTAGTGTTGCAGTGCTTGAGAGATAATCAACTTTATGCCAATGCGGCAAAGTGTGATTTCTTTCAATCAGAGATACAGTATTTGGGACACGTTATTTCAGGCGAAGGTATCTCTGTAGACCCTGCGAAGATCCAGGCAATAGTAGATTGGCCTGCACCCACTACTGTGTCGGAGATTCATAGTTTCATGGGTCTAGCTGGGTATTATCGCAGATTTGTTCAAAACTTCTCCAGAATAGCACACCCTATTACCTCCCTTCAGAGGAAAGGAAAGAAGTTTCTTTGGACAGAAAAGTGTGTAGAAGCATTTCAGAAACTCAAAGAGCTTCTGACCAGTGCACCGATCTTAGCAGTACCTGATCCAGAAGGTGAGTTCATGGTGTGTACAGATGCTTCCCTCGAGGGTATTGGAGCAGTTCTAATGCAGAATGGTCGAGTGATTGCATATGAGTCACGCAAACTCAAGGATCATGAGTTGAATTATCCTACACATGACCTTGAGTTAGCAGCAGTAGTTCATGCCTTAGTGAGATGGAGACATTTCTTGTTGGGACATAGATTTGAACTACATAGCGATCATCGTAGTCTTCAGTACATATTCACGCAGCCTAATCTGAATGCTAGGCAAAGGCGTTGGATGGAGTTTTTGTGCAAGTATGACTTTGAGGTGAAGTATATCCAGGGGAAGGAGAATGTCGTAGCTGATGCTTTGAGTCGCAGGAAACATGTGATATCATCTATGACTCTTAGTGTCGATTTGAGATGTCAGATACTTCAGGCACTCCCCACTGATACATGGTATCTGGAGGTGTGCAGTGAGATCAATTCAGGGAGATCCTTGGAGGGTAAGTTTTTAGGCTATGTCCTAGAGTCAGATGGCCTTTTGAGACTTTCAGGGAGGATCTATGTGCCGCTACTAGATTAGCTTCGCATATTGATCCTATCAGAGGCCCATCGTGCACCTTACTCGGCACATCCAGGTGTCAAGAAGATGCATGCAGATTTGCGACGTTTATTCTATTGGTCCGGGATGAAGCGCGACATTGCTGATTTTGTGGCTAGATGTCTTGAGTGTCAGAGAGTCAAGGCAGAACACCAGCATCCGGCAGGACTTTTGCAACCGAATCTCGTTCCTTCATGGAAGTGGGACATCATCTCTATAGATTTCATAGTAGGATTACCTATGACTCTTCGACGTCATGATGCTATCATGGTCACCGTTGATCGGTTGACCAAGGTGGCACATTTTGCACCAATCAGGTCTTCCTACACTGCAGCTTCAGTAGCTAATGTCTTCATGCGTGACATTGTGAGACTACATGGTATTCCCCGAAAGATCATTTCGGATAGGGATCATGTTTTCACTTCTGCATTTTGGACATCACTATAGCATGATCTTGGAGCGCAGTTGAACTTCAGTTCAGCATATCACCCAGAGACAAATGGGCAGACAGAGAGAGTGAATCAGGTTCTCGAAGATATGTTGAGGATGTACGTGATGGATAGGCAGACTCATTGGGAGGACTATCTCTACCTAGTGGAGTTTGCTTACAACAACGGGTATCACAGTTCTATTGGCATGGCACCTTTCCAAGCCTTATATGGTCGCCCTTGTCGTACACGTTTGAGTTGGGATAGCCTTGAGGATCGCATCCTGTTGGGCCCAGAGATGCTTCGTGACATGGAGCAACATGTGGTGCGTATCCGAGAGCACTTGACAATGGCATAGGATAGGCAGAAGAAGTATGCTGATGCTCATAGGTCAGATAAGCAGTTTGCTGTGGGAGAGAAGTCTTTCTTGAGAGTGCGTCCGCGAAAGAGTCTGATCCGTTATGGAAAGGGCTCGAAGCTAGCACCTCGCTTTGTGGGACCATTCGATATTCTTGAGAGGATTGGTCCAGTTGCCTATCGTCTTGCTTTACCGCCCAGCCTTGCTCGCATTCACGATGTTTTCCATGTTTCAGTACTTAGACAGTATATTCCTGATGTTGTACATATTCTTGATTGGAATGCATTACAGGTAGAGGACGGGCAGCTGGCTTTGGAGCCAATCCGTATTCTGGAGCAGCGGGAGTTGACCCTCACGGGTCGAACCATAGAGCAGGTAAGGGTCCAATGGGACCCTACTGATGACTCTTCAGCGACATGGGAGGATGCATCTAGATTACGGGATTTATATCCCTATTTGTTTATAGGCTTCCAGGAGTAAGCCTAAGTCTAGGGGGGGTGGATGTAGTGCCTGCCCCTAGTTTACATTTTTCGAGCTACATTTATGATATGATTGCCAAACTCTTTTAGGCCAAATTATGTTTGATGAGTAGTATTATTATTTTAGAGATTATCAGATGATGTTTACACTCAGTTTATCATATGATGAGATTACTCGGTACTCTATATTTCATGCATGTATGATGATTAGTCAATGGTTTTGGTTATCGACGATGATTAGTTAGATGGTTCATTATTCCATGTGTTTCTTATGGATACTTACCCCATACTGCATGTGTATGGTGTGCGTGCGGTTTTATTTATGTATGGTGTTTCTGATATGGTTAAGGAAGGGAGTCGTAGTCACCTGCTAGTCGGGATCTACACGATGCACCACTTCCTGCCATTTCCTGTTTAGCTTGGAATATTGTGTTTGTACATGCGTGGATTTTATGCAGGTTGCAGGTACCGGGTATCGACTTCCCTGAATTGTCAGGATGAGCGTACCCTATCACACTGTCTCAATGGTAAGAGAGGGGAGA
This sequence comes from Cupressus sempervirens, assembly GCA_028749045.1. Classification (NCBI taxonomy): domain Eukaryota; kingdom Viridiplantae; phylum Streptophyta; class Pinopsida; order Cupressales; family Cupressaceae; genus Cupressus; species Cupressus sempervirens. The sequence goes on along the minus strand of CM053790.1, from coordinate 248,690,335 downwards.
TAAACTCTTAAGTCCAAATCCTAAACCCTTTATCCAATTGTCCTAATTGATAATTAGGACAAGTATCTGAGTTAAGTACTCTCCGAATGCATCAAATGATGTAATTTGGTGATTATAACCCTTGTGTTTGATTTGGTATGTATTTTTCTATTATGGGTTTTCGTATGTTGCTTTATGAGTCCTTGGTGTATTTTCTATTAATTAAGTCTAATTAAAAAGACTAATTAATGATTTAATTTAATAAGGAATTATTATGATATCTTTATATTTAATTAATTAATTAATTAATCAAATAAAAGAATTAAAGTTGGAAATTAAAGTTTAAGATATATTTAGAACAGGATAATATTTATTTAATTTAATAATAATATATTTGGAGTTCATTTTTAAATAAATGCTAAATATTATTGTTATTTAAATTAATTAAAATATGTTATTAATTAAGTTCTAAAATGAATTAAAAAGTTGAAAGATATTAATTTATTAAGAATTCTAGATCGCATGATCTAATCATGAGTTAAATATAAGAATTAAATTAAAAGATTAAATTATAAAAATTAATAATGTTATTTTAATTTCTTAAAAGTGCACATAAGATTTAAAGTAATAGAATAATTAAGAATTGAAGTCAAGTGAAATTTTAAATAAAGTTATTTAATCATTCAACTTAATGTGCATGAAAATTGAATGCAAAAGGATTAGAAAAGATAATAAAAGTTAATTTGAGTTAACTGAGTTGTGCAAAGAGTCTTCTCGGGTGGTAGTGCTTTTACTCTTACCATTGAGATCCGTTCCATGGTCACCGTGGCTGGAGATTTCGTGATTGGCATTTACCTTCACTATGTTCTTGGATTATTATGATGGATGGTTAGATTTTATGATAGATGTTTTATCATTATGGATGTATGGATGTATCATGTATGGTGAATAGTTTCATATATTTTTACTATACTTTGTATCATGGATTTGAGGATGTTGTATCTTGATCTTTACATATGTATATTCTTTTAAGCCTTTCATACCCTGTGACATGTACAGTGGATGAATGAGCATTCCGAATTAATTTGCCAAGGAGCATTCGGAACAAATGTATATTATGGACATTGGATTTTCTGATTATTCTTTTATATGTATGTGTTAGTTGTTAGACTTAGAATTAATTAAATTTAAACGTGACTCAACGTCTTGGGATCTTTAAGAAATGTAACTTGCAATGTATGTTTGTCGATGATTACATATTAGTGCTTCCGCTACTATTTGTTTGATGTGTATGTCATACTTTCTTTAAAAAAAAAAAAAAAATGTTTAGCAAACTTAGTGAAACTTTAGGTTAATTCTTTTGGATCCCTTGGCGGGGCGTTACAACTTATATGGGACTAAGGCAGTATTCGAATCATGACATTCAGGAACTACTTCATTCTCATAGTTTGAAACACTTGGTAAATCCATTAAGGTTTCGTTAATTTCTTGCTCACATGCTGCAGGAGGATTAACAGAAGCTTCTGTCATCTCAGTGTGAAGGGGAGAATGGTCAAAAATTATCTATACAGGAGACTTTGGAGCAGGTGCTTTAGACAATATAGGATCTTTAAAAATCTGCCTTCTCATTCTAGGGCTTCTCTGAAAAGGAGTCTCTTCTTGTACTACTATCTTTTGCCTACTTTTCTGTTTCGGTGTCACTGCTACAGGATTAGTTGCTGTAGGAACCTTCTTTGTTTTCTTCTATTGCTTAATTGCAGGACTAGGTTTTTGTTGAGTAGCGGTTTCTTCTGGTGACTTCTGTTTCCTTTTAGCTTTACTAGTAGTGGATTTAGGGATGTCTTGTTTAGGTCAAGGCACATTCTCTTGAGTGGAAGAAAATTTTGGTTCAATCCCTTGTGCGTTTTCTATTTCAGCTCCCTCAATATTTTGTTCTACAAGCTTACTACTAGAAACTACATTTTCCTCACCCTACTGTTCACTAGGGTCAACTTGGGGTTGTAGGGTTTTAAATTTCACAAAGTCATCCCATGTCAAAGGGGATACATCCCTAAGGGACCTTTCTATTAACAACTTAAATAAGGCATGGTGAGTGACAAAATTATCTTTCCCTTTTTGAGTCTCTTCCGCACTAATACAGAGCATATTATATAGAAAATTTGGAAGATTTACAGCAACATTGTGCCTTATACAACTAAGAAACTTAAAATGGTGTGCATGTAAGTGAAAAAATCTGCCTTCACAACTAAAATACCTGATGACATGCATTGATAGCTCAAGGTATGGAGGTGGCAAAGACAATCTCTTGCACCCCTGCTTTGTAACATCCAGTTGAGGGTCATGTGGGGTAGTGAACTGGGCCCTTGCTGACCTAGCATCATGCGAGCTCGGATAATGCTCTCCAACAGAACGTAACCCTGTTACTTCTGCAATTCATTCTTCTATTGCAATTACTGTCAAACCCCACATAGAAGCTTCACCTTCATCAAATGTCCTGGTGAATTCTACAACTGCTTCTTCATCATATGCTGTTAAATTCAAATAATAACCTAACCACCCGCATGCATTGAATCTTCTTACTGCTTCTACGTCAGAGAGCAACAAAATGTGCTCAACCATCTCTCTTCTCTATAAACCTCCTCCCATTTCTTGATACTTCTTTTGCTACTCCGTTTCTCTCTCCCTTTCTGAATGCAAACTTCAAAACTCTGCATTATTTCTCAGACGCTTCACCACTTCTTTTTGGGAACATTAATTGCCACAACCAATTGTTATGTGCCATAATTAAACTTTAGGTAAAAGTAAATCATGAATTTGCATGGAAATCATCTAAAAACATGTTCAAATGCCAAAATTTTAAAAGTGGGTCACATCATGGCTTAGCATGAAAAAATTGGCACGAACAAGGAAAAAAAAATTCATTCAAAAAGTGGGAGTACAACACTTGACATGGCATACTTATGGAAAAAAGTTCTCATTAATAAGGGGTAATGCCAAGATTTTAGAAAATCATCATAGTTAATCAGGCATGTCATTGGATAGTACAACACTCCCCTACCCCCTACTAATTTTACGACAAGTGTCCTCACTTGTCAACTAGTATGGGTGAGGGACTGGAATACATCGTAATTATAGAGACTATGCAGTATTATATATAATTAACAAAATCTAAAAACTTATAAATGAATAATAGTTTAAAAATGTTTATACCTGCCAAGTGGATTGTCACATGCTCCAAAAAAAAAGTGGCAGAAATAATGTAAACGGCAGCATCCATTAGCATGTATAGATTTTATTGAAAACACAAAAACTTAATTATGTAGAAAGTCAGTGGATGGAAGATTAAGAAATGGAGTGGGGTGGGTGGATGGAAGATTAAGATATGAATGGAAAGAAATATTATGAAAAGAAAATGGACTTTATGCAAACATAAAGTTATTATTATGGACATGCAAATTAGAATTAATGTTGAAGAGGAGCAGGCGAAAGGTTTTCACCTTCTGCTACAGGAAGAGATACTTTAGTTGTTGTTGGATCCAGTTGTTTGAACTATTGCATGAATTCAACTTTTTTTTTAGGCTATTTGTAAAGTTTAAGTCGATGACTGTTGATCAGCATTTTGAAAGGCAAATCATCAATTGTGGTTAGTTGAACTGTTCCATTGTCAAAGACATGGATGATTTGATATGGTCCTAACCATCATGTCTGCAGCTTCCCTAGCATATCCTTAAAGTGGGAATCATACAATAATGCCCAGTCACCAGGTTTGAACTATTTGTTGAGGATATGAGAATCATGCTAGAGTTTTCTCTATTTTTACACCAGTTTAGTGTGTTCTAAAGTGATCTTGTGCATTTCATCCAAAGAATTAAGATGCAAGAGGCATTCTCTTTGTGCTGCAGGAAGATCAATATCTAAGGTCAAGGCTATTCTTAAAGTCTTGTGTTCAAATTCAATTGGAAGCATTGCCACTTTCCCATACAAAAGCTCAAATGGTGTGAATCCAGTAGTGGTTTTCCAAGTAGTTCTATAAGCCCAAACAACTTCTTATAACTGGTTGGTCCAATCCTAACGATGCAAATGGACTGTTTTAGTTAGAATATTTTCTAGCTCATACTTGGTAACTTCTGCTTGTCCATTGGCTTGTGGATGATAAGGACTAGATCTGCGATGCCTAATGTTATACTGTTTCATCAACTCTAAAATCAGGTTGGAAGTAAATTGTGTGCCTTGATCAGTAACCAATTCTTTAGGAACTCCATAGCATGTAAAAATCTCTTCATACAGGAATTCGACAACTTTTTCATCACGGGCATGCTTCATAGCCTTAACCTCAACCCATTTGTTTAGGTAGTTAGTACAACCTAGAATATAAGACTTCCCATTGGATGGAGGATCAATAGGACTGATGAAGTCCATTCCCCATTTGTCAAATGGTGTTAACACCACTTGAGGATTTAGAGGCTTCATCTATTTTGGTTAGGTGACCCATTCTTTGGCATTTGTCACACTTCCTTGTATAATTGATTGCATCTTTATGAAGAGTAGGCCAATAGTAACCAGTGGCTAAGATTTTGAAAGCTATTCTTTTGGCTGCAAAATGTCCTCCACAGGGCTCATTATGACATGCATGCAAAATATCATATGTCTCATCTTCTCTTACACATCTGTGCATAACTTGATCAGGTCTAGTATAGAACAGAAAATTGTCCATCCATGAGAAATGGAAGCTTTTCTATATGAGCAACTTTCTCTCCTTATAAGAAAAATGCACTGATGTCTTATTAGCTGCAATGTAGTTAGCAATATCTGCATACCATGGAACTTTAACAGCAATATGAAACAAATGTTCATCTAGAAATGCATCATCTACTAGAGTAGTATTAGTATCATGATGATTGATTCTTGACAAATAACTAGCTATGACATTTGTTTTTTCAGGCTTATCCACTATGGTTATGTCAAATTCTTGAGCAATAGTAACCATCTTGCTAACCTACCAGTTATAGCAGTTTTGTTCATGAGATATTTGATTGCTCCATGATCAGTATGAACATAGATAGGATAACCTGTGATGTAATGCCAAAATTTATTTAGATCATAGACTATTGCTAACAATTCTTTTTCAGTCACTATGTAATTCAGTTCTAGGCCATGAAGACTCTTACTGATATAATAAATGGCATTTTAAAGATTTGAGTGTTTCTGTGCTAAAACTGCACCTATGGCATAATCAGAAGCATCTGTATATATGTGAAAAGGTAGGTTCCAATAATGGCCTTGTAAAATTGGGGCTATGGTTAAAAGTTGCTTAAGCTACAAGAAAGCTTTATCACACTCAGGTGTCCAATCGAATTCAGCTTCTTTGGTGAGCAACTTGTACAAGGGACTGGCTATTTTACTGAAGTCTTTTATAAAACGCCTGTAATATCCAACATGTCTCAGAAAAGATCTGATATCTTTTAATTTAGTGGGTATGGGTAATGTTTGAATTACCTCAATTTTAGCTGGGTCTACTTGTATACCTATAGTAGATATGAAATGACTGAGTACCACACCCTCTTGCATGAGCATGAAACACTTTTCATTATTTAGTGCCAAATAATGTTCTTGACATCTTACCAAAACTTTTTCAAGATTTATCATTTCTTCTTCAAAAGTAACTCCAAATGTTGTAAAGTCATCCATATAGATTTCCATATAATCATGTGATATATTAGAAAAAATACTAATTATAGCCCATTGAAACATTGCAAGAGTGTTACAAAGACCAAATGGTAAAATAGAGTATGCAAAAGTACCCCATGGATAGGTAAATGTAGTTTTGTCTTGGTCTTCAGGAGCAATATTGATTTGATTATAGCCACTGTATCCATCTAAAAAGGAGAAGTACTTCTTTCTAGCTAGTGTATCCAAAACTTGATCTATGAAGGGTAAAGGAAAATGATCCTTTTTAGTAGCCTTATTCAACTCCCTATAATCTACACAAATTCTCCATTTTCCTCCTTTCTTAGGTACTATAACCAGTGGTGATACCCATTTACTATCAGATATAGGATAGATAAAGCCAGCATCAAGCAGTTTCTACAATTCTGTTTTGACTATTTCTTTGAGGCTTGGATTTATCCTCCTCTGAGGTTGACGAAGTGGTAGACAACCTTCATTAATGTATATCTTATGGGTACATAGTGTAGGGCTTAATCCTTTCATATCACCATAATCCCAAGAAAAAGTCTTCTCATGCTTCTGAAGCAATTTTTTTAATTGTTCCATCTATACAGATGTCAATTTGGGGTTAACATGCAGTTTATGGCCTTTACTCAGTTCAACAGGAATAGTGGATTCTACCATAGCAATTTCAAAGATTGGGCTGCCTTCTAATTCACAGGAAAGTAGTGAACAAAGATTTTCAAGTTCCTTAAGTAAAGTACAACTTGTATCACACTCATATGTAATCAATTCTAATACAAAGCTTTCAGACACATCTTTTCCTACCACACAAGTGTTGGTAAGGATGCTCTGGATTACTAAATCTTCTTCTTGCATCTTTAGAAAAGATTGCCTATGTAACATCATAAGTTGTACTATGGAATTTATCTCTTCTTCTTCATCTCCTAAATCTGGCCAAAAAGATGTACTCAAATCTGGTAATGGTTGTGCAGGAGGATATAGATCAAATTGCTTGGTTGCTTGGCCATTTGATATGGTCATATTCCCTGATCTGCAATTTATGTTTGCATCAGCTATGGCCAACCATGGTCTACCTAGAATGATAAGATAGCCAGATAGGTTTACTTTAGTGGACAAAATCATGAAGTCTGCAGGATATTCTAGGGAATCTAAGGTCACAACAATATTTTCTATCATTCCATCAGGAATGACAGTGGAACTATCTGCAAGCTGCAGAATAGTTGGTGTGGACCTTAATCCTTCTATTTTTAACTTCTTCATGGTTTCTTTAGTCATCACATATATAGCAGCTCCCAAATCTATTAAGGCATTTTTAATAAATTGACCATTTATGCTAACACTTACTACTGGACTCCCTGGGTTAGAATATTTTGGTGAAATCAGTCTTCCTAACATGATATCAACTAAGTGTCCAACAACATGAACTGTGGTAGGATCCTTCTTCTTCCTTCCAGGTTTCTTTAGACAAGATTCCCTTATAGCTTTTCCATAAGCAGGAATGTCCTTAATAGCTTGAAACAAAGGTATTTGAAAATGCATATTCTTCAACTGATTAACAATGTCAAAGGGTTGTTCCTTGCTTTGTTCAGGTTCCTTTTGTATTAGTTGGTCTGGAAAAGGAGATTCTACACTAGTTGAACTGGTATTGGTATGGTAACATTAGTTGGGTCAATAGGTTCATCAACCAAAGGTTTTGATGTTGTAGGAGAGTCTTATACTTTAGTTATAAGAGGTGGCTTTGGTGCTAGTAAGGTCATTCTAGATCTCAAATGTATATCTGCGACATCTAAGGCATAAGCAGGGTACTACTGGGTATTAGCACTATACATGGGTTGTTGTGGTTGACTATTTGGATTTGGCTAAGGCTGTGCAGGTAGCTATGTTTTCTTTTGAGGTCCACTATTTGCAAGTGGTGGCATTAAAGTAGGTTGTTGAGCTGGAGGGGGTAATTGTGGAGCACCAGTATTTTGGTTAGGCCATTGTTGAGATCCCTTCCATTGGTTTGGAGATTGCCAATTCCCTTGGGGTGGTTGCCATTGGTTCTGCTGGTTCTGGGGCCATTGGTTATTCTGCTGGTTAGGCCAAGGTTGTTGGGAATTTTGGAACCATTGAGACTGTTGTGGGTTATTTTGTCCAGCATTATTCCAATTGGGTTGGTTTTGTGAAGGACCTTGGGTATTGCGGTTTTGCCATTGATTACCATATGAATTTGAATTTTGCAAGGGGTCTTGAGGCATACCTTGATGTTGAGCCCATGGTCGGCATTGAGCAACAAAGAATACTTGCTCATCATCCTCATCTATTTTTACATATCCAGTTGGAAGATGCTGGTTCTCCATGCTTGCAACCAATTTACAGTGGTAATCCTTCTTTTGCTTTCAGCAATGAGGACAATACTCAACTAGTTGTAACTCAGCCTTTGCTTATTTCTTCTTTGCAGTCATTGTATCCAACTATGTAGTGACATCATTAATGATGTCTTATTTGAAATCTAACAACAAATTGGATATTTCAAGTTTTGAAATGGCTTCACTAATTGTTTTTGTAACCGTAGAATAGGGTCCTCGACCTTTCTTCATAGTTCACCTTGAGTAGTTCTGACATATCTTTTTGAGGTCATCCCATTGAGCTTGATATACATCTCCACCGGCCATCAGGTCCAATGCTTCCAAACAGTCTTCATTTACTCCTCTTCGAAAGACTAGTTTTTAGGAATCTTTAGACAATGTGTGCTGAGGATTCTTTTGTAGTGTATATAAAAATTGAGAAACATAGTCTTCTAATGTCTCTTCCTCCTTCTATGATATCCTAGAGATATTATCTCCTCTTGCACCAGATGCTTTGCAATATTCTTTATATTTTTCAAAAAATAAGGCTTGCATTTCATCCCAATTCGCAGCTGCATTGGCTCCTAAGCCCATGAACCATCGTAAACTTGATTCTTTCAATGTGGCTAGAAATAATTTAAGCTTATGGGCATTAGTGTTGTAGTCAAAACTATGACAAAGGATGTCAAACTCAAACAAGAAGGTATTAGGGTCTTCAGTTGCAAGGCCATAGAACTTCAGAAGAGCAGTGGGAGGTATATTCTTGAGATTAGCATTGGTTATGAGAGTTGGAAGTGGAAATGGAAAAGTGGGTTGTGCCATGACTGGTGGGACTGGATTATGAGGTTGTTGCTGAAAAGGAATGTTAGGCACTGGATGATTAACAACTAGTGGATTCAAGGTAGTGTTATGAAGAAGATTGGTCACTATTTCAGTGAAAGGTTGGAGACCAGATATATCTAGGGATTCGGCTCTTGATGATGATACTGTGGGGAAAACAAGACTTGCATCTTCAAAGGTCAACTCAACTTCTTCTTCAACTTCTTCATTCAAATTAATAGATCCTTGTGGAAGAAATCTGCCATATTCATCTTGTCATCTTCCTCTTTGATGCATGCAACTAAAATTTTCACACTGGTAAAAAGAACTTAATCTAAAAACTATGACTCAAAAATGCTCCTAGCTTGACACCATCCTCGGCAATGGTGCCAAAAATGAACCACCTCACAATAGGTGTTCCATAGTCACGTGCTAGGCCTGGCTTAGGAATAATCTATTCAAGCTAAGGACTACTTTCCCCCTACCATGAGGTGCATTTAGATTGTCAACCCAAGGACATATACTTGAAATGGTCGGCACAGTATGTGCACTAGGTACCTTGATGAGTCATTATGCTTGTGTTGCAGGAAAGTAAAAATGCAAATTAAGGAAACTACACTGCTACTGTGGAAAGGAAAATATTGAATCTATGAATGTTGAAAACACAATGACAAGATAACAGAGATTCCATCTTGACTCATCCACTAGACTATTCTCGCAAATGTTGCAGGAACGTTCATGAAGTGTGATGCTACAGGAAGGAATTAACTAGCTATGTCTTACTTAAAATACTACTAATTCTAGTAAAATGAATCTATTCTATCCTAATCTAATCCACCTTCCAAGTGGGCCCCCTTGGTTGGCTTCTCTAATCTACCAACGTAGGATAGAAGCTAAAGAGAACTAATTCATTTCATTAATCAGTCATTACATGATTCAAAATTGTAAAACACAACTGCAACAAACCATGAATCAGTGTTCTCCCTTACTCGATAAAACTTATTAAAAACCAAAACTTCATACATAGGAGTCGATCCTGACATATGTAGGGAATCTACTCTTTATTACATAATAGAAAAGTAACTGTCCTAAGTTAAGTCTATAGGAGAGAATATAGGAGAACAACTGAAAGTGAAAAGGAAGGATAACATAATTGAGGAGGGAGCAATGAAGTCTCAGCATCCGCTTGTTACAACGTAAATACAGAGAAGGCAATGGCTCCTAAAATCTCCTCCTTATTCACTGCCATGTTTCTTGGAGTGGTTATAACCTTTTTTTCGTGGTTGTTCCTTGATGCTCGTTTCTCCTTGAATGCTGTCGACAACCAACTTTTGGATTCTTCTGCTCATCCTTTAATCCTTATCATCAGGTTAGTTATGATATAAGACATATTTTCAAATAAACATCCATCAAACTAAATTCAAGCATACGAATGCACATTTGGATATTTATATGAAATACTGCATATTAGATATAATTTAGGAAAAAGATGACATAGTTTTTCTACCCCATAAATCATCAAAGGTTTATCAAACATAGGCTTATAAGTGTTAAAACAAGGATAAATGGAGTATCACAAAGTATCTTAAACATAACAAAATAAAGACATTTTTTAGACTCATCAGTGTACAACTAACTTGGGGTCTAACCTTGGCATGTCTTGGTAGGACCATGCAAAGTACCCAACATTTTCATGGGGGACTTCAATGAGGAGATCTACTTGCTTGGGTGGTAAAGATGTTGCAATGCATGTGATGTGTGGTGTCTCTGTCAAACTAATATTTATTTTCCTCTATAAAAATTGAAGATATAGGATGCCTATGCTCTTATGGGGCGAGGATGAAATCTCCATCTTTAGGTGCCTCTAAGAGGTTTTCATTGTTAGATACATCCTTTATTTTTATTTCATTTTGTGAATCATCCAATGGTTCTCTAGAGGAGTTTTCACCAGAGGATGTTTTGTGTTTTCTTTTTTTCCTTTTTGTTTCTTTTTTCATTTCAATTTTGTGACTGGAGATTTCCTCCTTTGCAAAGTAACCTACTAGGTCCAGCTTGTATACATATGTCGATGGTGGTGGCAATCATTTATGTGGTATTTTTGCCCCCATAAATTTAAGGAGAGCATTCTCAGTAGAGAATTCATCAACATGAATGAAACTTGGTTGGTCCCAATCTATGAGTTCGAGGTGAGCGAGGGGTAGGTCTATGAGATTTAGGGATATTTGGTAGAGCACAGAGGCTCCTAGGATAATTTCATCCATGAAGATATCATCGTAGGATTTCTTTTCTACTTTTTTAGGAATGTCTTCAACCTCAACAAGGTTGTTTTGGAATCTTTTGAGGGCATGGCCTTCCTTCATAGTGCCCCCAGTCACAGGGAGTCCATAGCCTAAGCATTTGGTTTTCTATCCCTAGGACGCCTCTATAGATTGTCTCATACCTAATTCTAGATATTCCAAACCACCTCCTTGATAATCCCATTGCTCAATGGGCAAGTGATGTGACTAGGGATATTTCTGTTTAAAGTGGTCAAGAAGTGCTTCACTTTTTGGAGGTGGTTCTTTGTACAACCATGCACTAATGTTAGGAGAATTTTCCTCTCCATCAAGGATACCCTTGGTAAGAAATGTGGTAGATCCAAGCTGTTTGATCTGAGGGGTAGCATTTGGTCTTGTATTTGATAGGTTGGGCACCCTCGAGTATGTGGATCAATTGGTAGAGCATCAATAGCAAAAGCATCTGTGAGACTATATTCGCCACAACCTTGGAGTTGATCTTAACCATAGAAAGAGTGGAGGCTAAGATGGTGTCTGGATTGTGGTAGGTGCCAAAGAAGCTAGGCATGGTGTGGCCAACTTTGATCCTAGGACAATGGTTGGTGTATGAAGCTTCAACCTTATTACAATAAGCAAAGGGTTTGGGATCTGCACGGATGGTTATCTAAGTTTCATTATGTGGAAATTTGATGCACTGATGATATGTGGATGGAATGACCTTCATGGCATGAATCCATGGGTGACTGAGGAGGATGTTGTATGGAAGGTTAAAATTAACTACGTGACAAAGTGTTTCTTGAGTGGCTAGGCCAACTCTAAGAGGGAGCAAGATGGTTCTTTTAGTGGTGTGCTCCAAATTGTCATATGCCTTGATGGTGATCACCTCATTAATGATATCAGCCTCAATGTATCTTGCTTGTTTGATGAATTTTGAAGTACATAGACTTAAAGCTGATCCATTATCTATCATGACCCGTTTGACTGCAAAGTTGGAAACCATGAAAGCTATGTGAAGTGGAAGGATATGATTGGGTTCAACTATTGGGATATTGGTGGTTTTGAAGGATAAAGCACATGATGCAAAAAGATGGCCAACCAAGTTGTGGAACTCAGTGGAATTTATGTCAAAGTGGACATGTGACTCATGTAGAGTATTGTCAAGGATCTCTTGATAAAGTGGGCTTGTTTGTAAGAGATGCAGAATGGAAATTTGGGCTAGTGTGTTCCCAAGGTGTTTCAAGATGTTATACTACAGTCCTAATGAGGATGATCCTAATGGAGATGCTCTAGATGGAGGTGGTCTTGATGGTGCAAACATAGGTGGGCCAGCTATATTGAATCAAGTTCAGTGAGTAGTAATTGCACATTCGGTATCTAGGCCTTTGATTTTTATAACATTAATAGAAGGCTCCACTTGTGATATGCACCCAATGAGGCTGCCAAACCCAAGTATGTTGAAGTATAGTTTTGAGACTTGTCTCAGTTATCTCCTTATTTGCCTTGAGTATTGTTTGATTTGTTGACAGGAGGGTTTGCAGGTGTTTTTCTTAGGTTTGTGTTATGAGGAGGGAAAGCATTTTGATACATCATTAATCTTGCATTAGGTGAAGCCTGTGCCCCAACTATGATTTCCTTCTTGTCAATGAGGTCTTGGACATAATCCTTGAGTTGTATGCATTTAAGGGTAGTGTGTCCTTTGACATGATTGAATTTACAAAACTTGTTATCTTTGTACTAGGATGATCTAGATTGATTGGGCTCCAAAGGTTGTGTTTGTGGATATTGAACAAGGTTATCCTTCACCAGTTTGTCAAATATTACATCAAGAGGTTCCCTTAATGGGGTGTATGCATGTGGTTATCTTTGAACATAGGGTTTAGCACCTGCTAAAAGTGTGATGGCATTGGTTTGATTATGATGAGTAGGTACTTGTAGATTCATCTGCATAGGTGTTTGTAGATATATAGAGGGTTGTTGCTGATAAGATTATTGTTGACAAAATGTGGTGGGAATATTGGTTAATACCCCAATGATATGAACTTGTTGGGTGTCGATGGCGCCATCTGTAACCACATTTTTGTTTTTATTCCAATATTGAGTTTTGTCATTGCTAGGACCTTGATCTTGGGTGTTTTCTTTGTATATTCTAATAACACCATCCTTAATGAGGCCTTGTTCAAGTCCCATCCCCTTTTCCTTAATGTCTTTGTATGTTTACAGATAGTACATAACCATGTGATGAGAACGACTAGGGTGTGCATTGTTTATGAATATTTTGACAAGATGGCATTCAGGGATGGTACATGAGATCCTAGTTGTGAGGATTTGCCACCATTGTAGGTATTCTACAAGGCTTTCTCCTCCTTTCTACTTAGTATGAGCTAAGTCCACTACAGATAATTTAGTTTCAACAAAATAGGTGTATTGAGCCACAAAGGTTTCAGAAAGATAAGAAAAAGTTTTAATAGTGCCTTGAGGGATATGACAGAACCATTTTAGGGATGGTCCTCCTAAGCTTTTAGGAAAGAGCCACATGAGGAACACATCATTATAGGCCACCTCTTGACAATGCATATAGAATTCCTTAACATGTGTGACTAGATCACTTTTCCCTCTAAATTTGTCAAACTTGGGGATTTCAAAATGTTTAGGAAATGATGTCATTGTTATGATTTTGTCAAATGGATATGGGCAATCATTCACAAATTTAAAAGTTTTGGTGTCTATCCCATCTCTGAGGTCTTTAAGAGTATTCTTCATCTCTTCCCATTCAGAGTTTATAGGTGGTGGAGTGGATGCCCCTAATCTAGGTGTCCCCAATGTAGAATACATGACAGAATCTAAAGGTTGATTTGGAAGACCTTGATTGCCATATGGTGTCTTTAGAAAAAACAAGTTGCATAGCTGGTGGGATGGATGCTATGGGTTGTTGGAATGTGTTTTGGGCATACTGCTTCATCTGCTAAGAAGTTTGTTGGTGGAGAGGATAAGTATTAGGTTGTTGTCCTATGGGCTAGTTTTGCGTGGATACCTGAGCATATTGTTGGTGTGAAGACTGTGGCTAAAAGGGTGGTAATGTTGGTAATGCTTGAGTCATGCTTTGGGAATATATAATGTGCCCAATATATGTGGGTTGTGCTCCTACTTGAGAGTATGACTAATTTTGAATATGTGAAAGGTAATTAATCTACGATAGAGCATTCACAATAGGGAATTGTAGTGGTGGGATTTTTTGGCTATTGCCTAAAAGTGACATAGAAAAGTAGTTGGTAAGGGGTGGTAGTGAATAGTTATGTGAAGTGATAGATGAAAGTTCCTAAGGTATGAACATGGTTGTAGTGCAAGGGGGAAGGCTAGTTGTAGGACCTTGTGTCATAGAAACTTTCCAAGGTCCAAAGGAAATGAGGTAGAAGAGCTTTGACTAGCTATAAAGGGGTTGATAGTGATGTTAGGTGGGATGGAAGATGAGGTATTTGACCCTACCAACAGCATTTGCATAGTAGATGGACTGAATGTGACATGAAGTGGAAGTGAAAAGGTAGTGTTGCTAGATGTAGATGATACACTTGGGGTTGGTTGGGATGTAGTATGCACTAAGGGTTGAGTGAGAGTGGGATGGGTGTTTTGTGGAATGGGAACAGGCACCTATGTTGAGGGTATATTGGGGTCTATTGGTTCCATCTGAGGTGGTTGCCACCCAAACAAAGGGTGCATAGGATATGATATGTTGATAGTGTTAGTGTAGTTTTTTATTTTTCCTATTTTCCTAGGTTTTTCCTACACTTTTTAATAATCTCGCTTAGGTTAATAAAGCATGTCTTATTAGGTGAATGGTTGTGAGATGTCACCTTCCTACATGTGAGCATCCATTAGCTATCTTGGGAAGATACTTTGCTATCTTTAGTCCGATAGATGGTTGCTCCTCATTGGTTGGTGTTTCCACCTCCTCCCTCTTCCTAGCTTATATAAGCATGCTACCTGGCTTGTATTTGTATCTCTGGTTTTTTGCATCCTCTTAATGCTATTTTGCTTCCAGCATTTGCACTACTCTCTTGGAGACTAACTCTATGATGCTATTTTGATTTTGTATCATTTGAATTCATAGTTTAGATATTTACTCTTTGCACTAGTTTTATGAGTTGTTAATCTTTTTAGATTCTAACATGGTATCAGAGCTTTTCTATGTGCAAGAGTAGATTCTAGTTTCCTTATTTAAGAGATTCGGGGGGGGGCAAATAAACTTTATTGTAGTTTTTTGAAAAATGAAGTATGCTCTTCTCTTGCATCTTTGGATGATCCTGAGAATCAAAAAAGTTTTGACAAAAACAATTTTTCTCTAGGGTTTCAATCTCAAATCTGACAACCAACTTGCATATTTGGAGTTTTCAATCAGTTTTGCAGGTTTCAGCATGCCATCGATGGATTTAAGAAGCTGATCCAGCATTTGCATGTTATATTTTGGTTGCTAGGGTCATTTTTTGATTTTTGGAGCCATTTTTTACTGTTAAAGGTGTTTGATTTACACTACAGAAACATCTTTTGTACATCAGCAAGAAAAATGCTTTCTAGGTTTTGTTCGCAGCCTTGAAAAACCATCTGGGTATCTTTTAGATTTTGCATGCAAGCTGTATATGTTTCAGAATTGATCATGCAAAGTTACAACCATACCCCTCTCCATTGGCAGTCACAGAATTGAATGTAGTTTTCAAATGTCTCGTTCTTGCTCATACGGACTCCGATTTTGATGATTCTTGTTATGAACTTGGCTATTTTTTTGTGCTCTATCTACTAGTGGAGTTGTTTTTTGATTTTCATTCATCAATTCTTCAGAAATTGTAGATTCTCAGCTGTGACTATGCATAGTTCTCATTTTGGAAACTTTGGAGGATCATAACTTTCTCATACGACCTCGTATCGAGGCGATTCTTTTTTTGAAAGTGCATGATTTTTTGAATAGATCATAATAGTGCTATTTTTTTCCTTGATTATTATGCCCAAGTTTCACTTTTAGCATATGCTCTTCATGAGGGTTTGTAATGCATCGAAATCAAGACCACTAAGTATCTCTTTCTAGTGGTAGTTGTAAATGCACCAAAATAAAGTGCCAAATCATATTTCTTTGGGGGGGTTCTTTGATTGAGTAAAAAGGGGGGGGGGGGGCATTGTCATGGCTGGGTTCTCTTTTTTTTAGCATTTCTTCATCATGGATCAAACAAATATGCCCATCCTAACTCCATACAATTACTTTGAGTGGAAATCACACATGATAATTCGCTTAAGGAAAGCTGGATTAAATAGGATAACTATAGGACTTGAAACTGAACCTACTAAAGATGAAGACAAGCCTAAGTAATTTAACAAATGTGATGAGGCATATGGAACATTGTGTTTGTCTATTTCTCCTGACTTGCTATTTCACATTGAGTCTTTGGATACACCAAATGAAGTATGGACAAAGCTAGAAACATTATTTGGCACACAAGATTCAATGAGGGGTCATATGTTGGAAAATGAACTAATTAGTTTGAGTCCAGGCAATTTCAACACAATCCAAGATTTCTTCACCAAATTGAAATCACTAAGGTTGCAGTTAAAACAATGTGGAATTGAAAAAAAGATGAACAACTGATTCTCAGTATTCTCTCTAAGCTAAGTTCAGAATATTCTAAGTTTGTCTCTACCTTCTATGCTACTAAGGGTGCACTTGGTACTCAATTCACCATGCCATCTCTAGATGATTTTGATATCAATCTCACTCGACAACAGGACAAGCTAATCCAGATGGGCACTCTTAAGTCCTCTAAGTCACATGCCTTAGCAACCAACCAAGGCACAAAAGAACAAAAAGGACAAAGTAGTAACAACAATAGTAAGGATGAGAAACAAAATAATAGTGAGGAAAAGAAGGATCAGATACCAATTGCTTCAAAAACAACTATTGATACCTCATCCTCTAAGGGCGATAAGCCTAAGAAAGAAAAGGTTAAATGTGCCTATTGTAAAAGACCCATTCATGATGAACATAAATGTTTGAAGAAACAAATTGATCACTTGACGTACATTCTTGAGAAGAATAATATTAGTGTTCTTGAGTCTATCAAACAAAGTTCTAATGAAGAGTCTAGAAAAGCAAAAGAAAACAACAAGGGGAAAGGAAAGGGAAAAGCTCTTGTTGCAGTTGCTTCCTCACCATCCACTTGGGTTCTTGATTTGGGTGCTTCGCACCACATGGCTTCATCTAAGGAAGAACTTGCATCCTTGGAGCCATGTACTATGCCTTCTATTTTGATGGGTGATGACACTCCTATTGAGGTGTGTGGGAGAGGGTCTATTGATGTGGGGGATGGCACATTCCATGATGTTCTTTGTGTACCCTCATTATCAACTAATCTCCTATCAATATACCAAATCACTCACACAGGTTTAGGCAAGCGGGTTGAGTTCACTCCTGATTCAGTGGAGATACGTGAGTTGCATAGTGATTTTGTATTTACAGTTGGAAGAGAAGATCATCAGTCACGGCTCTATCTGTTTTCTCACTTTGTTCCTGATCCTCCTTCATCTATTTTGCTCACTCACTCTAATGATGTGAGTAAATTATGGCATGAGTGGTTTGGCCATCTTAACTTTCGCTATTTGCATCAGCTCAATCAGCAGAGCATGGTCACGAGGTTGCCTTCGGTTCAATTCTCAGGAGGTGTTTGCCAAGGTTGCATTCTTGGTAAGCATCCTAAGGAAAAGTTTGACAAAAGTAAGGCATGGAGAGCTTCACAGATACTAGAGTTAGTTCATAGTGATTTGGCTGGTCCATTTCAACATCCTTCTTTCAGCAGGGCCCGATATGTCCTCACATTCATTAATGACCTTTCTCGATATACATGGGTGTACTTTCTCAAACAGAAGTCAGAGGTATTTGATCATTTTCAAGACTTCAAAAATTTTGTAGAAAATAAATCTGGGAAAGCCATCAAGGTTTTGTGCACAGGCAATGGTGGTGAGTATGTCAACCATCGGTTTGAAAGATTTTGCACTTCAGAGGGGATTGATTTACAACATTCAGTTCTATACAATCCTCAACAAAATGGTGTTGCAGAATAGAAGAATAGATCCTTGAAGGAAATGAAAAACCGTATGATTCACTCTAGATCTCTTGCACCACAGTGTTGGGCAGAAGCCATTAACTGTGCTTGTTATATCCAGAATCGTGTTCCTCATCGAGCCTTGAAGGGAGTTACTCCTTTTGAAGCTTGGAGCGGTCAGAAACCATCAGTTAAGCACTTTCGAGTTTTTGGCTCCCCTGCATGGGCCCACATTCCTACAGAGAAATGTAAGGCCTTGGATCTGCAAAGCAGACCTTGCATATTTGTAGGTTATCCTGATGGTGTAAAGGGTTATCGATTGCTCCACCCTACTACACATGAGTTATTCATTGAGAGGAGTGTTCAGTTTGAGGAGGGATCTTCAAGCTCACTTTCTATCACTTATCCAACTCCTTCTACCTTGACATTAGAGTCACTTAGAATACATGACAGATCTTCTGATGAGTCAGATTTACCTAAACAGTCTTCTACCTCTACTTTTGATGCAGAAAGTGATTCAGAGAACTCACCTCCTTCCTCTCCTAGTCATCATTCAGAGGTTAATGATTCCCCTCTAGATTCTTCATCTTCTTTCCCACTTTGGGCTAGACAGACCTTGCAGTCTGTAGGTGATTGGGTTGGGGATTTATCAGACACCAGGCAAACTTGTTCACAATTCCAGGATGCTCCACATGTCTTCATTGCTACTGCCTCAAATCCACAGTCCTTTCATGAGGCTTCTGGTATTTTTGAGTGGGATACAACTATGTAGGAAGAGTATAGGTCCTTGATGAGGAACCACACTTGGGATCTTGTCCCTCTTCCTAAAGGAAGAAAACTTGTTCGATGTAAGTGGATCTATCAGACAAAATTTGCAGCAGATGGTTCAGTTGACAAACACAAGGCTCGCTTGGTCACCAAAGGATTCTCCCAGATTCTTGGGATTGACTACTTTGAGACTTTTGTGCTAGTTTCCTGAATGAATTCCATTCGAATTGTTCTTCCAATTACTGCAGCTAATCATTGGGAAGTACATCAGATGGATGTGAAGAGTGCTTTTCTTCATGGTGACCTTCATGAGGAGATCTACATGGAGTAGCCACAGGGCTTCCTTCAGGATTCTTCACTTGTGTTTCGTCTTTGAAATTCTCTCTATGGCCTCAAATAGGCTACTCGGGCCTGGTATGCCAAGATGGACTCCTTCCTTCTATTAGTTGGGTTCACTCGGTGCCATTCTGATCCTAATGTGTACATTTTGCAATAGGGTGATTCACTTCTATTTTTGGTTTTGTATGTTGATGACTTGCTAATCATTGGAAGTTCTTCACCCACCATTAAGGCTATCAAAGTGGCCCTTCAGGATAGTTTTTTGATGACTGACTTGGGCTTGTTGCATTACTTTCTCGAGATTGAGATCCTTCAGTCTCCTTCTAGGATCACCATCACACAATCCAAGTATGCTCTAGATTTACTCTCGAGGTTTCATATGGCTGAATATAAGCCTGCTCTGACTCCCTTCCTTTTTGGAGTCAAACTTGAGGCTCAATGTTCTTCTCCACTTGTTGATGGCACTTTGTACCGCCAACTTGTTGGGAGTCTCATTTATCTGACTCATATGAGACCTGACATCTCCTATGCTGTAGGCATGGTCTCTCGATTCATGCAGGAGCCCCATGAGTTACACTGGAAAGCAGCCAAGTGGATCCTTCACTACATTCAGGGTTCTCATAGTTGTGGGATTCACTATGCAGTAGGTAGTATTGAGCTTGATTTGGTGGGCTACACAGATTCAGATTGGGTAGGTGATTCTGAGGATCGCAAGTCTACTTCAGGGTATAGCTTCTCACTTGGGTCAGGTCCTGTTTGTTGGTCGAGCAAAAAATAGTCTACTATTGCTCTCTCTTCTACTAAGGCTGAGTATCGGGGGGCTATAAATGACGCCACTGAGGCCATTTGGATTCAACATCTTCTCACTGAGTTTGGTATCCAGATCAGACGACCATCAGTCATATTTTGTGACAACCAAAGTGCCATTCAGATCTCATGGAATCCAATTCATCATCAATGGACCAAACACATAGAGGTCCACATGTACTACATTTGAGAGCTCATCCATGGTCATGTCATTGACCTTTTCTATTGTCCGACTTTCGAGCAAGTTGCTGATATCTTCACCAAACCCTTCACTGAGAGCAAGTTCCTTCATTTGCGAGCTTTGCTGGGGGTGCGGGATGCTTCATCTTTTAGGGGGGCCTCTTCCTCTCACTCAGAGTCCTAACTTTTTGTGGGGGGGTCTCTTTTCTCTCTCTTTTGAGAACTCTTATATACATGGGTACCTCATCAGGCTTGACTTGCCGAGACCCATTTCTACATCCACCTAAGCTTCGCTTATGGGGGGGTGTTAGTGTAGTTTTTTATTTTTCTTATTTTGCTAGGATTTTCCTACACTTTTTTAATAATCTCGCTTAGGTTAATAAAGCATGTCTTATTAGGTGAATGGTTGTGAGGTGTCACCTTCCTACATGTGAGCATCCATTAGCTATCTTGGGAAGATACTTTGCCATCTTTAGTCCGATAGATGGTTGCTCCTCATTGGTTGGTGTTGCCACCTCCTCCCTCTTCCTAGCCTATATAAGCATGCTACCTAGCTTGTATTTGTATCTCTTGTTTTTTGCATCCTCTTAATGCTATTTTGCTTCCAGCATTTGCATTACTCTCTTGGAGACTAACTCTATGATGCTATTTTGATTTTGTATCATTTTTATTCATAGTTTAGATATTTACTCTTTGCACTAGTTTTTTGGGTTGTTAATCTTTTCAGATTCTAACAGATAGGTGGTGGATGCCCAAACTCAAAAGCACCAACATTGTCCCTTAAGAAATTTGCTGCGGTTTCTTTGTTTCGGTCTATGATGGCATTCAAAATGGTGGTGTGACCAGGTTGGCTCATGAAAGCCTCAATATCTAGGGAGGAACTTGGTTCTTTTGGGATTTGTGGTGGTGGATCTAATGGCATCATGGAAACTATGGGGTAAAACTAAGCTCAAGATGTGTTACTACTATGACTGGGATCCATGTCCTTCTTTTTCCATGTATTCCTAGCAAAATGTGTGGTGGGTGGCATGAAAGGATGATTTTTCAATGGGTGAGAATGAAAAGAGGGATGGTGCTAGGTATATATGATACTTTAGGAGTCTAGATGATACGGTGCTAAGTGAAGGAGGTTGTGCTTCCTAAAATATGACTATGGCAAATATGATAGTGATATGAATTGTGTGACCCTAACCTTTGGCTCAAGGTGATGTGAGACACAAATGACAACCTATTTTTTAAAAAAATCTAAGTTTCAAGGATAACTATGATGGTGGGATAGATTATGCTAAGTGCTTTCAAAAAGTGAGGAAATGGTGGGAAATGCTAGCTTTTAATAATGCATGTGGAGGATTCTTCTTTGAAAATCTAAGATGGGAGGAGGTGATCCTATTTCTAAATGTTTGTGTGCGGTAGTGAGGTTTCTAAATGAGAGACTAAACCTATAAGTGCACAAGTGTGTGTGGAAAGAAGGAGGGCCTAATAAGAATGAGTAACACTATAATTTTTGATAAGGCTCTGAGTAACACCATGTCGGAGAGTTAGGTTCTAGATTTTGTACTCCCACTCAGTTTGTAATGCTACCTCTACATCATCTTTATCAATTTTATCTACTTTGGATATCCTTGTGTTGGGGGTGTATTTCTTTTGTTCTACTTCTATTTCCTTGTAAACTAGTATTTGTGAAAGTTTAGCTTTTTTGAACTTAGTCTTGGGATGGCATGACATGAGATATTTCCAAGGGATTTTGATCATGCCTATGGGGTTTTTAGAAGTAGTGACTATGCTAAGTATACCTTTTGGGCCTTGGGTTGGAAGCACAAATTTATTGAGAAATAGCTAATGTTTTTTCAACAATGGAAAAGTTTGAGTGAAGTGGGATAAGCTTTACTTTAGATTTTTTTGCAAATGAACATGCTAATAAACTTTTGGTCAAGGGAAAAATGTGATATTTTCAATCAAGTAGGATAGATAACAAGGATAATTTGGAAAGAGCAACTTTTTTGGATAAATGGCAAAAGGGTTATTTTTTTGTAGGGTATTTTGTGGGTTTTTAGATAACAAGTATAGGTAAGGATAAACCAAGAAGGCAAGACATTGTTGTGAATCGACTTGCTAACAACTATTTTGTATATGCAAAGATTAGGTTTTTGAAAGGCAATATGTGATTTTTTCAGTCAAGTAGGATAGGTAATAAGAATATTTCAAAATAGAAAGACTTTGGACCAAGGAAAAAGGATTTTTGACTAGGACTTGCTTTAATGATTTTGTTATTTTTTGAGGGAATAAGTATAAATTTTTTGGCAAAGAGGAAATTTGGACCAACAAGACAACCAGTTGTTGTGAATGGACTTGCTAACAACTGCCTCTTCGAGATAACATAGGTGGAATTTCTTTGATATGAGGGTTTTTGTGAACAAATAGTTTCTCAAAGGACAAAGCAACTTTGAGAAAGACAAAGAGATGATCTCTTTAGCAAAAGGATTTTTGATAGTAACCACAGAATTGTGTATGTTTTCCATAGGTCTTGAGCACAAGTAATACAATTCAAACACACACTTTATCACTAAGGTCAAAGTTTTGCTTGCAATATGCTATTCAATGGCCCATAACTTGACGTCTCCTAATTCTAGTGCAATATGCCCCTATCATCGAAGAGGTGAGTCAATACAAGAGTCGATCAACAAATGATACATGTCAAAAAATCTTCAAGGCATGGCAAATAGAAGTTCCCCTTCTACAAGAACAATGACCCTTGGAGATGAAACCCAAGTGGCCTTATGGCTCTACTAGGTGAACACAATGGTGAGTAATCTTGAGGGATGTTGTTTCCCTGGCACCATGAATGAACATACCATGAAAAATAGTGAGATACTTTTGACTAAAAGGGTTGTAAATGGGTCTATGGAATCCTTCAAACAGTTGTTACGTATGTGATCCACTTAAAAATCTATTCTGGACATGCTAAAACTATGGGAAAGTTTTCCCATCTTAGGTTACCCCCAGAAACACACTGCCCAAACTTGAATGATGGAGCAAGAAAATTTACGTTTCCCCTCATTTATATATTGGCTAGACTTTTTACTAGTTTGATCTTCTTACCAAAGGAGAAGTGCTTCCCAAAGGTGGATGAACTCGCTCGAAGCACTCCTAAGTTGTTGTGGATGGTCTTGCTAACAAGTTTGGTACATGCGTCATGTATTTTAAGGCCTTACTTTGCATGAAAAGAGAGAATTCAAAGACGTGCTAAAGTGCATAATCTCAAAACATGCAAGACATTGGATTCATTAATATTTGGATGCTTTAATGCTCTATTTTATGATTTGAAAACACGTGTGTTTAACAAAAATGAATCAAGTCAACAAAATGGAAATTGAGTGAAAAAGATTTAAAGAGGAGGGAATAAGAATGTTTTGACCTTAAGGCATTTGAGATTGGATGAAATTCATTTTAAACACCAAAAATCAAAGTGTTTGCACATAATGTTCTTTAACACTTTAAAATGAAATGTTCATCGCAATGGCTAATTTTAATTCTTAATCATTCATTCTATGAAAGAAAAAAGCAACATTTGTTCAATTTTGAGATGTTTAAAAGAAGATTATGATGATGAAATCTACAAAAAAGGAGTCAACATGAAAACCTACACAAGAAAATTTCAGGAATTTGAGCAAGGCAGTCAACTCTAAAAATCCATAGGTTTAGGCAACAATCCCAATGGATGCGGGAACATGGTCAAAAGTCATGGAAATGCTACATAGGACTAGTGAAAAAAGGCAAGAAATTGAGGCCTTAGGACGAAAATCACATAGCGATCCTATGAGCAAGAAATCCCACGAGAGGTTTTTACAGTATTCCTATGGACAAGTTATTCAGTGGGTTTGACTAGTCAACACTAGAAGTTGGTTTAAAAGTTTGACTAACTAGAGACCACGTTTCCACATGCAATAAAAAGTGATCCCATGGGCAGAGTCTAGTGTTCTTGCAGGAATAATTATGGTGGAGATGCAGGGCTAGTTTGGGACACATGCAAAAGGATTGATGGTGGTAAACTATGAACTCGTAGTCATTGGTTCACATTCCTGTAGGTTTATATGTTCAACCCTATGGTCATGGGATCACATTCTTGGGATTGCGGGCTCGCGAACAAAAGTGGTTTCGAAGTGGTTAAAATTGGAAAATGTTTAGATAGTTGGAAGTACATTTCCCAAAGATTAAACTGTGTACTTGCAGCTATCTTAGAAAACTTCCTACAAAAACCCACAAGAAAACAATGTCATTTTGGCTAGTTCATCACAAAAAACTTAAAAATTGATTAGATTCACCCAAATGCAAGGTCCCATAGGGTGTGCCAAAATGTATTACCTAATTTAGTAGTGCAAATTGAATACCAACTATTAAATGAAAGCATTAACAATACTAAACAAGTTAACACTTAAGATAGGATCGATCATTATCACCACAAAAGGAAGCAACCCAAGAATGGCAAGCTCCTAATGGCATAACACATGATGAAAGAGATTTTTCCCTAATAGGTAGATATCTGTGCTCAGAATTATGCTCAAGCTTCAAGTATATGGATGGTGTGCATGGAGGGTGGTTTCAACAATGGAGTCATAATGGTATTTCAGCATTATAATAGTATTTTGGTAGTTTTCAAGCTCTCAAAATAGCATTATAACATTGCATGAAAGATGGATGATTTTGTGAAGGGAGAGGGTTCCATTTTTAGGCCAAGGAGTAGATAGATGGATGGTCAAGATTGAAAGATGATAAGATGGTGAGGGAGGGCTAGGATGCAAGGAGAAGAGAGCACATGGATTGTGCTTGTTTAGCACCAATAGGGAGGTGACACTTGTCACAAGGAGGATGAGTGTGAGAGAATAGGATAAGGGTTGGTCAAGGGAGTAATGAAGGAATTTGAGTATGTAAGAGGGATGTAAGAGTCATTAATGGAGGTGTAAGAGATATTTTAGGGATGTAAGAGGTGTGGTTGAGTTTGTTGACTTTGGCTTGGGTTAGCAAGTCTTAACCCTTGCTTAAAGTTGTGCACATGTTTAGGAGGGGGATTAGGATTAGCTTAGAAAGGGGGTTAGGGGGTAAGTGGTTTAGCTTTGGCGGTATGGGTTAGTTAGGTGGCTAAGTGAGGTTAGTATGGGTGAATGAGTTGGATTATGGGTTAGGACAAGGTTTAGGAAGGCTCTTAGGATTTTAGATATTTTATTAAATGATTTATTTAATAAAATGGGGATATAAAATTAAATTGAATAGATTTAAGGATTTATTCAAATTTAATAGAGGAATAGGGATATAATTGATAAATTGATTTTGGGTGATCATTTGATTTTATCAATTGGATTATAGTAAATTAAATAAATCCATTAACTAGGGGATGATGATTAATTAATTAAATAGTAAATATTTAATCAATAATTTCCTAATAGACGACTAAATACAATTACCTATAAATGTAATCAAATTTATGTGTCTATACTTACATCATGAATCATGGTCACCCTAGCTGGGAATGATGATAGGACACCTAAAGAATCACCCTTCATCATAATCTCTAGATATTCTCAAACTTTTGGTGAGGACCAAAATTCATTCTTAACCAATTGTGAATTAATAACCTTCAATTCCATTTTCTTCTTAGTTTTTGTAGAACTTGATGTCATTCTTTCAATTTGGGGTTTGATCACAAACTTCTACATAACTTAGCCTCAACAAAACTGCTTGTAATTCACTTCTAACTCGAATGCAAGGTACACAAAATGATTCACAAATTTCAATATAGAGCTCAAAAATTTAATTTTAAGGCCTCATTAATTCTCTATACCTTTAGTGGGTGTATAAAAGTTGTCTCAACCAATATAAGGAAACTCGATCATAATGCTACATAAATCCTTAAACTTAGTCAATGCCATCACTCAATCAAAATTGATAGTTCAACTCGGCCACTTAACACTTTCAATACTTCAATATTGACACTTGGTCATGGTTAAGTTTTCAACTTGACATCTAAATACATTGATACTTCAAGACCATCTTTATGCATCTAATATCATGCTGATTTGAGCTTTCATTCATTCACTATTACGAATTGATGTATGATTTAGCAATTTGAAATATAGTTCCATACATACCTCTATATTTAGTTTTTGATGGGGGAATTGCCTAATCCATTGGATTGGGTGACCACAACTTTACCATTTGTACTATTGCTTCCATCAAATTTCTTCTTTTAGGTTTGATTCATCTAGTCTCACTTCTTCTACATTAACCTTTCCTTTTCCAGTATTATCTTCAACATTAGGTGTTGGTGCTCAGTTCATATAATATTTTCTTAGGTGACTGACCTTCTAGAAAATAAAACATATTGGACCAAAGTTTCTCTAGTTTTTTAATCTTCCTCTAAGATGTATCCTTGCTTAATTTTCTATAATGTGTCCATAATTTCCACATAATTGACAATTGACTTTCCTAGTTACATTACCTTAAGTGTCCAAATGTATTTTGCATTAGATCTGCACTCTTGTGCCTTCTTATCATACTGATGACAAGTATAGCAATAAACTTCAAATCTAGATGTATCCTATGTTTTATTATTCTTGATATACATTCATGTGCTTGATGTCCATACTTGTTACAATTGAAATAACTATCATTGCATTTAGGTTTAAGATTTGACTCACAAATTTTTCTCCTATAGATAGTTGTTGTATCACCTGGGTTTCCATAGTTATTAAAAATAGGCTTCTTGTTCTTTGGTTTTCAATTCCTTTTTTTCTCCATGCTTTCATGACTCTCCTTGCTTATTAGGTGATGCAAATACAATATAGCCTAATATAGTAGTATCATGAGGTCTTCTTTGTGCTTTCAATTGTTCAAGTGGTCTCATAGACTTTCCAGCACTATTCATTGTTTCAATGATTTTTTTTCAGCTCTAAAATCATTTTTTAATTAATTGTTCTTAGATTTTAGATTTGTAATCTCTTCCACCTTGCTATAAATCTCATGATTGGTACTTAATATGATGCAGAAGCATCCTAGGTTTCCTTGAAATCTTGCACTTCTATTTTTTTTTGTATTGGTGCTGAGTGATCCTTTGGGTCCCAAGTTCCTATTGGTGTTGAGTGATTCTTTGGGTCTCGAGTTCCTATTGATGTTGAGTGATCCTTTGGGTGTCGAGTTCCTATTTGTGTTGAGTGATTTGTGGGTGTCGAGTGATCCTTTGGGTGCCAAGTTCCTGTTGGTGCTGGGAAATTTTCTTTAGGTGTCAATTTTGTAGTTGTTGCTGAGTGAATCCTTTGGGTGTCAAGCTTGTGTGGGTACCGAGTGCAAGTTTTGATTTACAGAAGTTGTCTGTGTCTGGTTCCAATTTGGGCCAAATCTGGTCACATTTAATATTTTTTATTTAGATAATATTTGTAAAGAGTTGACTTGTGGCTTCTTTATCTTCTAGAATGTTTTGTAAGAAATTTTAGCAAGTATAAATAAAGTGTTTAGGCTTAGAATTAGGTAGCAAGAAAGGGGAAGTTTTTGAGAAGAAGATGGTAGGGAAGAACTGAAAGTGTAAATTTGTAGTTGGATCTTCGAATGTGAATGTATTTGTAATTGGCCATAACCTAGAATGCCTTGTAGCTAGGCGCACGTGAAGATGTTTTGATGAATCAATAAAATTATTTCTTTATTCTTCCTCCTTGTGTTTTCTTTCATTGTGTTAATTCTTGCAGGGTGGTTTGGATAGCTGGGTGAGACTTTGGTCCTAGTTATTCACCCTTTTCCTATTTCAGTTGTTATCTGAGCTTGAGGTTCATCCTTGTGGATATTGGATCATATAGAACCCTGATTTAGATTTGGTTGTAGGGTCACAAATTTGTGGATTTGACCTATAACTTAAAGAGAGTTACGATCTTGCAGGAACCTGATTTGTAAAGATGGTTTATGGTAGAGGAAATAATGTTGATAATTTTATATTGGATCAATTGAGACAAATTGTAGCCAGATTAGATGTCATGGAGACATCCCAGAGGAGAGGAGTAGATCTTGATGATGTAAGTGATGATGAAGTAGTGGCACCAAACCATAATCCAGAACCTGAAGAAGATCAAGATGAGAAAAGATTATTGCAAGTGTTGTCTAGGGAAAATTCAAAGCTTGCTATAGAAATTGTTCCTTATGATGGAAGATTGGACACCAATGTTTTGTTGGATTGGATCTCTGATATGGAGAAGTTCTTTGAGTATGAAAACACTCCTAATAATAGAAAGGTGAAGATTGTAGTCACCAGGTTGAAAGGTCATGCATCACTATTGTAGGAGCACTTGCAAACTGATAGAAAAAGGAGAGGAAAGGAGAAGATAAGAACTTGGCCAAAGATGGTGAACAAGGTAAAGAATAAATTCCTCCCTACTTATTACCAATGTTAGCTTTTTGAGAAAGATGCAAAATTTGAACAAAAGGACATGAGTGTGAAAGAATATACTGAAGAATTCTATAGATTGGACATCAGATCTGGACATGTGGATGATGATGTTGAGAAAATTGCAAGGTACATTAATGGATTGAGATCTAGAATTCAAGATGAAATATTTTTTATGGAGTTGGAAAGTGTAGAAGAAGCATATCAATATGCATTGAAAGTTGAGGAGATCTTAACAAATAAACTTGAACAAAGATAAAGAGGTAGAGGTGGTAGATTCTAGAGAGGCAGAGGTAGATCTTATGGCGAAGGTGGTAGATTTTAAAGTTCTATGCAAGATAAAGGAAAATCTGAATGGAAGAATGATGGCAAAGGAAAGACTGAATGGAAAAGTGGTAGTTCTTACCGAGGAGGCACTAATTCTTACCGATGAAGAGGTAATTCCTATCCTAGAGGTGGATTTCATGGTAATTGTTTTAGATGTGGTAAAGAGGGACATAGATCTTTTGAATGTAGATCCTCCAAAAGTAGGCAAGGTAGCAAAAATTTTGTGATTCAAGAAGTTGATGAGGGTTCATGAAGTGGACCTAAGGCTGGAGAAAATTTGATGGTGAGAAGAACCTTATGTAATAAGGGAAGTGACGAGAAACCTATTTTAATGAGAAGTCTTTTCAAGACAAGATGTAAGATGGATAGAAAATGTTGCAAAGTGATCATTGACAGTGGAAGTTCTACAAATTTGGCATCAGAAGAGTTGGTTACAAAGTTGTAGTTGCAAAGAATGAAACATCTCAAACCTTATCATGTTTCATGGATCAAAAATGAGCATAAGATATTGGTAAGTGAAAAATGCCTTGTGAAGTTCAAAATTGGACATTAATTTGATGAAGTTTTGTGTGATATTATGCCTATGGATTGTTGTCATATTCTATTGGGAAGACCTTGGCAATATGATAGATATGTTATACATGATGGAATATTGAATCAATATATTATTTGGGTAAATGGGAATAAACAAAAATTGTTTCCTTTGATTGAAAGTTCGGATGAGGTTAATTGTACTAATGTAAAAATTTGCATAGTTAATGGGAAACAATTTGAAAAGGAAATGAAAAGGAATCAAGTATGTTTCGCCATAGTTCCTAGAGGACTAAGTGTTGGTAGTAATCACCCAGTAGTGGAAGTTGGTAATGACCAAGTCATAGCAGATAGTGATAGCCGAGTACCAGTAGAAATTATAGAATTGTTGAATGAGTATAAAGACATTATTGTTGATGATATTCCTAATGGTTTACCTCTAGTAAGAAGTATAAGTCATTGTATGGATCTAATTCCTAGAGCTGGTTTGCTAAACAAAGCACCATACAAATTGACATCTACAGAGAATGAAGAACTTAACAGACAAGTGCATGAGTTGTTGTAGAAATTTTTGATTAGAGAAAGGTTGAGTCCATGTGTTGTACCTACTATATTAGCACCTAAAAAGAATGGAGAATGGAAAATATGTACTAATTCTAGAGCCATTAACAAGATAACAGTGAAATATATGTTTCCTATAGATGACATAATGTATTTTTTGAGTGGAGCAAAGTATTTTACCAAGATTGATTTGAAGATTTGCTATCATCAGATTAGAATTAGAGAAGGTGATGAATGGAAGATTGCTTTCAAGACAAAAGATGATTTGTATGAATGGTTGGTTATGCCTTTTGGTTTGACTAATGCACCTAGTACTTTCATAAGATTGATGAATGAAGTTCTAAAAAGATTTTTGGGTAAGTTTGTGATTATCTATTTGGATGATATTTAGATATTTAGTAAGAATAATGAAGAAAATCTTGAGCATATTAGACAAGTATTGTAGAGGTTGAAGGAGGAAAAGTTGTTGATTAATCTAAAAAAGTGTTCTTTCCTGCAAGAGGAAATTGTGTATTTGGGATTTGTGATTTCAGCTGATGGGTTGAAGATGGATCCTTTGAAGGTTAAAGCAATTTTGGAATAGCCTACACCTAAGAATGTGGGTGAGGTAAGATCATTTCATGGTTTGGCTAATTTTTATAGAAATTTTATAATGAATTTTAGTGTTGTTTGTAATGCTATGACTGAGACAATGAGGGGAGATAAAAAGGAATTCAAGTGGACATATAGAGCTAATAAGAGTTTTGAGACTTTGAAACAAAAGGTTGTTGAATTACCTATATTAGCTTTTCCTAATTTTAACAAATTATTTCAAGTTGAATGTGATGCAAGTGGTAATGCAATAGGAGTTGTATTAAGTCAAGAAGGTAAGCCTATTTCTTTCTTTAGTGAAAAGTTGAATGATGCTAAAAGGAAGTATTCTATGTATGATCAAGAATTTTATGCTATTATTCAAGCATTGAAGAAGTGGAGAGATTATTTGATTCCTAAGGAGTTTGTGTTGTATACTGATCATAAAGCTTTACAATACTTGGAAAGTCAACATAAATTGAATCAAAGACATATGAAGTGGGTTAAGTACTTGCAGAGTTTTACATTTTTGATCAAGAATAAGAGTAGAGTTACTAATAGAGTTGTTGATGCATTGAGTAGAAGATGTTCTTTGTTGATTAGAATGAAGGTTGAAGTTCTTGGTTTTGATGAAATGAAAGAGTTGTATCATGTTGATCCTAATTTTTTTGAGGCATGGAGAGAGCACAGAGCACAAATTTGATAGATTACATAAGTAAGTATGATGAATATTTCATTCAAAAAGGTATGTTGTTCAAAGGTATTCAATTGTGTATTCCTAGAAGTTCTATGAGATTGAATTTGATTATAGAAAAGCATAGTGGTGGATTAGTTGGATATTTTGGAATTGATAAGAGATTGAGTTTGCTGAAAGAGAAGTATTATTGACCACAAATGTATAAGGATGTTCACAAATTTGTAAAGAGTTGTACAATTTGTCAAGTTGCAAAAGGGGTGAATCAAAATATTGGTTTGTATACACCTATTACTATTCTTAAGAAACCTTGGATTGACATCAGTATGGATTTTGTTCTTGGATTACCTAAGATATTGAAAGGGTATGATTCCATATTTGTTGTAGTGGACAGATTTTTTAAGATGGCTCATTTTATACCATGTAAGAAGACATCAAATGTTGAGCATGTTGTTGAAATTTTCTTTAAAGAGATTGTGAGATTGCATGGATTACCAAAACATATTTTTTTAACAAAGCTATTAAGTTTGTTGGTTATTTTTGAAAGACTTTGTGGAAGAAGATGGGTACTGAGTTGAAGTTTAGTTCCACATTCCATCCATAGATAGATGGACAAACAAAGTTTGTGAATAGAATCTTGGGTAATTTACTAAGATGTTTACTTGGGAATAAGCCAAGTAATTGGGAGATGGTATTGGCACAAGCTGAATTTGCATATAATAATTCTATGAATACGAGTACAGGGAACACACCTTTTGAGATTGTTACTAGAATAAATCCTAGAGGCATATCAGATTTAAGAGATGTTGCTGGTGAAGAAAAGAAAAGTGCTACAAGAGAAGAATTTTCTGATTTTATGGAGTCTTTGCATAAGGAAGTGAAGTTGAGGTTGGAACAAAGTAATCAAAAGTATAAGGAGAATGGTAATAAGTTTAGAAGACATTATAGTTTTGAAGTTGGTGATGAAGTGATGGTTCATTTGAAGAAAGGAAGATTCTCAGTTGGAACATACAGTAAGCTAAAGATGAAGTTTGGACCTTGTAATATCTTGAAGAAGTTTGATAGTGGTAATGCATATGAAGTTGAGTTACCTGATGACATGGATATATCTCCTATATTCAATATTTCTTATTTATATAAGTATCATGAGTTAGATGATGAAGTTGTTGTACCTGATGATTATTCTAAGAAGCGAATTGAAGAGGTTGAATAGATATTGGATTAGAGAGTTGGTAAAGTAGAAGAAGAAAATACTACTATGAATATTTGGTCAAGTGGAAGAATAGACCAGTTGAAGATGCTACATGGATTTCTCAAGCTGAGTTGGATTTAGCTTACGTTGTGACACTTGCATGATTTAGGAGAGTCATTTTCTTTAACCTCGGTTGTCTAATGTAGGAGCATCCTGGGTTTCCTTGCAATCCTACACTTCTATTCTTTCTACCTATTAGTGCTAAGGGATCCTTTGGGTGCCAAGTTCCTATTGGTGCTGAGTGATTCTTTTGGTGTCAAGCTCCTATTGATGTCAAGTGATCATTTGGGTGTCAAGTTCCTATTGGTGTTGAGTGATTCTTGGGTGTCGAGTGATTTTCTTTAGGTGCCAAGCTCATAGTTGTTGCTGAGTGAATCCTTTGGATGTCGAGCTTATGTGGGTATCAAGTGCTAGTTTTCATTTATAGAAGTTGTCTATTTCTGGTTCTAGTCTGGGTCGACTCTACTCACATTTAATTTCTATTAGATAGTTAATATTTGTAGATCCAACTTGTGGCTTCTCTATGTTCTAGAATGTTTTGTAAGCTATTTTGACAAGTATAAATAGAGTGTTTGGGCTTAGAGTTAGGTAGTAAAAGGAGGAATTTTTTGAGAAGAAGATGGTGGAGTAGAACTGAAAGTGTGAATTTGTAGTTGGATCTTCGAATGTGAATGTATTTTTAATTGGTCGTAACCCAGAAGACCTACAGTTGGGCATGTATGAAGATGTTTTGATGAATCAATAAAATTATTTCTCTCTTCTTCCTCCTTGTGTTTTCTTCCATTGTGTTAACTCTTGCAGGGTGGTTTGGATAGCTAGGTGAGCCTTTGGTCCTAGTTATTCACCCTTTTCTTGTGTCATAATAGCTAATTGACCATGTCAAATTGATTGTGTATTAGCCTTTGTACTTTATTGATCCTCTGATCAAGACTTGTAGCCATTTTCATTTTGTCTTCATCTTCCATTGTTTTGTCTTCTTCATCCTTTGTTTTTTGTTTAGTAACTTTGCATAGTCCAACTAGTTGTATTTCATGTTCTCTTTTTAGTGCTCTTACTTCTTCTTTCTTGATGTTGTTCTTCTCTAATAGATATGTTATTATTTCACCAGTTTTACTAGATCTACCTTCATCACATAAGTATTCAATGCTTTCTTCCTTGTATTGTGTGTCATTTTGATATATTTCCATCTCCTTCCTTCTTTTCAAGGATTTCTTCAGTTCCTCCTTTGCAGCCTTGACTTATTCCAATGCAAGCTACAATTCAAGCTTTTCATTTTCAACCACCTTTCCTGACTTGTAGGATTCTATCTCCAAGATCTTTTTCTCTTAAAAGGCTAAACTTCTTCCTTAGAGAACTTTTCTCTAATACCAATTGTTGAAAATCTAGTGGGAAAGTAAGATATTGGGGGGGTTTGAATCAAGTTCTTAAAAACCTTTACTACTTCAAACATAATCCATGCTTAATATCCTCACCATAAACCACATAAACCTTAAATTGAATGAAACCAATCATGCACTATAATTTAATATCAAATCTAACATCTACTTGCATGAATAAAAGACATAAATAGTATATTAACACATAACATAAGATGTGGTAAAGTAGAAACCCTCGAATGAGAAGGTAAAATTGTGGTGAGGATGGCACCTACAAAATCTTCACTACTACAACAATAAAGTATGCCTTTTAGGGCTACAAATTGTGATCACTTCTGATGATCTACCCTAAAAGGGCTATGATATGTTAAAATCTCAAAATACTATTAAGTACACCTTGATTAAATAATTTAAACTATACAATTAAGTGAGCACTATGTTGAGAGATTTACATAGGCCTATTCAGACCACTAGGTTAAGATTTTTTATTTTATTTTTTTGATTTGTAAATGGTTGAAGCCTAGATTAATTATTATTATTTGCTGGAATTAATTATTATTATATGTTAAGAAAAGGTAGATTTTAACCCAAGACCTTCCACATAAGAGGCTCACAAGTTACTATTGCATTGCAGGCTTTTGCCTACTAGGTTAAGATATTTACCCTGATACAAATGTTAGAATTTAATAGTACCTTGATCCTTCAGCTTGTAGTTGATTGTTGATATAATTATCCTCTATGTAAACTATAATCACCTCTCTATGATTGATATAAAATAAATACTCTTTGCACTTTTGGTGTCTTATTTCAAAACTTCGTGATTCAACTCGTCTTGATGACCTAGTTTCCATCGTATGGTGACTTGGCAAGAGATAGAGGACTGGGATAACACTCCTAAGGAGCTAGGTTGGATGTTTTTCTCATGACCTCTATTGGGCTTAATGTCACAGATTATTGAGAGGTTCACAATTTCATGGGTGTGGTTATAGTATGGCCGACCACAGGATATCTCATAGGAGTACTATGCCTATGCCTGACTAGCAAAGGACATAGAGTGGGGATGGCCACCATGACTAGAACTAGGTCCATCCATGATAGATGTGCAGAATTTGATTATGACATAGTGGGACTATCTCCCAGAGATAGCAGATGCAGGGATGACATTTGCATATCAAGCTAATTTGAATAGTCACCCATTCACAAGATTCATAGATCCTTTGGGAGTGGCTGCATAGGCTCCCTAGTGATAGGAACCATAGTAGTAGGAGGTACCTCAGTAGTAGTATTAGCTATAGCCATAGCCATAGGTTTGACATAGGACTCAACAAGTGGCAATCCCCCCATGTCAGATTGGATCTGACATAGGTGTTGGAAGTAGTGGGACAAAGCAAGGTCAATGACAGAGGTTGAGGATTGAGGAGCAGGCACCGCATTAGCAAGCCCCTGAGTTATTGGATGAGGAGATGTTAGATCAACCTATGACAGGGACATAAGACATTGTGTAGTGCTACTAAGAGTGGATTCATCAAGCCACCCATCAGTTGGGAGAGTTGTAGGTATAGGTAGCTGTTAGAGATGCATATCTTATAGTAGTGCTCAATGAGGCTTGACAGTGCCTTAGTTCTTGTAGTACACTCATGAGTCTAAGGGTGCATGACCTCCTGCCAAACCTAAAATGCCACTGCCTCCTCCTCCACCTGCTCTTCCTACTTCTCCAAAGGGTGAGGGTACAGGATAGAGTTAGATGTTGTGTTCCTTACTCTTGATTTTGATATCTAGCTATGTATCAATTGGTGTGCTAGCACCATTTTGTATCATTTTGATCGATAGAGCTCGAGTAGCACCCATTTTTTGTACTAATACATTTTTTGATATATATATATATATATATATATATATATATATATATATATACAAGATTTTGAGCCAAGTATCACTATGTACGTGTCATTATCCGTGTCTGCTTTGCCTTGATGTACATGATATATCAACACAATGATTATGGGATGCATGTGTTGTGTTATGGATGCATATGTACTTTGATGTGATGTGACTTGACTATGTAGTGTAGATAATATGAGTATATGGATGCAATGCATATGGAAATGAACTGACATCTCATTTAGTGTTGTGTGTTGTTGGTTGATAGTGATAGGTATTCCATTGAAGAGTATGAACCAATGAACTAAATGCTTATGTAGCCTTGGAGAATCCAGATACATTTGAAGAGACCCCCAATCCACCATCGCAAAGAATAGAAACAAAATCACAACTGAATCGCATGCTTATGCGAGTGAATTATGTAATGTAAGACTATATTAAATGCAACCCTAGGTCTGGTTATCGAGCCTCATCAATTTATCATCACTAGACATAAACAAAGCTTATATATCCTATAATTACCATTAACTTTGTAATCATGGAAATATGAATAGGACTTATATCATAGGTTTGTCAGGATTAAATGTAAGCATTTGAGGCACAAGAAGCCAGAATGACTAGAACATCTGTCCCTTTTAATATAGAAAGTTAACATAAGCATTAAAGAATAAATGTTAGGATGACCAGAATGTTGCTTGCATGCAGACATGCCAAACACATGGAAGATCCTTCTTATGCTAATTAATTGGTGAGTAGTATGTCTGCAACGACCTTTGCATCCATAACCTAGGAAAAAAATGCATCATATATACTCACAGTGACCCATATGTTCACTTAGCAAGACAAGTATTAGATATTACTATAGCATAAAGAATTCACTTCAATAGACAAGGAGAAGTACCAAACTTATTGATTTGTCCAATTAAGAGGAGTTGAGGTACACATGGCCATCCAACATGAGATGGAGGCTCTTATAGTGGACACCCCTCTTTCATGAATGTTTTTGATGTTTTGGAACTAAATCACAAATAGAAAATAAAGAAAAAATCATACCCCTTGTCCTTACTTCTCTAGTTGATAAGGACATCATTGAGTTGTTCAAGGGGACATGAGAAAGAAAAAGCAAAGAATACAAAGAAAAGCTAAAGATAACCAAACAATTTCAGCATTATGAGTTCAGTGTTTCGTGTTATAGGAGAAGTGTTACTATCTAGAACATGAATGGAGTAAATCTCTTCAGTAAGGTTGACAATAGTAGATAGACATAGTCAGAATGACTACTGACTAAAGTCAAGGAGGAATATTCAAGATGAAGATCCTAAAAAAAAGACCGAGTGATAGTAGACAAACACAGTCAGAA
Source organism: Cupressus sempervirens (assembly GCA_028749045.1). Lineage (NCBI taxonomy): Eukaryota > Viridiplantae > Streptophyta > Pinopsida > Cupressales > Cupressaceae > Cupressus > Cupressus sempervirens. The sequence continues at coordinate 248,653,096 of CM053790.1, read as the reverse complement.
CAATTGGTGACTGATGTGATAGATCTTCCATGAGAGGATCCACAATGTATCTTAAACAATAGTAGGTAGACATAGCTAAAATAGCTAGTGACTGAAGCTTAAGAGATCTTCCATGAGAGGATCCTGAAATGTGACATGAGTAACAATAGGCAAACACAACTGAAATAGTTGGTGACTGAAGATTAAGAGATCTTCCATGAGAGGATCCCAAAATGTAACACAAGCAATAGTAGGCAGACATAGCTGAAATAGTTGGTGACTATTGCAAAAGAGATTCTATGAGGAGAATCTTAACAAAGGAGTGACACCCACAACAATAGGAATATGTAGTTGAGACAACTAGTGACTATCACAAAAAAAGAATCTATACCACTATAGGGTGTTACCCTCGAGTTGTGACAAAATGTAAGCTATGGATACATGAGTAAATGTAGGAACTAAAATAGGAAAGCAAAAGCATGAAAGTGACTATAGAGTAAGCCAAAAGATGTGCTACAAGATGGAGCATTAGGAACAAGAGGTGCCTGTTAACCAGGTTTTCACCTTCTTGGCAGAGCTTCTCTTTTTTTGTTACCATGATGCCTATTTCTAGGTTTTCACCAATGGTACTTTTTTTTGTTTTTCAATTTTTTAATATTTTTCTCTTCTTCTTTTTTGTATTTTTTTGGATTTTTCAATTTTTTTGGTGTTACTAAGGTGCCTATTGCTAGGTTTTCACTAGGGTAACAATTTTTTTTAGAACTTTTTTCAGATTTTTATGATTTTTTTAAGGACATATAGATATGTACAAAGAGCTATTGATATTAGATCAACTGTAAAATTGCTTCAAGTGGAGAGTGTTGATAGGTTCCTTGACCACTTCTCCTTTGATTGTGGAAAGTTGATAGGTGCCAAAGCCATATACTACGGTAATAATGTAAGGACCAAGCCAGTTTGGTTTAAACTTCCCTTTTTGAACTTGTTACTATTGATTCTTAGGGTTCTCTCTCAAGATGAGATCACCCAGCTAGAATTCATGTCGCTTGACTTTCTAATTGTAGCTTCTTGACATTCATTGTTGATATGGGCACAGATGATCACACACCACTTGTCAACATTCATCTAGTAACACTAGCTCTTGAAGTTGAGCTATCCTATAATTGTCATCAATAATAAGGCCCTTCATAGAGATTCTCAAGGTAGGAATGTTGATCTCTATTGGAAGCACAACATCCACCCTATACACTAAAGAAAATGGAGTTGTACCTATTGGAGTCTTGATGCTTGTCCTATACACCCACAATGCTAGATTAATCTAGAAATGCTAGTCTCTCCCAGATTTGTTGACTATGTAATGAAGAATTTTGAGAATCACCTTATTGGATGCCTCAGCCTAGCCATTACCCTGGGGGTAATAAATGGAAGACCAATGTTGTGTGATTTTGAATTTCTTGCATAGTTCCTTGAGGTCTTTGTTCTTGAATTTTCCTCCATTGTTAGTAATGATTGAGGATGGCACACCATATCTGTAGATGATGTAGTACGTGATAAAAAGAGCTACAATTTTTCCAATGGCAACTACGAGAGGTACTACCTCTACCCACTTCATGAAGTAATATTTAGCTCTGATAATGAATTTATATTCATTAGAAGAGGTTGGGTGAATCTAACCCACCAAGTCAAAGGCCCATTGTTGAAATGGCCATGTTGTAGTAGAGGGGATAAGCTCTCTAGCTGGAGCGTGGATTAGATTCCCATGAAGCTGACACTATTTGTAGGATCTAGCATACTTGATAGTTTTTTGCTCCATTTTAGACCAATAGTAACTAGCTCTAAGGAGTTTGCGAGCTAGTGTTAAGCCATTTGAGTGAGATCTGCAAATGCCCTTGTAAACATTAATTAGTGCACGTTTGGACTCTTTAGGTTCTAAACACCTAAGGAGTGTTCTATCAAGACCTCTCCTATACATATCATCAGCAATAATGACATAACATGAAGCATTACAAATTAGATAATGTTTCTCATTCTAGGTCAGATCTTCCAGAATGGTTTGATTACAGAGATAAGAATAGATGTGATGGTAGAAAGATGACTCTTATCCTACAATAGAATAGATCATCTTAGAATCAAGGGTGTTGCAGGTTGGGTAGTGTAACATTTCGACCAAGAACTCATGTCAGAGATCATTTTTAGGCATTTGTAGTAGGGACGCCAAAGTAGCCATGGGATTACCCACTTTATTATCTGCTCATGGAACTTGCTAGAAGTTGATGTGTGCAAAATACTTCTTTAAGTCATCAACCATGCACTTGTAAGGAATTAGTTTCTCATCCTTTGTTTGGTACACATCATTAACCTAATTGATGACAAGCTGAGAGTCACTAAAGATGTCTAATCGATCCACTCTCCATTTGGCTGCAATTTTCATCCCATTGATCAAAGCCTCATATTTAGCAATGTTGTGTGTACAAGGAAACATAATTTTGTACACTTTGGGCAATAAATATCTTTGTGATGTTATGAAGAGTAATCTAGCACCTGATCCTTTTTGTGTGAAGGACCCATCGAAGAACATAACCCATATTTGGCATGTGAGTGTTAGAATTGACTCATCAGGGAAATCAATGTTCATTGGTCGGAGACTCTACATAGGTGCATCAGCCAGCTGATATGCAATCACCTGTCCCTTGATAGGTTTGTGTTCAACATATTGAATGTCAAACTCACTGAGTATCATAACCCACTTAGCCAATCTTCCTGTGAGAGTTTCCTTATTGAGCAAGTACTTTAGTGGAATTATTTTAGCCATGAGCCATGTAGTGTGGGCAAGCATGTAGTACCTCAAATTTTGGGAAACAAAGATGATTGCCAAGCATGCTTTCTCAATGATGTTGTAGTTCCTCTCATAAGAGATCAGTGTATGACTCAAGTAGTAAAGAGATCTCTCTTTGTTGTCATTATCTTTTTGAGCCAATAGGATTCCCAAAGATTTTTCAGTTGTTGAAATGTACAAAAGAAAAGGCTTCCCATGAATAGGAGGCATTAGGATTGGTGGATTGAAAATATATTATTTGATTTGTGTTAAGCTTTTCTTATAATCCTGACTCCAATTGAATTTCACACCCTTATGTAAGGTCTTTGTGGGGTTGTGATCTATCTGCCAATTGTGAGATAAACCTACAAATAGACTGGAGCCTTCCTTGTAGACCTCTCATCTAACTAATGTTTCAAGTTGTTGGCATGTCCATTATTGCTTGTACTTTTTCTAAATCCACCTCAATTCCTTTTGCAAAGATGATGTACCTAGCAAATTTCCTAATGTGACACCAAATGTGCATTTCTTAGGAGTGAATAGCAAGCTAAATTTTTCCATATGATCTAGGATGGGTCCTAAATCTTGCAGATGATTATTTTGTTTGGTGATTTTGACCAAGGTATCATCCACATAGTTCTCTATGGTCTTATGCATCATGTCATGAAAAATTTTAGTTACTACTCATTGATAGGTTGCTCCAGCATTTTTCAAGCCAAATGGCATTACATTCCAGCAAAAGGTCCCCCATGCACATGTGAAAGCATTTTTCTCCTAGTCTTCTAGCACAATTTTTATCTGATTGTAACCAAAAAATCCATCCATAAGTGAGTACATCTCATAGCCAGTCATCATGTCCACTATCATATCAATATTAGGAAGTGGAAAATCATCCTTAGGACATGCCAAGTTGAGATCTTGGAAGTTAGTACAAACCTTGATAGATTTATTGTGCTTGGAGACTGGAACAATATTGGATATCCATTCAGCATAATCAATTACATGGATGAAACTAGCTTTTAGAAGCTTCTCCAGTTCTACTTTGATGAGCAATGCAATGTGAGGATGCATTTTGTGAAGTTTCTGTTTAATTGGTTTGATGCTTGGTGCTATGGACAAGTGATGCATGATAAGATCAAGATCCATTCCTAGCATGTCAAAGTATGTCCAAGAAAAAATTATCTTCTTTTCTCTCAAAAAGGCAATGAACTCTCCCTTTTCTTTAGGTGACAATGATTGTGCTAGATGTACCATATGGGGATGTTCCTCTATACCCAGGTTAATTGGCTATGTTGGCTCTATCAACACTAATGATCTCTCCTGAAAGTGACTTGGAAGTGCATCAAATATCTCATCCGCAAGCACCACAGAGAGGTTTTCACCTTTGGATACATCTTTTGTTTTAACTTTTTTGGGTTCTGACATTGCCACAATGTGGTTTTCACCATTAGACCTTTTGCATTTTTTCTTTTTAATTGTATGACTGAGATATTTGATGTCAGCTTCAGTCATGTTGATGCTCTACTCATTGGTGGATGATGTTATAGGTTCGATGGAATTTAGGTAGCAAGCGAGAGCATAGTCATTCTAGAATGTGGGGACTTCACTAGATGAATTAGGGTTCTAGTCTATAAGCTCAGGATGTGTGAGTGAAAGAGTACTAGCTAGTTCAATTGCATTCATAGTGTAGTCATTAAGTGCTTGGATAAGAAATTTGAGACCTATAGTGACTTCATCCATAGATGTGTTCAAACACCTCTGAGTACTAACATCAACAATTGATGACTCTAGGACACTAATGGGATTAGACCCATTCAACCTAACCCTAGATGTTTCACCCACATTGATTTGGTTTTCATAGACATCCACTTGGTCAATGTCTTTATCATTAGTCACTTCTAAAAAAGAGTCAAACTCATATTCCTTAGAATCAGTGCTACATGGCAAGAGAGTATAGAACTCCCCAACAATGATAGGGACATACTCGCCTTCATCTTCTAGGTTTTTACAAAAATACTCAATACGTAATGATTGACTAGACTCTTCCTTTTCTAAATGATCTTTGGGTTGCTTAGTATTGTCCTTAGAAGAATAAATAGTATCATCCACAGTGCTAACACATGGCACAAAGTCATCTAGCTTAGTAAAGAATTTAGTGAGATCATGAGGGATAGGATAAGGATGGGGATCCTCATCATCAAATTGTTCCTCTTGAGTGTCTGACTCAGCTTGTGACTCATTTCCAGATGAACTCTCAGGTTTTGGTATGAATTTATTAGGTCCCAAATTAAAATTAGCCTTATTAAATCCTAGGCTAGTTGTATAATTGTTGCTTTGAGTTGTTGCCTTAATAGGATCAATTAGACCATTGTTATTGCACCCAATAGGGCTAGTTCCCTTGTAACCAAAATGCTTCATAAGCCCAACACTAGGTCCATATTTCTTAGGAGTGATTTCATGAGCTTGCTCTATTAAGTCTATTGGAGCCTCTTCTCTATAAAGCCATGCAGCTTTGGCTCTATTTTCACTTTCATCCTCTAAGGGAGCTGTAGCCTTAACAAAAGTGTCATCATACTTAGTCTAAGGTGTCAACATGAATGACTTCTTTACATCTAAGGGTCTCCCATAATGATGAGGAGACTCTAGAAGAGATGTTAATGACAACATTGGTTCAATATGATACTCTCTCATGCCAGTTTCCTTTAGTTTGAATGATTGCTTGATTTGTTTCAGCTTATCGTCATGATAATTAGTGGATTCCTAGTTAGTAGGGATGAAAGTTTTAGCAGCTTTGAGCATATTGCAGGTATAGCTAGTAATGGCAAGAATAGTAACTTAAGAGCCATGAAATGGGAATTTGATGCACTGGTGACATGTGGATGGCACAATGTGCATCTCATGTATCCATGGCCATCCTAATAGAATGTTGTAAGCCAAGGGAATGTCAAGCACCTAACAGGTGATATCCCTTTCTATAGGACTGACACAAATGGGTAAGACCATAAGACCTAGAGAGTTTTGTTTCACTTCATCATACACTTTGATGGTGATCTTGCATTGAGGATCAACAGAGTCCTTAGAATAATTTAATTGTCTAAGCAAAGCAGTAGAGACAATGTTTAGGCCAATGCCATTATCGATGAGTACCCAACGAACACATGTTTGATGGATCATGACCTTGATGTGTAGAGGTTGATTGTGCGAGTGACTCAGTGAGTTATCATCCTCCTCAAAGAAGGTCATAAGATAAGGTGAGGTTAGGTGACCTACCATGGATTGAAATCACTCAAGATCAAGATCTTGAGGAACATTTGCCTCAATGAGGGCTTTGTCCAGAATCTGCCTGTGAGCAAGTGAGATTTTAAGTAGCTCAAAGATAGATATCTAAGCATTAGTTCATTTCAATTGATCAAGAACACTATAACTCATTGTCATTGAGTTCATTGTGAGTTTTTCACCTTTTCTAGATGGACCAACAAGGGCTTTGTCTTTATGTTGTTCAAGATCATAGGGCCTTTGAGCACCAACTTGGCACAAGAACGAGTAACCACATTAGCATAGTGTTGCAAAGGTGTGTTATCCATTGTGTTGGAAGTAGGGCCCCTTAAGAAAAATTGTGTCTTAGGTTTATCATTATCTTGTTTGCCTGTAATGGTAATGACATCGCACACTAATACATCTAAGGCCATTTTTTCACCATTATTGGTCAAAATTTCAACCCACTTTTCGACCAAACTTCGACCAACTCATTGGTCAAAAAATTTTCGGTTGAAAGTTTGACCAACCTTCTAGTTGGTCAAAATTTTGACCAATACTTTGGTCAAAAAACTTCAATAGCCATAGTGCAAGTCTTGCCTAGAATTGGTCAAAATTTTAACCAATGAAGATATAAATTTTGACTAATAAAAGTAGAAATTTTGACCAATGATGGTAGAAAGTATTGGCCATGAAAGGTGGAAATTTTGACCAATGAAGGTAGAAATTTTGACCAATAAAGGTCAAAAAGTTTGACCAATGAAGGTAGAAAATGTTGACCAAGAAAGGTAGAAATTTTGACCAATGAAGGTCAAAAATTTTGACCAATGAAGGTAGAAAATGTTGACCAAGAAAGATAGAAATTTTGACCAATGATGGTCAAAAAGTTTGACCATTGAAGGTAGGAAATGTTGACCAAGAAAGGTAGAAATTTTGACCAATGAAGGTCAAAAATTTTGACCAATGAAGGTAGAAATTTCTACCAATGCCTAGGTGTAAATTTTTTTCAGGCATTCTATAAAACAGTTCACATGCTTTACATATGATATGACATTTTGCATGCATCCTATAGTCTCTCATCTGACTAATGATGGATTATAGAGAGTGATTTGAAATGATGATGCTAAAAAACATCACAATAAAATCCAAAATTAAGTTGCATTACAAATGGATTGTGGAAATCTGATATTGTTGATTTTGCATGCATGTCTACTAGGACAATCACAACTTAAACATATCATATTGTCCTAGTAGACATGCATGCAAAATCAACAATATCAGATTTTCACAATCCATTTGTAATGAAAGTTCATTTTGGATTTGATTGTGATATTTTTTAGCGTCATCATTTTAGATCACTCTCCGTAATTCATCATCAGCTGGATGAGAGAGTGGAGGATGCATGCAAAATTTCATATCATACGAAAGGCATGTGAACTATTTTATAGAATGCCTAAAAAATATCAACAATAACTAATAAAACTGTCGTAATCACTGATAGTAACTAATATGCTTCTTCATTAATATGCTTGATACAATAACCAAACTTGGCAACTATGCATAGCAAGTTATACGCTAAAAGGAAATCATTTAGGAGATACAAAATTTGAACAACCATATGTTAAGATTCTACAATTTGTATCACTTACCTTAGTTTGACAGTTGAGATTAAGTTCGTCATCCTCCCTACAGTATGTTCTTATGGCCTACACATCCACAAAAGTTCCAGCATCTCAAATTTGTAGAATAAGAATTGTTTTGTAGCAAATGGACATGATTGACAAAAAATCATCATATAAAAAGACTCCCGTGTGAAGCATTAATAGCAAAGGAAATGAATATGGGTGATAGGGAAGAGAATTCAATAATGGAGGCTTTTAACTTTAGTTATATATAGTCATGATATGGGTAATGCACAACTGCCTCCTAGATTCACGTTCCATCCCATAGATGAAGAGCTCATAACACATTATCTCATTAGAAAAGTTTTAGACAAAAATTTCACAGGAAGGGCCATTACTCAAGTGGAAATCAACAAGTGCGAGCGTCAGGGAGGGTTCAATTCCCTCCTTTATTATTTACTGTGCGTATAATCCCACACACCCATTTGATCTCAAATGATATGTAATGAATGCTGAGTGTTTTATGCTAAGTGCTCAAAAACCATCCATTTCATGCCTTCATCTATACACAATGTCTTTCTAGTTTCTTTCTACTCGCACGCCCATTTTATTTCATACGATCTTCTAAAAATTGTGTCACTTTAAGCTCTCAACTATTTCCTCTTGATTGATCATCTCATAATTGTTGAATGAGAGCTTTAGGATAAGCTATAGGCATCCATCAAAGCATAAAGGATTTTGTTAGACAGTGTAGATGAGGTAGTAGCATTTGTCTTGGGAGACATGCTTGCAAAATGGAAGCATAGATAAGTCATGTGAACTGTTTAACAAGATGCCTGAATGTAATGTTCCTTCACAATGCTCCTAATTTTCCAATTTGAATATTGCCAATTTTTTAAACACAAGTTAACTATGATTAAATCACCTTTGATTACTATATCATCCATATTAAAAGCATCACCTTTATCATATGCTGTTGGTGTTGATCATATGCAGGACTGAACACTTGTGAATAGCGTTTAGTGGAATCCACCTTAATGAAGGCTGCACCCAAGATTTTCAAAGTAGATTCAGGTGTTGAGAATGAAAAATCACTAAAACATAGCTATTGAGGAGCTTGGAAAACCTTAGGAATAGTCCATTACAGCTTGCAAGACCAGACATGACCATCTTCATCCTCACATCTAAGGTTTATCAAGCCAACAAAAGTGTGTAACTGTTGAACAAAATCTGAAAATGTTTTGCTTAAATGGTATACTCTCAATTAAGCATCTAGTTGTTATATGATGTTAGTTTTGCCTTGGACTAAAAGCTTCAATAGAAAGATAAAACTTAGTAATGGAGTCATGTTTCCCTAGCACACGATCCAATTCATCATTCAATGCAAGACCCTCACCAAGAAGCTCCTTGTTCCATGACATGCACCCTCCCATCAGCGTATCCAATCCAAATTCTTGTTCCTAAAGCACACAAACATTGAATAGCAGCAGATGAATGCATGAATTCTTGAATACGATTACCCTGGCAATCCCACTACACAAGAAATCCATTTGCATATCCAGTCCAAATCATTTGATTGCTTTTTGCTACATATCCAGTCTAATACATCTTGACACTTTCCTTAATAGAGTTTACACTGTTGTTTGTTGTACATATATTAGATTACAATAGTAACATCATAGAATAAACTACATATTATAAGACACCAAATACTTAAATAGTCCACACAAGAAGGCATCAAAAGCAATAAAAGACAATTTAGAGAGGTTCACAATGATGAGTTAACGTGCATGGTTTGCCTATACATAATATTGCACTAATTGTTCATAGTAGAAAAAACATATGTGCATTGTGAGGCAACTTCTACCTAACAAAGCCTACTCTTAAGTTCCCATAATAAAAAACTGTATGGTATGCACTCATGAAAATATCTCCGAGAATCCTGAAAAAAAATCAGTGTTTACAAAAACTTACTCTAAATCTATGTTTGCAAATAGAAAAGAAAAATTACATGGCACAACATACCATGTCGGACCCAGTGGTGGAGGAACATCCACACCCACAAATCTTCTTAGAAACCTAGCCGCAACACCTTCACCAACTTTCAGAATGTACTGCCAGCCACAATTGCCATCTTATTATTTATGTAGACTACAGAGTTCCATGCTATCCAGTTTACTCTGGCTAATTCAATTAATTAGAAGCAATTTGCATTCCTCATCAACTCTGAGACACTGAAGATCAAATATCTTGATCTGCCATCACCAATACAAAATATGATTGACCTATGTGGACATCTAGTGAGTCATAGAATGTTTGTGCCACATAAGATCCTTCTGTTTCCACAAGAAAAAGTTGATGACCTTGTATTCTAAAATTTAAAGAAGTGGCTATTCCAACATTGGAGATCCTGAATCGATATATGCTTCCTGCAACACCCACATGGAATGGATTAAAATATTTCTTAAAATAGTGAAAATTAAATATGATACAATACATCCATTTAGAAAAATGAAACATATACTGTGAAAATTAAATAGAGATCCTAGTGCACTTTTCAGTTGTCTTAGCATTGAAACATCTATTGATGATGAGTATGTGACTGGGTCATATAATTTCAATCTTATTTCTAAGAGTAAAAATGCAAGGGAATGTTAACTTCCAATTTATGGATAGAAGGACAACTTGTCAATAGAGTTCTAGGATAGATTTGGAGAACAGTATACAAATATGATTTATGGATAGTAAAAAGGATTTGTAAATGGAGTTTAAGGTTATATTTGGATCATAATATATAAGCATGAAGTATTAGCCATTGATCTATTGACACATAATCTTTATGATAGATATTGACTTGTACATAAGGATGTTATTCAAAGGTGTGAATCTATGTATTAAATTTCTATTAAAAAAAAAAGGACTATGCCCATGTATTAGACCTTATTTGATGCAATTTGGTGAATTAGTGTGAAAGAGGGAAGTTGGGACTTGCTGTGAAGACAAAGAAACTTTATTTGAACTAGAAGCACACTCTAAAGTTGGGAGTTTGATCCATCAACCCATATCATGGCCATTTTCCTTGTAGACCAAGCCTAAACTTGCTAATTAGGCCTGAGTGCATGGTTGGGTTAATGCATGATGGAGTGGAGTCAAGGTTCCAAACTTTGGAGTCTTTTAGCACTTTGAAAAGGGTATTTGAAACTGGTCTTAGATTGCCAAGTCCTTTGTAACAAAATTAAGTGGTTCGTGAAAAATAGTGCTGAGAGACCTAATTGCCTACTAGGTATGTGGTATCAATGTTCATTATTTACTGGCTGCAGAGATTCTAATCAGTGGTATTCCTTGTTTGGATCATTATGAATGTGTCTTAAACCATCTCTGGTGTTTGGAAGTCATGAAGTCTCAAAATCTCACTTTTGCTACTTTGTGAAATAAGCCTAAATGTTGCATTCTTATTTGGGTGTTGACAACAATCAAGCTACTCATAAATCTAATAACTGTTTGGTATAGTTTGCTTGTGTTAGATGTTTTCTAGGCCCCTACTATTGTTAGAAGGTTTGAGAGGGTTGAAACCACTTTTTTTTAAGTTGAGTGTGGAGGGAGTCTTGCTTGGTGCAAGGGAGAAGAAGTTGGGGTTCAGCCTAATGTGGAGTATTGGGTTGTGAAACCTATTGGATAGTGGTAAATAGCAATATAGTCCCTTTTGATGTGAGCCAAACATTGAATAACCCTGTGGTGTTAAGGAAATTTGGAGTAGCAACTTGATTTTTCTTGATACCTCCAAGGTGCTTAGACTTGTTTGGTGCTTCCAAAGCGCTACCTCTGCATCATATTGTGTAGCCTGTACTCTTGAAAGCCTCTCGTCCACCATGTTTGTTGAATAAAGGCTTGTTGGTTGCAGTCTAGGGGGCTTCAAATCATTCCAATCTACAAAACCAAAAGAAACAGAAAAAATATGGTTTTGGCAATACATAATATTTACAAAACCAACTCCAAATCATCACTCTATAACCTAAAACTAATCCAAGTTCATGTTTAAAAGAACTATTTATTCCTACTAGCTTTTTCAAGAGCCTTAGATATTCACAAAGATAACCCATAGGTTTTGGTTATGGACTTGTTGGATATCGTTTCTTTACCTTTAGTTTGGGACCTACTAAGAACCTCCATAATAGAGAGAGAACCATCAGACCTCAAGGGCATAGTAGTATAGAATGGTCCCCTCCACCTTGTCCATAGCTATGATCAATTATACTTGAAAGAGGATCCCTACCCCCTAAATGGGGTGAGAGGGAGAATGCAAGCTAGCTATTATTGTTAGTGTTATTCATGGATTTCACTAGGTCTTATCACACAGACCACAACGCTTCAACACTGGTGTAAAGAATATAGCCAATATGCTTATGATTTCATTGCAAAAACATCACCTAAATTAGAGAATTTCATACGTTAATCAATGATTTCATTGCCAATATTGTGTCAATGCAGATATAAGACAATTCTATTTTAAGAATTTGTTTATATGTCAAGTTAAAATTATAATAAACATGCATCCAATACATGATACAAACCTACATGGCCAATACAAGGAAATAAAGAACATAATGATATTTTCCCAAGATAATCAACTTCGTATCCAAACATGCATGAAGCAAAGTTATAATACCATCTATTGCAAAGTTGCAAATCAATTTAGGTTTTTGATTAGCAAGACACGAAACAAATAAATAGAAAAAGAGTGCAAAGAAACTAGTAGGCCAATTATATAGATAACAAGCTGCTAAAGTCCCAACATATCCAAATCAATATAAAACAAGTGCAAAGAGTGAAGCAAATTGAATACAAGCAGATGGGTTTAGAAGTTTGCAATTTTAAAATCTTGCTTCAAGAATGCAATATGTAGGTACTTACTATGACAACAAAAAGCAGTCTGAATGATATGGACTCGGTGTTAACAACCCTTTTCCTAAATGAACCAAACCTTGAGGAATGCAGACCTACAATATATCTATTTATGTCAAATTTCCTGAATTAAGATTTGTTAGACATTGTTAAACTTAGAAAATAAAATTGCAGCATCAACATTAATAATTGGTAATATAGCATATGCAGAATAGAAGGTTGGCATCTTTGTAATAATAGCTCGATAGATTTTGTAGCATGCTAGCTCATTGATCATTATTTGTTCTAGCACCAATTAATCCTAGAGCTAGTCTTCTAGCCTATAAATACACATTGTTATTTAGATTGTCAAATTTTAAGCAAATTCATAAGAAAAACCTATCTGGTGGAAATTGGAAAGATTACAAAGAAATATTATAATGAATACCACTCACCATAGCAACTTCTGAATCAGTATCATGACTAAGCCTACTCAAAGTATCCATCACATTGACCTAATATAGATGTTTACATGTCAGATTTCAGCAATAAACTTCTATCACATAAATAATCAAGCAAATTAAGGGTCCAAGAATTGAGTATTTAAGCAAACAGAAGGACAAAACAATGAACATTACTTTTGGATTTGATATTGACAATAGGCCTAGAGCCAATGGGACTACTCTTCTAATATTCTACTCTCCATACTGTAGGAGATGCTCCAAAGAATGAATGGCAATTTCAAGTCCTAGTTCTTTAGCCATTGCAACTAATGCAATTCCAATTGAAGGAATATTCTTGAAGAACTACAATGATAGTTGGTTGCTAACTGAGAATAGGCCCTGGATCGACACTAGTCATATTAAAAGTAATTTACTTCAGGATTGAAGATGTTTGGTGGTCAAATGCATATGGGGGGATCAGTTATGAAGTGTTTATGCAATTATTTTGTTCTGGTGATATGGTTAGAGGTCTTGTTGAACAAGCCCTTGATTAGTGACCCCAAAACCAAGGGTTTGGTGGCAAATGTGTTGTGTAAAGGGTAGAACCTTAAAATCTTGAAAATCTATTATTTCTCAACCCCTAGAAGGACTGTTTCACCCTTTGGAATCATAGGGTTGAGTGGAGTTGTGGGTTGTCGTGTAAAATTGGAGAATTAGGCCTAGTGTGGATAGGCTAGGGGTATCGAATCTTGAGTATGGTCCAAAAGAGTTGATATTGAAACCTAGGGAGGATGTATAGATCCCAAAAGGGTATCTTAATCAGGTTTTATTTTCCCTAGTTGTTTGGGAACTATTGGAGATTAGTGACTGGTGAGGGCTACTAGCTTTAAGGCTAGATATTAATGTTGGGTAAGAGATTAGTTGTCCAAAATGAATGGATGGATGGAACATGGTGGAAAATCCATGAGGAGATGATTCACAAAGGAAGAATGAAGGTTGAAGCCTTGGAAGAAGTTATGGTGTTTGGGAAACTCTAAGTGCACTTGGGGTAGCTTGGAAGGTAAGTCCTTGAGGGGACATTGGAGTAAAGAGTTGTTTCTAAATGAATGGATTTTCTATCTCATATGAAGAAGATGGATACCACACACCACCTCTACATCATAGACTAAGAGTGCATTGCACTTGTTATGGCACTTGGGAATGTAGTTTCTTCATGTGATGCATTGGTCTTGGGGATTAATCTCGATTGGGTGTCAATGTTGGGATTTCTCAACAAGAAGTAATGGAACTAGTTGGGATTCACTAGAGTGACCTTGGAAGATATAAGGATGAAAATTTTAGACGTTTAGGTGTTATTCACCATTTGACTAGTCACTTTGTGTCCTAGTTTCATCTAGAGATTGATTGGGACAAGATTCTTAATAAGGATTGGAGCATTGATCAAATTGGTACACTTGAGATCATTTCTTGGAAATCCTTGGTGAAAGAAGGATCATTCCTTTAATTGTGAACTTATTGGTTGGTTGCAGACTAGCCACACCACTCTGTAGTTTTCCATAATAGTAGAGAGTTGGCAAGTTCTTCTTGGCCAAGGCAGGGAGAGTTCATAGTCTCAAACTCGTGCAGGCTTCTTCCAGCCACTTCTGAGACAATCTGGACTGAGGCATTACTCAAAATTCATGCTAAACTATAGGCCACTCCTATGCTTTGAATTGAGTGTTGAAATTAGTGATATTAGAATGTATTTCACAAATTCATGTTATGGGCAGCAGTAGTCGTGGATCATTTTAGCCCTACTACATGCGAAGTGTCCATTTTATGTTAGTTTGAGCTTCACTTGGTTTCAAGAATACTATAATATTCTCTACTTAACAAGGCCAACCACGTGAAGGTGGAAGCTCATCTAGCCTCACCTCCCTCCCCCTAACATCAATCTAAAGTACCCATTATCATCTAATTACATACTTCATTGATTCATTCATCCATTTATGAACTATAACATTCAATCAATACAATCACATAACATTCATTAATATGATATAAAATTCATTAATACACAATACTAATCAAGACTTCATTAAGACAACAATATTCATTAACATAAGATAAAAATCAGTATTAATATGCATCATTCATACATAATTACTTAAAACAAAGTTCTTTCATTATCCAACAAGGTTTATCAAAGAAGATTTTTAAAACATCATTTCTTCTTCTTTTTTTTATGAGCTCTCTTAAGAAAAGTTCTCATAGGAGCATCCATATCTGCATCATTCTCCTCCTCTTCTGGCATGTGTAATGTCAAATTACGATGGCTCCTTCTCTTTGGAGAAGCAGGAGGCTACTGCACTAAAGGGGGCTCTATTGCAAGAATAAGTGAATGGGATAAATTGGCATACTCTTTTTCTTTTTTTAACTATTACCAGTCTATAATTAAGTACTAGTACAACATAACATGCATTTTTCTTACCTGACAATGCCACATCATGTACATTAACATTTTGATCTGCTGTCATGTCAACGTGTTGAACACTTGGAACATGTTCCACTCCTTCGACATGATGTTCAACATGCTCTAAAATATTCAAAAAAATATTATCATGAGAGATGGATTCATTTTGAGCACTATGCATGAAATATGAGTCAATAAATTTGACTCAAATACTACACAGTTAAATCATGATAGCAATATCACAATATTTACTCCATGAGATTTGTTAGAACAAATGATTTATCAAAGTACAGAGTTGGAAATCATAATCAACTACTGATCAAAAGCTTAAATATCCCTATTTTAAAATAATGAATATGTTTCAGCTACCAGAGATAATCTTTAAAGTAGTGATGTTAGAGAAATAAGAACAAAACTATGTGAATGTTCCAAATCATATAATAAATTGCCTTGCCAATCTATAAACTTGGTTGTCATTGCTCAAGAATACCCTAAATACATAATACAAGAAATGCAAACTACTATGATTTAATAAACAACAAATAGCCAAGAGAAAAGTCTCAGCTCAAACAAACAAAATCTCATGTACACTGCAATGGAATTGAGCAGCAACACAGAGACACCTTCCAATGATGAAAAATGTAGTTACGGATTTAAAATATTTATCATTAGCAAAGCTTCTTATGATTTCATCCATGATTATTTTTAAAGATATGTGCTTTTTCAAATCATACATTAAAATAGCCTCACCGATCTAAAGACCTGGTGGTAATGGCTCACAAACTAATATCAATACTTTGTGTTTGATATGTAGTAAAATAATGTTTTGGGTTGCATTGTGGAAGTCAATGACTATGAGTAAAATTTATTAAGGCATATGATCATATATTCCAAAGTTAACCAAATTGACATTTTTTCCAAGTGAATGAAATAGGATATGTCTCAATTCTTTGTAGAGTTTAAAACTATTTGATCTACAACCACAATCAATCAAAATATTTTTAGCCTTCTCCTGGCAGGGTATTCTCATATAATGTACAGGACCATAACTCTTGCAATCGAAAAAGTTACACTTAATGCACCTGTTTGTCATCAAAACCCAATTTTTCTAATTGAAAACTACTAACAGAAGCTCTTCATTTAGCTTAGATTGCAGAAGAATTTTCCTACCTAAATAATTCAAACAATCTTCCTCTGTGAAGGTGCTCTTAGGGTAAATTCAACAAGGTCTTGCAACCAAACCAAATATGTCATTTTGTTCACATCCGTATTGTAAACTTGGGAGCATCCTTTGCTAAAACAACACATAATTAATTTCCAATAGAAAATTAATACCTCCACCACCATAATGCACATTATGGCCTTCGTCACGAGAAGGTTCTGTGGTAGGATATGAAGGCTGCAATAAAATGTTATGCACATTGTTATGTAGTCAATTTAAATTCAAAACTAATACAAAAAAAGAAAAGGATCAACTATTCAATTTCATTTACTTTTCATCTAACCAATTTACCTGTGAGATATCATTTGGTGAACTAGATTCTTGGGCAAGGCTTGCAGATTCTTCGTGTAGATGTGTAGCCATGACTTTATAGCCTTCCTTCAAGGCAAGTTTTCTATCTTCATCTATGACCTCCACATTGAATTCTGTGCCCTATATTTTTTGCTTAATATCATCAATTTTGTATGTATGATTTCACTAAACAAAATTGTTTGCAACATTATATCAAAAAAATTTATTTCATATCATTGCTCCTACTTACAACTTGAGACTGGAGATTCATATAGCCACCAGAGCCAAGTTTGTGTTGGCCAAACTTTTGTAGTCTCGCTTTTGTAGCCATGGATGTGTCCTGCAATCTATGAACAATTTCAAACTTCTTAGATTATATATTTACAAATATGAATAATTAGTGCATGATTACAATGTACCTAATACTATCATGACATACCTCTTTTTTCCATGTGCTGCTTCATTATCTCTATCTTCACATAGCCTTTTCTCCTTTGCATCTTCTACTATTTCATTCCACTCCATTGGTGGAATCATAGCTAGATGGTCATACTTTGGGTTATCCTTAAGAGCCCTTCTATATTGATCCCTCACAATCTTTATATGCTTTGCTGCTCTTTTGAGAAGTAGGCCATTGTCAAACATGTCTTTTCCAAATTTCTCGTCAAAAGATGCAATGAGCTGATTTTTTAATTCCATGGTTTGTAAATTCCACCTTTTTAAAAACAAATAGATTGTTAGATCGATAGCTGTAATATATTACAGTAAATGGAAGAAAAGAAAAATTATGTAGCAATAATATGAAACTACATACCTTTTATGTATGGTGGGTCCGAATAGTCTCAATGTCATATGAAAAAGTTGTTCAAAGAAAAAATTATTACCTACAAAAGCATAAAGGATTTATTAGTCCAAAATGAGTAATATAAAAATAAATTAAATTTACACTTTAAATAAAAACAATTTTAAAGCACCTGGAAGCTTTCATTCTTTTAACGAAAACATAGTTTTCTTATTCAGAAATAATGTCCCTTCATATGAACTAGTACTAATCACATGAAGTGCTCCAGGAAATAGATCAGCTTCAGCAGTACTGCTGTCTGCTGGTCTATCAATTGAAACATCATGACAATTAAAGCAGACACCAAATGAATTAAAGCATACTTATAGATATAATCAAATTAAAGAAATTGACTAGCAAAAATGTTTTTTTCTCGCATTCCATTAAGGATTTAATTTAGGATTTTCTTTCCATTTATCTTATTAATAAGATCACATTTTTGGAAAATCATTCATTCTAGACAATATACCTTCATTTGGTGAATATATTTGTAAAGTAATCTCTACAGGCAGCAAAGCAGTTAGAGTTTCTAGTTGGTACAAATAGGAGACAACCTAACACATATTCTTTGGAAGAAGCAATGGCAGTTGCACAACACCATGATGCAATAGCTGGTACTTCAAAACACCATGTGGCCAATAGCTGGTACATTTTCCAAAACATGATGTCTGATATTGGACTAGATAGTGTGGGATTTGTTACCATGAAGCGGTTGTGGTGCAGGACACCTAACCAATGAGGCAAGGGAACAAGGATCTATGAGGCAAGAGAACAATTACCTATGATGTAGGACACCTTGCCACTCCATTAAAGGGAGAATTCAAGTAGTTAGGGTGTTGGAATAAAGGTTTGGTCCATACTTTACTAGGTGGCTCATGTATGTAAGATCCATTAGCACTTTGGTGTGTTTATAAACGAAGTGGATCAATGGGACCAAGAGGCCTTAGAATAGGGTGTTTGAGTCAATATAGGCCAATTTTATGGTTTTTGAACTTGTTGAGTTCATTAGGTAGTTAGATTTGCAAAAATGCAAAAAGTTGCATAAAAAAGTTGCTGACAACTTTTAAAAATGTTGCTCGATATTGTTTAAAAGTTGTTATTGTTTTTTTTAAGTTGGGGAATGGCTACTTGGTTGTTCCAATGGTCCTATAGGCCTCTATATATATCATGTGTGATCTCAGAAGGTGAGGGAGATTAGGTTGTAGTCGATGCTTGGAGAAAATGAATAAAAAACCTCTAATTTACTAGTAATTTTGCTGTTACATTGGGTTGTATGGTTCCGTATAGTATTGTTATGATTTTTAAGTGTGTGGATTAGTTTTAGGGTGTTTTCATAAGTTTTTTGGCTTTGATTTGACATAAATTGGAGTTGGGGTTTGCAAGTTATCAACATTTTAGTAACAAGGGGTTTGAACAGCCCTGTTTTCTACGGCCTTTTACAAATGCAGCCCTAACTTGAAAATCCACTAGTGGAAACCTCTAAAACTGAGGGATATGCAAGTTAAGGGACCTATGAACATGATCCTAGGAGTTGGAGGCATGCTAAGAAGGGCAAGTATTTTTCCTAGCTAGCCCTAGGTCAAGCAAGACCATGTGCTTGACTAGTTTTTGCAAGTAGAATGGTGACAATCATATTGGGAAGCACTATTGACCAGTGAAAGTGCTAAATCTAGTTGTAAATTGATGTGTTAAGGATTTCCATAAGTAATTGGGGTCTTGGGAACCCACCTTGTCCATTCTTCCTTGAAGCCCTAGCCTAACTTGATCAACTAGGCCTAGGTACCAAGAAGCAGTTTGGGGGTGCTGGAGCAAGATTTTCCTAAGAAAATTTTGGATCCTTAGTAAGTTCCTAAAGAGTTTCTTGGAGTGGTGGAGAAGTCCCTATGCCATTGAGGGATAGTTGGTGAAAATACAAGAAACCAGATTGGAAAGGCTACAAGGACTATAGGCCTAGAAGTGAAAAGGTGTGTTGTGGGTTTGGTGGATTCCAAACTAATAGTGGATTGTGGTTGGACTACATGTCATGTTCACTGTCACCATTGCTTGTGTTAGTGGGTGAAGTTTTTGAAGTGGATTTCCCATTTGGGCTCAGTAGTTGTGTATACTTGGTGTGGGTAAAGGGACTTGTGCTAAGTCCTAGTATCCTATGTTGGATTGTGAAAGCCATTAGAGGTCTAGTGGAAATTATAGCTTTAGTCTCTAGTGACCAATGCTATAATTGTGGTTTAGTTCACTACCATTCATGTAGTTCTAGAAAGATCATGAAGGCTGCACTGGCACTAAATCCAAATAAACCACACTATTTATGTGATTCTTGTTTTGCCAAATTGAAAAAGCATCAAAAATGGCAATGGTATCTTATAATAACAACCAAAACATGCTTCCTACACATTTGAATGATATATGAGATAGACCAAAAAAATAAAAAATAAAAGGTTCAAAGACACAATCTACAACTCTAGAAGTAAAGACCCAAGGTGAAAAGTGTGGTATAGATTTAAGTTTCCTTGTGTTGATTGAAACAACAATTTAACAATGCAACTCAATGCTTCTTATGACACTATGACTAGCATCTATAGATCATATATTCATTAGGTCATTGCACAAATGCTCATATATATGCTTGTAGTCTCTACATATAATATATCTGACCTTGTTCTATGCTAGGATCAAAATGTGATTTGTCTAGTCCATAAGATTATTTCCTCAACTAATGTGAGAATTGGTTATGCTTCTTACGGATTTTATGAACAAGTACTATTCTACTCACTACTCATGAAACATGGGTCAATGCATTTTAATCTTTAGGTGCATTAGAAGTTTAGTGGAAAACTTCTAAGGGAGGGTATGTCATGGTAAAACTTGGATGGCTCATACTTGTATAAGGTGTCTTGACCAGCCAGGGATGCATTCCAATGTCCAGGATACTCAAGCTCAGGAAATGGTGAACCAAAACCAAAAACTCCTAGCTTTGGTGATACTAGTTGACTAGTAGGACTCCCTGGATATAGTTGGTATGCAGCTTGAAGATCACTTGTAGCAACATAACTTGATGTTGTATAAGGAGAGCATGAGAAAGTCACACCATTCTCCTTATTGATAGTTTTTACATCTAATGAAGATGCAAGTAATTGAGCAAAAGGCACATCTGGGGATGATGGAGTCGTGAGATGAGCTAATTCAGGTGGGGGAGTTAATGGAGCAGTTGAAGGTTCAGTAGTAAATGTTGAGAAAATAGGAGGTGATACTAATTGAGTCTCACGTGCATATGTTCATGTAGCAAACATGGTTGATGTTGGTCCACCAGGTGAACAAACATTGGCAGACAAAGACAAGAAAACATTTGGTGACTGAATGGTAGAAGGATTGCCTAAATTTGTAAATGAAGCCAGGGAAGAGGGAGGTACCAGTAAGGATGGATTTAAACAAGTGGATTGATTAGCAACACCAGCTAGTTGAGATCCATTTCCTCGATTAGCTGATGTATTTCCTTCTGGAGTATGTGATGCTGGCACAATTCAACACGCTCATTTCTATGATCCAAAACATGATAATCCTTTCCAACAACCTATCTTCCATCTTCTATGTTGTTACATGCATGCATAATAGGATTCAGAATGAAAAACTTGAAAACATGTGACAACATAATTTGTGGATCAAATAACCATGAAACTTATCAGAAAACTATAAATAGAAACTAAGAACGTAAAAGCCTATCCCTGGTAAGGCAAAGAATAACAATATTGGGATGACCAAGACCTAGTGACCACAGAACTAACATTTTGGGAAGTTCTACTGGAGAAAAAGAGAAAATGTCTCAAAGAATCCATGAAGTTATAAGTACATTTTCAAAAAATGATTTATAAAATGCCCACATACAACCAATTTAAAATATTCAAGAAAGTAAACCCAATAAAGGGATTTCAGGATTGATTTTCTTTTGGTAGGTAAACCATTAGAAGTCTGGTGGAAATTATAGCTTTAGTCTCTAGTGACCATGGATGGATTGGTCACCAAAAGGGCTTGTAGCTCAGTGGTAGATCATCCAAGCATCAACCTGGTGGTCCTCAATTTGACTCCTGGCTAGTACACAAAAATTTTTACCTTGGTATCAAAGCCAAGGTAAAGTAGACCGAGCCCAGGATAGGAGCCCCAAGCACTTCCAGTTTGGATGAAAGGGAATGTAGGAAACACCTGAACCATATTTCTAGACCTTATATTTTGAATTTACTTAACAAGTTTCTATGTATAACTAGTGTCTACCACTTATCTTTGTTGCCTATGATTACAAAGTTTCTCAACAATACTTATTTCATATCCTAGGTGGCATGGCAGTGTCTTTGAGGGAACTCCATGCAGGAATTGAAGAGAGAAATCTATATTCACATGCATGGTGTGTAGGGGTTTTATTCTTTAGTGAACTTATCTATAGTAGAAATGTTAAATTAATAATAATAAATTTGTAAAAAGTAGGCAGCAGCTTCGGCAAAGTCTACTCAATCAATTGACCAACAATACATGAGTTTTTCAAAAAACTAAATACAAAAATAGTGTATTAAAGATACCATATTTTTAGATTTCATGATATATTGTTGTTTATGTTTATGATAAGATAATGTGTGATTTTTAATCATCTATGTTTAGGATAGCTTTCAATGGTCCATGGTCTATTATCACAATGAGAGTTCAAGAATATAAAAGTATCTATGCACATACATCGTAGAGAAACATAAAAGACAAAATTAAAATATATTTTTAAAATGATGTTTCAGTTTACTTTTGGATTCAAAAGTTAGAATGTTTTTTCCATGTGAATCTGAAACATTAATTCAAAAAGTAGCACAATTTTATTTTCATAAATGCATATATAAAAAAGTCTTAAATAGTAGGTTGAGTAGAAATATATGCAAAATGATTTTTATTTAATCTTTTAATAAATCTTTAAATAGAGTAGAAATTTCTCAAATAGTAATCAAATGAGATATTTTTAACAATCAGATTTTGCAATACATTATAAGGATTTTATGAGTAGTTAGTACACAAGAATTCATCTCTCATGAATGGAACATATAGCAATCATTGCATCTAAGCAGGGTATACAATATTCGGTGACAAAATCTTGCCTACGTAGTACAATATATGTATGTATGTATGTATGCGTGGTGTGTGTATGCATGTGTTTGTGTGTATGTAGGCTTCTGTAGACATCATTTAAGCACTGATATGCTACTTCATTGTTCATCAACTTGTACAAATACATTACAAAATATAGCAAAACAAGGTTTTACCAGTTCTAGTGGGCATAGATGAGGATGTTTGCATGGCCCTTGTTGCCGACAATGCACTAGGCAATAGTGGACCGACAACCGAAGGAGGAGTCTGCACTTCATCATGAGCTAAAGAATACAATATTGTTAGCATAGAAATTTGCAATGGATAAAGATCAAATGGGATACTAGCTAGAAATGTCCACACAAAATAAAAGTAAGTGTTATAATATTGATGAAAATAAACAAAGTGCTACTTACACAAAGGTTGTGCGTAACAACCATCACTATGTTCACCATGTGATGTCACAAATGGCACAAATGTCTATACAAGTACACATAAAATTAGAGATCAAGATTCATAAGATAGTATAAAATATTCATATCTATTGAACTTCTATTATTGCTTTAGTCAAATTACTGCTTACCTGCAAAGATTGGATTCTACGGCCCAATTCTGTTCTTAGTGCCTCTTTCTCCTCACTTTTGTCACCCTCAATGATAATGTTAACAAGTTCATTAGTGTATCTTTGCTTAATTTTTTGGGTGATGAAAATAGGGTCAGTACTAAGGGTGATGTTATGTAGATATGAAGCCCATATTTTAGATCGCATTTGATCAATAGTCATTCTAGCTTTTTCCTATCATTTGTGACATTAAATATCAATAAAATTTCATCAAAACAACTCCAAAGCCATAAAGAAAAGAACATAATAATACAACATTTTTTTCTATATTAACTTTAAAATTTAATATATTTAATGTTTACCTCTACTGAAGGTTTTTGAGATGGTGCATCCATATTGCCATGTGAAAAAAATTAGTAAGTCTTAGAAATCAGCAGCGAAATTAAAGTAATAGACTTACCAAAAAAAAATATTAATAATAAAGTAGATTGTATATGTAAATCATTTGTCTTAAGTTAAAAATTTAGTGTAACTAATGTGTATATCTAAAAAAATATTTGACATGTTCTACTTAATGTTTATATGTGCACATATGGTTTAGAAAGAAAAGTTTGGTCGTACAAGACCCCATCATAGTTGACATTGATCCTAGCTAGACATTTCATTGATCATCATGATCTTCATCCATGTCATCATCATCATCACCATCACCATCATTGTACTTGTCACTTTGATTTTTTCCGTCACCACCACCATCTTCTTCACCATCATCACCATCTTCATCGCCATCATCATCATCTTCATCACCATCATCATCATGACCATCATCACCATGATCATGATCGCCATCAACATCATCATCATCATTATCACCATTATCATTAGCATGACCAAAATCATCACCATCTTCTTCATCTTCATCACCAGATAACTATTGTTCCTGGTAATAATTTACTTCCTCTTCTGCTTCTTCAATTTCTTCTTCTTCGATCACATTATACTTTACCGGCCTTCCTCTTGGGTCATGTCTAACAACAAATGACCAACCTAGTTTCTTTGGAACACCAAAATAAAACACTTGCTCACACTGGCTTGGAAGAACATAGGGCTCATCTCTGACTGGCTCAAATGACCTTGTATTAATCATAGTAAATCCACTATCATGTTCAATAACAGTCCTATCAGGATCATTTCAATTCAGTCGTAACCTGAACCATTTGATGAAAAATAGAACTATTTTGAATGAATTAAAGTCACACTCAAGTATATTATCCAAAATGCCATTGTATTGATTTTCAAATCATTGAGGATGTATGTCAGTTCTAGATGAAATATTGGTGACCACAAAGATAGCACTTATCTCAAAATCACACATTTTCTTCGTTTCGTCTAACTTTTTTGTGTGGAATTTATAGCCATGGTAGTAGATAGCTTTGTGGTGTTTGACCTGCAATTATTCAAACATGTCAAGATTATTTGCATTGATTTGTGAGTTGATATTAAACTTGTGTGTGATGATTAGTAATCTTATGCGTACCTTTGTATCTCTTAAGCCATATATTAGATCAAGTACCATTTATGTAACATTGGGATCTCAATTACGATGAGCTTCTTTAACCAATGATACAACACCATCCCATGTTAATGAGCAACCATTTTCTTGAGACTGTTCAATCCATACCATCATCCAATAGAGATTGTTTACAATATACAAGTGTAGTGCATCCCACTCATGACCAACTATAAAGAAGAAAATTACACTAGTTAGAAACAACTTATATATATTGATGATGAATAATAATTATTAAACTACAGAAAAAAAAACTTATAATTACCTCTCACCCTCCTCAATCTATCTTTCCTCATCAGGTACTCCCCTTTGAATTTGTCATTAGAATTGGGATCCCAAATGCGATCTACATGGATATTTGCTACAGACTTTGGAAGATATTCAGTAATGTACACCATGGTCTAGTATAT
Organism: Cupressus sempervirens; assembly: GCA_028749045.1. Taxonomy (NCBI): domain Eukaryota; kingdom Viridiplantae; phylum Streptophyta; class Pinopsida; order Cupressales; family Cupressaceae; genus Cupressus; species Cupressus sempervirens. The sequence goes on along the minus strand of CM053790.1, from coordinate 248,627,644 downwards.
CATATATCCCTCTATCATAGAACCCTCAGGACGTGCTCTTTGTCAAACCAATCCCTTCATATATTTTAGGTGCCTCTCAACCATCCACATTGATCTAGCTTGTATAGGTCCACACAATTCAATCTCCTCAACTTGATGTATGAGGTAGTGTTCTTGAGCATTGAAAAAGGTTGGAGGTAAACACTTTTGCATTTCACACATAAGCTGTGGAATTTTTCTCTTCCAATATTTTATATCTTTTTTGTCAATTTCTTTAGATGATAACCACCTAAAAGAGATTCAACACACAAAACCACATAAACGAGATTTCAAATAAAATTATACAATAGATTTAAGAGAAAAAGCTACAAATCTAAGAAAAAACACTTCTAACCTCGTGTATTTTCCAAGATCATATATAACTTGTTTAATACTATTGTCAAACTTTTGTGGAAGGGATAGAGGTAGGATGAACTAAAATTATTAAAAATGATCATTTCAATATATTATTAAATAATGCAATAGGTAGTACATTCAATCTTACAAATATATTATAAATAGAGAACATGACTTACCTTGACGAAGGTATGCCAATCATGTGTTTTCAACCCAAGCCCAAAATCACCTTTCTTTGACAGAAGAGTGCTATATTTGCAGCAAATCTTGTTGGAATTTTTTTTTTTTTTTATGACTTCTTTTCATGCATCACTCTGTTGCTCCATTAATAACCAAGGAAGGGCATTTGTATTTATGCAGTCTCCATTGCTATTTGATTCAATGAAAGCTTTTAGTGCATGATTGGATTCATGAATGTTGGTACAAATTTTGGCAATTTTTTCTTTATCATGCCTTCCATCCAACATTTTCCATAGTGTCTCTCTTACATTCTTTCCAATATGCATAGCATCAAACAAATGTGCAATTGGGATATCCTTGTAGTACGGTAACCTACTAAATTGAGTAGGATAACTTTTCATTCCTCTAGGAAGTTGGTCATTTATGCCTTGATGACCTTCACAAGAATCAATTACAATGTTAGTAAAACAATATCAAAATATAAATTTTAAACTTTGGATGACAAATTAGATATTTCCTCAACAATTTAGTCGATCATATTCCAACTTCCATAAATGAGGTGTCATTCTTCGTGGCCTTGATGATGTCTCTTCTTTCCCATTGAAAAGATGTTTTTTGGCAATTTGATACCTATGATTATTGTGGAGAAAGTTTCTAAACTCATCAAATACCTACTTTCTTAAAGTTCTCAAATGACAAGATTTCATCTTCGGACCACAAACTGGACATGCAAATTTTCCCTTTGTCTGAAGACCTAAAATATCATGTAGAAGTGGATCATGTACAATTATCATGCACAACTTAAAAGTTTGATAGTAATTTGTAAGCACTATAAAAGACCAAAAATATGTGATATTAACAATATAACATACCGCAAAAATGAGTTAGCCCAGGAGCATCATGTATTGTCCATACAAGCATTGCATGGAATTAAAATTATCGATGTCCTATCGGTCTAGAGATGTCATACATAGTGATTCCATTCCATAACTTCAACAACTCGTCAATTAGGGGCTCAATATACACGTTCATATCTTTAACTTGGTATTTACCTAGCAATTGAATGAACATAAACATTACATTATTATTATGACCATTTTCATGCACTATTTATAAATTAATTTAGATAACTATAAAATGAAAAAAAATACCTAGCACAATCATTGACAACATTATGTGCTCCCTCTTTATGGACATCCAAGGAGGAATGTTAAAATAGGCCACACTGAGTAAACAAATCTCATATCTCCATATGGATTGACACCGTCCACTGCCAATGAAAGCTTTAGATTACGAGGTTCTTCTTTAAAGTGTGACCATGTTTCTTCTATCTCTTTAAATGCAAAACCATCAGCAGGCATTCGCATAATGTCATCCTAACTTCTATTGTGTGCATGGTAATCCATACATTGTGCCAAGGTAGCCCACCTGAACAACCGTTGAAGACGTGGAATAATGGGAATGTACTGAAGAACCTTGTGAGGCACTTTTTTTGTTATTTGATCTGACTGATATCTACTACTATGACAATCAGGGCATTCTACTACAAATTCATATTGTTTATGATATAGAATGTGATTATTGGGACATGCATGTATTTTTTGATACTTCATTCCAATCTTATCCATAATGTTAGATAATTGTCGGTACAAACAAGGCAAAAAATCAACCTACAACAACAAATATGCATTGTTAATATAATGAATAGTAATTGTATGCTAACATTGAAGATGACAAAAATGACATACCTTAGCATACGTGACATTGCTACATTAGATATACCATTCATAACCTTTAAGTTCACCAACAACACTATAGCCAAGAGTAGAGTTGTTTCGGAGCCTTTGTATAAGGGCTTGTGTGCCTTCTCAAGTAAAGGTATATCAAGACCATCTTCATCATCGTTATCAAATTTTCTAGTACCATCATTGTGAGCCTCTTCATCACCTTCCCAAATACCATCTTCTTCAATCATGTCCTCTGGCACATTATCATCTTCTTCCATGAGAATGTTATCCTCAGCTTGGATATTCACACCTCCATGTTCCTTTAGTAGGAAATCCACATTCAGCAATAGACAAAAATCATGGCCCCCTTCAACATGACCATGTTGCCTACAATGACTCTGGGCTGTTGTGATTAGAATTCTTCTAGTCTTTAAGCCTTTACACTTCTTGCAAGGACAATAACATTTATTAGGTTTTCTTCAAAACTGAGCCCACAATGCAGCCATTGTCTCATTTTGTTCAACGTTCATATTGTCAGGCATGGTCTTTCTTCACAAGAAAATATATCTGCAAATAAATTGGACATGTGATTAATGTTTATAACTGCACATATGGTTTTTCTTGATTAATGTTTTCAAATGTAACTAAAATGATCCTATAATTTCTAAAAGGGGTAGATGTTTGAAAAATGTGCAGTACCACCCTTCTACCAAAAAAACACACCTAGTATACAATAATGGATAAGACCAAGACAAAAATAATACTAGTCCTTCTATTGATATGCCTTTTAAAGGTTGAATAAGGTCCTGATTTTGCTAACCCACTCTATTTTATCAGCTATACTTTTTGCTTTTAGCACAATTGCACTATGTGCTAGAATAGAAAGCCATGAAACAAAGATCAGCAACCATTTGAGCATAGAAGGTGCCAATTTAATATACAAATATGTGCACTTGAAGTTTGAAACTTGAACCCCAAAAAGACACACACCTTTTAGTACTATTTTGTATGAAACCTTGTTGTTGATTTTGAATGTAAGACTTATAGCTACAACATCAAGACCATTTGCCTTTTTTCAGTTTTTAGAACTTGATTTAGCTGGAGCTAGAGAATCAAAAGTACCATCATTAATTCATTAATTCAAAGACATTAATTCATTAAAAAAATTTGTGGTGCTTGCTAGATAATCAAGAAAACCAAATACTCCATACAAAATTACACAATGGATAAACAGACAGAAACATCAATCTCATTTTTTCGTTACTTGATTTAGAAGTTTAAAGGTTCCAATTACAAAACAATTTTTGTATCCTTTGGGGAACTTTTGAAAAAGACCAAAAGCCTTTACAATCACAAGAGATCAACTTATAGTATACTTAAATTTTAGTAAAGATCTGCATTGTAAAGTTTCCTGGAAGTGACTGGCGCACATTACAATTACTATGCCACTTAGGCACCACGATATTGCCACATAAGCACTACGATAAACTTAACCATTTCTATTGGTTGGAGAGGCTATGGTGAATTAAAGTATATTGTTGTGAAGGAAGAAGGTATGCTCATCAAAACCTTATTAGAGTAGCTGGAAATATATTAGTAAAGTTCGCAATAAATCTTCATGTGAGAATCTTTTCCATGAAGAGTTGGGTTGCTAATAACTTCATAGTCCACATGTTCAGTTGATGGTATAAATAGCTATGTAGTTCATACTTCTAGCCATCTTAAGCTGGGAATTACTTTCTTATGTCAATCATATTGCCTAAATTGGGCATAGCAAGTCAGCAAGAACAAGGCACATCAAAATCCTTTAAGAGCACTCAAAAGTCTTGGCACTAATTGGTGGATACTCACTGTAACAACTTGGTCATCCATTGCTATCTAGGATCTTAGTCATCCATTACTATTTTAAGAAAGATATTGGAAAATATTATAGTTTGATGTGCACCAATATGAGGAATTAGAAGATAAGGAATCATATTAAGAAGTCAAATGATATGAAGGTATCATGTCGATACTAATGATAAATGAATTCAATCAAATAAAACATATTCATATGGGATTATTGACTAAGACCACTCTTAAAGAGGAGAGATCCACTTTTAGAGTAGGCCTCTGGTGTTCATCATTTACCTTGACATCCTAGTAGGTGCTTCCAGGTCTACCAAGACACAAACAAATATGTTGCCATGCATCCTCTTTTGAATAGGGTAGCCAAAACCATATGTCTATAAAGGGTTTTCACAAGCCCACATCTGTGATATATTGGATATTTAGGACTTCCATTTGGCTTGTGATTCGAGCATGCTTAATACATAAAGAAGAATGCCTAATCACTTGAAGAAGAATAGATTCATATATACCTGAAGGTGCTTTCCCATGATTAGCTTCTCTGAGAATACTCCAACATGCATGGCTAGAAAATCTCCCCAAAGTGTTGGAAGCATTTAGTTGAATAGAAGCATGTTGTGTATTAACTGATTCAAAGGTCTTTCTTTTCTTCTGATTTTCTCCATAAGTTGATATTCCTTGCAAGGATGGAATTGACTGCACAATATCTGAAAGGCAATGCTTTCGACTACTTATTTTTGGAGTTATGTCAGATGTGTTACCATGACAAGTTAAAGAATCTAATGTTTGACCTATAAGATGTATACCTCATGCATTAGCTAGATGATATTCAGTTAAAAATAGAAGGCATACAATAGACACAATTGACATGCCCAACCCAACATGCTACCATTTTCCATCTCAAAAGTATAGTGAATTAGAAATAGAAATTTGCATGATGGGGGGATCATGTGAAAGCTAGTTGCAAAGCTTTTCAATACAATTGATGTTTGACCACTAGTTGAAGTCTTAACAAGAGAATACCTTAACTATTGAATGGAATTCCTATGCACTAACGATATTCTTGTTGTATATGATGAACTAGTTTTCCAATGAGTAGAATGTGATGGGAGCCCCTCCTTTGGAGAATCCATTACTTTTCTTAGATGATTATCCTCCATTGATGGATAACCTAAAGTGTCTCCCAGATGCAATGGATACTTTGAAGAAGTGATATTATGGTTAAAATAATACTTTGTAGCTGATGACAGTTTATTAAAAGATTGGATCCTTGCAGGGTTGAGTGTGGATGTATTGACTCCATAATTGTGTCCATCGGTTGGGGGGCTTGAGCCAGTCTGCCATACATTCTTATGATTTTGTTTAGACATCAACCTAGTGTTAAAAGGTGAACTTCCAATAGAATTTTTTCCAATATTATTAATTAAGGACAATTGAGAGTTCCTATCCCATGTAGTTGATGGACCATACTTTCCTCCTTGCTGAATACCCTACACAAAACTTAGATGATTTGATGGTGAAGATTCAACAAGAAAATTATGTTTTGGTAAATATCAAGATAATGGCATTCCCTTGTCAAATTCAAATACATCATCTACTAGAGATGAAAATCTTGACTGCAAGCACCCTTGGCCATGAAGATCAGAATCTGTAACTGCATCAAGATTAGACATAGATTCTGACATTAAATTTGAAATTTTTTTTATCTCTTTCTCTAGAGATGATTTCCCATTGTCTAAAAGGCTCAGGTTCACCTCATGATCCACCATTTTCATTCTTCTAATATCAATCTTGTTGAAATGAAACATGTGGATGGAACTGGAAAGAAGACCAGATCTACTTGTTGAGTCTTGCTTGGACTGCAAAAGGGTAAAAATAGGCTTGAAATCCATATCCAATTGTATTAGGAGGTAATAAGAATTTCCATAGTTTAGAAAACCCATGAGCAATAAGCTTGAGCCTTTAATTATTGATTTAGGAAGCTTAACTGTAGCCACACCTTTTTCATACACCTGTAATAGGAAATATCGATAAACCAAAGCCATTAAAAAGCATGTCAAAAGATTTTAGTATGATTATATTTCAAAAAAACATCTATACACTTTTCATACAAAAACAATGGAAAAAACTAGATAAGAAATAAGTTCATAAATTCTTTGTCTTGCTAAAAAATATTGGCAGGCATACAAAAAATAAAAAATATGGTTTCTTAGATAAACTATTAGAAGTGCATTTAATGGACTAAATGGAACATTATGTTTCAATAAAAGAATTGTTCATAGGTATTAAACAAGTCTCAGAAACCCAATGCACATCTTTATACCCAATTCGGATCTTGTATCCCTATAGAGCCTATATCCACTCCTCAAGATGAACATACATGTATACCATGTTCCTTGAAATCAACCTCAAAGAACATTCTATCTTTAAATGGAAGTGTATTATAAGGGTTACTGGTCAATGTATGATCTTTCCAATGAATGAGAACCATGTACTTGTCTATTATCTAGATACTAGAAATAGAAGTACATGACCTTGCTCCCCACAAAGATGGCTTGTTTCAAAGTTACTCTAGACTTCTAGAATTGCATTGAGAGACTAAAGCATCCCTAGGTTAATAATATTTTGCATTGCCCTTGCATCTTTGCCTAGTGCAAGTTCCTTTGAACTGAAGTTACACTAATGAATGAATCACACAATACACTCTTCACAAGATTAGTTAATGCCAATGCTAAGTAGTGGTCATTCTATTCGAGTCAAACACTGAATAGCCTTTCTGATAGCATGCTAAGCTTGAAAGGAAAAAAGAATGTCAGTTCAGATTTGTTGAGGAATTGTTGGATTGTTCTTTGTTAAATTGCACCTCGCTGGCTCAGTTAACTCCTGAGCACATGTTTATTTCAGCTTCCAACTCCCACCCACTCCCAAACCCTATCTTCAGTTCAAAATCTTCATGTTTGAAAGCTATGGTTTAACAAATTAATCATATCTGAAACATATGGTAAACATAAATCTTCAGCAAAGATGTATCCAAAGTTCTATTAAAAATTACAACAATGACAAAATGATCCTACTTTAATCTATTGGGAACATTATATTTCTAATGGAATGGTATTTATATTAGTAAAGATAGCCTAAATATTGTTTGGATTGAACACTAGAATCTTGGCTCTCCAAAGAAAACAAAAACAAAATACCATCTATTTTTTAGTTCATAAATTTTGCAAGTAGGAAGGATAAGGCAAAGCATGTCCAAAAGAGTACACAACATTATAAAAGACAAGAAGACCATATGATTTAGATTATTGGGTATTCTTATTTGGTCTTTAGCTATAAACTCATGTTTTGTTGAAATCTTAACTATTGCTATATTTATGCCTATTCTTGGCCTAATTTTGTTGATAAAATTTTAACTAGGGTATTGGAGAAAGAAGAGTTGATCAAATTTTAGTACTGTGAGAAACTTCCCTGGAGGACTTGTAGGAGGTAGTTATATCTTTGAATGTATTTAAAAGTATTTTTTGACAAATGAGTTTCTATGGGAAGATATTTGCTAAGTAATACACTAATTTTGTTTTGCAGCTACATGATCTGTAGATACAAAACATGTTCAAGAGTACGGCTTAGCAAGTCTTTGGTTGAAACAAAAAGAGTTGTTCCTTGTGTTAGGCCTTATTTTCTATAATATATGACCTCTTCTATGCCATAAATTGGCATTTATTCTCTAAGTATGAGGAAAAGCTACTTTTTCCCTTAATATGGTAGACAGAGGATATAACTTCTAAAATTTAGGAAGTGTGAGATACTCATCCTCTAATCATATGAGCAACATGAGTCATGTATTTTTAGATAACTCTTGATGCTTCTTGGAAGCTCATTCCACATAATTTTCATGAGCTAGAGGGTTCTCTGAAGTCCAATTGAATATGATAATTATTCTTAAAAGATATTGTGTTCTCTTAGGACTTTGGAGCTTTAAGTGGTAGCTGAGAAATTGTCAAAAATTACTAATTCAATTCCATGGACTAAGAAGGTGTTGAGTTCTAGATTGGGAAAGAAGACTAGGCACAAGGTCTACATGGAATACCTGATCAAATGGAAGGGAAAGCTAGATATTGAAGCTACATGGATACCAGTGACTAATTTCAAGAAGAAGGGAATAGATCTCAACTTAATTTCTCCCATAGTCCCATGAGGACTTCTTTTGTTGGGGAGAATGGTGTAGTAGCACTCTAGGACATGTCAAGGTCCTATTGAAATTTTTTTGTGTTTGGCTCTTTGATGGGCCATGGTATCTAATAATAGATAAATGAAATCTCAAAGTGATATCCAAGTGCATCTTGGCATGTTTTCTAAGTCAAAATTCAAAAGTTGTGGAAAAAGATGTAAAGTTGCATTCCCTAGGTAAAAAGTTCTCAATAGGTCCAATTGTTTCTAGGAGTATAGTATATGATCCAAGGCCTAGAATGGCTTGGAATAGATTCTAGACTCATGTGAGATTGGGGAACCATTTGGTAAGGTTCTACACACCTAGGCTGAAAGGAACCAAACATTTCCAAAAGTTGTCAAGAAATTGAAAAGTTTTCAAGTTGCAAGTTTGACAACTTTATGTGAAAGTTTTGTAACTTGGTTCAATATTTTACCAATTAGTCACCCACTCCTAGAATTAAGTTTGGGGAAGGTTTATGAAGGCTATTTAAGCCCATCCAAACTAGTTTGTATGGTTGGATGTTGTGTTTTTCAACTAGAAGCAATTGAATGCTGAGCAATTTTAACTGTAGAGCTATGCAATGGTGAACATCCACGATCATATTGATTGAAATTTGAGTTATTTTACATTTAGTAGTTAGAGTATGTGGTCTTGATATTTTGTACATAATTTTTTGTATTCTTGAATAGTTTTATTGGGTTAATACTTATTATTTTGTACTCTACTAGTCATTGGACAAACCCAAGCAGTTTCAAAAGAATGGAGTCTAGATTCATTTCTTGTGGTTAAAAATGCATGGAATTATGGGAAATGAAAGTAGACTCTATATACATTATATCATTTTTTATTGGAATGGAGGAGTTGTAGTTTTCTATTGTTACTGGCCATCCCTAGGTGTGTCCTAGAGAAACCTGGCTAGGTGGTTGACAGAGAAATGTGCTTGGACATTGCAAGAGTGGATTGAACTTCAAGAAATTAATTTGGATTGTGTTAAGTGAATGTATAAGGAGTATGCAATATCCTTGGTAGGAATTGATCAAACCATTTGAAGGGGTATTAAAAGTCTAATTCAAGATTGGTTTGTGTAGACCTAGAAACCCATGGAAACCATCACCTTGTAGGATAGAAAGGTCTTCTAATGAGCCTATTCAACATAATTTCTTTCTATTGTGATATTTTCAGGATTTTAATTAAATTGGCATTTCACATTATTTTTTGGCATGCTATAATGTTGTACATTATACCTGGCAGAATGAAAACTTCTCTATTGTTTTCTTCATGTAAATAAAGCAATTTGTGTATTGTTCATCAGTATAGATTTTATCTTGTGAAACATCTACATAACATCATGAATTTGATTCTACTTTCTTGTAATGTCTTCCAAAGGCTACCAATAATAGAAACCATTAACCTTTTTTTGTCAATTGGCCCCTTGAGCATTTAGAGGGCTGAAGACTCTATTATTGATGAAGTTTAATATTCTAATCATTTGTTCACCTTTGCTCATCCCTAAGAACCCTAACGGTGGCATGATACCCTCAAAATATCTAGCATAGTTGGCTTGATTGCATAGTAATAGATTTGAAGGTTATTCTAGTACTTGATTTTATTATTTTGAAGCAAACTTTTTCTAAGCTTCATCTAGATTGATCTAGTAAGATGCATACATGTGTATAGAATGAATGTTGTAAGTATGGATAAGTTTGTAATTATACACGGGGATAGTAGATGCAAATTAGATAGGGATACTCAACTTTTTTATAATAGATATTCTTTTTGAGAATTTTGGAATTTGAATTGTCTAGAGTTTAGAAATGATAGGGGTAATACCTTGGATTTCATCTAAGGGTTATTATTGGAGGGCCTTTTTGTGTCCATTGATTAGATCTTGATAGTTTTGTGTTCTATTTTTTGACTCATCAAATTTGTTTGCCTTGCTTTTGGATTACTAGTATTTATGAATATCTTAGGAGGTTGTTATAAGCACTAGTTTGAAAACTCAAGTTAGGGAACAAAGCAAATGAGAAATGTCTAGTCCAAAAAAAGGAAAACATTGTATAGGGCATATAAATATATTCAAAACAAGGCAAGAAAGCAAGAAATCAAATTGCAAATTATAATGACTAATGATTTTGTAGAAATGGGGTGGATTATTAAGAGTATGATGAGATCAAATGTCAATCTGTAGAATAAAACTTCAACTCACCTTTGTAATGTTGGGAAGGAGACTCTTCAACATTTCCATTTGTTATTTAATCCTTTCACGCCGCCTTCTTTCTGAAATCTCTTTCAATGGATCAACTTTGAAGCATTCACGAGCTCTCCTCTGCTACAATCAACCACCAAAGAACCCAAGATGTCAAACCCTATTGGTGCTAATGCTATAAAATCCTTTTGGCACGTACTCCTGGCCACAAAAAGTAGTATAGAAAATGGTTCAGTGCACGAGCTATCTTCTGGGTTGTGTAACAATAAGATTAGGGTGGAAAACAACACTTTTTTCAATTTTTACATAGTGTGATCCCATGTTGGTCAAAATTTCGAGCAAAACAGGCTCACATTTAACAAAATTCATCACAATTTGACCAAATTGACCCCAATTTATCAGATGGTCAAAATTTTTGGTTGAAAATTTGGGTCAAATGTACTAGTGGCAGTATTCAGAATCTTGTGATTCAACCATGTTAATCATGTTATCATCATTGGAATATGCATAGTTGACCTTATTGTTGGGTTTTGGTTTCGAAGTGTCTCCTTTTTCATAGGTTTGGAAAGGCTCTTTGAATGCCTTGTGTTCTAAGTTCTTGTTATGTCCATCTACCACAAGTTCACCAGCATCAATCATGTCTTGGACTTTATGGTGTAAGTTTATTTGGTTGCTAGTTTTGTGTCCCTTATTTTGGTGATACTCATAGAATGAGGTTTATTCCATCATGGTGGATGTGGTTGTGGATCATAGGGATGAGGGTTGTCCATTGGTGGAATAAGCTTGTGTTGTAGCAATGTTTTGTAAACCACATCCAAAGGTTCTCCCAAGGGTGTATACTCTCACTTAGGGTGTGTGGCCCATGAGTTTCTTAGTTTGTTTCCAGATGTCTTGTTGTTAGGAGGAGGCTTCTCAACATTTTTGGCTGCATTGAGGCCATCTGTGAGATTAAATGCTACCTTAGCAGGTTTGGGAGTGACATTGTCAACAACTCCATCATGTACAATTTCTTGATTCTTGTTGACATATTTAATTTTATCCCTAGTGGAGGTGGAACCTTGTTTTGTGTCCTTCTAAAGAGTGAGTTCAAAAGAGTGAGTTCACCTTTCTTGACCATAAATTCCTTAATGTGGATAGCCTGTGTGATCATCTCTTCAAAGGTACGTGGACCTTAAAGCTGGACTCTATATCTAAAATTAGGTAGGAGATTATCAGTAAATATGTCAAGCTTTTTCATTTGCAAAATTTTGTGTGAATACTTATTGTAAAGTTGTCTCCACCATTAGAGGAATGTGGGAAAAGGTTCTTCAACTTTCTACTTAAGGTTGCATAGATCTCAAATGTTGAAAGAGTGTTGAATGTTATGAGAATATTGTTAGACAAATAAGTTGGCAATTTTATCAAATGTTTTGATACCAAGAGGCAATTGTGAGAACCATTCCAAAGCCTCACCACCTAGGCTTATGGAGAATAAATGCATGAATTATGTTTGATTGTGTATAAACTCCATAGATAAGGTGCCAAATTCCTACATATGATCTTAGGGATCAATGGTGCCAAAGTACTTGTCATACTTAGGTAGCTCTATGCCTCATGGGAAAGGAAGCATGTTTATGCTCTTGTCAAATGGAAATGGACAAAGAGCATCTAATGTGTACATTTTTGCGGGTTTCTCTTTCTCATGCATCATCTAATCTAGTCGTTCTTGCATTATTTTCAATTATTTTTGGAGTTTTGAAATCTTGATTTCTTCTTCAGGCATGATGATGGTTTCCACATTGAAATGAGAGGGCAGCTTAGCTCCCTCTTGGGCAAGTTTGAGAAAGTACTTTTCTTTCTCTTCGTTGAGTAGGATTCCCATGACCTTTTGAAAGTTTTTGTCTCTTCAACATTTTGCTATGTGTTCAGGGAGTATCTCCACCTCTTCTTGTTCCTCATCAGTGTCATGGTCTTTCTCTTTCTCTTTGTCATTCATGTGTGGTTCTTGATGTCTACTATGACTACCATGTTCAGGTTCACAATTAGTCACTGTAGGAACATGTTTAGTTTCAGTATGTTGTGTTTCGAAAGGTCCTTTAAAAAGGAAGTCAGACATTGTGTTTGGAGACACAGGACCTCTACCAGTCTTAGGATCCTTTTGATACAAAGGGTTCCTAGTTTGTTACAAGTTTATGGAAAATGTTCATTGGACTCGAGGTGATCTGATAGGTGAGGGAGATTGTGAAGTCTCCTCATTGGACGAAGTGGACATTGATCATGGGTAAGCTGAAAAGTGACCTCTATTATGAGTATGACCCCTAGCTCTACCAAATCTAAGCTTATGGGGATAAAATATGTTTTGACTCCTTGTTGCTATAGTCATAGACAAGGGTAAAGAGAAAAAAAAAAAGTTGGACAAGCACTATACTAAGACTAAGTCTCAAAAAAGGACAAAGTAAGAATGTTGTATACTAAGACACAAATAGTCTAATTTAAAGGCTAGAACAGACAAAGATTATGACTAATGTAGCCCAAAGAATGAAGTGCACTAAAGAATAAGGATGAAGACTAGTTAAGAGATGAGACTAGTCAAAGCACAAGACATAAGTCTTTAGCTCAGAAAGGTTTCATTGTTTGAGACTGTTCATGGACAGAGGATAGTAATCTAATGCAAAAAAGGACAACGTACAGAATGTAGATAGCTAAAATAGATCAACACAATAATTCTAACTCAAAATCTCATGTGAAGATCCTTTAGAGGCTATGTGAGGTAGTTTTATGGACCGTGTGAAGACCTATGAGAGCAGCAAAATCTCGTGTGAGGATGTGCTCCAAGTCATGCAAGAAAGTGCTCAGGTAAAACAAGGCAAGGCCCAATTGTAAAATCTCACATAAAGAGTTGTGACTATTCGTGTGAGAACTTGGAATGAGCTGCGTAAGAAAGTGACAAGACCAAATGGTTTTGTGAAAAAAATTGTGCAACTATATGCAAAAATATAGACCAGACTAATAACAACATTTAATTTTGAGGAGATTTTTGGACTATTTGGACAAAATGGAGAAATTGTTGGATTGATTTGATTGGATAGATAGCAAGGTTAATTCTGAAAAATGTTTCAAGTTTCAATTAAGGCAAAGTGTTTGAACAAGATAGTGGGAAGCAAGAAATAGTCAAAAATAGACCTACCGAGGACAAAGAAACTCACCGAGATGAGGGAGTCTTGACCTTTTAGTTTATTTTGTCAGGTTTGGACATGTTGAAGACTCCATAAAAAGCATGCTTTATCCCTAGAAATAGAAACTGGTAGAAAAGGCAAAACCTTTGTCCCACATCTTATGTGCATGCGTGTACCTCACACAATCGTGTCACCCCATAGAGGGTGCCTATGTTTTTGATATAGTCAAAGGACTCAATAGTATACACTAAATGAGCACCCTTGTGGTAGGAGATGAGCACATATACCACCTTCAAATATCCAATAGAATGCCTATGGTGAATTCTACAAGAGAGATTCTTCCCCCTCCTTGCACAAAGATTATGCCTCCTTTCAGAGGTGAACCGGGTGGCTTCTAACTACAAGGTTTTTACTTGGTTTCCATTTTTATTAATTCCTAGTTGCTCTGCAAGTAGACTTGAGACCAGTAGCCCACACTAATATCTAAAAGTGCACACTACTTGCTTAGCAAGCTAGGGGCTAGCGCTAACTAGTGCATAGATAGAGCCTTGCCTTGACATGCGATATCAAGAGTAAAGGAGGGGAAATTAATTTTTCCTTGGAGTATTTCACTCTATAAGGCTTCTTTATTACAGTAAGTTGGAATCTATGATGAAAGGAGTGTGCTCACTTGGGTCATTCCTAGAGGTTAGATCACTCTAGCAAGCCCTCTAAAGGATTGACATGGACTGATGGTCTGGCTTTAAGGGTCTGAGTTTTTGATTTCCCTCAAGGGGAAAGAGCATAATCCTCTACCTTATTTCCTTGCTCAAACACACATAATAGATTAATTACCCACTTAGCCTAATCAATCCAAACTCATCCTTCCTAAAGATTTTGATTCCCTTAAAAAGAAAACCATCATCTCATCATAGAAAAGAACAAGCACTGGAGAACCATTAAGGTGCTTGCCTCCCTCAAAATGTCATCTTTTAGAAGTGTGTAGGTTTCTAATTCACCCTTGGTCATGACCTCCAAGTGGTGAATAGCATAATCACCTATTCTTCCATCTTGCACCCTAAGAATTTCACAAGCCCTAATTAGACTAGTTTGAAAAATAGGAAAGAAAACACATTGTTTTGTGGGTTTTAAATGTATTCTTTGACAAACGTGTCTTTGACAATCATCCTGCAGGCAAATAGTTAGTCCATGTTTGAGTTGGTTTTATAAGGAATCTTCGATAAATCATCTTGCAAACAACAGTTAAGCTATAGAAAATTAGAGTAATAGAATAACACAAATTCCAAGAAAAACATGTTAATGAAATGAGATAAATAGCATGTTAAAAGTACTACTGTTGTTTCAAGATCTCGTGCGAGATCTTGCACAAAATTGTACAAAATTTTTTTTTGGCCCACATGAAGAAATGATGTGCCATGTAAAGACTTGTGCAATGCAGAACTTTCTTGCGCAAAAAGGAAAGAATCTTCGTATGAGAACTCAAATCATTGCACAAGAATGGATTATCTCATGCAAAAATCCAAGGAACTATATAGAGTTGTACAGACAAAGACCTAAAATATCATTAAAAAAATACAAAGGAGGCCAGAGAAATTGATTTTTTCAGCCTCATGGTGGGTGCCAGAAATGTATGCATGGAATGTGGCCTCAATTGTAACACACACACTTCAACATGGTCATGTATGTGGATTCATCTCAGGATGAACATGAGATTGTTCACTCAGAATAGATCTAGCAAGGTGACCTATTGCCTTCTATCTAGAAGGATTTTGTCTATTTAATATTCATAGATTTAAGGTGTCAGCAACCAGAGCCTCTAAGAATGAAGGATTTAAGAATGTGACTAGTCTATATGAGAATGCAATGTAGTCTAAATGTGTTGTGCAATTAAGCTAAGAACCTGTAAAACAAACTAGATTAACCATATGCATTTTTAAGAACTAGATGAGATTAAGCTAAGAATGTAAACATATGAGAATATGTGAGCTAAAATGAGTATGAAATACAACAAAAATTTGATATCAATCCAAAAATCAACCCCTTTAATGAGGAATTAGGGGTTTCTTAAATAGAATTCCTGAAATCCTTCAACGGTTGAGATCAACTCAAATTGACAATCAGGATTGAAGCATAGTTTTAGTCATAGTGGAAGATTCCAAATTTAGATGGAGTTAACTACCTCATATCTTGAGTGCAAGAAATAGTTAACTTAGATAGACTTCAGTGTCAGAGCAAGTGATTTAGATCACTTCTAATTTGATCAGTAATTAACTAGGACTTTCCATTTTGAACTGAAGAGTAGAATTAGGAAAGATATTTAATTTGATTAATTAGAATAGGCATATTTATTAAATTAGATAAATTTAATTCCTTAGTACATTAGCCTTAGGTGATAATCTAATTTAACAAAGTATAAATACTTTAGATTAAATTAAATTTAAATTGAATAGGTTAAATGCGACTAATATGAGTAAATACTATAGGAATTAAATAATAAGTATGATGAATGTAGATTAGGGTTTTCTACATCTGACAATTAAGTCAAGTAGAAAATGTCAAAATAAGAATTTTCCTAATGAAATAAGACTTTAGCATTCATCAAGTAGACCATAATAGTATTACAATTGGAACTGTGATTAAAAAGAATTAATCTAACATCGGTTCTAACCATTAAAAAGAATAATCCAATCAGCATTCAAGATGCACAGGGATCATTGAGCATAATGGAAATCATGAGACCTTACTGAGCTAGGTCAAGTTGTAAGACCTTACCGAGTAAGATCAAGTTACATATTGTTGTAGACTCAAGTTGGTAGTTCCTACTGAGTGATGGCAACTCTATAGATCTATAGATGTCTTTTGAGCATTAAATACTAAACTGAGTGGAGGATAGCCTTTCACTGAGAAAGTATGTACAAAGCATTTATTGTGATCATTCAAATATAAATTTGACAAAAGAAAGAAATTGAAGGCATTGTTTTACCACAAATTTCTAGAGCTATTAGTGAAGAGCAATTTTACAGCCCCCTAGAAATTTAAGTGTTTGTTGTTGAAGATTTTTGAAGTTCTCAAAAACCCTACTAAGCATGGCATCTTCAAGCAGAAAAGTAAGAAAAGGATCTAAAATGCTAGTCTTTGGAGTCAACTTCAAAGCACCAAAATTCAAGTTGAGTCTAGCAATTACAGAGATGCATGACCTAGTTAGTGCACAATATCAAATTCCACCTAAGGTATTACTCATGCATGATATTCATTCCTTTTATAACTACTCAATCCAAGAACTTGGAACCCTAGAGATGAATGAAGCATTCAAGGAATTACATGTAGATGGTGCATTGAAACTCAAACATCAACATTTGGAAACCAAGGCTTGACTCATATCTCTCATATGCCAAGAGACTTCCAAATCAAATGGATGAGATATATTTTGAGTTGTGTACATAATGGGTAGTTATGGTTGGAGCAACCTATTCAGATAACCAAGAAAATGATTCATAGAATCATTGGACTCCTAATGCTTAATAAATTAAAGGTAACTAAAACCCTAGGTCGGGTACAACAAGAAAAGTGATCTTTTGCTGAGTCAGATCGAAGAGGAATGAAGATTAGTAGTATAATTGACATGGAACTAAAGTTTCTCATTCATATCATTGCACATAAGATTTATAGTTTGAGTAGATTAAACAATGTATCATGTGAAGTTGTTGATCTCACTTACAAGGTTGTGAAGAATAACCTATTCTTCAACTTTTTTGAGTTACTATTGAATAAATTTGACAAGAATATGGAGATAATCAAAGGATCAAAGAATAATCAATGTACATTTAGATCTCTTCTAACATGTTTATTCTTCTTTATTCATACATTTTTCCCTTCCAAAGGGACAATAGTATGGAGGAAAGATGTTCTTGTTTTTGTATCAAATTAACAAGTATATAGTAGAGATGGGTGAAAATTTTGAAAATTTCATGGATAACTACTTTGAAACATTCAAGGAGAAGATGAATAATAGATATAGGATCCCTAAGAAACTTTCTAAAGATTACAAAGATAATATTTGTTCATGGTGGATTGTGACAAAGTATATATTCAGGCATTTTGACCTAGAGTGGCATAGGTTAAGCTTCTAGAGTATGAGGTTAACATTGGTGACACCAAGGACATCATAGAGGCTCTACTAAATGAGCTTGTGGATCCCAAAGCTACATACTTCAGCACATATGATGAAGCTAATGCAAGAATAGAGCTCAAGATTAAGTTACCTCAAGCAGTAAATAAAGGAAGAAAAAGAGTATAAAAGATACTGAAAGGAACTAAGAAAGAAAGTTTTCCTCTAATGCTTACTAGTAGAAAAGGTGATGGTATTGAAGGAGATCATTCAAAGGATGAAGATGAAGTAGAAAAATTTGAGGAAGAAAAACCTCTAAGGAAGAAAGGAAAGGTTATCATAAAAAGACCTACCAAGTCATCCCTTGTTGTATTTACTAGAAGGGAAACCAAGTCAAGGAAGAAATTGAAGTTAGGTGAAGATGAAGCTAAGAAGATAATCTTCAAGAGATCTACACCTACACTTTAGGAAAGATTAAAGAAGATGGAGGATGGAGCTGGCATAGAAATTTTTTAGTTCCTCAAGTATGAGATAAGGAATGAGGATGAGAAAAGGAAAATTAAGGATGATGTTATGACCAAGCTAGGCAAATGGAAGTACTCTCCACATGAGCTTGTATAGTAGATACCTAATGAACTTATGCAGGTAATAATGCCAAGATGGGAAAATGCACAAAATACTATCAAGGATATCTATGAACATATCTTGAGGCAACTAATGCCAAATCTTAGTAATAAGGAGATAAAGGAATCAATGAAGAAAAATGAGAAAAAGTTTACACTCAAGATGAACACATGTATGATTCTTCTAAGGCATTGAATATGTGGTGAAACTAGCTATGGCAACATGGAAGAACATTTATCAATTACATTAATCTAGTGACTTCATTATTTGTGTTGAACACAAAGATGAAGAAGATGAGGAAGAGGACTTAGAAATAAAAGATGATGAGATTGATGATGTCAATCTGGATGATGAGGAGGAAGAACAAGAAGCTACTGGAGGAAGTCTTTAAAAGATACAAGGTATTAAGGAGACTGATGCAAACAACGTTATAGCAATAGCCATGGCCTCATTTCCTCACTCTTTGAGCATAGCCTTAGTGAAATTTGGCTTAAAGATAGCTTCTACCAAGTTGGTTATGGATAGCATTGCTACACCAAGCTTTGTAATGTAGGAGCATCCTGGGTGTAAGCAAAATCTTGCATCACCCAATTTTTTTATTTTTTTTTAGCCTTTTCTATTTTGGTAAGAACTAGTAGACAGGGTGGTTACTAGTGGTTACTATTTATGGAAACTTGCTATTTTTAGTAAGTTTTTCATATGAGCTCAAAATGTTCTCATTTTCTATAGGAAGGTTCATTTTAGAGATATAACCCTACCATAAAAATCGCATTGCTCTAGCTTAAGTACCAGAGAACTTATTGCAGATTTTTGGTGGAAAGTTTTGTAGAAAAATCTGCAAGCTCACTATTGGAGGCCTTAGAGTGCCTGGATGAGGTCTGAAAACTCAATGGAAGACACTAGTGTGGTTTTGAGCATGTAGCTCAGGAGCTGGCATTCCTAAAAAGTGGCTATAATAGCTAATCAGAGTAATGGTTCGTGAGCTATGGTCTTCAAAAGTTGGGCTACGGAAATTTCTAAAATAATTTGTCAAATATGTATTTGGCCAACTCTATGTGTATAGTTAGGGCCTGTCGGCCCTAGGTATTAAGTTTGAGCATCTAGAACCTTCTCAAGCAGCATAAAATTTTCTATTTAAGAAAGGCCTAAACATTGTTTAGGACAGCCCTAGATGATAGTTTGCAGCACTGTCTTGCAAATTACTATAATGAAGGGACCCATTTGGGTTAGCATATTGTAATTGAGAATTTTATAATTTTGCATTTGCAATGATAATAAGAAGTCCATATTTTGTTTCTCGCATTTGATATTTTTTCTTTGTTTTTGCTATGAGTTTATGGTATTAAGGGGAGTCCCGTGCATCACTTTGAATCTGTTTAGCTAAATATTTCATTGATTGAAGTGCTTAGCACTTCATCTACCAAGTAGCAAGGTCCTCCATCATCAAGCTTGAATGAGAAGCAACAAGGTATTCATGTTGTTAGTGTGATTTCAAATTTTATTTTTAGTCCATCATTTTTTATCTATTACTTCTATTCCAAGTATATCCAAGGAAAGTACAATGATAGTTGAGAAAGAGTCTCAACCAAGTACTAAAGTCCTAAACAAGGGGAAACAAATTATTTCCACCATTTTGAAAGAAAAGGGCAAGGAAAAAGAAACTGATGATCTTGATGATGATACAGTTATTCCAAATTAGGATATCTCTACCATCAACCCTGATCAAATGAACACCATGGGTGAATTACTGAGGAAAAAAGCTAAGAAAAAAAATCTTAGAGAAGAAAAGAAGAAAGAAAAACAAGTTTTTGAAGACATAAAGAGCATTTTTTTGATGCTCTAAGTATTGAGGTTGATGGCACACAACCTATTTTGGATCAATTAGCAGACATTGTCAACAAATTCAATGAAGACTTGAATGGACAAGAGAAGCTACTTTACAGAACGAAAAGGAAATTTGAAATAGAGTGTTGGAACAAGTTGCACAGAGAATTGTAATTGATCAAGTAGAGTTAGCAACTATTCTTGGTTCATTAGAAACCTCTGTCAATAATGGTGTATCACTATTTGTCAAATTAAATGATACATATATCTTCACCAATGATATCAAGCAAAAATTATCCAAGATAGATGAATACATGAAGGCAAGTGCATATCAGTTTTCACTTGACCCAAGCCATAGCTCTACACATTATACAAAGATCAAATGTCTAACCAACCCATAGGTAGAACTATCAAAGGAAGAAGCCAAGATCAGGGCCACACTTGCAAAAATCTAAGGCACGATTCTTCCAAACATGGATGCATTGTAGAAACATATTGCACATGCAAAGACACTCATCCATGATAACAACTTCTCCATACCTAATCACATGATGGAATTATAAACAGAAGTTCAATTTGCATTATATGCAATCAAGGTACTATAGGAAAATTGGGACAAGACAATGGTACTTATTTTGAAGGTACACTCCAAATTCTTGTCACATTTTGGTATTAACATATAGTTACTATACACCTTTTTCATTTATGTCAAAAAGGGGGAGAAGTGTATGTATATAGAAATATATATATATGGGGGAGTACTATAAGTATGGATAAGAAAAATATCCCTTTACAAAAGAAATTTTGAAAAATCAGAAAAATAGTGTATGTTATCAAGCAATAGTAGATGGAAGTCAAAACTAAGTTGAAGACACTGAATGATGACATAGGGAGTTTTGACTTATAGTTTTGAATAATCAAACTTTTTTGATAAGTTTTTTTGTCACTAATTCCAAAGGGGGAGATTTTTGACATAAAGGTTAATTTTTCTATCAATGACTCAATGCTTATTCAATTGGTTACATTGCTATTGAGCTCTACAGATGCTACTAATCTTATTATTTAGTTTGGAGTGTTAATTGACTAATTCAATTGTTCTCAAGCTAAGTAGTCAAAATATAGTTTATATAAAGTACCTAAATTAGTTTGCAATGTTTGGTGAGCTACACAATGTTTACTGAGCTTTAGAGACAAAGTTCAGTGCATTGAGCATAGTAGAGGCTATCGAGCCAGTTAGTGGACATGAAGAATATCATAGTGTTAACTAATCTTTGTAGTGATAACCAAGTCCAATAGTGTCTACCAATATCACAAGGTTAATAAAGTGTGATGTAGTGCAAGGTAGGAGAATCTCTAAAGGAGATGTCCTAGCCCCTAGAAAATAACCACACAGCGGAAAAAAAATAACAATGCATGATTTGATATCAAATTTCAAATCTTTATTCATAAAATAACTATTACATGCAATGTGCTAGGTTGTAAGGTCTTCCCAGTTATGGCCAAATACAATAGCAATTACAATAATAGTTTTGCAAGACCCCTCAAGATTCGATCCAAAATCTAGCTAGTCCAGATCCACACTCTTGTAGAAAACTTCAAGGAAAATTTAAACTTGTGCTTGCAAGCCCACCAAGCAATATCCTTGTTTCTAAACCATAGCCACTAGCCCTTTCACAAACTCATAAATTCACCACAATCCTGTTGTAAACTACCTCACATTCAACACTCTGTCCACAAACTCATGAAAACTCACTCCTCTACTTCCTCCTTCTCTCCAAGCTTCTGTTAAGAAGAGATCACACCTTGAAGCTTGATTAGAAATTCTCATAAGCCTTGCTTAAATAGGAACTTACCACCCAAGATGTTAACAACACAACCAATGTGAGATAAAAGGTAAATGCAACTACCTTTCAAAAAATATTAAATTCCCACCCAAATACAAACTAAGCACCACCACATGACCCAAGAAATATTAAATGCATGATTTAATAAAATGTCCACAAACTTCTAGAATTCCACCTACACACCTCGATAAATGGAATGACAACCATTCTAATTTATTTTTCTATTTACACCACCAATGCACCTCAAAAATAGAAATTCTCTTTTTTCTCCTTTTTTCTTTTTTTATTTTTATTTTTATTTTTTATTATTTTTCCTCTAATTTTCATCACTTTCTCTCTCCTTCAATTTTTTTTTTTCAAATTTTCCCATGGAAGATGCTCCTACATCAAAGTGGATCTAGTGTTGACTGAGTCATGTAGTGTCAACTAAGTGATCCAGTTGCTACTGAGTTTCTTAGATTTCATCGAGTCACACAATGTTGACCGAGTTCAAGCTACTTAGAAGTGATTAGTATGGACCGAGCTTCAATTTTAATTGAGTGCCAAAGATTGTCAAGTGTTGATAGTGTTTTTCATGTATCAGAACATCACTGATTTTTTCTGTAGAACTTGGGTTATAGTAGTTGGCCTGACTTTGTGAATTATCATAAATTTGATATTGTAGTTGACTCTAGTAAGTTATAATTTGGATTGGTATATATGTAATGTATTCTATCATATCCAAGTGTGTTCATGTGAAGCATATATATGAGTAGAAGTGCAAATTGAAGAAGGCTACAAGTAGTATAAGGGACAGTAAAGTATTATCTATCACAGTTAGGTGATCATTATAATACAAGGAATCTCAACTAGCAAATCACAATTGCATATTAGAGATCAGTCACTGATTCATCCTAATAGGTGCATTAGCCAAATCCTTTAAAAGGGTAGACTTAATAGTCTTTGCTAAATCTCTTAACCGATTACATACTTCCTTGTATGTTTGTAAATCTTTTGACAAGGTAGACCTCACAGTCCTTATTGCTCCTAATAGGGTAGATCACCAAAAGTGGTCAATTTTGAGCCTTAATAGGTTAAACTTTATACTACAGTACTAAAGTTGTGGGTATCATCCCCACCCTAGTTTTACTTTCTAATTGGAAGCTTTTTGGGTCAGCATATCTTATGTCAAAATATTATGAATGTTTATTTTCTTTCATTCTTTCATGCATGTAATTAGATCATAATGTTATATGAAAGATTAACTAGTGAAGTAAGATAAATTTTTATTGGTTCCTGATTCACCCCTCCCTTCTTAGTAACCTTGCACACATTATATTTCCAAAAACTTGTATATAACATTATGCCTTTGTTTAGTAATCATAGTTAACTCCACTACACCTTATCTCATCTAAAAACCTAAATAGAAGCCTTCTAAGTTTGGAATTGGCAGTGAAAAATGCAAAAATGCATTGTTGACCAAAATCACCAGAACCCATCTCCATGTTTGAAATGTTTTTTGCAAGAATTCTTCTAAGTCAAATATTTTTGGAGTTTTTAGATGTCAATGTTTTTTGGAGGTCTGAAATTATAAAATTCAAGACTACAATATTTTTGAATTAGAAAAAAAAAAGTAAATTTTTTGAATTTCTACTCTTTGAATCTAGTCTTATGGGAGTATTCTTGAGTGTTTTGTACGACATTGCTAGATGATTTTCATGACCTCTTCAGAGTCTAACATGGGGGATGGATTTGAGTGGCTTTTTTTCCCTCAATCTAAACTTAAAAAGATGTGCATCATATATGTATGTGCAAAATAATTGTTATCAATATTTAATTGAAAACTAAAAAATAACAAACTATCCTATGTAAATTAACCCAAGGTTTATGTTTTCGCATGACTTTCCTTCTGAGTCCTATTTTTTTCATATCATATTTATTGTGGTATTTTTTTGGCCTTTATTATGTCTCCAGCCAACTTCACCACATTAGTTGATGTTGATGCTAGAGTTTCTACTATAGATGTCAATGGATCCTCTAAGAAAACAACCTTGCAAGTTCATCCTGAAAGTGTTTCATGAGGAAATTGCTCCCCCGATATTGTTCTTAAAATCAAGATTTTGATCATTCTTATGTATAGCTATTGTAACATACCCTGATAGGATATTTTTGGTTCATACTCCTTCTAAAAGCATGCTTAAAGAGTGGGTCACCAAGGCCTAGACTTTGCATGGAGTATGATTGGAAAGCATTCAAAGCCTCACCAAAGGATTTTTCCTATTTCACTTTGGTATCCTAGTCAAGCCAACCATATCTTTTCCCATGGTCCTTGGTTGATTAGGTATTCCCTCTTATTTTTCTAGAAGTGGTCTCAAGGTTTTACAGTCACAGATGATATGAAACTTTGAGTCTCTCTATGATGTCCCATTTCAAATGTACTTCATATTGCTCTTAGTTTCCAAGTTAAGGTCTTATGAATAACTTCAAATATTTTTTCTATACTTAGAAATACATATATATGATTTTTATTTATTTTCAAAGATCTCCAAATTCTTAAATTATGTGTGTATATATATATATATATATATATATATATATATATATATATATATATATATATATATATATATATATATACACATGAAATGATAACCTTGTATATAAGATAGAATATATTTAAAATTATGAATCTCTCTCAATTATATATCAATTTGTATTCTTCTCTTATTAATATATTTGTAACCCTTTACTTATGGATAAATGAACTTAAAAAATTGATACCTTCTTCCTATCGATTTCCCCACAACCTTGGCCCCTTTCAATTTTCCCCCAAAATCATTTTTGTTTTACATATTAGCAATATTTATTGGCTCTTTGTAAATATGTTTCAATTTTTGCATATGTATCAGCTTTCATTCACCAAACCTAATATGCTCCTCTACCTTTATTCCATGTCC
Organism: Cupressus sempervirens; assembly: GCA_028749045.1. NCBI lineage: Eukaryota > Viridiplantae > Streptophyta > Pinopsida > Cupressales > Cupressaceae > Cupressus > Cupressus sempervirens. The sequence goes on along the minus strand of CM053790.1, from coordinate 248,602,607 downwards.
TACTTTACATTAATGTGAACTCAGCGATGATAATGTGAAACTCAATTTTTGGATGTTCGTACCTCCTTGTCTTAGTGCTTTTGCCTGAAGTGATTTTCTACTCTATGTCTTCTACATTAGTGTCTACATGAAAGTCTGATCATGATCCTCCCTATTGTACTACATCCTTTTCATTTATATCAATGTGGAATCTAGTCTTGAATGGACATGTCCCTCGATATGCTCAGCAATGGGATTGGTATATGCAATAATTGTATTTTGTTAGTATATCTGTTTGTTTAAATGCATGAATTTAGGTATTGATTTATATTTAGATGTCTATAGATATTAATGTAATCAATTATGCATCTTTATTAATGTATATTACTATCATTTTTTATAATCATTATTATTATGAATAATATAAATAATTAAGTAGAATAAATGGACTATATATATTTATCTATATTGTTGTCAATAATATTTCTTTTGTGAATAATTGATTATAGTATATATTTTAATCATATAATGAACTATTATTATATAATTTTATTCAATTATAATTGTAGGATTCCCTTTTAGGAGGGGTCATGAAAATCTCCCTTTCTCAAAATTGCTTGTCCTCAAGCAATATCATTCATACACAAGTTTCTTCAAAGACACAAATATATTTGCATAGAAAAGGCCTAGAATATTTATGAGATATACATATTTAATGAATGAAAACATGAAGTAGACACAAAGTAGTCACATGAATGCATGAAAATACAAAGCATACATGATGTAGACAAATGAAGACATGAAGCATACACAATGCAGATAGATCATACATTCTTTATTGATTCTTTATAAATGAAGTAGAGGGAATGATTTGCAAAATATACTTCCCTAGTATACTTTTTGATCATGGATCCTACAAGAAAAAATAATTATTAGCATGTACATGTATACAATAGCTCCAACGAAAAGATGAGTCATGATAAATTAGTTCTAAACCAATATCCTACCAAGTCCAAGAGTGAAACTTTGGCCCCCTTAGCCTCAATGGAAGGCATCAATCATCCAATGAGGTGGTCTACTTAGAAGATTCTTGGCTAAATTAGCTTGACATGATGTCAATATTTCTTATCTTGAACAATCTAAGCCCAAGAGAAAAACTTTGGCCCTCTTAGCCCTAATGAAAATATTCTACTATTCCATCAAGATGGTCTACTTAGATGTCCATCTAAACATTTTTCCCAATCTAAGCCCAAGAGCAAAACTTTGGCCCTCTTGATCTTGATGGTAGCACTTCAACATCCACCAAGGTGATCTACTTAGATGGAAATATTAATCTTCTTAAATATCCTGCCTAAGCCCAAAAGTGAAACTTTGTCCCTATTGGCCTTGATGGCAGCTCTTGACATCCATCAAAGTGGCCTATTGAGGAGGTAATTTGATTCAGTAATTATTATAAAAAAAAAATTGTTCGAATCACCACTAAAATTGTAGCTCATCTAGTTCTTGTCACTCCTTTGCATCTTCATTACTCTCATCATTATGTTTAGATCTCTTGTTCATCTTTCCCTTTACTTCCTTATCAAGTGTGGCATCCATTCTTCGAGCTTGGCATCTCTTTCCATATATATGTCCTTGTTCCCAACTTTCCTTGCAATAAAAGCATATTTTTTTCTTTTTAGTTCATCACTTCTACATTTATTGCTACATTCCCATGGTTCCTTGCAATGGTAACATAACTCATTTTTTTGGGATTCCTTGGAGTGATTTCTTTCTTTTTCATAATGTCTAGAATGTGTGCCTAGTGCATGGTTCTTGAACCTATTCTTTGTTGGGTGCATATCAAATTTTAATGCCTTTTGGATTGCATCTTCTAAATTTTTTGGTTCATGTGCTCCTACTACACTATTGATCAATTCCTTCAACCCATCTATAAATAAATAGGCAAGTCTCTTTTGTGATATTTTAGATACCATGGCTAAGTAATCTTTCAAATTCCCTAACAAATTCCATCACTGATCCTTCTTATGTAAGTAGGGTTAATCTTTTGAAGTACCATTCTGGGTCTATTCAATCAAATCACTTTATGATTTTTTGGGTGAATTCATCATAACTCATAATTTGTTTATTTCACTAGTTGTTAAGGTCATGTTGCCACCAATCTTGTGCTACTCCTCTTAAATAAAGGACAACAAATTGAATAGAACCTTTTTTCATCATAGGATTTAAGGAAAGATATGTATCCAACATTTGTACCCATGAGTGTTTTGTAGTTCTTTATGACCCATCAAATATGGCAGACTCACTTTATTTATCTCCTCTCTTACTCCCTTTTCTTGGTGTATCTATCTCTTTCTATTAGATAGTGACTTCATCTAAGCATCACAATAATCTTTAAAGGGTATTTTCCTCCTAAGTTCAGGATCAATTTTGGAGTATTCATTTATAATTTCATTTATATTATTTATTTCATCTAGCCCATCCTCTTCTTGTTTCTCTCCAAGTAGGAAAGGGGGTCTTATGGGTCTACATTCTAGTTCTAGCATATGCAATTGGTTATTATTATTATCATCATTCTCGGATTGGTGAAAATTTGTATACTTCCCACTTCTTTTTATGTTATAGATAGCTTCTAGGAGAAGTCAATTTGTTTCACTCTGCTCGATTATAGATCAAGCATTTCTTTTAGTTTGTTCCACACGTGCTTGAGTAGTTTGGGTCGTTTGTTCCATGAAGGCTTTCAGATCATTACTTATTTGATTTTTTCATATTGGTGGAATATTTCCTTCCTTCCCTTTCTAATGTTCTTTGATCTCTTTGGTGTTTTTGTATTAACTACTTTCCATAGGCTGGCAAGAAAGATGCTTTGATACCACTTGTAATGTCCAGTTTTGAATGTACTTCAAACCGCTCTTAGTTTCCAATTTAAGGTCTTATGAATAACCTCAAATATTTGTTCTATATTTAGAAATACATATATATGATTTTTATTTATTTTCAAAGATCTCCAAATTCTTAAATTATACATACATACATACATACATATATACATATATATATATATATATATATATATATATATATATATATATATATATATATATATATATATATATATATGTATATGTATATGTATATGTATATCTATGTATATGTATGTATATACATACATATATATATATATATATATATTATACATATATATACATATGTATATGTCTATATATGTATATATATATGTATATATATATGTATATATATACATATGTATATGTATAATATATATATATATATACATATGTACATATATATGTATATATCTATATATAATATATATACATATACATATCTATATCTATATATGCATATATATATATATAGATAGATATGTATATATATATATATATATATATATATATACATATCTATATATATATACATATACATATATATATATATGTATATATATATAGATATGTATATATATATATATATACATATATATACATATACATATCTATATATATAGATATGTATATGTATATATATACATATGTATATATATATAGATATGTATATGTATATATATATAGATATGTATATATATATATATATATATATATATATATACATATATATATATATATGAAATGATAACCTTGTATATAAGATAGAATATATTTAAAATTATGAATCTTTCCAATTATATATCAATTTGTATTCTCCTCTTATTAATAAATTTGTGCCCCTTATGATAAATCAACTTACAAACTTAATACCTTCTTCCTATTGATTTCCCCACAACTTTGGCCCCTTCAATTTTCCCCCAAAATCATTTATGTTTTACATATTAGCAATGTTTATTGGGCCTTTGTAAATATGTTTCAACTTTCCATTTGTATCGGCTTTCATTCACAAAAGCTGTTACACTCCTCTAACTTCAATCCACATCCTACTTTACATTAATGTAAACTCAGTGATGATGCTGTGAAACTCAGTTTTTGGATGTTTGTCATACTACTTCCACTTGAAAACCTGATCATGATCCTCCTTGTCATACTACATCCTTTTCATTTATATTGATGTGGATTCTAGTCTTGAATGGACATGTCCCTCGATATGCTCAGCAATGGGATTGGCTTATGCAATAATTTTATTTTGTTAGCATATTTTTTTATTTAAATGTATCAATTTAGGTATTGATTTATATTTAGATGTCTATAGATATTAATGTAATCAATTATGCATCTTTATTAATCTATATTATTATCTTTGTTTATGATTATTGTTATTATTATGAATAATATAAATTTATATTACTATGAATAATATAAATAATTAAGTAGAATAAATAGACTATAAATATTTATCTACATTGTTGTCAATAATATTTCTTTTGTGGATAATCGATTATAGTATATATTTTAATCATATAATGAACTATTATTCTATAATTTTATTTATTTATAATTGTAAAATTCCATTTTAGGAGGGGTCATGACACTCTCTTTGGGTCAAGTTCCCAAGTCTCCCTATGCCTTATTGAACCTTCATGTAGGCTATTGCTCAAACCTTGGGAAATGTGATTTTCATGGAGTTTCCTAAGTTTTATAACACTCATCCTTAAAGGAGGATTCACATAGAAGTCAACCTTTCATGAGATCTTAAGGAAATTATTGAAATCCAGGTTGGTAGAACCATGTTTACTTAGAAGGTTCTCTATGTGAATTTACCCAACACATGCTACTAGTGCCAATCTGTTGAGCACAAAATCAAGGATTTCTCATTGATTGAGCATAACAAGCAACCTCTTAAGGAGCTTTAACTAATTACAACTTGAAAAAAAGAAGAATGGACTATGGTTACTCACTTTTGGATACAATTGATAATTGTATTTTGTCTTTGATGTTAAACAAATGTCATATCATTATTAGTCAATATATGTCAAGCTCACTCAAGCAATGAAGATAGTTTTCTATGTCTACCAAGTGCTCCTATGTTTGCCTAGTTCAAAAGGAAGTGTCTACCAAGTTCACTCAATCATTAAAGGAAAAGATACAGAAAGAAAGTGTTAACTGAGCTCACTCAGTTAATGAAGGAAAGTTGGATGGAACTAGTGCTAACCTAGCTCACTTGGTTACCAAAGAATTTTCACAAGTTTGTAGTGTTAATCAAGCTTCTATTGGTTAACAAAGGAAACCATTTCTAAGTTAGTTTCTACCAAGTTGGGTTGGCTAACAAAGGATTTTTTATTTTGGCATATTAAGCTTAATTAATTTATCTATTGATTCCAGCCAACTAAGGTGATGAATATTAATTTATCTAAGTTGTATTTGAGCCGAATTGACAAAGTGGAAGATATAAGTATAAGGTCAAGTTTTGATTTCAAAAGTGTGAGTGTGGTACATGAAGTTGATTTTTAAGATTTAATGATAAGAAGAGGAAGCAAATTTGAAGGATAAGAAGAATATCCATGTGGAGTAGCAAAGCTATATTTGACTAGGAAGGATCAAGTACAAGTGAGGATAGAGATCTAGAATTAGAAAGTCAGTTGTATTCAAATTAGGTCATCTCATTTTTACTCTCTAACCATTGTAGTATTGATATGAATCTCTTAATAGAGTTGGATTAGTAGCTATTTGCAAATCCTCTAACAAGGTGGTAGTTCTATTGAATTGTCTCAAGACCTCTAACAAGGCCACTCCTAATAAGGTGATTAAATCCTATAATAGGGTCACACCTAATAGTGTATTTTGTAACCTTTAATAGGGTTGGTTCCTAATAGGGCTCACTCTAGAAGAGTGAAAAATAGTAACTAGTTACAATTGGTGGTTTTTCCCAAATTAGGTTTCCACATTAAATCTTGGTGTCTACTATGTTCATATTATTTTCTTTTATGTGTTTACAACATAGTTAAAGTAATGATAATCACCAAAAAAATCTAAAAGTTTATATGTTAAGCATTTACCGACCTAAATCGGTCATTACCAAGTTATAGCATTTTATGTGTCTTTATTGAGCTTCAATAGTATTTAGTTTTTAGTTTTCATTTCTGACATGTAAGGGATTTGGGATTATGTTAGTGGTAACTAATTCACCCCTCCCCACTTAGTTACTCCTCTTATATTTCCAATAATTGGTATCAGAGCTTTTGGTGCTTGCAAAGAAGGTTTTAAGGACCTAAGCTAAAGACTAAGATGTCTTACAAAAGACAGATTCCCATGCTGAACAGAGACAACTTTGTAGCATGGCAAGGACTTATGAGCTTACATCTGGCTACCATCAATTATTCAAGTTGCAAATATCTCGATGCTGAATATAAGACTCTGACCAAAACATTATCAATTGAAGATATTGTTGAAAAGAAAAATCATAATATTATGATGATCGATATTGCATCTTCTCTCGGTTATGTTGAATTTGATGAGGTAGAGGATTACAAAACTACTCATGAAATGTGGACTAAACTAAAAGATATCTATGGAGGAGATGACAATGTAAGAAGAGCCAGAGCAGAAAGTCTTAGAGGGACAAAATTTCAGCACATGGAATATTGTGATGGAGGTAGTGTGAGATTTGAAAACAATGAACCTTGTAACATAAAAGGAAAAGGATGTATCCTATTGACTAAAGAACTTGTATGTGACAATGCTTATTGGGTTGAATGACTAAAGAATAATCTACTGAGTATGGAACAGTTGAATAACATTAGATTCAATGTAGAATTCATGAATGGAAAGGCCAAATTATTGGATAGAAAAGGAAATCTAGTTGGATCTAGTAAGAAAATAAAAGGTAATCTATTTTATCTTGATCTTAGTGATTGTTCATGTTTTATTGCTCAAGTAGAGGAAAGCTAGTTATGGCACAAAGGTCTATGTCATGTGAACTTTGATAATCTAGTTAAGATAAGAAAACATAGAAGATTAAGAGGTATTCCTAGTTTGAAGAAGCCTAACATGGGTCTATGCAAAAATTGCCAAATTGGTAAGATGGGAAAGACTAGCTTCAAAGAAAAAACTATCAATCAAAAGAAATTTTGAAAATTGTTCATATAGATTTATGTGGACTTATTGGAATAGAAAGCTATAGTGGAGAAAAAAGTTTCATTCTTTTTATTAATGACTATTCTAGAATGATGATGGTAATGTATTTAAAAGAAAAATCAAAAGCCTTTCAAAAATTCAAGTGGTATCTGACAAGAGTGGAAAAGGAAACTAGAAAGAGGTTGAAATGCTTAAGATTAGATAGAGGTGGTGAATTCATCTCCCATGAATTCAATAATTTTTGCATTGAAAGAGGAATCAAAAGACAAGTATCAGCCCCTGGTACACTACAACAAAATGGTATAGCTAAAAGAAGAAATAGATCTATCATGGATTGTGTAAGAACCCTGATGATTGAAAAGAAGGTTGCTCTCAAATGCTGAAAGGAAGCTATTAGCACTTCAGTTCATACCTTGAATAGGGTACAATTAAAGAAAGATTCAAACAAAACACCTTATCAGCAATGGTATGGCTACAAACCTAATGTAAGTTACTTGAAAGTATTTGGCAACAAATGTTATATATTGAAAGAATCTAGATAAGGAAAATTTGATGCAAAAGGTGATGAAGGCATATTTCTAGGATACTCCTATAGAAGTAAAGCATATAGATATTTGAATTTGTCTACTCATAAAATCATAGAAAGTGCACATGTCAAAATTGATGAGTTTGCAAAAAAGAGTGAAGAAAAAAGCAACAAGGAGCCAGAAGATTACAAAAGATTTTTTTACTATGAACCTAATACCCTACCAAATATATATAAGAGAAAAGATGCTTCATCTCCCATGTCCCTAAAAACCCCAATAGTTATTGAGTTGCATATAGTACAACCTAAGCTACAGTTTTGAAGGACCTGAGTCACAATCAAAGACTATCAAGCTAGTCCAAACCAAGTCTGATATAGCCGAGTCATAGAAAAAAGGACCTAAGCTTGAAACTTAAATTCAAAATGAAGATGGTAAAACTCATTCAAAGACCTAAGAGCCTATGTTAGCAAGATACGTTAGAAGGCATCATGCCCCTGATTAGATCATTGGAGACAAATTAGATGGAACAATGACTAGAGGAAAATTAAAAGGTACATGTTTACTTGTTGAATTTGAACCTAGAAGTGTTAAGGATGATCTAGAAAATGAAAGTTAGATTAAAGTAATGAATGAAGAGATAGAATATATAGAAAAGAAAAAAACTTGGACTCTTGTTCCTAGACCTAAGGATAAAAATGTAATTGGTACAAAGTGGGTATTCAAAAATAAGCTAAATGAATATGGAAAAATTTCAAAAAATAAATCAAGAATTGTGTGCAAAGTTTATTCTCAAGAAGAAGGTATTGACTATGGTGAAAAATTTTCTCCTATGGCAAGACTAGGTGTTAAAACCTTACTAGCATATGCAGCACACAGAGGGTTTAGAGTATATCAAATGGATGTCAAATCTACATTTTTGAATGGAATTCTTGATGAAGAAGTCTACATTGAACAACTAGAAGATTTTGTAGATCTTAATAAAAAGGACATTGTCTGCAAATTACACAAAGCATTATATGATCTCAAGCAAGCTCCTAGAACTTAGTATGAAAGACTTGATAATTACTTGGTACAAATTGGTTTTCAAAGGAAAAATGATAACAGTAGTCTATATATCAAGGAAGGACCACACAAGAAAATTGTGTCGGTAGAAATATTTGTTGATGATACTCTATTTATAGGAAATGATGACTTGTGCAAAGAATTTTCAAAAGAAATGAGTAAAGAATTTGAGATGTCCATGTTTTGTGAAATAAAATTCTTTTTTGGATTGTAGATATAGTAGAATAAAAATGGTATCTACATTACTCAATATAAGTATATCAGGGAGATACTAAAGAAATTTGGAATGGAAGATTAAAGACCAGTTGGAACCCCTATGTCTACTAGAGATAAGCTCTCCAAAAATAATGATTCCAAAGAACTAGATCAGACCACATATAGATCAATGATCAGAAAATTATAGTATATGGTACACACAAGACCTACTATTTCTCTAGCAGTTGGAATAGTGGGAAGACTCTCAACAAATCCCACAAAAAATCACATGATGATAATCAAGAGAATCATGAGATATCTAAAAGGTACTAAAGACTATGGTTTATGGTATAAACTTGGTAGTAATTTGAACTTGAAAGTATTTATAGATGTTGATTGGGCAGGAAGTCTTGATGACAAAAAAGCACTAATGGTGGAGCATTCTTTCTTGGTAAAAGACTAGTATCTTGGACAAGCAAGAAGAAAAATTGCACATCTCAATCCACAACAGAGGTAGAATATGTAGCAATAGCAGTTATTTTCTCTAACATTGTTTGGTTCAAACAATTTTTGGAAGGAATGATGATAGAGATCAAGGATCCAATAGTCATATACTGTGATAATACTAGTGCAATCAACATATCAAAGAATCCAATAATGCATTCCGAAACAAAGCACATTGCAAAAAAAAATCACTTTCTAAAAGATTTAGTGTAGGATAAAGAAGTTAGATTGGAATATGTGAATATAAAGGAATAGATTGTAGACATATTCACCAAGCCATTACCTAAGGATGCAATTTTGTATCTAAGAGGTAAGCTAGGGGTCATTCCTCTATCTAAAATTCACCAAATGAAGTTTAGTGAATGCATCAACCAGAACCTGTTGAAGATCAATCAATTGGTGCAGAATTAGAAAGGGCATATTGTAGATGAATTAGTACTTAAGGTACATTGGTATTTATAGAATCATTATGTTTAGCATATGATGTCAAAGAGGGATAAGTTTACTGTCATATATCTGAGAATTTTTTGGAACTAGAATAAAGTAAGGAACCAAAGAGGGAGAAGTTTTCCAAAGAAGAAGTTTTCTAAAAGAGGGAGAATGAACTTGGTAGTAGTTGTTATAGACAAAAGATAGAATCTATTAAACGGAAGAGCTCATACTGATAGAGGGAGTTCTCAAGTCTAAATCCAAATTTTCATTGTGCTATGACATGTTGTGTTTCCATCATTGCCAAACAGGGAGATTTTTGGATACGATTGATTAATTGTGTGTTATCTTTGATGTTACACAAATTTCATATCATTATCAGTTAGTATATGTCAAGCTGACTTGGGTAGTGAAGGTAGTTTTCTGTGTCTACCAAGTGCTCCTATGTTTTCCTAGTTTAGAAGGTAGTGTCTACTAAGTTCACTCGATCGTAAAAGGAAAAGATGTAGAAAGAGAGTGTTAACTAAGCTCACTCGGTTACCAAAAGATTTTTGTGAGTTTGCTGTGTTAACTGAGCTTCTTTTAGTTAACAAAAGAAATCATTTTAGAGTCATTTTCTACTAAGCTAGGTCAGCTAACGAAGGATTTTTTTCATTTTGGTATATTAAGCTTAATTGATTTATCTATTGATTCTAGCCAACTAAGGTGATGAATATTAACTATTCTAAGTTGTATTTGAGCCAACTTGACAAAGTGGAAGATATAAGTATAAGGTCAAGTTGTGATTTCAAAAGTGTGAGTGTGGTACATGAAGTTGATTTTATAGATTTAATGATGAGAAGAGGAGTGAATTTGAAGGACAAGCAGTCCTTGTGGAGCAGCAAAGCTATATTCAATTAGGAAGGATCAATTACAAGCTAGAATAGAGATCTGTAATTAGAAAATTAATTGCATTCAAATCAGGTCATCTCATTGTTACTCTCTAACCATTATAGCAGTGATCTAAATCACTTAATAGAGTTGGCTTAATTAACAACTATTTGCAAATCCTCTAACAAGTGGTAGTTCTATTGAATTGTCTCAAGACATCTAACAAGGCCACTCCTAATAGGGTGATTAAATCCTCTAACAGGGTCACACCTAATAGTTTTTTTATAACCTTTAACAAGGTTGGCTCCTAACAGGGCTCACTTCAAAAGAGTGAAAAATAGTAACTAGTTGCAATTGATGATTTTTCCCAAATTGAGTTTCCATATTAAATCTTGGTGTCTACTATGTTCATATTATTTTCTTGTATGTGTTTACAACTTAGTCAAAGTAATGGTAGTCATAGACAACATCTAAAATTTTATATGTTAAGCATTTATCGAGCTAAATTAGTCATTACCAAGTTACAACATTTTATGTATATTTACTGAGCTTCAATAGTATTCAGTTTTCAATTTAGATCTGGGATTTATTTTAGTAGAAACTAATTCACCCCTCCCCTCCCAGTTACTCCTCTTATAGTTCTAACAATTCACAAGGGTAAAACCCTTATGAATCCTAAGAAGACACCAATTGTTGTCACCCAGATGTGTTTTGACTCCTCTTTGATGACTCTTGCATAACAGTTTCTCCTCCCTTGGGGACACGGAAGATTTTTCATCATGAATTTAATTTCATCAAATTCTAGGGGTATCAAAGACCTCTCAATGAAATACCTTCTTCATGACACCAAACAATAGTTGTGTCACCTTGATATTCTTTGTCTTGAAGAAGTTAAAATTTATGGGTTCCTTCTTAACTCACCTTGTCATGTTATTTAGCTAGATAGTACCATGTTTTATTCCTAGCATGAAGTTGGTCAAGGTGGTGTGGTCACTCTTCTCTCTCCTTATTATTTCTTCTATTATTTCAATGGGTTCTGACCAGATGTAGAGAATACTTTTGATTTTATTTTCTTTTCATAATCATTCCTTTGGCATAGTTAATGTTTATGCTCCCACTGATGTTGTGGAAATATCTTAACTTTAGTATCATCTGGTGGCTCATCTTCCACTTGCAACTTGGGTCATTTATGGGGCTTTTAATATGGTTGCATTGGCTTCTAACAAAGAAGGAATTTTTCTTTTTTATCGTATAGCGAAGGAAGGAGAAGCTTGGTACTACATGTGTAATAAGTTGGACCTTTTTAATCCCAACTCTAACTATCATTATGATGTAAGGAGGGCATAGAAAAACTAGGGCCAAAGGCACACCCAACAATCCAAACCCACCTCATAGAGTTAACACAACAAAAGCAAACACACCAAGTGAACAACATCATAGAGAGAGAGAGAGAGAGAGAGAGAACAATGATCTTTCATTGATTCATCAAATTATCAACATATATGCCCACCCATAAGGCCTTTTGGGTTACTTCCAGATACAAAATATATTCAAGATCTAAGATCCAGCTTCAAATTTGCATTTTTAGACACATATGCTAGTTGAAGCATTTTTAGATCCAGCTTCAAACTGCTCTAACTCTAAGCCTAAACACTCTATTTATACTTGCCAAAATGACTTACTGATCTTTTTAGAACATTACATAATAGAAAGGCTAACCCAAGAATGGTTTGGCCACATCTCTAGAAAAGATCTTATCATAAATATCATGATCAAAATTAATCTCACAAGTTAGCTCACACCAAAAACACAGAAAACATGTCCAAAATACTAACGCTTGGCATCAATAGGATAACTCGACACATGAAGGGTCACCTGGCATATACTAGGTAACTCAACAAATGAAAAATAGTTCAACACACACTATGGACCTCGACACACATTGCAAAGTGAGATGGGATAACACACAAATTCAAGTGTTAACATGACATGGGATAACCTCAACTTGTCTTAAACTACAAAATTACTAGCACTCAATAATTGTTGCAACTCGACAATGCTTGAAACTCAGCAACAACTAGCAAAATGAACACAAATGAGCAAGATAACATGTCAACCTAGGATGCTCCTACATCACATTGTCTTGGAGGGGTTTGCCATACTTGGTCCAACTTTAGAGCTAGTTTAGATAGAATTCTTAAGTGGCTTGATCATGTCATTCTTTTAGCTTAATCTTTATTCACTTTTTTTGAAAATCATTAATTTATTGTCATACACCTTCCTGATGTGACTTTTTCATACCATTATACCATTTTTTTTTCTATTATCTTGCAATCTATTCAGCCATAACCTTCCAAAACACATTTTTTTAATGCATCATTCTTTCATCATTACCCTACTACATATCATATTATGCATGTCTAGAATTTGGAGCCTCAACCCCACACTCAAGTTGGGTGGATTCAATGATGGAATGATGTCATCACCCATGTGACAAGGTTTCTTTGAATTTAAGGTAGAAAACATGTCATGTACCATCAAAGATCAAGTCACTACCAAAGAGCCTCATACTACTTCTAAAGCCTGCCCTAGGCATGGATTCATCTATCATAGATCTTCAACTATGGCTTACCAATTTTCTCCATCAAAGGTAGATTACTAATAGTTATGTCACATAGGGAGCTCAAATCAAGGCTCACCTGCAATGGCTCAAGGCGAGGGATAAGGCCTCCAAAGAGGTTTTTTAGGCTCTTTGGGCCTGTCATACCAGCATGGGAATCAAGAGAATCAAGGAAGGTCAACAAACTCTCTATGAGCTTTGTTAGAAATCTGATTGAGAAGATCATTGATGAAGAAGATTGATTGAAAGAGGGAGATTATTGTTATGTTTTCAATCATTTTTTTATCATTGATGTCAAACCTACTATTTGTAGGAATAACTATTTCTTATATGATCCAAGTACTAAAACTTAGTTGATTGATGAAGAGGATTTAATCAACAAGATGTAACAAAATCACCTAAGGGAAAGGTTGAATTATGGTTTTGTAATGAAGTACAAGGATTAGCTAAGACAATGATTAAGTGATGTACTGATAGCATACTTTAAGATACAAAGGTTGGCCACCCTTAGAAACATTAGAAGCATATGTTAGAATAAGGTTGATTGAAAAGCTTAAACTAAGTTCATAAGTGGGTTTTGAGCAAGCTAGTTTAAGCTGAGAAAAATTTTCAGTTGGAGCCGAGCAAATGGAAAATCTAGTGTGTGCCAAGTGAACTTTAGATGCCAAGTAAACTTTAGAGGTCGAGTGAAGTTCAAGTGCTAAGAAAAGCAATAGCTGCCAAGCATCAAAAAATCTTAGTTGATGCCGAGTAAACTTTAGGTGCTGAGCATTAGTAAAACATAGTTGATGTCAAGTAACATGTTGAGCACCAAAATTTCAATAGTGTCAAGCTACTACATTATTGGAAATGACAAATATTTACAAAATCTAAGCCAAAAAATTTGTTACCTTGAATTTTTTGAACTAGTTGGAGGATAAGGATGATGAGCTGGTGGTAGAGAATTTTATGTAAACCATTTTTGAGTGAATTCAAGTGGATTCTTCATGATGTTTCTAGAAGAAACAAAATATGGGTTAGATTCAATGAATCCTACCTAATCCATACAAATTCAAATTAAAGGAGGGAAGAATTGAACATAAAAGAAACTCCAAGACTTCTATTTAAGGAGTCACTAACCAAGAAGTAAGAGTTGTCGATGTGCCAAATTATGAAGTGGTTGAAAAGATGTCAAGGAAAAGGCATCTAGGAGAAGGAAGAATAGAGTACATAGACTCTACTTCGATAAGTGGCTAGAGAGATAGTATTACACTAGTAAATTGAGTATGGAGACTTAAGGAGACTAATCTTGAAAGGAGGGCAAGCTATCAAGAGTTGCAAAGATCAAAAGCCAAGCAATGTTATGAGCTGAGAAGAGATCTGAGATCTGCAAGTTGAGTTGTATATTGTAATTAGGTCAAAAACCCCTTATTGTTACTCTCTATCAATTGTATTATTTAGGGTAAATGAAATCCTATGGACTTAGGTTGGTTTAATAGCCATTTTTAAATCCTTTAACAGGGTGATATTCCAAGTGAATGTTCTAAAGTCCTCTAACTAGACCCACTTCTAACAGGGTGGTTAAATCCTTTAACTAGGTCACATTTAATAGTGTGGTGTAGCCTTTAATAGGGTGGGCCTTTCATAGGGCATCACTTTAGAAGAGTAAGAATTGAGTAGCATGCTACTGGTGGTTTTCCCAAATTGGGTTTCCACATAAATCACTGTGTTATGTGTTGATCTTGTTATGTGTTATGCTTGTATGTTGATTTACAATAACTTGTTGAGTAGAAATGTTTAAGCTTGGATGAACAAATAGTTAAATGGGCACACTTTACTTGATGAAAAAGTTTGAATAGGACATTTGGATCTTGAATAACTAATTCACCCCCCCCCCCCCCCCCCCCCAATCTCAGATATTCTAAAGCATTTCTAACAAGCTTCCTAATATTCTTCAGGATATTGTTCACCATTATATCAAAGTGTTAACTTCTCAAGACCCTTTTGATGCTAGAGATCAAGCCTTACATAATTGTATTTTTGTTATGCCCAACAAGCTTTAGGAGGAGCAGCATTCCTTTTGCTAGTGAATTCTCACCATCAATGAGCTCAAGAAAGATGTATTTTCCATGGAAGATGACAAGGTCCCTAAGTATGATGGGTTGCCTTGTGAAGTTTATAAGACCTTTTAGAAATCCATTGGTCTTGATCTACATAAAGTCTACCTTGAATATTTTTATTCTAAAATGCTAAAAAATTTATCAACAAAGGAAACATAAAATTCATACCTAAGGCTAGAGATCGTAAAGATATTTACAATTGGAGACCTATTGCTCTTCTAAAATCATTGTTAAGGTGTTGGCCCTTAAAATTTTCCATCTTTCTCCTCTAATTATGCACCTTCAGAAGACATGTTTCATGAATTCCAGATATATTCTAGATAATATCATTATTATTTTGGAAAGGAATGGAATGGACTTGTCAATCTAAGTAGCAAGCACTCTTCCTCAAAACTAACTTTGCCAAGGTCTATGATAGGATAGAATGGTCTTTCATTCTCACTATGCTTAAAGATCTTGGGTTTGGTCCTACTTTCCTGTAGTCATTAAGATACTTTTTCGGGATGCTACAACTTGCATCACCATTAATGGTAGATAATCCTCTTCTTTTAGTCTGTTCAAAACCATTCTCCAGGGTTTTCCTCTTGCTCCAATGCTCTATATTCTTGTGGTTGAAGGTTTTGGATATTTTCTTGCCATTGTTATTTCCATTGGTATGGTTCATGGCATCTCTTTGCTAGATTCTTTATTCCAACTGGTCAATGGAAACTTTATTAATGATGTCTTCCTCACCCTTATTGAGGAGGAAGATAATATTGCCAGTGCCTTACAATGTTTGGACACATTCTGCCAAGCCTCAAACTTGCCTATTCAATGGTATAAAACTCTTTTCTATAGGGCATATTTTCTTCTTTCTCCTCCTTGGTCTGACAAGTATAAGTGGAAGAAGATCTAGAATGAGGAGATTTTCTACTTCTTCTATTCTAGGGGATAAAAAAATTAAAATTTGAAGTGCCCCTAATACCCCAAGAATTAACACCATTACAATGTGTTTTAGATTTTGACTCCAATGCAACTTTAACAGGAAAAAATGTATTTCATATGTTTGATATATGCTAGTAAAATTTTTGGTCAAACTAGGCACAAAGGTCAACCAAAAAGGAAAAAAAATCATTATCTCCAAAGTGATCAAAACCAATACCAGATTAAAGAGCTTAGTGAGAGCTTCCCAATGATTTTCATTTCATCAAAAATGGAGTTCATATGTAGAAATTATGACAATTTCAAATTTGAGGTGAAAAGCATGGTTTTGATGATGTCATCATGTGACATAGTAGAGACTTCTAAGGTGGAACCCACATGACATGTGCCAAGATAATGACATGGAAAATTAGTATGTCATTGTGCAATTCTTGGGGGACATGTGGCAAGTTTATAGTCAAATGATGATGTGCCACATGGCACCACCAAACATGGCACAAACTTGATGGTTGCAACAACATCTATATTCACAAGATTAGGAGGATTCAAACCCATAATCAACTAAATCCAATTTTCATCCTTTGTTGTTAGACCACACAATTCTCTTTTCTATTTATAGGTGACAATTTTTTAAAACATCTTAACCACATACACTTAAACAGTTGGTGGTTGGTGAGAGTTGAAGTCTTGACCACTGATCACCTAAAAATATGCATAGCTAGTGTCCTATTAATAGCACTTGATATATTTTCGGATGAATATTTATTTAACCTTATTTCATTCCTCCTATCCTTAGTAAAATAAGGATATGGGTCAAAACTAACCCCTAAAATTTAAAAAAGACCAAATTCATAAAATGGAAAAGGGGTAATTATGACTACCAAATTAGTTTAAGGGGGCTATTTTTGTAATTAGTGGTTATAGCCTATTTTTGGATAATTTAATGTATAAAAGGGGGGTAGTAGGCCTTTGAAGGTGCATCTACATGATGAAGAAGGAGATTATGATCTTGAAGACTTGTGATTATTCTCATACAATGGAGAATTATATTGCTATTGGACTTGAAGAGAAGATCTTGTAAACACTTGTAATTGATTTCTTGGAGCTAATCAGATCAGTCAACTTATTGGAGAGGTACCTGGAGATGTAGTTCAACACCCAAATGAACTTTGTTATCAATTGTATTTTGTCCTCTATATCTCTACTCTCTTTCTTTTAGTTCATTGCCTTATTAAGTTCTATTCATTTAAGTATTTTAATTATGTCAATTTTATTATTAAAAGCTTTGAATTAACTTAATGTAATTATGTTAATAATTCCTCTATAATCATCCTAGATCTTAATTAGATCAAGTTTTGTATCAGAGCTATTGTGTGACTAGTATTGCAAATTTGAATGCTAACAAGATCTAGGATTCAACAAGGTGAGGAAATCTTGAGGAATACAATCCTAAGATGTGGAAATGAAGGAATAATCCACCATTATAGATGGAAGACAAAGGTGGTAGACAAGTTTCCAAAGACAAGAGTGTTTAGAAGACTCTTTAGAATTTGTAGTCAATTGTAAGAGCTTTAGTATAGGAAAGAGAAGAAAATATGTGAAGATGTGCAACTTGTGAGGGAGTTGATCCTAATGCTCCAAACACAACTCCCTATTCTCCTTCTATTGATCTCATATTGGTTTTGACAAATGAGTGTCAACACATTTAAGTCATTTAATTACTTCATGTTGAACTAGTAATACATGTCAAGCACAACATGTAACTATTAGACTGTGCCAAGTTGCAATGAGTGCCAAGTCACTCATGTACCGAGTTAATCTAGTGTCAAGCAAATAGAACATGTTGAGTGATTCAAGTGTTGAGTAAATAGTGGATGCCAAGTAATGCAGATGTCAAACCAGAAACAAAAATAAAATGCATGCCAAGCATCAGAGACTTCATATACTAAGTGATACAGTTTGGACACATTTGTTTGAAATGGCACAAACAACTATGTAAACCATTTGTGAGCTGACTTAAGGATAGATTACAATATTTTGGAGATAAGGAAGAATCTATATATGAATTCCTTATGTAATAACATGTAGCCAATCAGAAAATGGAAAGGTTTAAGTGGAAAAATGGATGAATCTCAATCGTAGATTCATAACTAACCCTAAGCCACCATAGTCTTCTTGAGGAGGATGAAGCTCTAAAATTTTTATGAGTGTATAATGGGTGAATGATATAATTGGAAGAGAAAACAAGATACTTTAAGGTGACATAGAAGTAAGAGTGATTTGTAGAATTAGTTAGAGAAGAATAGAGGATAGAGAAGGATACAACATTGATACATCAGATCATGAAGGATCAATCAAACATTGTGCAGAGGTGATCTATCATTAGGGAAGCAAGTTCCAACTATAGGATCTATGTTGAGACATTTTAATAGGTGATTTGAGTTAAATCTCTTAACAATGTAGTTCTAGTAGGTTGTATTAAATCCTTTAATAGGGTGCTTACTTAATTGTAAGTTGAAGTCCTCTAACCAGGAACACTTCTAATAGGGTGTTGAAATCCTCTAACAAGGTGGGACTTAATGGTCTTTCTAAGCCTTTAATAGAATAGGCCTTTCATAGGGTAGACCATGAGTCATGGTCAAATTATTGTAACCTTCATTGGATACAATTTATTCCTATAGTAGTAAAGATTTGTGGGTGTCATCCCCACCCTAGTTTTACCTTCTCACCTAGAGGGTTTCTGGGTAATCATACATGGTGTTATGTGTGTGTTTGATTACATATTTACATGATTGATGCATATGCTTTACATGTTATTTTAGTATATTAATGCATCTATGAATGGTGAAAATTTTATGGGTCCAAGTTTAAACTACTAATTCAAACCCGCTTCTAGAATTTTATGTTCTTCCCACTTGCAATTCCAACAATTGGTATCAAAGCCTAGTTCTCTGAAATAGAAGCTTTGTAGCTTAGGGGAAAGATCTTGAAATGGAAGTATACAAGCTAGGAAAGACTATTGAGAACCAAGAGATTGAAATACATCTCATACTACATCAATTGAATGAGGCAAGAGAAGAATTAAAGAAATCCTTGAAGAGAAGGAAAGAGATTGCTATTGCAAAGAATGCCACACTATACAAAGAAATAGACACTACAAAGCTATTTGTAGATGGTAACACCAATGAATTTGATGCAAAAATTATAGATCTAATGGAAAATAATAGAATTCAAGCTTAGGAAATCAAAAATCTCAAGCTAGAGAAAGAATCACAAGCTATACTACTATGTGAGGTGACTGAACAGAAGAAGAAAGCCATGGAAGACAAAACCATGATTGAAGAAGATAAAAAAAATTTGGCAAATAGATTGGAAGAGAAGTCAACAAAGTTAACCAATATCTCCAACAAGAAATTAGATACTCTAAGTAAAATGATGAATGCCAACTATGAACCAAATGTCAAGGACATTGAGATAACTACATTGAAGTTACAAAATGAACAATTCCATAATGACCTAAAAAGAGAAAAGGAATTTGCTAAAAGTATCAACAAGCCAAATGAAGCCATCAAATACTTTGAGTAATTACTAAGATCTCCTAGATCCAACAAAGATACATTAGGATTAGGCTACAAAAGCATTGAAGAAGGAGAATCATCCAAAGTTGCTAAAGAGGGGAACAACAAAGGTAAGAACTCCAAACCTACTTGTCATAATTGTAGTAAGAAAGGACATATTGCTAATGTGTGTTGGAGCAAGAATACAAATTATAATTTCAAGCCTAAAAACATGACTCATTGTCATAAGTGCAACAAGAAAGGTTATCAGGCACATGAATGTAGAACTAGGACCATGAACACACAAAGATTTGAAGGATATTACTACAACTATCAGAAGTATGGACATAGAGCCTTTAAATATAGATCCAAATCCATGTGGTCATCAAACAAGCCTAAAAAGGTAAGAAGCTATGGAAACTATTATGATTAGGATTACAATACAAGATGTAGCTATCACTATTGCCAGGAATATGGGCATATTCCTAAGAATTGTATTAGAACACACTTCAGTGGAAACTACAAAAGGTGGTTGAGTCAAACTACATGTTTTAGCTATTTCAAGACTAGTCATATCATCAAGCATTGTCCAACTAGGTTGAAGGAACCAAGTTGTGAATTTGATAAAGGAAAAGGTAAGGCATATGTTGAACACATCTGAGATTAGATGAACAAGACATGGAAAAAGAAGGATGCTTGCAGCACATCAAATGGAGAAGGGATCACTTCACCCAATGGGTCAAGTGATCACACCTCATCAAACTAAACAATAAAGAGGTATGTGGGACTAATACTCAAGTGTAATATCATACATCAATTCAAAAAAGATATAAAACTGAAAAGATTACATTAGCATGAATAAATATGGAAAGATGTTGTAAATTCAAGTTAAATCTTTAAAAGTTTTCATGTTGTTTCCAAGCATGAAATATTTTGTGTATGTCAAGTGGAATGCTAGTTAATGTTGAGCTATAGGATTATCTAGTTGATGTTGAGCCTATAGTAGTTGCTAAGTGATAGAAATATCTATGGATGCAATGTGATTCTAATAATTGTTGATGACAAACTTGCAACTATGCAAGCACTAAGCATTAAATGTAAGGTTTTTGAAGGGTTAATGATCATTTTCTACTTACTATTCATCATTTTGAATTCGAGAAAGAGTGAGCAAAGTGAAAGGTGATTCAGAAACTTATTAAAGGTATTTTTGGAGAATTTGATAGCGATCTCAGACTAGTTCTTCAAATTTCACAAGGTATTTATCACAAGATGAGCTACACAATTTTACTTTGCATAAACCCTATTTTGAAAAATGGTGTTTGGCTTGAAAAAATGTATAAGGGAAAGAGGTTTTCAATGTTCAACTTGTCAATAATGAAGTCAAATAACCTATGTTAAGGCCATTCCTAACATAGCTTACAAACAAGATTTTTTTGGCACTTTATCCATGATCCCACCAAATGTAATAATGGTGCAAGATGTAAGGAGATGTTACAATTGTAAAATTAGTAGCATTGAGGACTTAGAAATAAAAGAAGCATATAATAGGTTATGTGAAAATGATGTTCTAAAGGAAGAGTATAAAATCAGTAAGAAGAAGGGTTTAACGTGTGCCCTAGATTTTCCTAGTGTATTTAAAACTAAATGGATTAGAATTGTATTAAGCTGAATACATGATGGATCTTTATGACTAGAGGGTGGATTGATTAAGATTGCAAAAATAATAATTCATAGGGTTACTAGCTACCCAACCCTAGATCCACCCAAGAATCTGAGGAGTGATTCCAAGGAAGTACTAAAGAAAAACACTAGAACAAAATGAAATAAGAGAGGCATGACAATAGATAATATTATTGATCCATTGTTGAACTTTGTTGTTAGGGTAATTTCTCATAAATTATATCAATCTAGTAGATTGAATAGTGTACCCTAGATCACTATGGATGTTGTCTACAAAATTGTAAAGCAAGATCATGCATGTGATCTAGATGAGCTTCAACTACAACAACTGATGGAAAATCTTACAATAGTTAGAAAGACCAAGAGTGCTCAATGCAAATTTAGTTCAATTCTAGTTTGTATATTCTTTTATGTTTAGAATACATTTCCCTCTTTTTCTATAGATTGGGAAACAAATAGGTCAATAGCAATGCAGATAATGAATTCATTGAACAAATGGGAGAAAACTTTGAGACATTAATGACTAGTTTTTTTGAAGATTTCAAGAAACCAATGAAGGGAAGAATGAGCATAACTATTTCATTGGTTAAGAAAAGTTGTAATGATATATGCCTTTTGGTTGATGTTGATTACACTTTTGTTCAAGTTGCCACACCAAGGGTTAGATGGTTAAGACCACTTGGGTATAAAATTAATGTTGATGAAGCTTCAACAGCCATCACAACACTCTTAGTAGAGGAAGTGGACAAAAGTGAAAAGATATTTGGCAACTATGAAATGGTAAAAGCAAATATTACCATGGAGGTTATAACTACTTCCACAATCAAGAAGAAAGATAAGTTGGTCAAGAAGCTAAAGGCCAAATTTGGAGAATGTGTAGACAAGGAAGAAGAGGAGGAAGATGAAGAGGATGAAGAGGAAGAACAAGCATAGGCATAAGAAACTCTTGCATTAACTCAAGGCATGCAAGAGAGAAAGGAAGAGGAGGAAACATAAGGTGTCAAGGGAGAAGAAGCTAAGGAAGCACCCACTCATGCCAAGCAAAGGAAGAGAAAGGCTAAGACACAACTAGTGGCAAAGCCAAAGAAAATTGTTAGACCTAGCCAAGCCAAGCCAACGGCACCTACCACCAAGCACTCAAGCAACAACACAGAAGGCCAAGGAGAAATCGAAGAAAACAAGGTAAGTGGCTAAGTGCAAAAGAAATAAAGAAGAAAATATGTTGCATAACTTGATTCAGATGAAGAAAGAACTAAATCAAATAATATAAGCCAATTCAAAGTGGTAAGTCACAAACCACTCTCTGATCTTGAAAATTTGAGTGAAAATATCAAGAATAATGTAGATTTATTTGGTTTTAGACACGTAAATTTTGATGATTTGGGAAAAGAGGAGAAAAATATAGTGGAAGAATCCCTATATGAAATGATGTCAAAATTTAAGACAACACCATTAGAATTTTCCAACTTAGTACCCAAGAAACTATATGACTTAGTTGGGAAAAAATGACATTATTATTTAAATTTGGAAAAATAAATAAGGGAAACCACTTTAGCCCAAGTAATGCCAGAACTGATAAAGAGGTAGATTTATAAGGCTAATAAGTAATATGGAGTTAGGTTTACACCTAAATATAGAGCCTTCAACATTCTTCAAAATAATATTGAAGATGCGGTCAAGAAATTAACCCAAATATGGAAACTTATCTATGGGTTGACCACTATAAAATAAGGAGAGCTTGACCCTTTTGAGGATAAAGATGATGATAAGGATGAAGATGGCAAAGATGATGACAAGGAAAATGATGATAAGAAAGATGATACAATTGAGCAGGAAGCTGAAAAGCAAACTGATGACAAGCCAACTACTAAGCAACAACAAGATGAACAGAGTGTGCAGGACACACAAGTGCAAAGTGTCAGTCAATCCCATGACACAGTCAAGCCTACTAAAACTATTATTGTTAAGGATGTCTCTGACCTTTCAACTTAGAACATCAATCCCTTGACTGCATGAGACTTGAAGAAGATATTGGACTAATCTACATTACAAGCCAAACTATGTGATAATCCAGTTTTGGTCAGTATAGATGAGCTCTAAAAGGCAGTAACTAATATCACAAAAGATAAGGTGAATCTACAAGAACAACCTTCTATCATCCCTTTAGTTATTCAAGTACAACCTTTGACCCAAATAACATTAGATACATCTACTAAGGTTGATAGATTTGTTAAAATTAACACAATTGAGCAAAAGCAAACTACAAAGAAGAGAAAGATACTACTACTGGATAGTAGGAAGCAAGACAAATAGATTCATTTATTCCTAAAGAACAAGGACAAGGTGCTAGTCATGTCATTGTAATAGACAAGAGCAGATCTAAAGAGAGTGGGGAAATACCAAAATTGAAGGAACAAGAGGCCATCTAAGCACTGGTAACCTACCAACATTTGGAACTCCACCTACATAGACTCTTCAAAAGTTGAGCACAGAGGCTATACCATTACGAATCTCAGTGCCAATCTCTAGCTCTTCAAAATTTGAAAAGGTAATTCACTATGGAGATATCACTCTTGATGAAGAGATTGTTATACCTAAGTTTAATTATGATATAATGACACTAGACCAAATAGGCATTTTGCAACAAGCTTTAGAGAAAAAAAGCATCAAGAAATTCTTAGGAGAGAACACAGGTAGAAGCAAGCACTTTAAGACATTAAAGACATATTTCTAGATGCATTTAATTTGCCACCTCTTAAAGAGACCAAGCCACTACTAGAAAAACTATTAGATATAGTGGAAAAGGTCAATAATGAAGGCATTGATACTAATGCTAAACTCTTAGAATAGTCTAAAAAGAAATTCCAGAGCAAGGTAAATGAGAAGATATCTAGTGATATAGCACTCACTCAAGCTGAATTGGCTACAAAGGTTGAGGATTTGAAGAAGGTACTTGAGAATATATTCTCATTGTATACCAAATTTTGTGACCCTACACTCTTCACCCAAGAGACTAGACATCATATTCTGAGGCTAGAGAGAAATCTCAATATATTAGGTACAAGGTTACCTCAAAACCCTACTTAGAGTGAGAAGAATTTTCATACATTGCATCAAACACAAATTCAATTAGCTATGTTAACAGTAGAAGAGGCTAGCATAAAAGCCAAATTGACATGTATATAGGCATCTCTTACCCCACATATGGAGATACTACACAAGAAACTAGGATATGTTGAGACTCTACTAAAGAAAGACCCCAATATTTCTACTCTAGATGACCTAGTATACCATGCTATTAAGATTTTCATCCAGTTCAAGTCACTAGATGTTGCATGTGACAATTGGGATGTAGCTCTTAAAATCATAAGGGAAGTCCATAAATGTTTTTTGGAAAAACACAGTATATGTGTATAGCCCATTTGACATAAGTGTCAAAAAGGGGGAGAAATATCCATAAGGGAGAAACATAATATTGGGGGAGATAAAGAAAGGAAGAATTAACAAAAGGGGAAGCTTAGTAGTAAAGTAATATCATTGGGGTGATATAGACTTTTTTAGATACTCTTGAGATTCATTTTTGGAAAGAAAAAGCAATAAACATATACATATATTAGCTATGATAGAGCATATCAAATGAAAGAGTATTAGATACATCACTTTGAAGTCAGAGAGGAACATAGATTTTGTATACAAATAAACACATTAACTCAAGGAGAGTTATTAATTGTGAGGTATATAGGTTATTGCAAAATTTTGAAATGTTGAAGTTTTGTATATAAGCCAAGTCATGGATATGTTATGCTTGAGAAATTAAGTAGAATATTGTATATTTAAGTGTTTTTGACACTCATGTCAAAGGGGGAGATTCTTGATCTCAGATTGATTTTGACAAGTGAGTGTCAACACACTTAAGCCATTTACTTAGTTCATGCTAAACTAGTAATACATGTCAAGCACAACATGTAACTATTAGACCATGTTGAGTTGTAATGAATGCCAAGTCACTCATGTACCGAGTCACTGTAGTATTGAGCAGATAGACCATGCTGAGTGATTCAAGTGTTGAGTAATTAGTGAATGTTGAGTAATGTAGGTGCCAAGCCAAAACTAGAAATACAGTGCATGTTGAGCATTTGAGACTTCATATACTGAGTAACATAGTTTGGATACATTTGTTTGATATGGCACAAATAACTATGTAAACTATTTGTGAGCCAACTTAAGGATAGATTTTGATCTTTTAGAGATAAGGATGAATCTATATTTGGATTCCCTATGTAATAACATGCAGCCAATCAAAAAATAGGAAGGTTTAAGAGGAAAAATGGATGAATCTCAACTGTAGATTCATACCTAACCTTAAGCCACCAAAGTCTTCTGAAGGAGGATGAAGCTCTAAAATCTTTATGAGTGTACAAGGGGTGAATGATCAAATTGGAAGAGTGAACAAGATAGTTTGTAGAGTATTCAAGGTGACTTAGAAGTAAGAGTGATTTGCAAAATCAATTAGAGAAGAACAAATGATAGAGAACGATACAACATTGATACATCAAATCATGAAGGGTCATCAGACATTATGCAAAGGTGATATGTCATTAGGTAAGAAAGTACCAACCATAGGATCTATGCTAAGAAATTTTAACAGGTGATTTTAGTTAAATCTCTTAATAGGGTAGTCCTAACAGGCTATATGAAATCCTTTAACAGGGTGCTTACTTAATTTTAAGTTGAAGTCCTCTAACCAAGCACACTTCTAATAGGGTGTTGAGATCCTCTAACAAGGTGAGACTTAACAGTATTTATAAGCCTTTAATAGGGCATTCCTTTCATAGGGTAGACCATGATTCATGGTCAAATCATTGTAACTTTAGTAAAGATTTGTGGGTGTCATCCCCACCCCAATTTTACCTTCTCACTTGGAGGGTTTCTGGGTAATCATATATAGTGTTATGTGAGTGTTTGATTACATATCTACATGATTGATGCATATTATTTACATGTTATTTAAGTATATTAATGCATGTGATGTATGAATGGTGAAAGTTTTATGGGTCCAAGTTTAAACTCCTAATTCACCCTCCCCCCTCCCCCAAAAATTTAATTTTTTCTGACTTGTAATTTCAACAGCTTCTTCTACCTCTTCTCCTTCTTCTACTAATTATAAGTCTTCTAATATTTTTAAGGTGGGTCATAAGCCTAGAATCAAATTGGATGTAAAGTTTGATTTTCCAAAGTATTGTGGTGAGTTAAATGCTGATAAATTAAATGTCTGGATTCAAAAAATTGAAGTCTATTGTAGAGTCCAAACCCTCGTAGATGATGTTGATAGAATTCAGTTAGCCACTCTTTATTAGGAGGTATAGCTCTAACTTGGTGGAAGGGTAGAACTCAAGATGAAACTTCAAATCATGGTGGGTTCAATTTTTCTTGGTCAAAATTAGTTAGTGCTCTTAAGAAGCGATTCTATCCCTTGGGCCATATGCAAGAGTTAATGATGAATTAGCAATATTTTAGGCAATGGAAACATCAATATGTACAAGAGTACACCTATAAATTTTGAAAATGGATATTTTATTAAATGTTACATTGTACACATAGTATACTTTACTTAAGTACATAGGTGGTCTTCACTCTTACTAAGTACATAAGTGTGTACAAGTGACACACTTAGAGTCAAGGGGTAAGGGTACTTTCATTTATAAGGTTGAAAAGAAGCCATCTAAGTTTGAAGGAAAGTCCAAAAACAAAGGGAAGGGAAACAAGAAAACTACAATGAAGAAAGAGGGTGAAAACTCCACATGCTCATATTACAAGAAAGAAGGGCATGGTGATTCTAAGTGTTGGAAGTTGCACCCAAAAAAGAGATCGAAGTGATATGGTGGACACAAAGGAAACAAAAGACTACTATTGTAATTCAACAAGACCTTAGATCTAACTCTATAGATAACATAAAGATCATTGTTGCTAGTATCTAAGGTAAAGGAAAATGTATCTCCTCCTTTAGCTACAAGTTCTTCAAATATAAGTACAAGTATAGGTAAAGAATATTCTCCTAAGAATTATAAGAAATAGATTGAATTATTTCATATTCAGGTAGTTATCAAATATACTAAGGTTGATACTGTGTTTGATACAGGTTCTCAAGTTAATTTGATATCTAAAGAAGTTGTTAAAAATCTTAACTTGATTACAAAACCTCATCCAAAACCATATCCTCTTGGATGGGTTTGTAATGATGCATAGTTACAAGTAAGTAAGGAATGTAAATTGAGATTTTCTATCATTTCAAACTTTTTAGATGAGGTAGAATCTAGTGTACTCCCTTTAGAAATATTTTTAGTCTTGTGCATGGGAGTCCATATCTATATGATTGATAAGCTATCTTTTATAGGGGGGATAAAAAAGTTATCATCTTTTTAAAGATAAGATTGAATACATTGTACGAGCACATAAGATGAAGACTAATCTTACACTAGTTAATTTTGGTTAAAAGAAAAGGTTAATTGACTCTAGTAAGAACTTTGTATTAATTCTTGTAAAATTCAAAGAAGATGAAACATCTGAGGAATTTAAGGAGTGTGAACCTAAACATAAGTCTAAAATGGTCAAGGTTGTTTTTTCTTATGATGACTTGTTTCAAGAACCAAAAGGATTGCCTCCTAAGAGAGATACAACATGAAACTCAATTACAAAAAGATGTGCCACTTCCTCATGTCACCATGTATCATTTATTAGTTACATATAATGAATAAATTAAGACACATACCTAGGAGCTAGTTGAGAAGATAGTTATCCATCCAAGTACTTTTCCTTGTGGTTCACTTATTGTGTTGGTTCCAAAGAAAGATGAGACTTGGAGAATGTGCATCAACTATAGGGCCCTAAACAAGATAATTATAAAGAACAGGTATCCTCTTCCTAGAATAGATGATTTACTTGATCAATTCAAACATGCAATTTATTTCACTAAGTTAGACTTGTGTAGTGGATATCATCAAATTCAAATTGCAGATAGTGATATTTGGAAAAATTCTTCTAAGACTAAATAAAGACCGTTCATGTGGTTGGTTATGCCATTTGGGCTTTGTAATGCACTAGCTACATTTATGAGAGTCATGAATGATGTCGTTTTCCCCTTTATTGATGATTTTTTCATAGTCTAATTAGATAATATTCTTATATTTATTAAGTCTTTGAATGATCTTGTAATTCATGTAAAAGAGTCTTGGATGTATTGAGAAAAGAAAAACTTTATGTAAAGATGTCTAAATGTGAATTTGCAAAGACATCATTAGTGTACTTAGGTTATGTCATAGGGGGTGGTCAATTGAAAGTATACCCTACAAGGTCAAATATATTGTAAAATAGCCTACAACAAGTATAGTTATAAAAGGTAGGAGATTCTTAGGTCCAGTTCAGTACTAGAGGAAGTTCATTGCAAATATCTCTTATATTGCATCACCATTGTATACATTAACTAGTACAAAGGAAACTTTTCAATGGGGAGGACCACAACAAAAGGATTTTGACACTTTAAAGGGAAAGTTAAGCAACGTACCAATTTTTCCTTTACAAGATTTACATCAACCATTTGAGACTAAGACAAATGTGAGTGGGTTTTTCATGGGAGTTGTACTAGTGCAAGGAGATAAACCAATCTGCTACCACTCTAAAACTTTCTTAGGAGTAGTAAGTAACTATCCCACATATGATAATGAACTTTATGCTTTAGTTTAGAGTGTTAAGAAATGGAAACACTACTTAAAGAAAAAAGAAACTATAAATCATACTAATCACCAACCACTTTAGTATTTGCACTTAGAATATAAGTTGCAACAAAGTAGGCACTTTAGGTGGATGGGTTTTCTACAAAAGTTTCATTTGGTAATTAAGTATAAAAAAATTTCCCATAACAAAATAATAGATATTGTTAAGAATGCTTTGACAATCCTTCATAATAGTTCTACGGTTCATGAAATTTTTTAGGAAAAATATACTAATGATGAGAAATTTAAGGATATCTATGAAACCTTAACCCAAAGTAAGCATGTAGAAGAGAAAAATTGCTATTTGTAGGATAATTTGGTGTATCACTTGGGAAAATTATGCATTCCTAAAGATGAATAGGAACATGTAATCCAGGAAGCACATACCTCTTTGATTGTAGGAAATTTTGGGGTAAATAAGACATTAAATCAATTGAAAAAATATTATTGCTAGTTTCGTATGCAAGAAATTGTCACTAAGTATATAAAAGGATGTGTAATGTGTGCAACTAGAAAACTAAGTAACATGAAATTAGGTTTGTACACACATTACCTGTACCAGCTTGTCGATGGGAAAGTGTGTCTATGGACTTTGTGGGGGGGGGGGGGGGGCTGGTTGGGGGGATTACCTATGTCTAGGAAGGGTCATGATTATTTGTATATAGTAGTTGACTAGTTCAACAAAATGTGTATTTTAATTCCTTGTAAAAGTCAAGTCACTACTAAACTGACAGCTCATTTGTACTTCCAATTTGTATGGGTTCATTTTGGGTTACCTACTTCTATTGTATTGGATTGAGATTCTCAATTCTTGGGGAACCTTGGTCATTTGTGTGGGGACTAATGGACACCAATCTGAATAAGAGAACAACCTTCCTTTCGTAGACTGGTGGTCAAAAAAAGGTAGTTAATAGGATAGTTGTTTATCTACTCATAGGTTACTGCAGTAAGAATCCTAAGTTGTGGGATGAAAGTCTTCATTATGTGTAACATGCTTACAACTATGTGGCACACTCTTCTAAAAAGAGGTCTCCTTTTGAGACTTTCTTTGGATACTTTCCTAAGGCACCAATGGATTTTTCTTTTGGGGAGGACAATATTGTAGATGGACGCCATGATGTAGAAAGGACTTTAAAGTTCATCTAGAAGGTCTAAGAAATCCACTAGGAAGTAGAAGGACAATTGGAGTAGATCCAAGAAAAATACAAGGCTCACCATGATAAGCATTGCATCGATCACTATTTCCAAGTTGCTGATAGATGTTGGTTACATATCTGCAAGGAAAGAATACAAGTTGAAGGAAGAAAGCTCGTGCCTATTCAGTATGGTCCTTTTGAGATGAAGCTCCATACCAATGCCTTCCACCTTAATCTCCCTCCATACATGCAGATTTACTTACTTGTAAATGTTGAGAATATGAAGTTGTATGAGCCTCCAATGATCTTGGATGAAGACACTAACATTTAGGTTCCATCTATTGATGATCTTTTGCCAAAGTACATGTTAGATTTTCCAAAAGATGTCATCCTTCATAGGAATGTCTAAACATCACTCAGAGGACTAGTTGAATATTGTTGAGTGGGATTGAAGGGGATGCATCCATGAAAGGAAAGATGAATGGAGATTGGTAAAGTGAGGGAACTATACCCTCACCTACTTTCTAATTTATCAAACTTTTAGAGGTTTGAAAGCTCTTCAGTAGGCAGGCCCGATCTGGGGGATGAAAAGCAGTGAAATTTTAAGTGTCCCCAATGATCCAAGAATTAACACCATTACAAAGTGTTTGAAATTTTTACTCTGATGCATTTTGAATGGAAAAAATGGATTTCATGGTCTAAGATATGGCTAGTCAAATTTTTGGTCAAACTAAGTACAAATACTAATAAGAAAAGGCAAAATATTCATCATCTCCAAAGTGATCAAAACTATAATCGAATTGTACAGCTCAACTAGAGCTTTCCAACAATGTTCATTTCATCAAAAAAAAATTGTATATGTGGAAGTTACGACAATTTGAAGTTTGAGGTGAAAAGCATGACTTTGATGATATCAACATGACATCATCATACTAACATAGAAAAGAATGTTGAGGTGGAACCCACATGACACATGGAAATATAATGACGTGGAAAATTTGTATTTCATTTTCCAATCCTGGGGGGACACATGGAAAATTTGCAGTCAAATGATGATGTGTTACATGGCACCACCAAACATGGCACAAGCTTGATGGTTGTAACAACATCTATATTTAGATGATTAGGAGGATTTGAACCCATAACCAACTTAATCCTGTTTTCCTCCTTTTCTTCTAGACCACACAATTACCTTTTCTATTTATAGGTTACAACTTCTTAAAGCATCTTAACCACTTACACTTAAATGGTTGGTGATTGGTGAGAGTCAAACTCTTGACCACCAATCACCTAAAAATATGCACAACCAGTGCACTATTAATAGCACTTGAGATATTCTTTAAGGAATGTTTATTTAACATTATTTCATTCTTCCCATCCTTATAAAAATAAGGATATGGGTCAAAACTAACCCCTAAAATTGAAACAAGGCCTAATTCATAAAATGATTATTATGAATATTCAATTAGTTTGAGGGGGTTATTTTGTAAATAGTGGTTATAGCCCAATTTTGGCTAATTTTATGTATAATAGGGGGGTAGTAGGCCTTTGAAAGGGAATCTAGGTGATGAAGAAGGAGATTATGATCTTGAATACTTGTGATTATTTTTGTATAGTGGAGAATCATGTTGTTATTGTACCTTAAGGGAAGATCTTTGCAACTGGTTTCTTGGAGCTAATCAGATTAGTCGCCTTATTAGAGGACCTAGAGACATAATTTGACACCTAGATGAACTCTATTATCAATTGTGTTTTGTCTTATATCTCTCTACTCTCTTTCTTTTAGTTCATTACCTTATTATGCCTTGTTCATTTAAGAATTCCAATTATGTCAATTTTCTTATTTAAAGATTCAAATTAACTTTATGTAATTATGTTAAGCATTCCTCTATAATCATCCTAGATCCTAATAAGATCGCCTTGGGAATTCCTTTTTCTTTTCAAGCTTCCTATTTTGAGATTTGGAATGTTGTACTTTCCAAAATTGAGAAGAAGTTGGAATACTGGATTACCAAGCCTCTTTGTCTGGTTGGTAAATTCCATATTTGCCCCAAAGTTTTGGTCACTACCCATATCTATTACTTTTCTTATTGGGATCCCTCTAAGAATTCCTACTTGAAGTTCGAATTTCTTCTAAGGGATTTTCTTTGGGAAATATATTTCTAGCACCATGATTTCATAGAGTGACTAATAAAAACTATTGTCTTCCCAAATATTCTAGAGGTCTTAGTCTCTTGTCTTCCTAGAAGTAGAGCATTTCCCTTTCTGCCAAGTGTGTCATCTGTGCCCTCACTAGCAATGAGGTTTGGAAGATTTTCCTTAGACATTATATTTTTTTAGTGAATATAATCAATAGAATGGGATTATCTTTCAATCCCTTATCATTACTCCTAAACCAATGCAAATCATAGTCACTTTTGTGGTGAAAAGTATTTGGAAAGCCTAGGAAACCCTCAAACCTTGGCTTTGTTGGGTAGGAGATGGTTTTAGAGATGATCTTTCTATGAACCATCACAACATCTCTTGGTCCCCCTTATTTACTATTGAAGGAACCCCACTACCTAAAGTTCAAGGGGTTAGTGCTCTACATTTTTTCAAAGGTGGCATCTAGACTCCTAAAGACCTTTTTCCTAGAGTCACCATGACTATTCAATCATGTGAGGATATGTAAGTCAAGTTTTGGCTTGGCTATCCAGATTAGTAGACATTTAATCTTCTATTTTATGTGGCTCCTCCTCATATTCTTCACAAATTAGGGATTTAGTTAATCAAACCATGGTTGAAGGATTGGAGGTGGTACCCTACCACTCCTATGGCCAGTTACAAACCCAAGTTGGGTTATCATTGGTTGGTTCCTCACCTACCTATGGTTGATGTACTTAATCATTGGTGGAATTTGTAGTCTTCTCACAAGAATTGAAGCTTTAGATTTAAAACCATTTGGAATGTTATCATTGAGCCGATATTGCACACTTTTCCTAGTGTGTTCTTTTCTAGGGTTTTCCTTTGGGTCCCTGACTCAAGTAATTGAAATTTGTAGACACTAGGTGCCCATTCTCTAGGTGACCTAAAAATTTTCTTCACATTTTTTGGTTTTGTAAAAGGGACCAACAATATTGGTTCTAGATTCATAATTTTTTTAAACCCTTTTGGCCAGAACCATTCTCTTGGCATATGATCTTGTTGGGAGATTCTCTTAGAAATTCCCTCAAGTATTCTCATATTTTGCATGCTTTTAGACTAGAGATTTTATTTACTTTGTGGAAAGATAGAAAATTTTTTATTTTCACTCATACTTTTCTAGGAATCAATGTCTCTGTGTATATTAAGGCTTGTATATTTTTGATAAACAGATTTGTCACTGTGAAGTTTTCTCTGAAACAAACTTTGTTCACCCTATGAACAATGATAATTGTCCCAATAATTAGAAAGATTGAAATTGATCACTATCAACTTGCAATCTTCCTCTGTGTTTAAGAGGGGCATCTCCCTCATATGATGTAGGTGTATTTTATATTTTATGTACTTTTCACTTGAAAGTATGAAAGAATAAAACTACACTAAATAAAGATAGGAATATGAACTTTGATAATAGACAAATGACTACTAACCAAGATTCACAAAAGATGACAATTCACAAAGGGGTTTTGAGCATACAGATATGATGATGGTGCAAGAGTACAAAAATCCCAACATACAAAATGACTATCCATACAAGTACATCCAAATCAAGATACCATGAAATGACCATGTTTCTTTACACCAAACTAAATGATTCACATGAATGCATAAAAGAGTCACTAGTTCAACATATGATAAATTTGTGATTATAACTTAGAAGGAAATTTTCTACATGTGAACCAAAATAAAATCTCTAGCATCTTTTGAGAAATTAAAAACTCAAAAACCATTACATATAACATGAAACTAAAGTTTATTGAATGTTCCTTTGTCTTTCAACAGAGTTTCCCCTTTGCAAAAGTTCTCCCATTTACATTACAGAGTGCCTCTTTTTTATATGTTTTATCATGTAACTAACTCATCTTCAGGTTAATAAGTAACTCTCTTTTACATGTTTTGGGAGAGGTTAATTAAGCTCAAGATTTTGTGCAAAAAAATTTGGTAAATTAACCTTGACAAAATTGACTAACGTATAACTTAAACTTGGATTTTTTGGGGAATAAAATTTGAATAATTAATTCATTGCACACACATTCTATGAATTTCAATTTTTTGAAAGCATTAATGAGTTTCCAACATATAAATTTTTTAAGCATGTAGAATGACATACCTTTTTCGCATTTGATTTTATGTTGAATTTACTTCTTTGCATCCCACTATTTCCTTAATTTATTCCCTTATAGAATGTCTTTGAAGCACTCCATTCCGAATTTCCCATTTGAGCAATTCAAATTCAAATAAGACATTGTAGTTTCTACATAATGATCAAATCTAATGCTAGGAGTTTAGAAATTCTCCTTATTTGAGATAATATCTATGTATATTGTGGTCTTGTTTGTACATCCACAAACTGCACATATGTATCCACATTTGATAGTTTCTAAAGACATTTCAACAAATCACTATTTCAATGAGGTAACCTCTCTGTTATGCATTTGATTATGCACTTCTCCAATGTTTACTGTGTGCATGTGTGTAGTGTAGAGCATTCTTGCCTTGAAGACTTGATAACAACCTTTGAGCTAACATGACTTGATTCCTAGCCATACCCAATCACACCACTTCCATCCATTATTATGGAATTTATTTGGAATATTTTGTCAAGAAATTAACATGCACCCCCAAACTTTATATGCAACTTGTATATTGACGAATGTTATTGTACCATCAAAAGCTTCATTGTGCTTCAAAAGACAACAAACATGGATCCCAAACTTCTAATTTATCATGCAAGTAGGAAGAAAATAATAGAGGTGGTGAGATTTTTAAATTATTTTACTTATATCAATTTTGATTGTTCTCTTTCTAAGTTCTCTTCACATGCTCTATTTTTATTGAGGCACCATGAACTAAGAGAAAGGTCTTGTACTTCACATTCAATAATTGCATTTACTAGAAAGTTTCTTAAAATTTCTTAATTGCCCAATACTGTAGCCAATGTGACCACTATGACCGTTTCATGAGGGATTTTCTCACACAATTCACATGCACACCCAATGTGTCTATGTGGTTGTAAGAAGTTGAAAGGTTGCATCGAATAAGATGTTGAATTCATATGTCCACCAATTATTTTTAATATTTTTTTGTTGTATTTTGGTATGCATAGTGTATGAGTATTCTATGAGATTGTGCCTCTTTTGTCTTAACACATCTATCAAATAGTTCACATGCTAAGTTAATGTTGTTAGACATGCTATTCCAATCCATGCATCTTGGCATGATTGAGAAAGCTCTTTAGATTTTGAGTGAAACTCATATTCTCTAATAAGATTGCCAATTTCCTTGTGTTCATACATCAATATATTGAATTGGATGTAGAGAGAATCTACTGGAAATCTTGACTCTCAAAGGCAACTACTTAGTTATGTATATAGACACTTGATATTTCTATCTCTTTCTCACTTGGGTCATAATAATAGAGAGCTTGTATTAGACATGACTAAATCACCTACATTTATCTTTATCACTACCTTCATAAAGGCTCACTTGACATGAAACTTATAACATCAATCATATAATTTGGAACAGTGGTACCTCATTGAACTTTTCTATTGAATACTTTATAAATAGTTTCAATAATACATATATGTTTCTATATGATATTTTAGCTTTGTACCAATATGAACTTTACATGATTTGTATAAACTACCATCACATATATTTGAATAGATCACATCTTTTGTGATTGCACTTTCCTCACCCATGTTTGTGGAACAAACTTAGCTTGTGAACAAAACTAGTAATCAAGATGTTTATTTGGACTATATTTCATCGAGCCATTTTCTAAAATGATTCATACCTCCTCTATCATTCCCATTTGGCAACATCTAGCTTTACCTACTGATTGCATTCACTTGAATGTGATTTGATTTATTATTGAGAGAATCTATCTTGTACACTCCATACATAGGGAGCTTTTTTTTTCCCACATGCTTTCCTTTCTTATTCAAAGGAGCCTTACTTTAGAAGTGGATAGAGAGCCCTTTTGTGACTTTTAAAAGATCTTTTCTTAAATTTATTTCATTCCAATTTTTCCCTTTTGTGACTTTTAAAAGATCTTTTATTAAAATTATTTCCTGCCAACTTTTCCCTTTTGTGACTTTTAAAAGATCTTTTATTAAGATTATTTCATGTCAACTCTACAGCCTCACACTCCACATGGTTACATGTAAATCAATCTCCATTCACAAATCTTTCAAATGATGCCCACTTTGAAACATTCCATTGAGTAATAGACGTTCCTTGTAGATTGTTTCTTCCAAATGTTCTCTATAAATCTCTAAAGTTGTATAAAAATTAGAACAATCTGTGGAGTTACATATCAAATTACCATTACTTAGAATGGGATTTCACTTCTTTGGGCATTATAAAAAATAATTTGTACTCATGTATATCCTCTTGCATACACATCCTCTCAATATCTTCCTTAGGGCACAACGCCTTTGAGATATTTGGTCAAAAAAATCAAAGCCATGCCTTGATAGATTCCAAATCTAACATATTCTAGCTTATCACAACACCATGATCACATAATTAATTTATAGGCACATTCATAGCCATCCTATACTAAAGATTCTTTTAATTTCTTTGGATGTCATAGAGTTTCAATTAAACTTCTCATTTACTATCTTTGTTCTTCTAATTCACATTTGGAAAGAATTGCATACCCAAACTGCAACCAATTCACTAGTTTGGGAAATAGTGTCACATAGTTTATTTTCCTTGTATTCCTGTTAGTTATAGTGTCATTTCCCATGTAATGAAGGTACTTCACCTATGAAACCTAACAAATACCTCCATGCCTCTACAAAATGTTGAAATTTCACACTTTTATGTGTCTGCAATATATGAGGCATAATTGATTTTTTTAGGTTTATTAACTTCTTTTCTCATATTTGATAATGAGGTTAAGATTTTGATTGCATTTACATTTTTCAACTTTTTAGCTTAACCTCTCCATCTTTTAGAAGGTTAGTATTTTTCTTCAAAATACACTTTTTAGATTTATGCTTAACCTCCTTTGTTTCAGGAAATTAATGTTTTTAACCAAAATATGTGTTTGGAGATATTTTCTTAACCTCTTTTGTGAGGGAGGTTAATGAATTGATTAAAAATATTGATTTTGGAGGCTTCAATAAACTAGACATAAATTTTGACTCAAGAGTCAAAATTCAAAGTGTAGGAAAGAGTTGGGAATGAGAAAGAGACCAGGAGATTATAAGATCGCCATGAATTCAACTAATGATTTTCCTTTATAAAGCTCAAATTTGGGATTCTTTTAAACTTGTTTTAAAATTATGGTAGGTATGGGAACTAAGGCAACAATTGGCTTTAACTCGGGACAAGGACCTTGAGGGACATAGAGTAAAGCTAGGGGTAGTTGAAGGAAGTTTTTTAGTAAAGGGACATAGAGTCACCCAAAAGGAAACAAAAAAGAGGACTAACCAGAGAAAATGACAAGCCAAAAATGGGGCAAACAACAAAATCTCCTAGCTAGACTATGTACAATGCAAGTGTTCCTATCTCTAGTGGCTCAAAGTATAATCATACAAAACCATTCACTAGATAAGGAAAATAAATACCATGGTGTGAAATGACTTTCAATTAATTTTGGAATCATAGGTACTCTCATTCCCTAAATTCTTGTCTCAACATTATTAGCATCTACAACTATCCTAAGCAAGGAAATACATCCAAATGACCAAGCCTCATCAAAAACCTCTAAATTTGGAATCAACTATTCTTCCTATTGCATATCATTGATGACTTTATTTTGAATGAGTTTAAGTATCAAAATTTTAAGCTTTTTAATACTTTTTAGATCATTTGCTCCATTTGGAAATTTCTCTTCTTAGATTTTCTTATGGTTGGTCATCATTAAGCCCTTGATCTTTTTTTGATAGATGGCATGACTATTTCTCTCCCATTGGCATGATCATGGTTAAACCCTCTATAAAATTTGATATAATAGACAAGTATGATGTGGCCCAACCAACTTCACAAAGTGAAAATGTGCAAGGGAAAGACTGTGTTCCCCAAACCCACAAACAACAACTATCCACTCCACAATTCCTACACCCTCCCAATGGCTATGGTGGATGTATTTCACTTATCTAAGATGAATTCAAGAGGTTCCAAGTGGTTTCAAACCCCCAACCTAATCCTAGCACTCAAATCCCTCAAAATTGCCTAGTAGGCCTAATTGCCCCCAACTAGGTTTGAAGCAAGAAAGATCTAAAAAAAATTCAAAACTTTTTGAAAGAACTCCTCAAATAAAATAGGTTTTCATGTACCCATTTTGTCCTTATTCAACATATGTCAAACTCAATATAGGTTGTTTTGGACCAACAACAAGATCCCCAACCTTGGCACCCTTTTTAGGCATAAAATAGGGTGGTTTTAGAAAGAAATTATATGATGCCCATACATCAAAATCTTCAAGCTTCAAAAATTCCTCCAAAATGATCCCAATCAAATCAATTTGACTTCCCAACCTCTGCAAATAAGAAACCCCCAATTTGGCCTCTTAAAAACCCTCAAATCTAGGGCTTTCTCAAAGTGTAACCTCCCAAGACAATATCAACCTAATTAAGGTTGATTCACCACATACAATGTATATTTATATGATATCTACCATAAAATACCCCTCTCCAATGGATAGATCTCTGGATGCTACACTCTAGGCATGCATTCTATGCACCTACAACCACCAAAAACCCATTAGAAGCCTCCATTCATGCAAAATCCTAGGTAATCATTGTTAGAATTATTATTTACATTCATTCCATGGGAAACATATTCTTACATCCATGGAATGACCAAATGCTTCCGAAGTGCCCAAAACTTGCACAAATTGTTGCAAAAGTTGCTTGAAATCAGCACTTTTGGTAAAATGAAAAGTTATTTGTCTTCATGCACTAGAAATGGTTTAGATATCATCCCAATAGGTTCAAAACATAAAAAACAGCAATTAGAAACCAATACAAACAAAAGATCTAACATAAAATGCTCAAAAAAGGTGTTTTCATTGCATTCCAACTACCAAATCCGTATAATGCTCATGGAATCTGTACAATGCTTTCAATTTGAGGATCCTATGCCTTTACCAAGCTATATAGGATGAAATACAAATTCCCCAACCATATTTCATTGGTTAGAATCCATAACAAAGGATAAAATACTCAAATACTAGTTTTCCCTCCTAATTCAAAATATAGTTGTTAAGACTTTAAACTTGAATTTAAAACCATATTAAAATGTTTTAACTCATAACTTATTGCTTTCCACTACTTATGATTTTTTCTAATACCCCCATAGGACCTATTTTATACGTCTAACCAATCTATATCCCTTGTTGGTAGTATTGGCTACCCTTACATCATTTTTATGCCTAATTCCTTTATTAGGATCTTTAGGACTTTTCAAGTTAACATTAAATTATTCATTACATTTAGTCATTATGGGCTTCAATACATTCCAATCCACTTTCAAGGGTACCATAGATCCTTTGCTCCTTTTTTCGTCCAAGGTGTGCCTAGATGTTTTCCTGGGTGCTCCTGCACCATACATCCCACCTCGAAAAAGACTCTTGCCACAAGAGTGAAGAGGAGTTGTCTTCAAGCCACACATTCTCCTAGATGGATGTCTAAAACTCTTCTTCTAAAATCCTCCACTTGTGCCACACATACTTCCTACATTCAAAATGTTAGAACAAATAAAAACATCAAATTTAGGACATTTATCATTTCCCCTCCCAATCTACCCTTTCTCTTTTGTTTGAGGATCCAAAATACCCTTGTCTCTACCCTTCATGGACACTCCATCATTATCCTTCTTTATTATCACTAATGGACACCAAAGAGAACCAATTAATATCCTCTTTTCATACACCATCTACTACAAATCAAAACTTTTCTAATCAACAACATGACTTTTCATCATTACCAAGGAAGCCTACTATTTCAAATCAGAATCACTTGTTGTTTGATCTTCTAAGGTGATATACTTCTTCTCACCAACACATAAAATCCTTCCACCATCACCATCATTACTTGGTAAAGGGTTAAGAGAAAATTTCAGACCATCTTTATGCACAATGTACACATTTGCCAATCCATGATGTATAGCATCCCTAGAGGCTTCCCAAGGCCTTCCAAGAATAATATGATAACATGTCATAGGAATCACATCACAAAGAACTCTATCAGTATATGATCCTATGGAAAAATCAACAAATGCTTGCTCTATAACAAAAAAAAATTTTGTCATCACTCACCCATGAAGCCTTATATAGCCTCTCAACGATAAACTTTTGCAATTTCAGTTTGTTTACCATCTCATAAGAAACCAAATTGTCAAATGATCCAAAATCAATGATCACTTACAAACCTTACCATGATTTACACAATTTTTCTTAAAGATGGATACTGGAACCTCCTTTTTCTATTGTATTCTTCTCACCATCAATGATTCTCCTTACTTGTATGGTCCAATTTTTATAGCCTTGCCTTTGTCTTCCCATTCTTCTTCTCCTCCTTGTGCTAAGTGAGCTCTCTTCTCTACCTTCTTATGATCAACCTCTTTCTCAAGATACCTAAAGGACTAATTCCCAATGACTCCACAATTAAAACACTTACTAGTGAATGCACCACCGCCTTTGCCATAACTAGATCTATCACTTCCTCTTTGTTTTGAAATAGCATTCTTTTTCTTTTCCTCATTAGCTTTTTCCTTCTCATTAGTAGATTTTTATCCTCTGCCTTTGTTTTCATTTCCTCTACCACCACTATTCTTTTCTCTTCTCTTCAACTTCTCTTCAGCCCTTATGGCCAACTTGTAACATTCCTCAATAGATCTAGGGGTTGTAAGGCTTAATTCATTTTGGATATTGAATCCAATCCCCCCCAAGTATCTTTCTATTTTCTCTTCTACATCCTCATCATGATCCACTCTGATATCCAGCTTATGGAATTCTTCAACGTAACCTTCTACATCCAAGTCTCTTTGCCTAAGAATTTTCATTTTCTTGTACATATGTACCTTGCATTCACTCGGTAAAAAATTTCCCTCCATTTTTGTCCATCATAATATACCGAGAAGTAATCTTGGGTCTACTATTCTTCCATCTCTTAGCCTATATACAATCTCACCAAAGTAAGGCATGCCCTTTCAATCTAGTCTTAGCAATCCTTACTTTCTCTTTGTCCTCTATATTCTCATACTCAAAGTAGTTCTCCATAGTATTAAATTAGTGAATGTGTTCTTCATCATCCAACTTACCTGCATACAAAGGTAAGTTTGATCTTCCTTTTGCATCACCACTCCTTATGGCTTTAACAAACCTAACCATCCTCTCCTCCTTAGGATATTACTATGCCTCTTCTCTTAAAGGGGCATCTTCTTCATCCTGCTCTTCAAATTCATCTTCCTCTTCTAGTCTACTAATCAAGGATTTTGTTTCCTTGTCCTTCCCAAGATTTTCCCTTCTTTCTTATTCAAGGGTTGCTCTTGTTATTCTATTCTCTTCCATTTGTTCCTTCACAAGCTTTCCAAGTTTAGAATTAGTGACTCTCTAAGGGATCCCCTCATCCTCTCCTTCTCACATCTTCTCAAGTACCAAGGTCCACTAGGAATTCTCAAAAGGTAACGGATTCTCAAAGGCTTCAAGAAGGGTAAAAAACACAAATGACCCCAATAACTATTGGAATTACAATAGAAAAGGTAAGTTTCTGAGAGGGGGGTGAATCAATAGTTCAACCATTGACCCATAAAAACATTCACCACACATCCATCTCATACATTCACTAAGTAAACTAAAATACCATGTAAAGCATGTACATCAAAATCATGTAAACATATAAACATTAACACATGTATGGCACTAGATATGTTTACCCAGAAATCCTCCAATGAGAGTGTAAAAATGGGGTGGGGATGATACCCACAAATCTTCACTACTACAGTAATAAAGTGTATCCAATGAAGGTTACAATGTTTTTATCATGACACATGATCTACCCTATGAAAGGTATGCCCTGTTAAAGGCTTACAAAGACTGTTAGGTCTCACCTTATTAAAAGTGTGCATTGTTAAAGGACTTCAACTCACAATTAAGTAAGCACCTCGTTAGAAGATTTCAATATAGTCTATTAGGAATACTTTGTTAAGAGATTTAACTAATTCACCTCCTAGAATGACTTAGCATTGATCCTGCAATTAGCACTTGGTTTCTTGATGATAGATCACCTCTAAACTAGTGTATTCTCAATCCTTCTTGATCAAATGTCTCTTTTCTATATACTTTTCCCTTCCTCTATTCTCCTTTTCCCTTCCTCCATACACCTTAGAAATCTTAGGGTTTGTCCTCCTTAAGAAGACTTAGGTGACTCAGGGTTAGGTATGAATCAACAACTATGATTCATCCATTTTGTCATTTAAACCTTCCCTTTATCTGATTGGTTGCATGTAATGCATTGGGAATCCAATTTAAGATTTTTCCTTATCTCCAAAATATTGTAATTCAATCTTTAAGTCAACTCAAAAATGGTTTACATAGTTGTTTGTGCCATTACAAACAACTATGACAAAACTATCTCACTCAACATCTGAAGTCTCTGATGCTTGGCATATACTGATTTCTTTACTATGACTCAGCATCTATATCACTCGACATGCACTACTTACTCAGCTCCTAAATCACTCGACATACACTATCTACTCAACACTTTACTAACTCGGCACATGAGAGGCTCAGCACTCACTATGGACTCAGCATTCTCTAATTATATACATGTTGTGCTTGGCATGTACTACTTGTTTAGCATGAACTAAGTAATGACATAAGTTTGTAGACACTCATTTGTCAAAAAAAATATGAGATCAACAATCTCCCCCTTTGACATGAGTGGCAAAAAAACTTGGGTATGCATTAATAACCTTATTCTTATGAGCATAACATATCTCTCATTTGGTTTATGTACAAACTTCAAATTTTCAAAATTTTGTAACAACTTATACCTCAAAATTTTATAACTCCCCTTGAGTTGATAAGTCTATTCTAAACTCAAAAATTTTGTACTCCTATTGAGTAAATGTGTCTCAAATGATACTCTTTGACTTCATGTTGTTCTTTTCTTACTCCCCCTTAGCATATTTTGTATCTTTCTCTTTCCCTTTTCTTACTCTCCCCCATTCTTCTCTATCTCCTCTCTATCTCCCCCAAATTTTATATCTCTTTTATTTCTCT
Source organism: Cupressus sempervirens (assembly GCA_028749045.1). Classification (NCBI taxonomy): domain Eukaryota; kingdom Viridiplantae; phylum Streptophyta; class Pinopsida; order Cupressales; family Cupressaceae; genus Cupressus; species Cupressus sempervirens. The sequence goes on along the minus strand of CM053790.1, from coordinate 248,558,790 downwards.
ATCACCCCCTTTTTACTCTCCCTCTTTTTGACACCGATGTCAATGGGTTGTACACTAATAGTGTGTTTGTCTAGAAATGATTTATGGACCTCTAAGATAATTTTAAGATGTACATCCCAATTTTCACATGCTACATCCAAAGACTTGAGTTAGATGGCTAGCTTGGTAGCAAGGTGGACTAGGTCATCTAATAGTGAAAGATTGGGTTCTTTCTTCATAAGATTTTTTGTGTAGCCTAACTCCTTGTGAAAAATCTCCATATGTGGGGTCAATGTTGTTTAGATACTAATTAGTTTGGCCCTTATATTGGCTTCATCTACAGATAATGCTACTAACTGACTCTAGGTTTGTAGCAAAGTTCTGAAGTGCTCTTGTGTCATAGGCAATTTTGCACTTGATGCATTTATTTAACTTTCCAAACTCAAAATATGACCTCTTATCTCTTGTATGAAGAATCTTGGATTGCATAGTTTAGTGTATAATGAGAAAATATTCTCAAGTACCTTCTTCACACTTTCTACTTTAGTTTCCAATGTAACTTGTGTGAGTGTTATGTCACCTGATATTTTTTCGTTCACTTTACTTTGGGATTTCTTTTCTAAACATTCTAATAATTTAGAATTTGTATTGAGGTCTACATCACTAATATTTTCCATTATAGTTGTCATTTTTTCAATGAGTGGCTTTGTCTCATCTAGAGTAGGCAGACTAAATGCATCTAAAAAGAGGTCTTTTATATACAGTAAAGCTTGCTTCTACCTATGCTCCCTTCTGAGTAGTTCCTAATGCTTCTTTCTAGCTAGGGATTCTTGTAGTATGCCCATCTACTCAATTTTGATTATGTCATAATCATAATTTTGTAACACAATCTCTTCATCCAAGCTTATACATCTCCATATTGTATCACTTCTTCACCCTTTGATGACCTAGGACTTGGCACTAAGATCTACAATGGTGTTGCATTGATGCTTGGCTTTTGAAGAGTATGACTTTAAGGAGTGCCCAATTATGGTAAATTTACAAGGGCTTGAATTGCTACTTGTTCCTTCACCTTTTTTGTCAACTCAGTCTCTTCATGCTTTTCCTTGCTATCCACAATGTTTTGACTTACACCTTGTACTTGTGTTGTAGGTGTAGATACGATCATCTAACTTATTTCACTCTATGTATTAGTAGTGGCTTGGGTTTCCATTGTATTCTTCTCAACTATATCAACCTTTGCAATTGTATCAACCTTTTTTATGTAGCTTCAGGTACTTTATCCAAAGGTTGTACATTAGTGACTTGAGGGGTGATAGTAGGTGGTTCTTCTATATTCACCTCTTCCTTTTTTGTGTTAGTCATTGTTTTCTATAATTCATCTACACTCACCAATACAAGATTATCACACAATTTTTCCTATAGTGTAGATTGATCTAGTATCTTTTTTAGATCTTCCTCTATAAGGGGATTGATGTTCTGAGTAGTTAGATTAGAAACATCCTTTATTGTGATTGTTTCAATATTTACACTTGTTATTTGTTGAGGGCTAACAATAGGCAATGTGTATCTTGTACACTCTATTCTTCTTGTTGCTCTACCTTAGCTATTGCTTTGTCATATATGTTCATTTTTGTACATCCGTCAACTATGTCTTTATTATTTTCATCTTCTTCATCATCTTGAACCTTAATAGGCTCTTGTTCACCTACCTTTACTATTGCTAATCCATTTATTACTTTCCACATCTATGTGGACTTCTTCACAACATCTTCAATATTATTTTGCAAAATGTTGAAGGCTCTATATTTTGGAACAAATTTATCTATATATTTCTTCATGGCCTTAGCAATTTGTGCCTTACTAAGTTCATGCATGACTTGTGCAAGTGAAGTCTCCCTTATTTTTCTTTCTAAGTTGAAGCAATTGTGTCATTTCTACTCAATTCTCTCATATAAACTTTTAGGCATAGAGTTAGCAATCTCTAGTGGGGCTTTCTTAAAATTTTCCATCATGGCATATATAGCCTCCCCCACTTGATTATTCTCTACTTTACCAAGGTTATCAAAATTAACATGAGAAAATCCTAACAAATCTACACTATTCTTAATATTTTTACATAGATTATCTAGATCTAATAATGGACTGTGAGTCACCACTTTGAAATAGCTATTATCATCTAGTTTAGTTCTTTCTTCATCAGATTTAGCTTGTGTAATGTATTTCCTCCTTAGCTTTTTCTTAGCTCCTCCTTCCTGCTCTATTGGTTTGGCTTTCTCCTTTTCCTTTTGTGTAGTGACACATGCACTAGCCCTTGTAGTAGGTGTGTTGGTCTTAATTTTTGTATAATAGGTTTCGTCTTACCCAGATAAAAAAATTTCAGATTGTGATCCCTTAGTGGTGACTAGGTTTCCAACTAAGTTTGTGTTATTTTCTGGCTAGTCCCTTTTTTCCTTTTAAATTTTCCTTGGTGCGAAAATTCTTTTAAAAAAGGGGGGAAGGGGGTTAAGCAAGTGATCTTTATTCACCTTTGTTGAAATCATTGTTTTAATCCTTGTGAAAATGTCTTACCTCACCATCAGATTTCCTTTAAATCTACGGTTGTCATTGAGTCACTAAAGAAAAGTGCTCAGAAGTTAAGCATGGTGAGTTAGCGACATGATGACATGTGTCTGTGGTCATCAAGAATAATAAATTTGGCATCCAAATAACTCTGGCAAGTCGCTAAGTTGCTATCAAAATATACAAGCAAGTTGCCAGTAGCAACATAGCGAGGACACAATCATTGCCAAAAGCGGCATTCTTTTATGACCAAAAATGATTTGGAAAGTCCCGAAAAAATTCTGTGCAGGCTATGCTACTTTTCTCGATGTCTATTTTCTGGTGGGTCGTTGCATCGCTAGCCGGGTATTTTTGTGTTTTGTTGGTAGCGACATAACGACTGACCCTAAAGTCAAAAACATGGCAGAACCTAAGATAGAGGATGATTAAAATATATATATATGTATGCCAATGCATTGCACCAACTCAACAACAACGGTACCATGGACCCACTTCTCAGGAATGTAATACAAGGATTTTTGACCGTGAGATTGGGCCAAGATCAAGGGTTATCGTTAGCTTGCTATGAAGAAGTGCTCAGAAGTTAAGCATGGCGAGTTAGTGAGTGATGGCCCACCATTGATTCCTTGAAAATTCATTTCAAATATCTACCACACAATTGACATAAGATCAAAGGTTATCGCTAGCTCGCCATGGAAAAATGCTCAAGGTATAAGTATAGTGAGTTAGCGACGTGATGACATGTGTCCGTGGTCATCTATGGGCCCAGTCTAGAGCACCAGCATTGAAGGAAAGGTGCAGGTGGAGCTATTCTATTAGTTTGACTGCAAATATGTTAATAAGAAAATGAGCCAGCTTAGTTTTCATTACCAGATCGCAAGATTTTCAAAGAATTGACGATGCATTTTTTAAAAAAAGGGGAAGTGTGGTGACATTCTATCCTGTGCATTTATCATGAATGGAGACTTCGTGTGTGAGAAAAAATCAAAGTATAATTTGTAAGATTTTATTTTATTATTCATTATAGTCCAATCCAGTAAAGATTTCATTTTCTCTGAGCATAAGCACCTGTCGATCAAGTTGTGATTAAGCATTGGTGAAGATGCGAAAACAATTCCATATCTATTTGAAAGGAGTTGCAGAAGTTCAAAGGAGGATAATTTTGGTAAATCAAGTACTCGATCATAACCTCTGTAACATTCCAATTCCCATTATTACAATCAAGATGCCTCCTAAGAAATCATTTTTTAGGCAAGTTAACTATATGAATAGGAATGTGCATGATGATTTCTTAGAATTACTCCCAGGATCCACTACAGAGTCTGCACAGGTCAAAAGATTAATTTCATTAAATCCTAGGCTTAAAATTGCTGATGGCTTATATGATAAGGGGAATTGGGTAAGGGATGCAGTAACCAATCAGACTGGCCTTGTTCTATTTAAAAAGTGGTTTTTAGAGAGGAATTTGTTTGCCCCTCACGCTAATATATGGAATTTTGACTTGGGAAAGTTAGTAGTTCCTAGTGTTTTCATGGCCTGTGAATTGCTAGAAGACATTGCCAAGAACTATGACCAAGCCATTAGGGTTGTGAGAAGAAATGATGGTGTGCCTCTAGTGTCAATTAGCCCTGAAGAAATTAGAGAGGCTTCTTACTTAGAACCATTATCAGATTTCCACGTGCCAATCAATTTTCTAGAATTAGAAAAAGAATACAAAGCAAAGAGAGATATAATTAGGGGAGGTGCATTAGGGCCACACATTGGTACCATAGGAACTCTGCCAGTAATAACTCCAGCCTCTAAAGAACCTTTTAAGAAGAGCCTTTTCACTTCTTGGGCTGTAGAGATATACAACACCCTATGTCGTGTTCTTGGTGAAGATGAGCAAGATTTCATGCCCATTGACCTTATGTATATGATGATTCAAATTGACTCTTTCTGTGTAGATGTCATTTTTTATTTTGCCTCCTTTCTAGCTAAAGAAATTCACATCATTTTGGTTGGAATTGCGAGAGGTAAGGTGGAGAAAAATTTTGGCCACTATTCCTTATTAATGCATATGTTCTTGTTTAAAGGGGTAACATATTTTGGTAGTGAGATGAAATTGAAGAGAGAGGAAAATGGGGAAACACTGCTAGTCTAGTTGTGGAGTGCATATATGACTTGGGATGCAAATAAAGCCAGTTTGTCAGATTTGATAGATATTTTGCTTCTAAATTGAGATGTCTATTATTGAGTGATAATCCCAGGATCCCTAAAGTATTGATGAATCTCATTAGACCTATGGATAGCCCCCATAATTTTAAAGTTTCACACAATTGGGGAGATATTATTCCTTACCCTGTTTCTATAGTTTTCAGAATTTATGGTTTTAAAGGGAGTCCTCATGTCTTGCCTTAACAAGTGCCCCTAAAGGTAGGAATGGCAGAAATCTTATGGCAACTAGGAGGAGTAGAGGAAATGTTCTTGTCAAAAAGACAACTAGGTTCGATTTTCCCTACCTACACAATGGCCCATCAGTTTGTGATTACTAAAGGAGGATGGCTCTTTTTGTACAAAATTTTGGATTAGTTTATGATGGTTGTCTCCCACCCCCATTTTTGTGATTCTAAGGGATTTTTCAATCAAGCTTTGAGGCATAGGATCAAGCTAGGACCGGTAAAGCATGATTCATATTACCTAGAAGACATTATAAGAAATGAATTTTCTTTACAAGAACAAGAAACTAAAAAAGAAAAATGGAGAGTTTACTCCTGGGTCCTAGAATTTATTCATTGTTTTGATCAGAATTATAGTCCTTTAGACAATGCCAATACAGAGGCTGATAGAATAAACAAGCTCATAAGTAACTTCCCTCCAATAATGGAAACCATGAATGAGAAGAAATAGTTTTTTATTAATTCTTCTCTTGATAAGGCCAGAGAAGTCATGAAGAGGTTAGTTTTCGCTCCTAATGTAGGGGTTGGTCAAATATTTGTATAGAAAAAACCTAGTTACACTATAATTCAGAATAAAAGGGCTCCTATAGATAAAGGTAAACAAATAATAGGATCCACTAGCATAGCTCTAGAGGAGAGACTTGATGAGCCTAGCCCAAAGAGGTAGAAGGTAATAAGAGAAGAGAGACCTCAAACTGAGGAATATTCACCCACCCAATCTTGTTTGAGAATTGGATAAGAGTAGCTCATAGGTGAGCAAGTTAAAGAGATTGGATCATAGGGAGGTGCTTTTATTACCCAAGCAGAATTGGATGAAGGTAACCCTCCAGAGCCTTCTCTCCCAAGTTTGGATCTAACAAGAGCTGATTATAGAGGCAGGGAATTGGACCTTGTATTAGAACAAGCAAGTCATCAATTTTTGACTGATGACAATTTTGTAAAATCAAGAGCTTTTCAGCAATTTGCATGGAGGACAAACATGAACATCTTTGAGGAGAAATGTAAAAGGATAAAGACAGAGCATCCAGAAATGGATGAAACTTCCATACAAAACCAGATTAAAGAAGAAATGATGAAGGAATTCCAGAACATTACTCTTGAAGAAGGAAGGCAAATGGTAAAGACCTCTAACATATTATTGTTGCCAAATTGAGATATTGTAGATGCCTTAATTTTCAATTCTGTTTCAAGTAAATAGGAATTGTAAAACCCAAATAAAAATGATTTCCAAGGAATTGCATTCAAGCTACATTAGTCAGTTGGTCATTGAAAAGAGGATCTAGAGCTACACCATCGCAACCAGATGAGTCTAGATTGATGGGCAACATACTTGTAAGAAGGGTTTCTGACACCTCCCATGTACACGTAGCATATTGGAATGTAGATTCATCCCAGTTTCTTTTGGCCACTGCTAAGAAGGAGGAACAGGTCATGCTTGAATTACAAAGCAAGTATGAGACAATGGTGGATGCATACAACAAAGAGGTAAAGAGGAAAATTGAGCTTGAAAATAAGCTATTGGAACAATCCACCAGGCCTAGAATAACATACCATCATCCCCCAGTAGAACCTTTTAAGTCTACCCCCCTCATTGAAATGCCAGATACACCCTAGGGGCCACAATATTACACTGCTGAGGAATTTGAAGAAGAAAAGGCTAAACTATGGACCTTACATATAGAGTTGGAATCTAAGTATGAAGATAAACTAAGAAAAGCTCATACATATTTGGGAGACAAAGTTGAACAGCCATTAATCCATCATCAATTGGTCAGGGTGATTAACATTTGCGAGGACTTAAAAGCAAATGATGAGGCTCTAAAGCCTATTGTGAACAAATGGGTAAGAAGGGAAAAAGCAGTAACCTTTTTGTGTTTATCTGTTATAGATAATTCTAATGATCAAATTGAAAAAATCTTTGATACTGTTTCTATCCTTGCTGACTTTGATAGTAAAAGGGAACATTTACAAAAGATAACAATAAGCCACTTAGACAAATATAAGAGTCCAAATTTCAAATTATTTCCTCATACCCTAGATAAGAAAAATAATTTAAAAAGAAAAGAGGAATGGGCAAAAGAACTTGATGATGCATTCTGTTTAAGAATGAATCAAGTAGTAAATGAAACCGGGCATGCATGGTGGGCCACCACATCAGAAGAGATGGTGAAAGCCAAAATATTATTTGATTCTTTAAAATAGGATTTTGTTGATATTAATAATGTGGCTGATTATATAATAAAAAAATAGAAGGATATTTTGCAATTCAATTGGCCAGATGATGCATTATTTGACAGGTGGATGGTAGAAATGGCTTTTATTGTACAGTTGGTTGCAGATGAAACTGACAGTGATATCATGCTGGATGAGGAAGTCAAAATCACTAATACTATCATTTCTCAAACCCAATCAGAAGAAGAAGACAAGAAAAACCTATCATTTTCAGTTACAAACCCGAGACCACAGGATGCTGATATGGCTAGAGAAAAGGACAAGATAGAAGTTGTTCCTACCACTCAAGATAAAGACGAAGAAAGCCTACAGGTGGAATTTAATGTGCCATCATTAGAAAAAGCTTCATCATTGGCTAATTTTGCAGTTACTTATGCAGGGAAAATAGATCAATAACCAATAAGCAACACTGGAATGTATAATAGAAGCTGACTCACTTAGAAGAATGTTTTGATCTAGATATCTTCTGTTACCCACATTTTGTCATTTTGTGGTAGGTGTATGTAAATATTCTTTGTAAAGGACACCTGTCACTTTCTTTTAGCCTGAAGCTTGTTGCATCTCACACTATTTAAGTGAGATTCCAAGGCTAAAGATTGGTCCAAATTCTATTTTTCTAAGTAATAAGCTTAGTCTGTTTTTGGTCCAAATTTTGAAAGCAAGTTTATGATGTATTTTCTCTGTTAATTCTCTGAGAATACATGAATATAGAATGAGTTGTGTTTCTTTCTAAAGGTCATTTTGAGTCTATTGTAAATGATATAACATTTTCAAAGAAAATGAATACAAATTGTGAACTGTCCCCATATCAGTTCTTTCTTAATCTTGTCTCCTTCCAATTACTTGGTTGTCTTGATATTGTATAAGTAAAGGCTTGTGCAATTTAATGCAATCTAGTTAGGTTGTATATCTATTTATCATTGTTGTTAATTCAATGGATTAAATAAAAGCTTTAGTAAATGTGGTAAGGTTTCTTCAGTAGTGGAAAGGGTTTTGAATGATGAATTCTGATAAGAATTTGCTGATAGAATTTGTATTAAGGCAACAAACTAGATCTGTGAATTTGCTATAGACTCTGAACCCCAATGGATTAGGCACTGATCAAATTGATTCAGCTGAAGGAGAAATATATCATAAATGATTATCAAAATGCAGCATCAAATCAAATTTTATTTTTATTTCCTGTAGATCTTCAAAGCTGGCCAGCACTTGTCTGCATGGAATGTTTTAGCTTCAGTTAGCCACTATTGTTAAGAACATCTACAGATCTATAGAAGAATTCTTGGACATATCTATTTTATGGGATGTGTTTATCAAGTTAGTAAGAATTATGTATATGTTTGAGGATTTTGAAATGAGAATCAAAATGAAACTAAGAATAATCCTCATACAGTTGTTCTAGTTTTGAATCATCCCTAGCTATACCCACCCTGGTTTTGCAGAGCCAAAAGAGTAGAAAACCACTTTGGTTTTGTAGAAGTTGGATCCAAATTTTTTACACATGCAATTGTTAACAAGAATCGGTTGACCTTTAGATTGTATGAGTATTATCATCTTGGTATTAAGCATTTTTTTTCTTAGTAGATTTAGTCAATTTTAAAACACCAACAAAATGGCGACTCTTCTGGGGACTTGTCCAACATATCTGTGAGAAAGTACTACAGTTTCTTTGGTCCTATTGTGTATGTGTGTATCATGTTATCTAAGTTTTTCTCGTGGTTATAAGGGAATCTTTTATTGACAAACCTTGAGAATTTAAAGAAGATAAAGCCCAAGTAACATTGCTACACACTGATGTATCTAGCTTATCCAAGTGTCTTATCTAACAAGCAAGAGTTGCAGTCTTATGACATCAGTGATTGGTCTCTCTGTGCTAGATATTTTTGTTTCTACTTGTGTATTATTTTCCTTGAGTCAGCAATAAGTGTCATTACATTTTTTTCTCAAAATAGGGTGGCGACTCATTCAAGGTTTTGAAGCTAGTGATTATTGTAACTAAAAGTGAATATGGCTGACAAGAGAAAGAACACAAGAGCTTACATAAGAGCCAATCCCGATGTATCAATGTATACTGATCTACCCCAAGGTGGTAGGAAGAACCAAAATAAGAAGAAGATAGATCTAAATCCCACTTGGAAACCCAGAGGTAATGCATCCATCAATTCCCATTATCAACCAATAGTAGGAAGAGAGTCTTCTTCACTTAGTTCTGAATCCAAAACTACAAGACTCTTAGGAGGCATTTTCAGTACCCCATTACCAGATGAGAGAGTCTTTCAAGACAAAGACGTGTCTACTATGGGAATTTCTTTGTCAAGGCTAGATCCTCTAGTAGATATGAACTATAGGCTAGGATTTAGGAATTCATTTGATAATCCTTTTAATCCCAGAGTAGCCCCATATGTGGAACCAAAGCTTATAGATTTGGAAGATCCTACTGATTTAGAAGCTACTTCTGCTGATCCTAAAGAAGTGCACTCTGAGATAGGAATTTTTAAGAAACAGATTGCTGAGGAAGAAGCTAAATGCATTCATCTTGAAAAAGAGAAGGAGAAAGCCACTTTGGATGCCATAATAGAAAGGGATGCTTTGCTAAGAAGGATGGCTGCTTTGAAGGAGTAGAGTAAAAAGTTAGGAGAAAATACCACAACTCTCCATACTGATGTATTTGGAGATGTAGACAATCTGAGAGCTAAAGTTCAGGAACAAGAAAAGTGCCTAAGTCAAAGGCAAGAACTAGTTATTGCTCAAGTCCAAGCCTATAAACCTATTCAAGTGGATCCTGTAGAGCCCACTGCAAAAGCTCCAGATAAAGGGAAAGGCAAGGCTATAGGAATCCAAATAAATGAGCCTAAAGCTATACCAAGAAAACCCATACAACCCCCCATGTCAAAATTAGATCTAGATCTAGAGAGGGCTCGAAAAGAGAGGGAAGACCTTGCAAAAGAACTTGAGAAGGTTGAGAATGAAGCTCAAGCTGCAAAAACTAGGAGAAAAATCTAATTCATAAAATCTAATTGTGCATTGGCTTCATGGCCCAATTTCTCTATCCCACTTACAATTCCTGCACTAGTTAGTGGTCTAATAATCTCAACTCAGGGAGTACCCCAATCTGCACCTAACTCATCTTCCACTATTGGCACCCAAGTCCCATTTGTCCCACCTCAACAATCCCAAGCTGCTCCTTTGAGTCAAGCTAATATAGCTAGTACCTCAAATGTTCTTGGTTTCTAGAAGAAACCTGTGTACCTGGAAAAGTATAAACAAATATCATTTGCTAGTATTCTTGGTGCTCCACATCCCATATCATTTGATTTAAGAGATAAAGTGGTTAAGTTCTCTGGGAATAATGTGGTTACTAGTGAAGAACATTTGAGAATTTTCATTGATATGTTGAATGATTATGAAGTTGAACATGAAGATATGGTAATGAAATTGTTTGTGCATTCACTAATTGAGGATGCGAGGGATTGGTTTAGGAGGTTTCCTAATGATAGTATTACCTCATGGAATGATTTGGAGAAATTGTTCAAAGAGCAATATGGAGACAACACTAATGCAAGATTCATGTTGAATGAGTTCAACAACATCAAGAAGAATCCAAATGAGTCCACATTTGATTTCAATGTAAGATTCTAGAAAGGTATGTACAGACTATTTCAAGTTATGAGGTTGAATGAAGATGTCTATCTCACAACATATTTCAATGCTTTTGATAGAAAAATGGCTTATCAATTGAGGGATAAGGATCCTAAGACTTTAAGGGATGCCTATAAAATTGCAGTAAATATAGAGAATAATAGGAAGGACTCTGGTAAACTGGGTAGGAGGGATGATCTGAAGCTTTTTAATCCTAAGAATAATAATAAAAGGGAGGGTGACAAAACTCCTATAGGAAAGAAGCCCGAAAAACCTACTATAGGCCAGGTTTTGGAATTGCTCAAAAAGATAAATCTCACTAATTTTAATAAGCCAAATATTATTGAGAGAACCCTTGTGAATAACAACAGTTTCAATAGGCAGCCTAGAATGCAAAATTACCCTTACACCACTCAGTGGAAAGATGGTAAGCTAATTTCCAACTAGACCCACAATGTGAAGGATAAGGGTACTCCAGATCCCCTGCAAAGGAGCACTATAAATATGAATGATGATGTACCATGGTGCATTATATGTCAATCACCTCATTCTACTGATTATTATGTTGTTGCTCAGTCATTTGCCCAAGGTCAAGGAGTTCAACCTAAAGAAGAAAGTGAAGAAAAAAGCCATGATGATATAAGTTGCAATATGGTAAGTATGTGTGATGATTTGATAGATTTTGATTTAGAAGAGCCTGAAAATGATATTACCAGTCAGAGAATTGATTATCATTTACATCATCAGCAAGTGCTTTCAGATGATGAAGGGTATGATTTAGATAAGGTATGCAATACATTTTCTAATGTAGGTCTCACAAGCTTAAGAATGCCCTTCAAAGAGGAGATTGACAAAATTATAGTAGAAATGATTTCACAAGTCCATAGTAACTACAATTTGAGAAATAAAGTAGTACATAATGATGCAGGAAAGCCATCCAATGTATTCATCAAAGATATCACTCATAAAATGAATGATCAAAACAAGAAAGTCAATGTAGATGTGCCTAAGATCAGGGACAATAAGGGTAAGAAATGGGAACCAAAGAAGAAGGTTCAATTTCAGATAAGTGAAGCAAAAAAACTAGTTGTGCAATCAAAGAAATTAGAACTTGATACTATCAAGCATATAGTGGTGCCTGTTGCTCAAAAGATTCCAACTCCAAGTACTCTTGTAAAACCCACTGTTGTTGAACCTGTTGATATGATATCTATGTTATCTCAAATTACTGTAAAAGTGCCCTTGTTTCAACTTCTTAGAATTGAAGAGCATAAGAACAAGGCTTTATCATGGTTGGGTGGAATAGGAAACAATAATATTGTTGTAGAGCAAACTATGTCCCAACAAACCCCATTAGTAATAGAGGATAGTGGTATCATATCCTAGATTCCTCAAATTTTTTTAGATGATTCCTCAGTGGCATTTATAGAAGATATTGATCCTTTTTTTCTTAGTCTAATCATAAAAGGGAAGACCTTAAAAAATTGCATGATAGACTCAGGAGCTTCCAACACTATAATGCCTTTCAAAGTAATGGAAGCCTTAGGTTTGAAAGTGGATACCAAATAGGGCAGATACAGAGGAATGGATGCTAGGGAAGTCCCAATCATAGGTACCATAAATGCCTTACCATCCAAATTGATTACATATCTTGAAGTAGAATTAACCATGTCTGTCCTTTTGGTAGATATACCTCCACACTATGGAATGTTACTCTCCAGGAAATGGAGTGCTTCCATGGGGGGAAGCTTGCAATGTGATCTGACTTATGCCACTTTCCACATAGGGGACAAAGCTATTAGGGAAATAGAGAGCCAAGGGTTAACCACATTTTAGGGGAAGAAATTAACAAAGATGCCACTTGTTTCTTAGATACTGGGATTAATGCTTTCAGCGCTGAATTAATTATTCAGGAAGTTGAAAATTTACCTGTTATCATTGAACATGAAGTTGAATGTTGCATGAACTCACCAAAATTATGGACAATGTTCTTTGATGGGGCTAGTTCTAAAGAGGGTACAATGGAAAGTTTACTTTTTGTGTCCCCAAAAAATAACACTTTTAGGTATTCATTCACTTTGAAGTTTTCTTGCACAAATAATATTGCAGAATATGAAGCATTGTTGCTAGGACTGAAAGTTGCCACACATCATAGAATTAAGAAATTATGTATCATAGGGGATTCTGAACTAATTATCTCTCAGATCAAAGGAACCTACTCCTCCAAGAATAAGAGATTGAAGCAATATAGAAATGCAATTTGGGATTAGATAGAATTCTTTGATGCATTTGGGATCTTATGGAGAGATAGGACTCAAAACAAGATGGCTGATTTGTTAGCGAATGTAGAAATCAAGCCAAAAAAGATATCATTTGTAGGAATCTCTCAAATTGAGGTACAAAATAGACCTTCCATACCTGATAACATTGAAAATTGGCAGGTCTTTGAAGATGACAAAGATATTTAAAAAAAATTGTTAAATGAAGACAAGTACAATGGTCAGGAAATGGATTGCAATGAACTGATTGAAACCATTTTTGGTCAAGAGATTATGCAATTAAAAACAAATAAGGTGTTGAAGGGGTTAGTAGTCTTGGAAAATATTTTTGATAACCAGGACAAAGTAAAATTAGGAGTTAACGACCCAAACCTCAAGAGTTAGAAGAGATCAACTTGGGTACTGATGAAGTTCCCAAAAGGGTTTATATCGGCCAAAATCTGTCTGTTAAAATTAGGAAAACATTGATTGACCTACTTAGAAAATACAGACATATTTTTTCTTGATCATATGATGACCTTAAGGCTTATAGGGAGGATCTATTCCAGCATGTCATACCATTAAAAGACAATGTAAAACCTTTCAGGCAAAAATAGAGACTAGTGAATCCTGCCATGGCCCCAAAAATGTAAGAAGAGTTGATGAAACTAAGGGATGGCAGGATAATCAAACCAATCAGGCATTCCACCTGGGTTTCAAACTTGGTTCCTGTCAGGAAGAAGAATGGAGATATTAGGCTATGCGTGGATTTTAGAAATTTAAACCTTGCATATCTGAAAGACAATTATGGGTTACCAAATATGGAAGCCATGTTGCAGTAAGTGACTAGCTCTGAGTTAATGTTAATGATGGATGGTTTCTCTGGATATAATCAAGTTCTAGTAAAGGAAAGTGAACAGTTCAAGATAGCCTTCACAACCCCATGGTGAACATATGTATATGTGAGGATGTCTTTTGGCCTGATTAATGCAGGAGCTACCTTCCAAAGAGCCATGGATGTAGCATTTCATGATTATATTGATAAATTTATGGTTGTGTACTAGGATGATCTTATAGCATATTCTAATAAGGCTAAGGATCACTGTAAACATTTGGAAAAAAATCTTTATCAAAGCTTTGGAATATGGAGTTTCTTTAAACCCAAAGAAATGCACATTTGGGGCCATAGAAGGAAAACTACTAGGACATATAGTGTCTAAGGATGGGGTGAAAATAGACCCTGAGAGAGTAGCAGCTATTGACAAAGTCCCCAAGCCAAAAAATGTAAAAGGAATTCAATCTTTCTTTGGCCAAGTTAATTTCCTTAGAAGATTTGTTACCAATTTTGCTAAGATCAGTAGACCTATCTCAAAGATGCTCAAAAAGGGAGCCACTATAGATTGGAATGGTGAGTCTTCACAAGCATTCCAGGATATTAAAATTGCAATAAAAAATGCTCCAGTATTGAGAACTCTAGATTACACATAGCCTATGCATATCTTTTCTTTTGCATCCTTCCACACTATGGTTGCAGTCTTATTGTAGAAAAATCAAGAAGGATATGAGCAGCCTATTGCCTTTTTTAGTAAGTCACTACAGCCTGCTGAACTAAAGTATGAAATAAATGAAAAGAAAGCATATGCTTTAGTTGTTAGCTTAAAGAATAAATTTGACAACTGAGTGTCAATACACTTAAACAAGATCAAGAATAGGTGTCGAGTGCAATAGATGCCGAGTAATCTTCAGGTGTCGAGTAAAGTGTAGGTGCCGAGTAAAGTGTAAATGCCGAGTAAAGTTTAGGTGTCGAGTAAAGTGTAAATGCCGAGTGAAGAGCAGGTGCTGAGTAAAGTTTAGATGCCAAGTAACACAGTTTTGTGTAAGTGCCAAGTAACTCAGTAAAATAGCATGTGCCAAGCAACAGAAATATTTCAGGAGCCGACTAATCCAGGATATCAGCATAAGAGTTTGGAATCACACAAACTATGATGAAAATAGTCTTTATAGCCGACATAAGGAAATCTCGAAAGATTTAATGATCAGATCGAATCTTTTATATTTCCTATGTAATTTGCATGCAGCCAATAAGAAAAATGATAAAGGCATGCAACCAATCAGAAAAAGATAAGTATTAAGTGGAAATGAAGATTGAATATGGATCGTAGATCCAGACCTAACCCTAAATCCTTGAATGTCTTTATAAGGAAGACGATATCTCATAGAGAAGACATGATAGAGAAGGATATGATGAAGATGATGATATAGAGGAGAAGATATAGAGTGGTTGATATACTATTTTCAGAAGCGAAAGATATCAGATCACAAAGGATCAAGATCAGACGAAGCAAAATAGAGCCAGCATTCAGCAATCAAGGATTGTAAACTATCAGGTTCATTTTACCTAATACTTTCTAGCCATTGTATTAGCATGGAAATCCTATGGTGATAGCTTAGCTTAACAGCTATTTCATTGATCCTAGAGATAGGTGATTAAATCCTTTAACAGGGTGACACTTCATGTTAAGTGTTTGTAAATCCTCTAACCAGGTCACTATTGACACAGTGTAAAGCCTTTAACAGGGCAGGCCTTTAACAGGGAAAACCATCAGAAGTGGTTAAACAATATTGTTGCAGTAATTTTTGTGGGTATCATCCCCACCCTAGTTTTACCTTCTTATTCCTGGAGGATTTTTGGGTTACCAATTTCAGGTGTTATGTGTTATTGATGCATGTGTTAGTTTCATGTTTACTTAATGTATTTACATGCATGCAATTTATTTCCACATAAAAGTTTTATAGGACAAATTTTAGTACTTCTGATTCACCCCCCCCCCCCCCCCCTCTCATAAGTACTCTTTCCACATTTGAATATTCCAACAATTGGTATCAGAGCGTTACTAGGTTCTCATAAGGAAAAGTTTAACAGCTTGGAGGAAAAGATCTAGAGATGGAAGCTTTCAAACTTGGAAAGATCATTGAAAATCAGGTGATAGATATGCAACTTGCTCTGCATAGCTTGGAGGAATTTAGAATCAATTTGAGAAACTCATTAAAAAAAAGGAAAGATCTGGCCATAGCTGAGAATGATATACACTACAAGGAAATTGATACCACCAACATATTTTCCAATGGAGATACCAAAGAGTTTGATGCAGCAATAGCAGAACTAATGGAGAAAAACAAAATTCAAGCAGAAGAGATTAGAGCTCTCAAGATGGAACATGAATCATAGGCCATAATGATATGTGAAATTACAAAACAAAAGAAAAGAGCAGTTGATGATAAGGTCATGATGGAAAATGACAAAAGGAATCTTGCAAACAGACTTGAAGAAAAATGTACTGAACTGACAAGTATCTCAAACATGCAGATGGATACACTTGCTCAAATGATGAACCTTCATCATGAACTCAATGTGAAGGACATTGAGATCTCTACTCTCAAGATGCAAAATGAACAAATGCAAAATGAATTGAACAGAGAAAAAGAGGTACCAGAAAATCTCAACAAGTCAAGTGAAGCCATCAAGTATTTTGAACAGTTGCTGAAAACTCCAAGATTTGCCCATGATACATTAGGACTTGGTTACAATAGCACTAAAGTTGGAGAATCATCAAAAAGTGCTGAACAAAGAAGTGACAAAGGTAAGAATACTAAACCCACTTGTCATTATTGTAATAAGAAGGGACATACTGCTAATGTGTGCAGGAGCAGAAGATTCAATCAACCAAACACACCCAAGAGTAACAGTTTCTGTCACAAGTGCAACATGCAAGGACATATGACACAAGATTGCAGATCCAATTTCACAAGGACTCAGAGATTTGATGGACATTGTTATAATTGCAATAAGTATGGACATAGGGCATTTGAATGTAGATCAAAACCTATGTGGACATCAAATCAACCAGCAAAAATAGAAGGAAAAGAAAGTCATCATCATTGGGATTACAATACCAGGTACAGTTGTCATTATTGTCAAGAATATGGACATACACCACAGAACTACATAAGAACATATTTCAGAGGGAACTACAAAAGATGGTTGAACCAAACCACATGTTTCAGTTGTCTGAAAACTAGTCATATCAACAAAAACTATCCTACAAGATCAAAGGCACCCAAGTTTGAAGAGAATAAAGGTAAAGAAAAGATTGATATTGAAAAGATAAGGGAGCAAATGAACAAGACTTGGAAAAAGAGAGATGAGTGCAATACATCAAGTGAAGGGATCACTTCACCCAATGGGTCAAGTGATCACACTTCATCAAACTAAGCATGAGAAGTGTATGGGAGTGATATACAAAGTTATATCAGACATCAGTCCCAAGACAAAGAAGCAATTCAAAGTATAAATCTACATGAAATAAGATGTCAAGATGAAAACTAAATGTTGATGCCGAGCTACCTTCGGATATCGAGTCAAAACTCAAAACAGATGCCGAGCTCCCAACAGCAACCGAGCTGATAATTGATGCCGAGTTAAAAAAAAAACTCCAATGGAAGCTGAGTAGAAAAGAAATTTAGTAGACGTCGAGTTAGGTTGAAATTTCTTCAGAAGCTGAGTTGGCAGTTGAGCATTTAATGCGATGAAATCAGGGTATATTATCGCGATTTCAATCAATTTTTTGCATTGTGATCAAGAAGCAAAGCCGAAAAAGGAGCGGAGAAGATCAAGAAAAGTTTAGAAGCAATTCGTGAAAGATTCCAACAACGATCTTGTCGATTCAAGGTATTTATCTTAAGTGTTGAGCTACGTAGGTCTCACAAACTTGTTTGAATTATAAAACCCTAGTTTGGAAAACAATGGCATCCGGGTCAGGAACCACCAAGGGTTTAGAAAGCCATGAAGTTCAGTTGGTCAGCAATGAAGTAAAACAACCTGAATTTAAGCCCATACCTGAAGTAGCATACAAGAATGATCCTGCAGGTGCATTATCAGTTATTCCGGATAAAGTTGTTATGGTAGAAGATGTTCGCAGATGCTACAATTGTAAAATTGGTGCCATAGGAGACTTAGAAATTCATAATGCATATGATAAATTATGTGAAAACAAAGTACTAAAAAATGAGTTTTTCATTGTAGAAAGAAAAGGATTAACCAAAACCCTAGCATTTCCGACTGTCTTCAAAACAGAATGGGTACGGATAGTTTTGAGCCGAATACATAACGGAGCTTTTTGGTTAGAGTCAGGGCCAATAAAATTCACCAAGAAAATCGTTCATAGGGTTACTGGTATTCCAACCCTAGATCGGCCAAAGACCCTGCGAAGTGACAAAAGGGAAGTAATTGAGAGAAATACAGGTGCAAAATGGAACAATAGAGGGATGACTATCGACACAGTCACTGATCCTCTACTAGACTTTTTTGTAAGAATTATTTCACACAAATTCTATCAATCAAGCAGATTAAATAGTGTACCTTGTATAGCAGTTGATGTTGCATACAAGATAATAAAAAGGGATCACACTCATGATCTGGCAGAGCTCATGTTTCAACAGATTAATGAAAATCTGGGAGCTATAAGGAAGAGCAAAGGAGCTCAATGTAAATTTGGATCAGTTTTGATATGTATGTTTTTCTATCTGATGAAAGAATTTCCTTCTATAGGGAAAGTTAAATGGAATCCAGACAAAACAATTGTTGAACAAATTAATGGATACATTGAACAGATGGGTGAAAATTTTGATGCCCAAATGACTGGTTATTTTGAGGACTTCAAAAAGTCCATGAAACAAAGAATAAGAATTCCAGTTTCAATGATTGAGAAATTTGAAAAAGATATTTTCTTTCTTGTAGATATAGATTATACTTATGTGCAAGCAGTTATACCTAGAATAAGATGGCTTAGGCCACTAGGATATGAACTTGATGTTGATCAAGCCTCTGCAGCAATAATAGCCTTACTTGCAGAAGAAGTAGACAAAAATGCAAAAATCTTTGGAACTTATGATGTTGTCAAATCAAAGATAATAACAGAGTTGAAGACTGCTTCAGCAGTAAAGAAGAAAGAGAAAATGGTAAGACAAATCAAAAGAAAGTTTGGTGTAGAAGAAGAAGGGACAGCAGAAGAAGAAGGAGATGACATTAAAAAAGAAGAAGAAGTCATTGAAGAAGAAGAAGACAAACTTTATGATCAGACTCAAGAGTTAGAAGGAGAAAAAGAGGAAAGTGTTGAGGTTGAAGTAGCCAAGGAAGCACCAGTCAAGAAAAAGACCACAACTCCATCTGCTCCTAAATCCAAGGGGAGGAACGTAGCTGCCCTAGCACCAAAAAGACCAACCACAAGGGCCACAACTCAAAAAGAAAAAGAAGAGGCTAAAGGGAAGAAGAAAGACTCAAAGAAGACTGCTGCTGAGTCAAAGAAGAGGAAGTTCATTACCCAGCCTAAAACAGATGAGGCGGAAACAAAGTCAGAAGACAACAGTCAATCTCAAGAGCTAAGACAAATACCCCAGATTGATGTTGATAAATTATGTACAGAAATTAGAAATAATGATTTGAAAGGATTAAAGAATCTAAATTTTTCTAAGCTCACCAAAGGAGAGAAAAATAAATTAGCGGAGTCTGTGTATGCTATGATGGCTCAATATAAGCACACACCTCTAGAATTAGATGACTCTATGCCGAGAGAACTGTATACAATCATAGAGGATAAATGGCATTTTTGTTTACAAATGGAAAAAGAAATAAGGGAGTCAACATTGGCAAGATTGTTGCCTAATTTGACTAGAGATCAAATAATAAATGCCATAAAAAGGCATAATAACAGATTCACTCCCAAGTATAGAGCATTCAGTATTCTACAGAATAAAATTGAAGAGGTAGTTACCAAATCCACAAGATTGTGGAAAATAGTTTACAAGAAGATTGAAGATGTATATAATGAGGAATATAAGGCAGAAGCAATTGCCAAGATAAAAGAAAAGGGAGCATCAGAAATAAAAGAGAAGAAACTAGTGGAGAAGGAGAGTAAAGGAGAAAAGGAAGGAGAGGCACTCAATGAGGAGAAAGAGGAAGAGAAACATACAGCTGAGCCACAAGATCAAAGTATGCAAGACATACAGGTATCTCCTCCTAGTCCTCCTCATGCCACCATCACACCTGCAGATTTCATAAAAATAAAGGATGTTACAAAAATTTCAGTTCAAAACATCAATCCATTAACTGTAGAGGATTTGGAAATCCTTGACCAATCATTTTTAGTAGCAAAATTAAGTTCAAATCCTATATTGGTCAGTGTTGATGAATTACAGAATCTAGAAGTCAAAGCAAAAGCAAGGGTAAAAGCACAAATGCCATGTTTGATCACACAAACTACTGGTATTCTATTCCTTCCACCACCACCTTCACCAAGTATAAGTACTGATACACTCCAAGTGCCAAGTATAGCAGTAGGGGAAACAAAAGAAAACTCTGAACAGCCACCAAGTTCAACCCCATCTAGCATTCAAAAAGGGGATACTCAAGCTGAAGAAAAAGAGACAGAGAAAAAGGAGGAGACTGCAATACAAACATTGGTTGGATTACCCAAATCTGGTACTCCAACACAAACTCTTCAGCAGTCGAGCACAGATGGATTATAGCTGAAAATCAGAACACCAGGCTCGAGTTCATCAAAAGCAGTCGGGAGACTTCACTATGGAGTTCCTGAGCTTGATGAAGAAATTAAAATCCCATATTATGAATCTAGCACTCTTACAGAAGAAAAGATTAATGAAATTCAGAGTGCACTAGACAAAAGAAGGAGACAAGAAGCACTAAGAAAGGAATACAAGCATAAGCGTACATTGAATGAAATTAAGGACATATTCATGGAAGCTTTTTTCTTACAATCTCCAGATGAGTCAAGACTAATCATGGAACAACTTTTAGATATAGTTGACCAGGTGACTAATGAAGACCAGGAAACAAATGTAAAATTACTTGAATGGTCAGAAAAGAAGTTCCAAGGAAAAGTAAACAGTAAAATATCCAGTGATATAGCACTAGCACAAGAAGAACTGGCAAAGAAAGTTACAACAGTTAAAATTGTACTAGGAAACATCTTTTCCCTGTACAAAAAGTTGTGTGATTTTTCAACATTCACACAAGACACTAGCTAGAAAATACTGAGTTTGGAAAGCAATTTGAAAACTTCTAGTATGCAACTCCCTACAGATCCAGCTCAGAGTGAGAAGTATTTTGTCCAATCGCTTCACACACAAAGAGAGCTAGCCATTTTGGCAGTAGAGGAGGCGACTACAAAAGCCAAATTGATACAAATGCAATCATCAATTACTCCTCATTTGGGATTACTTCATAAGGAGCAAATAAATGCAGAGACAGTCGTCAGGAAAGACCCCAATCTTTCTTCATTTGATGGACTTGTACACCTAGCAGCAGAGATTGCCATCCAGCATAAGACATTAGATGTCGCATTAGCAAATTGGGATGTAGCTCTGAAGATACTCCTTGAAGTAAATAGCACATTTTTGGCCAAATATGGCATTTCATTGTAAAGACCCTTGACATAAGTGTCAAAAAAGGGGGAGAATAAGTAATTAAAGAAAGAAGTTGAGTACAGGAATGAAATGATAAGTATAATAAAAGGGGGAGTAAGTATAATAAAAGGGGGAGATAGCAGAGATAGCCAATTTTGAAATTTTGACAGGGAGATAGCAGAGATAAGAAAATTTTGGAATTTTGGGGGAGAAAGCAAATTTTGGGAAGCAAAGTTTGAATGAAGGATTAATTACTGAGTCACATGGGTTAAGTGTTTTTGCCACTCATGTCAAAGGGGCAGATTGTTAGCTTAAAGAATAAATTTGACAACTGAGTGTCAATACACTTAACCAAGATCAAGAATAGGTGTCGAGTGCAATAGATGCTGAGTAAAGTGTAGGTGCCAAGTAAAGTGTAAATGCTGAGTAAAGTGTAGGTGCTGAGTAAAGTGTAAATGTCGAGTGAAGATCAGGTGCCAAGTAAAGTTTAGATGTCGAGTAACAAAGTTTTGTGTAAGTGTTGAGTAACTCAGTAAAACAGCATGTGCCAAGCAATAGAAATATTTCAAGAGCCGACTAATCCAGGATATCAGCATAAGAGTTTGGAATCACACAAACTATGATGAAAACAGTCTTTACAGCTGACATAAGGAAATCTTGAAGGATTTAATGATCAGATCGAATCTTTTATATTTCCTATGTAATTTGCATGCAGCCAATAAGAAAAATGATAAAGGCATGCAACCAATCAGCAAAAGATAAGTATTAAGCGGAAATGAAGATTGAATATGGATCGTAGATCCAAACCTAACCCTAAATCCTCAAATGTCTTTATAAGGAAGATGATATCTCATAGAGAAGACATGATAGAGAAGGAGATGATGAAGATGATGATATAGAGGAGAAGATATAGAGTGGTTGATATACTATTTTCAGAAGTGAAAGATATCAGATCACAAAGGATCAAGATCAGACGAAGCAAAACAGAGCCAGCATTCAGCAATCAAGGATTGTAAACTATTAGGTTCATTTTACCTAATACTTTCTAGCCATTGTATTAGCATGGAAATCCTATGGTGATAGCTTAGCTTAACAGCTATTTCATTGATCCTAGAGATAGGTGATTAAATCCTTTAACAGGGTGACACTTCATGTTAAGTGTTTGTAAATCCTCTAACCAGGTCACTATTGACACAGTGTAAAGCCTTTAACAGGGCAAACCATCAGAAGTGGTTAAACAATATTGCTGCAGTAATTTTTGTGGGTATCATCCCCACCCCAGTTTTACCTTCTTATTCCTGGAGGGTTTCTGGGTTCCCAATTTTAGGTGTTATGTGTTATTGATGCATGTGTTAGTTTCATGTTTACTTGATGTATTTACATGCATGCAATTTATTTCCACATAAAAGTTTTATAGGACAAATTTTAGTACTTCTGATTCACCCCCCCCCCCCCCCCTCCCTCTCATAAGTACTCTTTCCACATTTGAATATTCCAACATTAGTAAAGGCTGTAAAAGCTTTCAGATGTTACCTAGTAGGTGCTACTATTATTGCTTTTGTACCTAGTGCTGCAATCAAGGATATATTTTCTCAACAGGAAGTATCAGGCAGAAGGTGTAGATGGATCAATAGAATCCAAGAATTCAAATTTGATATATAGATAACTAAGTTAGTAAGGGGTCAAGGATTGGACAAACTCATGGCTGAAGCTAATCTAGAGGCTAATTAGATAAATCTGGTAAATGATGATCTTAGAGCTGACTTATGTGACATGGACCAATGTGATTGGTACACCAATGTCATATATTACTTGCAACACATGGAAGCTCCTCCCCATTTTCCTGAAAATGAAAAGAGGAATACTAAATTGCAAGCCATCAAGCATGTAATTGTCCAAAGCAACCTATGGTGAAGAAATTTTGAGGGAGTATTGTTGAAATGTGTTGATAAAGAAAAGGCAAAAGAGTTCTTGAAAGAAATGCATGTTGGAGTGTGTGGGGGACACTATACGGCCAAAACTACTGCACATAAGATAATGAGGGCTGAATTTTGGTGGCCTTCCCTTTTCAAGGATGCCCAAGTTATGGTTAGGAAGTGTGACCCTTGTCAGAGGTTTGCTGGAAAACTAAAGTTCTCAGGAAATACTCCATTGAAGCCAGTGGAGATTCAAGCACCTTTTCAACAATGGGGTCTGGATTTCATAGTAGAGATTTTTCCCAAGTCTAGCACTAGCTATTCTTGGATTCTGGTTGCTACTAACTACTTTACAAAATGGGTAGAGGCTATCCCCACAAGAAATGCAACAAGTAAAGTTGTCAATAATTTCCTACTAAATAATATTATTTCTAAGTTTGGTTGTCCAAAAAAATTGTAACAAACAATGCTATGTGCTTCAGGTCTGAGGAATTCATTAAATTTTATGATAAATATGGAATAACAAGGTAATCATTTTCTCCATATCATCCACAAGGGAATGGACAATCTGAGTCCACAAATAAGAGCCTGTTTAAGGTCATTAAGAGAACCTTGGATGTTAATAAAAAAGCATGGGATTCCAAGTTACAGTTGGCAATATGGGCTGACAGAGTAATTGTAAAGAAAGCCATTGGTGTAGCTCCATTTGATTTAGTGTATGGTATTCAAGCTAGAATTCCTTAGAACAACTTGATGGGAATTTACAATTACATCTAGTTGTATGATGAAGATACTACAGATGAAATGAAAGAAAGAATGGATGAATTTGTAGGACTGACAGAAACCAGAAGAGAAGCATCTCTAAAGAACCAAAAGTTGCAACTACAAGTTAAGACACTCTATGATAAAATAGCTGTAAGTAGAAAGTTTGAAGATGGAGATTTAGTCTTAATGTGGAATGCTAGAATTGAGGATAAAGGAAAACATGGAAAATTTGATCCTATTTTGTTAGGCCCATATCTAATTGAAAATACTTGGGGTGAAGATTCTTATATACTCAAAGATGTATTCGGCAGTATTCTTGAATTGTCAGTTCATGGATAGTTCTTTGATGGGGACACAACCCAAGAAAAAAATGGACACAACAAAAAGGGAAAATTATATTAACTAAGAAAATAAGCTATTACAAATAGTATAGAGAAAATAAACTTCAGAACATGCCCTAAGGGCTTACAATAGCATAAATCTGGAGATAATTTCTCCTTTCAGTACCTCCTCTCAAACTCCACTCCGAACTACCTTTTACAATGCCAGAAATCTCCTTAAATAGACCCTGGAGGGTTAAGGACTAGGAGTACATTCTAGAAAGTGCTAGTAGGCATCCACCAACAAAATAGAAGGTTCCAGAAGCTGTGTTAGAAGTCAGTGCAAATCTAGAAGAATCCAGAAATGGTAACCGAACTTTCGGGAGGCATAACTTTTGAATCGTAGCTTCGATTGACGAACCGATTACATTTTTGGAAAGCTCTCGAAGCGCTCTATAGCCCTATGGACTAGCTTTTCTTTTCCCCATTTTTTGACCCTTTTCAAGGTCATTTAATGCCCCAAACTTGACTTTGAAGCATTCTTAGGAGGTCTCCAAAACCCAAAAAAATGCAATAACTTTCAAACCGTGGGGCCTATTGACTTGATTCTTTTTCTGCAATGCTCTAAATCATGATTACATTCATCTGGCCAATTCAAACCTTCTAGTTTACCAAAATTATGGCCCAAATACATGCTCCTATTTTTTTGGGATTTTCAAACGCACTGATAGTGGAACTGTGAGAGTTGGAACCTTTATTTGACCCAAATGGGTATCCAAAAATGAAAACACATCAAACAGAAACTAAGTCTAAGTACATTTTTTTGGGTGACACAGGATTGCCCTTATACCTCTGGATGCTCCTGCATCAGACACCCAGGGTAGATTGAAAAGTGACCCTGTCACTTTATGGATGGTAGAGGAAATCCTAAATGGGAAACCTTAGCTACTGAAATCCAAGTTGAGTCCTCGATCGGTCGTCCTTTCTGACCAAATACTCTTCATACTGCCTATTTCTGGTACTCCTACCCACACGATGATCTAGAATGTCTTCTATCTCCTCCTTCTTAGAAGCAAGAATTGGACATGGCTCTAACACTAGCTCCTCATCTGCACCATCAACATGATACTTTGTTAAATCTGCAATGTTGAAAATGGGAGAAATGTGAATACCATCTGGCAGCTCCACCTCATATGCATTCCCTGAGTCATGTTTCCTCAAAATTTTGCAAGGGCCAAATTTTTTCATTTTCAGCTTTTTTTAAGTACCAACTGGAAATCTTTCTTTTCGTAAGTGCACCATGACTAGATCGCCTACTTGGAATTCCTTATGTCTTCTCCTTTGATCAGCCCTAGCTTTATATTCTAGATTCATCTTGGTAATGTGTGCTTGAACTTCCTCATGTAGACGCTTGATATGTTCAGCAAATTCTTCCGCTTCAGCACTTGTCCTCTCCCCTTGCTCTATCTTCCTCAATTCTGGTGTAGTCCTTGGGCTATTCCCATATACAATTTGGAATGGCGATTTTCCAGTACTCCTATTTATAGATTTATTGTAAGAAAACTCTGCTTTTGGTAGAATCAAATCCCATCCCTTGGGCTTATCCCCAACTAAACATCTCAGCAAATTGCCCAGACTTCTGTTTACCACTTCTATTTGGCTGTCAGTTTGTGGGTGATGCGTGGAACTGAATTTCAAGTCTGTTCTCAACTTCTTCCACAATGTCCTCCAGAAATACCCCACAAATTTAGTATCTCTGTCAGAAACTATACTCCTTGGAAGACCATGTAGTCTTACCACCTCTTTGAAAAACAAGTCTGCAATATGGACAGCATCATGAGTTTTGTGGCATGGAATGAAATGTGCCATTTTGGAGAACCTATCAACCACCACGAATATTGAGTCATAACCCCTTTGTGTCCTTGGCAATCCAAGAACAAAATCCATACTTATGTCCTCCCATGGCCTTGATGGAATAGGCAATGGCTGATATAGGCCAGTATTTTGACTAAACCCCTTGGCAACTTGACAAACTTGGCAACTCTGTACAAACTTCTTCACATCCTATGTAATTTGAGGCCAAAAATAATGTTCTCTAAGAATGGAAATGGTCTTATCTTGACCAAAATGTCTTGCCATCCTTCCACTGTGTTTCTCCTTAATCAGATTGTCCCTCATGGAACTCCTTGGAATGCACAATTGACTACCTTTGAACAACATGCCATCCTGAATCAAATAGTCTAACCACTTGGTTCTATCTATAGCAACAGGTTCTTTACAAGCTTTCCATGCTTTAGAAAAATCAGGATCCTCAAGGTACAAATTCTTGAGTTCATCAAACCCAACTACTTCAACCTACATTGTTGTAAGAAACAACTGTCTCCTACTTAGTGCATCTGCAACCCTATTAGATTTTCCACTTCTATGCTTCAACACAAATGTATAACTCTGCAAGAATTCTACCCACTTCATATGCTTCTGATTCAATTTACCTTGGCTATTTAGGTACTGTAATGCCTAATGATCAGTATACAAAACAAATTCCTTTGGCAATAAATAATGCCTCCATTTCTTTAAGGCCTGAACTATTGCATGGAACTCTTGATCATAAACAGAATACTTCTTCTTTGCATCATTCAATTTTTCACTAAAATATGCAATAGGCTTACCTTCTTGGCTTAATACAGCCCCAATAGCGTTGCCACTGGCATCACAATCCACCTGGAACACTTTTCTAAAATATGGAAGTGCCAACATAGGTTGTTTTGTTACCTTCTTCTTCAGCAATTCAAAACTTCTCACAACTGCTACAGTCCATTTGAACTCTTTTCTATCCCCTCTTATTGTATCAGTTAGGGGTGCACATATGCCACTGAAATTCTTAATAAACTTCCTATAAAAAATAACCAGACCATGAAATGATCTGACCTCAGTAGCGGACCTTGGAGTAGGCCATTCCAAGATGGCTTTTACCTTCTTCAGATCCATTTTGAGACCTTTAGGTGATATAACAAACCCTAAATAGACTAACTCCCTTTTTGCAAAGTTACACTTCTTCAGATTAATTAACAATTTCTCTTCCCTTAGCCTTTCAAGGACACTATGAATATGCAGTAAATGTTCTTCCAAAGTCTTCCTAAAAATTAAAATATCATCCAAATAGACAATAACAAATTTTCCCAAGAACTTCTTAAGTACCTCATTCATGAGCCGCATGAAGGTGCTTGGGGCGTTCGTCAACCCAAAGGGCATGACTAACCACTCATAAAGACCCTCCTTGGTCTTGAAGGCTATTTTCCACTCATCTCCTTCTCGAATCCGTATCTGGCGATAACCACTCTTCAGATCTATCTTTGTGAAGTACTAAGCTCCACTCAAGCAGTCCATAATATCATCCATCCTTGGCAAAGGAAATTGGTACTTGATGGTGATCCTATTTATAGCTCAAGAATCTGTACACATCCTCCACTCTCCATCCTTCTTTGGTGAGAGTACTGTAGGTACTGCACATGGACTTAGGCTCTCTTGAATCAAGCCCTTCCTCAACAACTCCTGAACCTGTCTATTTAGCTCCTCTGTTTTAGTAGGAGTCATCCTGTGAGCAGCCTTGTTAGGCAAAATAGCTCCTGGAATTAGATCTATCTGATGACTGATTTGTCTTATTGGTGGCAATCCATCTGAAACATTATCAGAGATTATATCTCCAAACTCCCCTAGTAAATCTAAAACTTCAAATGGTATTTCACTACTACCTTCTTTATCTTTCATAGGAATCAAAGCATAGCACATATGCTGATGTTTCATGCCATCTAAAAACTTCCTTCCATCAACAAGACAAATCCTAGCACTGCTACATACCTTCTCATATTCCTTTTTCATGGGCTTCAATTTATGGCGAACTCCATCCTTTGTGAGAGAGTATGTGTTTGCATGTCCATCATGCATTGCATGTCTATCAAACTACCATGGTCTACCCAACAATAGATGGCAAACATCCATCGAAATAACATCATAGAGAACTTCATCATGGTAACTCCCAATTTTGAATTTTACTAAACATTGTTCACTTACCAGGACCTTATGATCATCTTTTACCCAAGCAATCTGATAGGGCTGTGGATGTTTCTCCCTCTTGAGCTTTAGCTTACAGACCATCTCTTCTGATACCAAGTTATCAGTGCTACCACCATCAATGATCACGTCACAACATTTATCCTCACACTTGCATCTGGTACGGAACAAGCTCCTCTGTTGTCCAGGTTCAATCTCACCACTTAGTAGGACTCTTTCATTTACCAAGGTCTCTCCTTTTTTTGCATCCTCTAAATGTAATGATTGTGCATCCTCATCCACATGAGCAACCCTAGCTTGGCCCTCAGCTCTCCTATCTGTCTTTCCTTGTCATTGAGAGCATTCAAAGGCACGATGACCTTCTTTATTACAATGGAAATAGGTACCATGGAAGCCTCCTCTTCCTTTCCCACATCCTCAACCTCTTCCTCTTTAATTTCCAAAGTCTTGATCATGGGAGCGGTTGAAACCCTCATTCCTCTAGTTCTTGCTAGTACCCACATCTTCATTTTTGTTTTGGATTTCATTGCGGCCTCCAGATGATCTACTGCTTCCCCTTCCTCCTTGACCGCACCCTCTTTGTCTTCCTTCAAACCTTTTATTCAGCTTCTCTTCAACTTGTAGGGAAAACTGGTATGCCTCTTCAATGTTGGTCATTCTTACCAGACTTAATTCCTCCTGGATGCTAGGTCGCAACCCACTGATATAACAAGCAACCTTCTCCTTATTTGCTTCTGCATGTCCTGCTCTAATCAAGAGTCGGTAAAATTCTTCTGTATATTATTGGACTGATCTTCCTGCTTGCTTTAACCCATGCATCTTCTTAAACAGATTAAGCTCATAGTCCACAGGAATGAACTACTTCTTCAATTTGTCCACCATGCAATCCCATCTTGTGATCTTCTTCTTTCCTCTTCTATTTCTTTCCAATTGAACCTCTTGCCACTAGATTTTTGCATGGCCTTTTAGTTTGGCCTTTGTAAACTTAACCCTATCTGGGTCCCTGATATCCTCATACTCAAAGTGTTCTTCCAGTTCATTGATCCAATCGATCAACTCATCTGGTTTCAGATTTCTTGAAAATGCACCCACTTCAATTGTAGGTCTTTTCTCAAACTTAGTAATGGCCCTAAAGAGCCTTTCCTTTGCATGATTTAGAACTTCCCCATCAAATTCCTCTTTCGGTCCCATTACTTCTTCTTTATTGTCATCCTCACTGTTGTCACCTGCGGCAACATTTTCTCCTCTACGGAGCTCCTCTTACAATGCCTGTACCTGCCTTTGGAGGGCCCTAACCTCCTCAGGATTAAGAGCTCTATCCCTTCTACCACGCTCTCTTTGTGGAGGCATCTTCTTAACTCAAACCCACAACCACATAGTCCTAGTGCAAACTGTCTCACAGTCGGTGCTCTGTCTACACACTCAGGAAAACCAGCTCTGATACCACTTGATGGGGACACAACGCAAGAACAAAATGGACACAACAAAAAGGGAAAATTATATTGACTAAGAAAATAAGCTATTACAAATAGTACAAAGAAAATAAACTTCAAAACATGCCCTAAGGGCTTACAATAGCATAAATCTGGAGATAATTTCTCCTTTCAGTACCTCCTCTCAAACTCCACTCCGAACTGCCTTTTACAATGCCAAAAATCTCCTTAAATAGACCCCAGAGGGTTAAGGACTAGGAGTACATTCTAGAAAGTGCTAGTAGGCATCCACTAACAAAATAGAAGGTTCCAGAAGCTACGTTAGAAGTTGGTGCAAATCTAGAAGAATCCAGAAATGGTAATCAAACTTTGGGGAGGCATAACTTTTGAACTGTAGCTCTGATTGACGAACCGTTTACATTTTTGGAAAGCTCTCGAAGAGCTCTATAGCCCTATGGAAAATCTTCGCTCATCCCCCATTTTTCAACCCTTTTTGAGGTCATTTAATGCCCCAAACCTGACTTTGAAGCATTCTTAGGAGGTCTCCAAAACTCAAAAAATTGCAATAACTTTCAAACCATGGGGCCTATTGACCTGATTCTTTTTCTGGAATGCTCTAAATCATGATTACATTCATCTAGACAATTCACACCTTCTAGTTTACCAAAATGATGGCCCAAATACATGCTCCTATTTTTTTGAGATTTTCAAACGCACTGATAGTGGAACTGTGAGAGTTGGAACCTTTGTTTGACCCAAATGGGTATCCAAATATGAAAACACATCAAATAGAAACTAAGTCTAAGTACATTTTTTTGGGTGACACAGGATTGCCCTTATACCTTTGGATGCTCCTGCATCATTCTTGCAAAGGTATTTTTCTTGAAAAATACTTATTTTCTCCATGAACAGTAGTTTTAGGGTTTCTTTTTGTTTTGTATATTCTGTAAATCTTTGTTAGTATCCTTATGCAGTCTGGTTCCTTGTTTCTGTGTGTTACTCAGTGCTCTCTGAAGAAGTTGTCATTTTACCAAATATGTCGTCTGCTCTCCCATAGATTCTAATTTCTTGCATAGACTCAAGTAGTCTATCATCCCTAGACAGAGCCACTATTGGTCTAAATTTTTGTATAATAGGTTTCGTCTTGCCCGGATAAAAAAAATTCAAATTGTGATCCCTTAGTGGTGACTAGGTTACCAACTAAGTTTGTGTTATTTTTTGGCTAGTCCCTTTTTTCCTTTTAAATTTTCCTTGGCATAAAAATTCTTTTTAAAAAGGGGGGAAGAGGGTTAAGCAAGTGATCTTTATTCACCTTTGTTGAAATCATTGTTTTAATCCTTGTGAAAATGTTTTACCTCACCGTCGAATTTCCTTTAAATCTATGGTTGTCGTTGAGTCGCTAAAGAAAAGTGCTCAAAAGTTAAGCATCATGAGTTAGCAACGTGATGACACATGTACGTGGTCATCAGGAATAATAAATCTAGCATCCAAATAACTCCATCAAGTTGTTAAGTCGCTATCAGAATATACAAGCAAGTTGCCGGTAGCAACATAGCGAGGATGCAATCATTGCCAAAAGCCACATTCTTTTATGACTAGAAATGATTTGGAAAGCCCAAAAAAATTCTATCTAGGCTGTGCTACTTTTCCTAGCATCTATTTTCTGGTGGGTCGTTGCATCGCTAGCTAGGTATTTTTGTGTTTTCCCAGTAGCGACATAATGACTGACCCTAAAGTCAAAAACATGGCAAAACCTAAGATAGAGGATGATTAGAATATATGTATGTATGCATGTATATTGTACAAGCTCAACAATAGCAGTACCATGGACCCACCTCCTAGGAATGTAATACAATGATTTTTGACCATCAGATTGGGCCAAGATCAAGGATTTTTGTTAGCTCTCTATGAAGAAGTGCTCAGAAGTTAAGCATGGCGAGTTAGCGAGTGATGGCCCACCATTGATTCCTTGAAAATTCATTTCAAATATCTACCACACGATTGACATAAGATCAAAAGTTATCGCTAGCTCACCATGGAAAGATGCTTGAGGTATAAGAATAGCGAGTTAGCGACATGATGACACATGTCTGTGGTCATCCATGGGCCTAGTCTAAAGTGCCAACATTGAAGGAAAAGTGCAGGTGGAGCTATTCTATTAGTTTGATTGCAAATATGTTAATAATAAAATGAGCTAGCTTAGTTGTCATTACCAGATCGCAAGATTTTCCAGGAATCGACGGCGCATTTTTTTTTAAAAGGGGAAGTGTGGTGACATTCTGTCCTGCACATTTATGATGAATGGAGACTTCACGTGTGAGAAAAAAGCAGAGTATAATCTGTAAGATTTTCTTTTATTATTCATTATAGTCCACTCTAGTAAAGATTTCATTTTCTCTGAGCATAAGCACCCGTTGATCAAGTTGTGATTAAGCATTGGTGAAGATGTGAAAACAGTTCCATATCTGTTTGAAAGCAGTTGCAGAAGTTCAAAGGAGGATAATTTTGGTAAATCAAGTAAGTACTCGATCATAACCTCTGTAACATTTTAATTCCCATTATTACAATCAAGATGCCTCCTAAGAAATCATTCTCTGGGCAAGTTAACTATACGAATAGGAATGTCCACGATGATTTATTAGAATTACTCCCAGGATCCACTACAGAGTCTGCACAGGTCAAAAGATTAATTTCATAAAATCTTAGGCTTAAAATTGTTGATGGCTTATATGACAAGGGGAATTGGGTAAGGGATGCAGTAACCAATAAAACTAGCCTTGTTCTATTTAAAAAGTGGTTTTCAGAGAGGAATCTGTTTGCCCCTCATGCTAATATATGGAATTTTGACTTGGGAAAGTCAGTAGTTCCTAGTGTTTTCATGGACTCCGACTTGCTAGAAGACATTGCCAAGAACTATGACCAAGCCATTAGGGTTGTTAGAAGAAATGATGGTGTGCCTCTAGTGTCAATTAGCCCTGAGGAAATTAGAGAGGTTTTTCACTTAGAACCATTATCAAATTTCCACGTGCAAATCAATTTGTTGGAATTAGAAAAGGAATACAAAACAAAGAGATATATAATTAGGGGAGGTGCATTGAGGGCACACATTGGTACCATAGGAACTCTGCTAGTAATAACTGCAGCCTCTAAAGAACCTTTTAAGAAGAGCCTTTTCACTTCTTGGGCTGTAGAGATATACAGGACCTTGTGCTGTGTTCTTGGTGAAGATGAGAAGGATTTCATGCCAATTGACCTTATGTATATGATGATTCAAATTGCCTATTTTAGTGTAGATGTCATTTTTTATTTTTCCTCCTTTCTAGCTAAAGAAATTCACATCGGTTTGGTTGGAATTGCGAGAGGTAAGGTGGAGAAAACTTTTGGCCACTATTCCTTATTAATGCATATGTCCTTATTTAAAGGGGTAACATATTTTGGTAGTGAGATGAAATTGAAGAGAGATGAAAATGGGGAAACACTACCAGTCCAGTTGTGGAGTGCAGATATGACTTGGGATGCAAATAAAGCCAGTTTTGTCAGATTTGATAGATATTTTTCTTCTAAATTGAGATGTCTATTATTGAGTGATAATCCCAGGATCCCTAAAGTATTGATGAATCTCATTAGACCTATGGATAGCCCACATAATTTTAAAGTTTCACACAATTGGGGAGATATTATTCCTTACCCTATTTCTACAATTTTTAGAATTTATGGTTTTAAAGGGAGTTCTCGTGTCTTGCCTTACCAAGTGCCCCTAAAGGTAGGAATGGCAGAAATCTTATGGCAACTAGGAGGAGTAGAGGAAATGTTCTTGTCAAAAAGACAACTAGGGTAGATTTTACCTACCTACACAGTGGCCCATCAGTTTGTGATTACTAAAGGAGGATGGCTCTTTTTGTACAAAATTTTGGATTAGTATATGATGGCTGTCTCCCACCCCCATTTTTCTGATTATGAGGGATTTTTCAATCAGGCTCTGAGGCATAGGATCAAGCTGGGACCGGTAAATCATGATTCATATTACCTAGAAGACATTATAAGAAATGAATTTTCTTTTCAAGAACAAGAAACTAAAAAAGAAAAATGGAGAGTTTACTCTCGGGTCCTAGAATTTATTCATTGTTTTGATTAGAATTATAGTCCTTTAGACAATGCCAATACAGAGGCTGACAAAATAAACAAGCTCATAAATAACTTCCTTGCAATAATGGAAACCATGAATGAGAAGAAATAGTTTTTTATTAATTCTTCTCCTCGTAAGGCCAGAGAAGTCATGAAGAGGTTAGTTTTCACTCCTAATGTAGGGGTTGGTCAAATAATTGTACAGAAAAAACTTGGTTACACTATAATTCAGAATAAAAGGGCTTCTACAAATAAGGGCAAACAAATAATGGGATCCACCAGCATAGCTCTAGAGGAGACACCTGATGAGCCTAGCCCAAAGAGGCAAAAGGTAATAAGAGAAGGGTGACCTCAAACTGAGGAATATTCACCCACCCAATCTCCTTTGAGAATTGGAGAAGAGTAGCTCACAAGTGAGCAAGTTAAAGAGATTGGATCATAGGGAGGTTTTTTTATTACCCAAGAAGAATTGGATGAAGGTAACCCTCCAGAGCCTCCTCTCCCAAGCTTGTATCTAACAAGAGCTAATTATAGAGGCACGGAATTGGACCCTGTATTAGAACAAGCAAGTCATCAATTTTTGACTGATGACAATTTTGTAAAATCAAGAGCATTTTAGCAATTTGCATGGAGGACAAACATGAACATCTTTGAGGAGAAATGTAAAAGGATGAAGATAGAGCATCCAAAAATGGATGAGACTTCCATACAAAACTAGATTAAAGAAGAAATGATGAAGAAATTCCAGAACATTACTGTTGAAGAAGGAAGGTAAATGGTAAAGACCTCTAACATATTATTGTTGCCAAATTGGGATATTGCAGATGCCTTAATTTTCAATTCTATTTCAAGTAAATTGGAATTGCAAGACCCAAATAAAAAGGATTTCCAAGGAACTACATTTATTGAGGATCAAGCTACATTGGTCAGTATGTCTTTGAAAAGAGGATCTAGAGCTACACCATCACAACTAGATGAGTCTAGATTGATGGACAACATACTTGTAAGAAGGGTTGCTGACACCTCCCATGTATAGGCAGCCTATTGCAATGTGGATTCTTCCCAGTTTCTTTTGGTCACTGATAAGAACGAGGAACATGCCATGCTTAAATTACAAAGCAAGTATGAGACAGTGGTGGATGCATACAACAAAGAGGTAAAGAGGAGGATTGAGCTTGAAAATAAGCTATTGGAACAATCCACCAGGCCTAGAATAGCATACCCTCATCCCCCAGTAGAACCTTTTAAGTCTACCCCCCTCATTGAAATGCCAAATACACCCCAAGGGCCATGATATTACACTGCTGAGGAATTTGAAGAAGAAAAGGAAAAACTATGGGCCTTACATATAGAGTTGGAATCTAAGTATGAAGATAAACTAAGAAAAGCTCTTACATATCTGGGAGACAAAATTGAATGGCCATTAATCCATCATCAATTGGTTAAGGTGATTAACATTTGTGAGGAGTTAAAAGCAAATGATGAGGCTCTAAAGTGTATTGTGAACAAATGGGTAAGAAGGGAAAAAGCAATAACCTTTTTCTGTTTATCTGTTATAGATAATTCTCATGATCAGATTGAAAAAATCTTTGATATTGTTTCTGACCTTGCTGACTTTGATAGTAAAAGGACACATTTACAAAAGATAACAATAAGCCATTTAGAAAAATATAACAGTCAAAATTTAAAATTATTTCCTAATGCCCTAGATAAGAAAAATAATTTAAAAAGAAAAGAGGAATGGGTGAAAGAACTTGATGATGCATTCTATTTAAGAATGAATCAAGTAGTAAATGAAATTGGGCATGCATGGTGGGCCACCACAATAGAAGAGATGGTGAAAGACAAAATATTCTTTGATTCTTTAAAATAGGATTTTTTTTATATTAATAATGTGGCTGTTATATAATATAAAAAAAAAAGGATATTTTGCAATTCAATTGGCCAGATGATGCATTATTTGACAGGTGGATGGTAGAAATGGCTTCTAGTGAACAGTTGGATGCAGATGAAACTGAGAGTGATAATGTGCATGATGAGGAAGTCCAAATCACTGATACTATCATTTCTCAAAGCCAATCAGAAGAAGAAGACAAGAAAAACCTATCATTTTTAGTTACAAACCCGAGACCACAAGATGCTGATACGGCTAGAGAAAAGGACAAGATAGAAGTTGTTCCTACCACTCAAGATAAAGATGAAGAAAGCTTATAGGTGGAATTTAATGTGCCATCATCAAAACAAGCTTCATTGTTGGTTAATTTGGCAGTTACTTATGCAGGGAAAATAGATCAATAACCAATAAGCAACACTAGAACATATAACAGAAGCTGACTCACTTAGAAGAATGTTTTGATCTAGATATCTTCTGTTACCCACATTTTGTCATTTTGTGGTAGGTGTATGTAAATATTCTTTGTAAAGGACACCTGTCACTTTCTTTTAGCCTGAAGTTTGTTGCATCTCACACTATTTAAGTGAGATTCCAAGGCTAAAGATTGGTCTGAATTCTATTTTTCTAAGTAATATGCTTAGTCTGTTTTTGGTCCAAATTTTGAAATAAAGTTTATGATGTATTTTCTCAGTCAATTATCTGAGAATACATGAATATAGAATGAGTTGTGTTTCTTTTTGAAGGTCATTTTGAGTCTATTGTAAATGATATACCATTTTCAAAGAAAATGAATACAAATTGTGAATTGTCCCCATATCAGTTCTTTCTGAATCTTGTCTCCTTCCAATTACTTGGTTGTCTTGATATTGTATAAGTAAAGGCTTGTGCAATTGAATACAATCTAGTTAGGTTGTATATCTATTTATCATTGTTGTTAATTCAATGGATTAAATAAAAGCTTTGGTAAATGTGGTAAGGTTTCTTCAGTAGTGGAAAGGGTTTTGAATGATGAATTCTGATAAGAATTGTTGATAGAATTTGTATTAAGGAAACAAACTAGATCTGAGAATTTTCTATAGACTCTGAACTCCAATGGATTAGGCACTGATCAAATTGATTCAGCTGAAGGATAAATATATCATAAATGATTATCAAAATGCAGCATCAAATCAAATTTTACTTTTATTTCCTGTAGATCTTCAAAGCTGGCCAGCACTTGTCTGCATGGAATGTTTTAGCTTTAGTTAGCCACTATTGTTAAAAACATTTGTAGATCTATAGATGAATTCTTGGCCATATCTATTTTATGGGATGTGTTTATCAAGTTAGTAAGAATTATGTATACATTTGAGGATTTTGAAATGAGAATCAGAATGAAACTAAGAATAATCCTCATACAGTTGTTCCAGTTTTGAATCATCCCTGGGTATACCCACCCTAGTTTTGCAGAGCCAAAAGAGTAGAAAACCACCTTTGGTTTTGTATAAGTTGGATCCAAATGTTTTACATAGGCAATTGTTAACAAGAATTGGCTGACCTTTAGATTGTATGAGTATTATCATCTTGGTATTAAGCATTTTGTTGCTTAGTAGTTTTAGTGCATTTTAAAACACTAACAAGGTGTAGTTGGCTTGGTTTGATAGTCATCTTGGACCTTGTCCCTAGTTGGGGCTTAGCCTTCCTCTTCATTTGATCACTGGGAGTGGGTGCTTCCTCAGCTTCTTCTCCCTCAGTACCTTCAACAACTTGTGTATCCTCCTCTGGTTGATCTTCTCCCATTCCTTGTGTAAGTGCAAGTGTTGCTTGTGTCTAAATGTCTTCTTCCTCTTCATCCTCTTCTTCTTCATCTTATTCTTTCTTGGAACCCTCCCCAAATTTTTCTTTTAATTTCTTCACCAACTTCTTCTTCTTCTTTATAATAGAGACTGTCTTTAGCTCTCTAGTAATTTTAGACTTAGCCATCTCATAGTTTCTAAATATAGTAGCATTTTTCTCTATACCTTCTGTAAGTTAAGCTATAATAGCTGCAGAGGCTTCATCAACATTTTTTCTTATCCTAATGGTCTCAACCATCTTATCCTTGGATTTGTTTCTTGAAAAAATGTATAGTCAGCATTAACTAGGAAATAAACATCATCATAATGCTTTTCCACCAATGATACTAGAATTCTCAATCTTTTCATCATAGACTACTTAAAGTCCTCAAAGTACTTAGTCATAACTGACTCAAAGTTTCACCTAATTTTTCAGTGAACTTGCCAATCTGTGCTACCACCGACCTATTTATCTTCCATCCCATAGTGCTAAATGTAGGGAATGTTTTTTGAACATAAAAGAAAATACATTTCAGAATAGAACCAAATTTGCATTGAGCACTCTTTATCTTTTTTATAGCTCCTAGGTTCTCAACCAACTACTATAGTTGTAACTCTACAAGATCATATGTGTGATCCTTTTTCACAATCTTATAACCAACATCCATTATAATATAAGGCACACTATTCAATCTGTTGGATTAGTAAAACTTATGTGAAAATAACCCTTACTAAAAAATCTATCAATGGATTTGTAATGGTGTCAATAGTCATTCCTCTCTTATTCGACACGGCTCCTATATTCTTCACATTAACCTCTTTTGAATCATTCTCCTTAGAGTCTTATGTTGATCTAGGGTTGGATACCCTATTACCCTATGGATTATCCTTTTGGTGATTTTGATAGGTCTATTGTCTAACCACAATGGACTATCATGAATCCTGCTCAAATTCTAATCCATTCTATTTTGAACACATTTAGGAAATCTAGGGCATGAGTTAACCCTTTCTTCTCTGCAATTTTGAATTCATCCCTTAATATACCATTCTCACAAAGTTTGTCATATTATTTCCTAATCTCCATATCACCAATGCTCCCAATTTTATAGTTGTAACATTTCCTAACATCTCGAATCATTAAAACATTCAATCATATCATATATAACACACCAAAGGGGTCTTGTTTGTAAGAAATATCTGGAATGGCTTTGAATATTGGTTGTTTGACTTCATTACTAACTAGGTGAACATTCAAAACCTCCTTACCCTCAACATTCTTTTACCTAGATTCCATTATGTGAAACTAGGGTTTATGAAAATATAAACAACGTAACTTAGCACTTGATAAATACCTTGCCAGATATGATGAAATGATGTTGAATTGCTACATAAATCTTCTCCAATTGCTTTGGATGAATTTTCTGATCGCCTCTTGCTCTCCTTGTTCTTTTTTAATTTCAAAATGATGAAAAATGAGTTGAAATCGATCAAATACCCTTTTTAAACCCTGCAATTAATGTTGAGTGCTTACACAGTTGTAAGCTTGACATCAACCAATTTTAGGCATACTTAGCATCTATTAGCATTTCACTTGTTCAACAACCATTGCAAGCTCAACATCAACTAGCTAGTTTGTTAGTTCAACATTGTCTAGCATTTCACTTGGTAGTCATAGGAAACTTTTCATGCTCAACAATAACATGAGATACTTAGAGAATTTTTCTTTGATTCCAAATAACATCTTGCATCTTTATTCATGCTAATGTAAAAAATTTTAGTACTAAGTCATTTGTAACTGATGTATGATATAACCTTTAAATATCAATCTCACACACCTCTTGATTGCTTAGTTTGATAAGGTGTGGTCACCTGACCCATTGGGTGAAGTGATCTCTTCTCCATTTTATGTGTTGCAATCATCTTTTTTCTTCCATGTCTTGCTCATTTCATTTCTGACATTTTCAACATTTTCCTTGCTTTTACTTTTATCAAACTCATAACTTGGTGCCTTTGAATTTGTTGGACAATATCGATTGATGTACCCAGTCTTCAAATAGCTAAAACATGTGGTTTGACTCAAGCACCTTTTGTAGTCACTTCTGAAGTGTGTTCTAATACAATTCTCAGGAACATGTCCATATTCTTAATAATAATGATAGCTATATCTTGTATTATAATCCTAGTTATAAGAGTTGTCATTGTTCCTTACCTTTGTTTGCTTGTTTGATGACCACATGGGTCTGAATCTACACTCAAAAGCTCTATGCCCATACTTTTGATAGTTATAAAAATATCCTTCAAATATTTGTGTATGCATGGTCTTGGTTCTACAATCATGTGCTCGATGACCTTGTTTGTTGCACTTATGATAGTGAACCATGCTTTTGTGCTTGACATTCTAATTTTTAGTTCTACTCCTATACACATTAACAATATGTCCTTTCTTACCACAATTATGACAAGTAGGTTTGGAATTATTACCTTTGTTGCTCCTTTCTTTATCACTTTTGGATGACTCTCCTTCTTCAATACTTGTGAATCCTAGTCCAAATGTGCCATTGTTAGGTCTAGGGGATCTCAATAACTACTCAAAGTATTTGATGGCTTCACTTGATTTATTGAAACCTTTAGAAAATGCATTTTCCCTTTTTAGGTTACTTTGCAATTGTTCATTTTGCAACTTCAATGTTGTTATCTCAATGTCCTTAACAATCAATTCATAGTTGGCATTCATCATTTGACTCAATGTATCCAATTACATGTTGGAAATCTTGGTTAGCTCTAATGATTTCTCTTCTATTCTGTTGCTCAAAATTCTTTTGTCTTCTTCAATCATGGCTTTTTCTTCCATAGCTTTATTCTTTTGTTCAATCATTTCTGATTTTCTTAGTTTGGGCTCTATTATTTTCCATTAGATTTACAATTGTTGCATCAAATTCATTAGAGTCTCCATTAGTAAATAGCTTAGTGGTGTCTATCTCTTTGTATTGTGTTTTATTCTCCACAATAGAAATTTCCTTCCTTCTCTTCAAAGATTTATTTAGTTCTTCTCTTGATTCATTTAGTTGATGTGGGATGAGATGTATTTTAATCTCTTGATTCTCAATAATCTTTCCCATCTTGTAGAATTCTATTTCCAAGATCTTTCCTCAAAGCTGCAAAGCTTCTCTTTTAGAGAACAAGACTTTGATACCAATTATTGGAATTACAATAGGAAAGGTAAACTTTTGAGGGGGGTGAATCAAGTTTTTAACCCTTGACATATAAAAACATTTGCCACACATCCATCTCATACATTCACTAAGTAAACTGAAATACCATGTAAAGCATGTATATCTAAATCATGTAAACATATAAACATTAACACATGTATGATACTAGATATGATTACCCAAAAACCCTCCAATGAGAAGGTAAAACTGGGGTGGGGATGAGACCCACAAATCTTCACTATTGCAATAATAAAATGTATCCAATGAAGGTTGCAATATTTTGATCATGAGACATGATCTACCCTATGAAAGGTCTACCCTATTAAAGGCTTACAAAGATTGTTAGGTCTCACCCTATTAAAAGTGTGCCTTGTTAAAGGACTTCAACTTACAATTAAGTAAGCACCTTGTTAGATAATTTTAATAGAACCTACTATGACTACTTTGTTAAGAGATTTAACTAATTCACCTACTAGAATGACTCAAAATTGGTCCTACAATTAGCACTTGGTTGCTTGATGATAGATCACCGCTAAACTGATGTATTCTCGATCCTTCTTGATCAGATGTCTCTTTGTTGTATGTTTTTCCCTTCCTTTTTTCTCCTTTAACTAATTTTTCAATGTAATCTTAGATCATAACTCCTTAGCCACCATGAATGCTTCTATTTGCACATGCAAAATTCTCTCTTCACTCCTTCATACACCTTAGAAAGTTCAAGGTTTGTCCTCCTTAAGAAGGCTTAGGTGACTTAGGGTTAGGTATGAACCAACAGCTATGATTCATCTATTTTGCTACTTAAACCTTCCCTTTATTTGATTGGTTGTATGTAATGCATTGGGAATCCAACTTAAGATTTGTCCTTATCTCCAAAATATTGTAATTCAATCTTTAAGTTGGCTCAAAAATGGTTTACATAGTTGTTTGTGCCATTACAAAAAAATATGACAAAATTGTCTTACTCAACATCTAAAGTCTTTGATGCTTGATATATATTGATTTCTTTATTATGACTCGACATCTATATCACTCAACATGCACTACTTACTTAGTTCCTAAATCACTTGACATACACACTAATACATTTGGCATTAAATTGCGATGGCTAAGTGTCGCAATTGCGATGGAAATGTGTT
Source organism: Cupressus sempervirens (assembly GCA_028749045.1). Taxonomy (NCBI): domain Eukaryota; kingdom Viridiplantae; phylum Streptophyta; class Pinopsida; order Cupressales; family Cupressaceae; genus Cupressus; species Cupressus sempervirens. Next base: position 248,516,515 of record CM053790.1, on the reverse strand, counting down.
GCCACTACGACGATAATAGACGTCATTGCTTTTTAGTCACAAATTACGACATCTATCCTTAGCCGTCATAATTTTGACACCCATCTGTCACAATTTCACCATTCTAATCCGGCACGACTATCATCGCAATGCGTGTGGTCTCTGTCACAATTTCGACGTCCTCCCCACACATTGCAACAGGCTAGTGTTGACATTTGGCCACGGGGTCACTATGGTGATAGCCTTCCCAGTTCTTCCATGAGCATCACAATTGCGGCATCCATGGAAAATTGCGACGGGGATGCGACGGTGCCGGCGGCACAGTAGCTGTGGCATCGACGCCACTGACCGTCACAATTTCTCCAATGGCGTCGCAATTGCGACATAAGTGCAAGAATTGTGATGATGTCGCTATGCATGCAACACACGTTTTGTCGCAATGGCTGTGTAGACATTGCAATTGTGATGTCCATGGCTAGCACTTTGGTGGGGCCGCTATGGCGGTGATGCCAACTGTCGTCGCCGCCATAGCGACCCCACCGCAAGAATGATGCATCATGATCTGCTGATGATCTGGATTTACTACATGACTGGCCAAAACTTGTGTTATTTTCTAGACTTTCCAAAATGAAATTGACATTTGACAAATTTTCTACCTGTTGGGATATCTTGTTTACACCTGCAACACTAAAAGAGATTGATGTCATTTGGAAAGAATGCATGTTTTCTATCACCTGGGGGGCATATGAATCTTGTAAGTGGTTTTCCTTTGGATGTCCAATGTTCAATGACACCCTCTTCTTTAGTTTAGAGCCATTATACTGAGATTCAGCCCCACCTGTTATTTGAATGCTAGTTTTCTTATCTCGTATATAGAATAGCATTAAAGCTTTCTGGGAAAGCACACTTTTCTCACTGACTGAATAGACCTAGAGTACAAAATGTCATAAGAATAACTTCAATCAGTCTAAGAAACTTTAGTATAATTAGTGTTACCATATAAAGAAAAGGTTCTACATAAAATTGTAGTTCTTTTGTGTATCCTGTTATACACAAATTATAATGAGCTTGCTCCACAAAATTAAACATGTCTTCACAACTGTAGCAAATGTATACCCGATTATCATCTAAAGCATGCCAGATGCCTATGGATGAATGAATAAAGTAGAAATAATGACCAGAATGTGTGCTCCAGCCATCATGAACAAGAACACCATAAAGAGTGTTCTTAAAATTGCCCACCTGTGATTCATCAATAGACAGAGAAACTAGAATATCATTCAAATGTGCAATATTTATTAAAAAACCAGTAGATATTACAAAAACTATATTATTAGATTCCACTGAAAATGTGATCCACTGGAAAATAATATTTAAGGGCTACTTACATGTGAACTGCTAACAAATGGTTTGAGATCCAACATACAACCAAAGTCTACTTTTTTGTCAATTTTTCCTCCAGATCCAACTACACTAAAGCGCTTGAGATGAATTGCAAGAACATGTGGTGCTTTATCAAATTTGAGTTGTTCTAGAGCCTTCACTTTTACTTTGCATCATTCACATTGATCTCTTTTCACACCCCCATCTAACTGCTCCACTGCCATGTAATGGGATAATGCTTTCAACAAGGAATCTGCTCGAATGATCTTTAGGCTCAAATCTAAGAAAGGATCAAATTTATTTGAGCAATAAGAACATTGTGTGCACTTCACCTACAAGCCAGATTAAAGCAATTGTTAATGAATAAAATACTTTTCTAAGACTATAACCTAGAGTTCCCAGCATCAAAATAATTTTGAAAGGTTTAAGTGACTCAAAAAAGTAGAAATAATGACCAAAATATGTGCTCCTGCCATCATGAACAAGAACACCATAATCAATCATTTTCTAACATCTTTTTACCCATTATGTACCCATTCCACATCAATGTAGTATTGCTAGTTTTTTATTCATGTTATGCATGGCAAAAGCATACAGTAAGGGTCACATCAAAGTTTTCATTGGTAAGGAGAAACCCAACAAATTACCTACCATATTACATGGGCCTAAGGAAAGCTTAATGCTTGACCAAAGGCAAGGCACCTACAACTAAAAGTCAGGATGATCGAAATGGAGTGAACAATGACTTTACAAAAAACACTTTGAAAACTTGTTAAGAAAATCTATCAACCTGAAATAAGATTGTATTAAAACTAGAATTATACAAATCCATATTATTAAAACTTAAAATACCTATCAGTATTAGGTGTTCAAAAAAGCACATGTCGGACACCTCTTGGAATGTTCAGGGCCTCCATAACCTTTGCTACAATAAGAAAGAAATCCAAATAATATTAAATCTTTGCTGAAACTCCAATTCACAAGGATGTATAGTTATGTTCTAATAATCAAATACTAACAATAAAAAACACAAAGCTGAAATGGATATGTCGCTATTTTTTCTCCATTCATTCATAAAAAAAGCTTGATACTAAAATGTAAGTGTTTTCTCTTTAAATTATATCATGCTGATCAGAAATACTAATCACAGATTAGTTATCCAAAAGGGTGCACTATTATATTAGATAAAGATCAAATAAATATCCAACATCTTTACAAACCAAATAGAATAAATCATATCACATTTCAATAAGGCAGATATCAGATACAGTGAATAACTTCATACCAGTATGGTACATATCACTTTTACATTATGATGTATCTGTAACAGTGATTACTTCATCTTGCAAATTTCTCTATAGAAATTCTAATGATACTTATTGCAGATCAGTAATCAACATTAGATCATCAGGATCTATGACATTAGGTCATTTTTCTAAAGTTGAATCAATATCATCAACTTCAAGAGCAACCACATAGCCACTAAGAAGTTCTACTCATAGAAGAAAATTGTAAAATATTAATTGTAATTGCAATTTTTTATCATATAACACCATGATTGTATTAAGCTTCTTTATTGTTTGTGAATGAATGACAAACCACTTAGTTTTATAAAGTTACAAGTTTCTTAACTAGTAACTAAGGAATAAATAATGAATTCATTAGTGATGTTACAGTCACCTTACTGCTCATGAAAAGTAACTCTTCTCCATTTTCACTCTTCCATGAGGTCACTTGTCCACCATACAGCAATACCTACACAAATATAACATTAATGATTTATACGTATGACCTAAAAGAGAATTGATAAATTGAAAATGACATCCGAACCACAACTCAGATTAATCCATTAGTTTCTATTGACACAATATTAAAATCAAGGGATAGAGAAAATAAAAAGGAAATAGGAAGTAGATCTAATGAGCCATATTAAATATAATATCAAGGTTACATTAAACCATCCTATGCTCTTAAACTAGTATCAGTAACTAGCAACAAATGACATAAAACCAAGTATATGCGTGTATGTAAGTATTAATTGTTTTTTCTCAATTTCTCTCTTCCATGAAGCTAGTTGCCTGTCATATAGAAAAAAGATACACAAATTCCACATATAACCATATAATCAATGAAATGATTAAAAAATTTAAATTTCAGAACCCTATACCATGAGCAACTCATGAATAACCTATTTTCGGGAATCACCAACATGAATGAAGCAAGAAGACTAAAAAGAAATAAAGCTATCATAATATTGTTTTAGGCATGGCTCCAAAGAATCCTACAATATGCCCTATATGCCCTATGAATGATATCAGCAAAAATTGACAATAAATCAGGAATATAAACATATAGAAATATTGATAAACTATATTATTCTTGATAGGCCAAAAAAAATTGATGATCATGCTGATGGACTACCATCTTGCAGTAAAGATAAATTGGATCAAGCTATCAATGTCTTAAGCTTTGGTGGAAAGAATTTCAGTGGGTTGTGTTTCTTCACTGACAAAAATAATCTAAGCTTGTTAAATTTCTTCAAAGATCATAATAAAATATTTTGAAGTAGGAACAATCAGTATACTATGTAGTGTAGGTAACATTGATGTGCCTAGAAGCCTTTTGTTTTTAGCATAAATAGATTTAACATAAACTATTAGTCTATTAATGAGGAATGTAGACCTGCTTGGACTTGTTACAATCCTAAAAACTAGAACCAATTATTTTTTCCTTTACTCACAAGGTTATAAAAACTACCATAACCAAAGTCCAAAAAATCCAAAATCCAAAAAGGCATGAATTAGAGAGAAAACTCAAAAGCTTGATAGAAAGAACTTAAAACAATAGATCGTTTCAAATCTCAGTACAACCTCAACGATGAACACAATTCAAGAACAAAACTTATTTATTGACCAAAAGAATACCTTAGAGCTTCTATTAGATTGAGATTCTTGTGTAGATTTACTATTATTTGAACAAGACATTGATGTCCACGCATGGTTTAGCATAACTTGAGTTTCTAAGCCTAACTTTCTAACCTCTGAAAATGGAAGTTCAAATGTCGATCCCAAAAAATTAGTTGAATAATTGACCTGCAATAAAAGAAAGTGAGAAAAATTCATATACATATTCAATTAAACGTTTGAAGACATGAGATTTCTACATTCCATCAAGTGAAAATTGAAAGAACTTCTAGCAGTAACTGTGTAGACATTTTTCAATCTAACTAAATGAAATTAAAACAAAAATTGTGTTAAAACACCATACAATTAGAAGTTACAGACTGCACAACATTTTTGTAGTAATAGAATCTCGATAAAAATGTAAACCATATCTAATACAATGCAATTACATACCTCAGTCTTCCCAGACAACTAAGTGGTTGGTCATGACTAAAAATATGAAGTATAGGATCAAACAGTGTTGGATAGAAAGGCTTCCCAGCTTCAAGCCATCCAATCTCATGTTCATTTTTTTCCAGGACTGAATCCCCAGGTTTCTCCTCCTAAAACTCGTCCAAGAATTGAACAAATGCCTCAAGTGTTAGATAGCCAACCTATTGGGTGAAACTAAAGCTTTCAGGGTGAAACCAATCATGTTTGTTGAAAAACATTTTAGCACTTCACAAATAGTAAGGACACAATTTCTACTCAATATAAATATCATAGAAAATACTATCATATGCTTACTAGGTTTTATGAGCAATAGAAAATCCTCATTTATACTAAGCATGCCCAAGTGACAAACCTATATTAGACCAGTAATGATCTCTAGGATATTAGTAGATCACTACAAATTACTCACCTAAAGGTAGATGCTTGTCTCAAATTGGCTCTTTAGAGCATATTCATTAAAAACCAAAGCCAAGGAAGCGATTTTTACCTACAATGTTTCCAAATAGATAAGGATGGTATCGTAAGAAATTAGAGTTACAATAAAATAATAATCTTGCAGTTGTTTATGCAAGCTAAAAGGCAGTTAGATAAAATAATTAGTTGTCTTAGAAAATCCTGGAGTGAAAACAAATAACTATATTATTTTGGATTTTTTTAAATTAGAATACTAATGATATTTTTATCATACTATCATCATTATAATCTACTAGAAATAGAAAATTGTTCATGTTCAAACCTATCAATAAATGCTTAAATGCAACACCTTTTCCTATAGAATAATTCATCTACTCTAATTTTAAAAACTTATAGAAATTATATTTCAAAAGTTTGTTAGGCAAAACACATAGATAGATATGACATTATTCTCATGCTCAAACTACACACGCAGTGATAGCATAACATATATTAATTCAATGAAACTAATTTTAAGAAGGGTTCAGTAATCTAGATGCATATTTTACATGTGAGCAGTGGTACTCTGCAACAATCATGAGATAATCTAGTTCAGATTTTGGTGAGAATGTTGAAATGTAGATCCCTACATGATGGTAGAAAGAACACCTAAACTTTCACAAATAATGGAGAGAAGATGGTAATAACACCATTGGAGGAGCACAAGACAACTTGGAAGGTGTCAGCGAGCATTGGCATCTTTGAGAGGGAAAGGTTCCTAAGAAAAGAGGAACATGGTGAAGCAATGGAAGATGTTTTGATCAAAAAGGATGATGCTTTGAAGAAAATAGCTAATGAGAATGAGGTTGAGGAAAAGAACCTAGAAAAGGATGATATGAAGACAAGTTGTCCATTTGAAGGACAAATAACAAATGAGAAGCAATCAAGTGTTGAAGAGCAAGGAGAACCTAACACCAAAAAGGTTCAAAAGGTTGTAGCAGAGGTAAAGAGAAAGGATGCTGACGAAGACAGAAAAAGAGCAGATCTTGAAGGGCTTGAGGGAAAGGAGATGATTGGAATAAAATTGAAAACTAAAAATGCTGATGTAAATAGCAAAGAAACAAGGCTTGGAGAAGCAGATATGATATTGATTGGTTCTATATGGTGTCCATTGAAAGTTGGACAAAGAAAATTCACAAAGAAAATGATGACTGAATCGGATAGAACAGCCACCAACCAGGAGTTGGTATACCAAGGCAAATGGCAAGGGTGTGAAGACATGTTGCAGACAACAGTAGAGGTCTCAAGGTGCAAAGAGACTAAGGATGAGAAGACAATGGATATGAAGAGCCAAGGGAAGGCTAAACAAGGTGATTATATTCCAAGCATGGAGAAGTATGAAAATATGAGTTATTTTGGTTTGTTATTCTAATTTTTTTGTAGGCATATGAGAATATGATGGAGATTCCTAGTGTGGGGAAGATAGCAATAATTGGTAAGAGTTATGTTCTAGAAGGAGCTTGTTATTGCTTCTTGTTTCTACCTATTGTTAGTATCTTATTGAGCTTCACTTTGTTTTGAGAATAGTTTAATATTCTCTACTGAACAGGGCCAACCACATGAAGGTGGAAGCTCATTTGGCCCAACCCCCCTCCCCCCTAACATCACTCTACATTCCCCGTTAACATCTAACATTCATTCATTCTTTCAACCATTAATAAAATGTAACATTCAATTAATATCACATGATAACATACATTAACACATTAGATTCGTTGACATGCAAAATTCATCAATATTCTGCATTAACACATAATTCATGAACATTCATTAGCACATAATTAAATTCATTGAGACATAAAATTAAATCATTATCAATTAAGGTATGTAGATGACAATCATTTCTTTTTTTTCTTTCTATTTCTTTTTTCTATGTAAGCTCTAAGAGGAGCATCAGTGTCATCATCAACTCCCCCCTCATTAGTTGTTCTGTTCTCTGTTCTTGATGATCTCAAATTCCTATGTTGTTGCAAAGGGGGGTCCTCTGCAATAACAAATAAAAGAGTTAAATTAAAAATAATTTATTATAATTGTTACAAGTATTTAATTATTTTAAATAACATAACTACGGTGCTCTTTACCTAATCTGACCACATCATTTTGTCTGGACTCAACGTCAACACAGTCATGAACATCGACCCCTTGATCCTCTACAGCTGTTATACAAAATGTTACATTAATCCAAACACCAATTGCAATTACATATAAAAAATTTAATAGCAAATGTATACCTCCACCAGTGGGATGCACATCATGCAAACCTTTAGCATCCATAGATTGTGTAGAAGGATTGTCAGACTACATTCCAACATCCTACACATTGTTATCATTGCTTGCTTAAAACATATATACTCACTTTATATTGGAACTTAACATCAAATAGACTAATTGGTAAAGTATTCAATTTGAAATAAATTTCATTTAGCTTATTTACATGTGGCTTAGATGCATCATTATTAGAACCTTCCACACTGATTTCAGCTCATAGTCATTCAGCCACGGCCCTATAGCCTTGTTGGAAGCCAATTCTCTTATCCTCTTCTGTGAGGCATCTCTTGAACTCTGAGCCCTGCATTTTTTGTGGTATGGTGAATTTTACTTGCATTATTTCATCAACCAATGGAGGGTAGTTAAAATATCAAAAGGAAATGGTAAATAGTTAGCAGGGTTTCCAACCCTTGTTACACCTTATTTTGGTCATGTTGGAGTTTTTCTAAACTATCTTTTGTCTTTGGGAGTCCTAGAGGATCCAATTTCACTCCATCATGACCGCAATTATTTCTATTCTTAAAAAAATTAAAACTTTAAAGTCTAATGTAATGGGCAGTGCTGAAAACATTTAATACTCAACTTGTATTTTGCTTTTGTTAGCAACGTGAAGTCTACCTGACAATCAATAGCAAATCATCTATATCCATCACAATATAATGGGAGAAAAATTGAGCAGTTTTTATGGAGCAATCTACTATATAAAAGTTGCGTGTTTGTATGCTTTTCTTGTACCAACATATTTTCTCCAAATTCTTAAGTTGGGTAAGAGTTAGTTCAGCTCTTTGGAAATAAAAATGGTTGCAAGTGCTGTTGCATTCCCTCATTTTTTCAATCACTACCTTTATTCTCAACTAATGGAGGAAAATTTAGTCTCCACCATGGCCTCCATTTGTGAGATTTCTTCATATGAGGATTTTGTGAACAAAGAGAAAAGTAAAATATTAGTGATTGGAGCCACTGGTTATATTGGTCACTTTGTTGCTCTTGCAACTGTAAATGCAGGCCATTCTACCTATGCTCTCATTAGACCCATCACTGCCCATGATTCTGCCAAAGAAAAGTGCCTCCATGAATTGAAAGATTCTGTTGTTAACATTGTCTATGTATGTCACTAGCTCTGTTCATAACTAAGATTTTGTGGTAGATATGTATGGGACAGTTGTAAAGTGTGTGTACTTGTTTAAAATATTGATTTTACAGACTATAGATTGTTTTGATTGGTCATATAGGTTTAGAATATATGATTAAGCTTTGCTTGTTTGTTCATGGTAACTACTATTGCAGCTTTTTGCTAAATTGTTAGATAGCGGTCATCTCACAAATAATCATGTTTGACTGTCTTGTTGTGAAGTTGGGTATTTAGAAATTATGTTAAGAAGGGGTGTTTGATCAATGATCTCCTTATCAATGAGTCTAATTTGGTTGGGATCATGAGCTATATTATAGTTGTAAAAATTTGTGTTTTAGTGGGTTTTATTAATGTCTACATGTTCTGTAATGGGTCTTATTAATGTGCATGTATATTATAATGGGTGTTCTGCGGGGAGATTTAAGTGATCATAATTCAATGGTAAAGGCCATGCAAAGCATTGATATTGTTATTTCAATTGTGGCTGGTGGTCAACTTACAGATCAACTTAAGATTGTAGATGCCATTAAATAAATTGGCACTATTAAGGTCAAAACATATGACCCTAACATTATTACCATGAATGATTGTTAACTATAATAGACTTAAGAATTGTTGAACTTTGATGTAGAGGTTTCTTCCTTTAGAATTTGGGCATGATATAGATAGAGCCAATCCATTAGAACTAGGGGTAAGATTTTACAAAGAAAAGAGAGTTGTTAGGAGGGCAATTGAGGCATCCAACATTCCATACACTTGCATCTGTTGCAATTCTATTGCTGGGTGGCCTTACTTTTATCATACCCATCCCTCTGAGCTTGCTCCTCCCCAAGATCAGTTTGAAATCTATGGGGATGGAAAAATCAAGGGTGAGATTTTAAATAATGTAATATTAGTAAATGAAGGAATCTTCACTAATCTAGATTGCAAAGTCTAACTTCAATTGTTGAATTGTTTATATTGAATATGAAAATCCACTACAGTTATTATATTCTATTGACCTATTTATAATTGATGATCTAAATAAGGGAGTCCTAGCATTTCCCATCACATTATATAAAAAAATTTATACAATTTTTCATTTACTAATACTTACAACTCTTGCTTGAAGTTTTGAAAAACCACCAGAGCCGAGCTTGTGTGTCACGTGCTTTTCTAGTCTTTCCTTTGTTGCCTTTGATGTGTCAGGAAATCTATGAAAATTTTGAAATATGTTAGATAGTATAAATATAGAGGTTAATTAGTACATAATTAGATTCTCAATAGTATCACATACCTTGTTGTACTCTCCACTAGTGTAATATTATTTTTCTTGTCAGCTTTATACTTTCCATCCAAAATAAAAGCCTGTCACTCAGCCTCAAGAATATAGGGTGGACGCTCATACCTGGGGTTATCCCGTAAATTTTTTCTGTACTGGTCCCTAATATAATTCAAACATAAACAATCTTTTTCAAGGAGCTTGTTTCTCTCAAATGCACAAGGTCCAAAGAGTTGGGTCATTCTCTCTATAAGATCATCCTTCAACAATTTGCATTGGTTATTCCACCTTTTAAGTAAAAAAAAACATGTTAGACTCATAAATGAAGCGAAGCTACCTTTAATATAGTTCAAGAAATGGATGAAAAGGAAAACTATTATAGCAATGATATGAAATCAAAATAGTGGTTTGGGGTTTTAGTTAGGATATGATGTTCCACCAGGTATGCATGATGGGCTTGAATATTCGCAAACACTCATCACCAAGTTTTTTCCAAAAAAGATCATTCCCTACAAAACAATTATGGGATCATTAGTCGATGAAGAGTGATCAAAAACTAAATTACTATTATATCACTATAGAATAATAATAACTTTAAAGTACCTAGAACTTTGGCTACTTTTAATGGAATGCCTTCATCGTCGCTGACGATCAATATGACATCTTTCACTGTTCCCATACTAGGAACATCCAGGAAATGATGATGTAGCTCCTATTGCAAAAAGTTTCATAAGTTTCATAAGTCCTTGTCACGAAGTATAAAAGAACAAATGATAATTGATGTTAAAAAGTTGTAAAAAAAAAAACTATTTGTTGCTGTCATAAGAGAGAAAAAGAGGGATTTGTGTACCAGAAAATGGTGCAATAGTCGATGCCTATAAGCTGCGTGTTGCTGACTCAGCAGTCGGAAAGAGATTTGTGGTTGTCCTAGATGGAGGCGACATCATCATAGGATTCAATTGATGTGAAGATGAAGAATAAAATTGTTAGAGCATGCATAAATATAGAACACATGGACTAGCATGGACAAGATTGTTAGAGCATTAAAAAAAAGGATTATTCGAGCATGTATTGTCAATGATTATGATCATTCCTATATATATTTAGTGGAAAAAAGAAGTGGGGAATGGAACATACAATCTACCTGAACCACCTGTGGCACCCTCATCATGGGAACAAGGCTCGAAATCACGCAAAAAACTCTGTAAAGATAATGCATCCATATTTTAATTAATTTCATAAAAGAGCATAACATAAAAACCATTATTGAACTCTTGTTATAATTAAAAATTTCATTAATACTTACTTTTAAGGTTTCAGAGGTGTGCATCAATTCAGCTCCCCTTTCTCTTATTTCTTGAGTAGTAGGCTTTATGGTTGCCAAACATAAAATTTCTCTGCCAGTTTTCTTTAGCAACTTTTTAGTCGAACTGATCAGGTCATCGGTGTCTACTAAATCAATATAAAAAGGGTCCTCCTTAGGGGGGGGCTACTGATCAGGGACTGCAGGTTCCTTTCCCTCCCTCTGACCACTGGCCCTCTGTGACAACAATAGTATTAGTATTATCAAAATTACTCCAAAACAATGAAGAAAACAACATTAAAAAAATAATATTTTACTTCTATCTAGTTTGCACAATTACAATGAGTTTTACCTGCTCGATTGTAGATGAGTCGAGAACATCGCCAGCATCCCCTTCGGGCAGTTGCTCCATATTGTGACCTTGTGTCAAAGATCAAGTATAAAAATGTTAGCCAAAAATTTATTGACTAAATGGTATGTTGGAGTCATTGATTAGAAGTTGGTTTAATAGTATGTACCACCCCCATGATAGTAGCCTCGTTTGTATCTATGTAGTTCAAATTGTAATCAATAAGAAGCTCTTCCCCTGCACATATTGATTTTATCACACAAATGAATACACAATTTCCCTCACATGCCTCAAATATGCAATTGGGTTGCTTTATAGTTGACCCAAGTCGTGTACTATTTATAAAACCTGCAATATTCCCTATTTCTTTTGGCCTTCCATCAATGTATATAGCCACACTTTTACTTTGATTATTGTCTTGCTGTTGTATATAATTTGCTGAGAGGGCATACCTATGCATACATTTTTTATATTGAACAATATGCATCCAACTTTTGTAATCGTAACATGGTCCAACATACTCCATCAATTTAGAAACTTTGTTGTAAGACACCTTTATGCCATCCATAGAAAATAGGCCCAAACCATGTAGTGATGATGGTGCTATGTGATATATCCTCTCATTAACACAAAAATCAGTGTTTATTGGAGGAAGTTCCTTGGGTACCCAATGTTTCTGTAGATGTTGGTACCTCAAGGGCACCTCGATGTTGCCTTCTGTCTCATCATCATAAGAACATGACCCCCCTTGAGCAAGGAAAAATTTCATGCATTTATTGAATTTCCTTCTAGTCCTTTGACCTCTAGTTAATCTCCCTATTCTAGATAAACTGCATGTCTCACTTTCCTCTTCTATTCCTATATTTCCCTCACTCGAGGAAGACACTTCTAACAAATACCTATTCGTTGGTACCTGCAAATGGGAGAGATCTTAGAAGACATCAATCTTACTATTGATAAGTGTATTAAATAGACTATCTATAAGGATTATTGACTTATACCTATCAATCCATGAAACTATGTGGGATGCTCCTAAAAGGGGTTCAGTTTCCTGCAAATGTAATTTAATTATCGTGAGCATAATCACATCATAATCATAATCACATCCATCATTCGCATCACATAAAAATTAAAAGCATTAAAAGGTACACAATAAAACACTTAAATCAGGCTCACATTATAAGCCTACTAGGGAAGTAAGCCTAGTGAAGGGCTAAAACTAGGTTTTTGTATCAACTGATGAGTTGAGGGCTTAGTCACCTTGGGGACATGTTATTTGAAGTTGTTTGATGTGTGTGGAGGTGGAGGAAACACCTAGTTAAGGTGAAGTCAAGTTTGGCACCTATTGAGGCATTGTGAGCATTTGATAGTTTGTTGATTAGATTGCTTGGATGAATCTATTAGATGGATTGAGGGACATTCATGGGATTATTAAAAAGATGTAGAACCTAAGGTGGCATAAGGATTTGGTGTGCACTCTGATAGGTTATGGAGTTGGCTTGGATCAAGGAGAGGGATCTTATGAAGATGCTTGGTTGGTGTTGTGAGAACACTATGGAAGTCCCTCTTGTTATGAATGATTGCAAGTCCACCTAGGGTCTCTGCATCACCTACAGAGGTAGAATTATTAACCAACAAATTGGGTAAGCACTTATATTATGTTTTCCCTATGAATTTTATAGATATTTAATGAATTCCCTTTTCTAAACTAAATATGTACAAATGCTTTTGACCTGAAAGAAAATAAGGCTCAATACATTCACACATCAATATGTGTTTTAAATAGTTTTATTTAATTAATTTAGATTAATAGTTAATTTAGATTAGTAGTATTCTATTTGTAGTTGAAACTTGTAGCTTTTAAATAGATAATGAATAAACTATGTAACCATATATATAAGACAAATATATTTCTATCAAGAAATGAATATTAAATAGATTAAGGATTGATGGCATACCTCTAAATTCTATCATCATCATCCTCATTGTCATCATCATCGTCATCGTCGTCGTCATCGTCGTCGTCGTCGTCGTCCTCATCATTGTCATCATCATTGTCATCATCATCATCATCATCATCATTTTCCTCGTCGTTTCCATCGTCATCATTAACATCATCCTCAACATCAACATCATCTTCATCATCATCATTAGTAGTAGCATCATTTTCATCATCTTCTTCATCTTCTTCATCAAAATTTGTGTCAGGAACATCATCCAATAACTATCAATCGTGATCACCATCTACATCATCTTCTACTTCTTCGGCATCTTCTTCTTCTATCACATTATACTTTATTGGCCTTCCTCTCAGTTCATGTCTAACAACAAATGACCAACCCAGTTTATGTGGAACCTTTGAGTAAAATACCTGCTCACATTGGCTTGGAAGAACATAAGGCTCATCCCCAACTGGCTCAAACGACCTTGTATTAACCATTGTAAATCCATTATCATGTTCAATAATAGTTCTATTAGGATCATTTGGATTAAGTTGTAGCCTATACCATTTGACAATGAAGAGTACTAATTTGAAGGAACTAAAGTCACACTCAAGTATCTCATCCAAAATGCCATAGTATCAATTTTTAGATTCTTGAGGATGTAAGTCATTTCTAGATGAAATATTAGTCACTTGAAAGATTGCAGTTATTCCTGAATCACAAGTTTTCTTCATCTCATCCAACACTTTGACGCAAAATTTTTGACCATTATAGAACATAGCCTTGTGGTGTTTAACCTGCAATAATATGTGAAACATATAAAAATTATTGTATCGTGAGTTGATAAACATACAGGTGATTAATAAATTTGTACATACCTAAAAATCTCTTGAACCACATGCTAAATCTATTTCCCTTTGCATAACATTGGAATCTCCAGTACGATGAGCTTCTTTAACCAATGAAGATACACCTTCCCATGTTAATGTGCGACCAAAATGTTGACATCATTCAATCCATACCGTCATCCAATCAAGATTGTTTGCAATATACAAATGTAGTGCATCCCACACTCGAGCACCTGTAAAAAAAAAAAATAGACAACTTACAACCGATTTATTTTGAAGATTAAGAAATAATTTAATACAATAACATCTTATAATTTATTACCTCTCACTTTCCTCAATGTACCTTTCCCCATCAAGTACTCCCCTTCTAATTTTTTAAAAGGCTCGAGATCCCAAAAGTGATCTACATGGATATTTTATGCAAACTTAGGAAGATATTCAGTAATGTACACCATAGTCTGGTATACCATAGAACCCTCAGGATGTGCTCTTTGTTGAACCAAAGCCTTCAAATATTTCAAATGCCTCTCAACCATCCACATTGACCTAGTGTGTACATGTCCACACAATTCAATCTCCTCAACTAGGTGTATGAGGTAGTGTTCCTGTGCATTGAAAAAAGTTGGAGGTAGACACTTTTGCATTTCACACAGTAAATGAGGAATTCTTCTCTTCCAATAGTTTATATCTTCTTTATGGATTTCTTTAGATGACAACCACCTACATTAAGAGATTCAATAAGTCACAAAAAATATATAGATATGAGACTTTACAAAATAATAGACAATAGATTACATAGCAAGAAAAAAAAATCACGAATATAATAAATATATACAACAAATTGAACAGATATTACTGCTTACCTCATATATTTTCCAAGGTCGTATATCACTTGTTTGATGTTATTGTTGAAGTGCTCTGGGAGAGATAGAGGAAGCATGTACTGTACTGATTATAAACCAATCATTTCATTGTTTTCTAACATAACATAACAAATAGTACACTTAGTTTATGAATATATTGTAAATACAGAAGAACATAACTTACCTTGACAAAAGTATGCCAATCATGTGTTTTGAGCCTTGGCCCAAATTCACTTTTTTTTGATATGTGATTGTTTATGTTCGTAGCAAATCCTGTGAGAAATCAAATTTTTCGTATGACTTCTTTTATGGCATCACTTTGCTACTCTATTAATAAGCATGGAAGGGCACTTATATTAATCTGATCTCTGTTTCTATTTGAGTGAATGAAATTCTTCAATGCATGTTTGGATTCATGTATGTCATTACAAATTTTGACAATTTTTTCTTTGTCACGCCTTCCATCCAATATTTTCCACAATGTCTCTGTTATATTCTTTCCAATATGCATAGTATCAAACAAATGCACAATTTGTAAGTGCTCGTAGTAGGGCAACCTACTAAATTGTCTAGGATATCTTTTTAGTCCCTTTGGAAGGTTTTCAATATTGCCTTGATGACCTTCACGATCATCAATTACACAATTAGTTAACAAAAATCACAATAGAAATATATAAATTACAAACATAAACCATTAGGTGGAACGGCATTACCTCAATGATTAATTCTATTATATTCCAACTTCCATAGGTGAGGTGTCATTCTTTGTGGCTTTGATGTAGTCTCTTCTTTCCCATTGAAAAGATGTTTTTCCATACTTCGATACTTATGATTCCTGTGGAGGAAGTGTCTACACTCATCAAACACCTGCTTTCCTAAACTTTTTGAATGATGAGATTTCATCTTTGGACCACAAACTTGACATACAAATTTTCCCTTTGTTTGAAGACCTACAAGATAATGATATAATTGGATTATTAAATATGTTGATTTTTATAATTAGAATTATTGTGCGCAACTTGAATTCACTATAACATACCACAAAAATGTGTTAGACCTAGGTCATCATGTATTGTCCATGCAAGTATTGCATGGAATTGAAATTGTCTTTGTCCTATTGGTCTAGACACATCATACATAGTGACACCATTCCATAACTCCACCAACTTGTCGATAAGAGGCTCAATATATACATTCATATCTTTTACTTGATATTTACCTACTTGAATGAACAGTAACATTACATAATTATTGTGACTGTTTTACTGCAAGATTTGTAAGTACATGTAAATTAATAACTATCAAATGATAAGATACCTAGAACAATCATTGCCAACATAATGTCCTCCCTCTTTATTGACATCCACGGAGGAATGTTATTGTTGATAACAAAAATAGGCCACACCGAGTAAACAAATCTCATCTCTCCAAATGGATTGACATTGTCTGCTGCCAATGAAAGCCTGAGATTACGACGTTCTTCTTTGAAATGTTGCCACTTTTCCTCTATGTGCATAAATTTTGAACCATCCACAGGGATTCGAATAATGTCATCTTGACTTCTATTGCATGCATGATAATCCATAAATTGATCCAAGCTACTACACATGAATAATTGTCGCATCCGTGGAATAATGGGGATGTAATGAAGAACCTTTTGAGGCACCTTTTTTGTTAGCCAATCTGTTCGATATCTACTCATATGACATATAGGGCATTGTGTTGCAAATTCATGTTCTTTATAATATATAATATGATCATTGGGACAAGCATGTATTGCTTCATACTCCATTCCAATATCTTTCATAACAGTAGTTAATTCTCGATATGAGCGAGGTAGAATATTTGATGATGGTAATAGAAACTCGCCTATCAATCTACAGAAAAAAATATAAGTTGTTAATATAAACAATATTAGTGGTACATTATTCACCCTTTGTTAACTATAAAGACATATATGACATACCTTAACATACGTGACATTGTTATGTTGGATAAACTATTCATAACCTTCAAGTTCAACAACAACAATACAGCAGAGAGAAGAGTTGTTTGGGAGTCTTTGTATAGGGGCTCATATGCCTTTTGAAGTAGAGGTACATCAAGGCTATCATCATCATCATGATCAGATACACTTGGACTAGATGTGTCATGGATCAATGTATTTATACCATCCTCTTCAATTGTGTTTTCTGGCACATGATCATCATCTTCCATGGGATCATTATCTTCACCTTGGATATTTGCACCTCCATGTTCCTCCACTTCGAAAACCATATTCTTCAGATTTTTGTGGTTCATATCATGTACTTCCCTAGGAAGATCAACCTATATAAAATTGATTAACATAAATAAACCATGATCATCAACTCATCATCAAGTGATTTCATATGTATATAAATTGTTAAAATGATATAATGAACGACTTACCAGTGGATGATAGTCATACCCCCCTTCAATGTGACCATTCTCCCTACAATGTCTCTTAACTATTTTGATTAGCATTCTTCTACGGTTTAAGCCCTTACAAATATTGCAAGGACAATAACATTTTCCATCACCTTTTCTTTTCAAGTTAGACCACAATCTAGCGATTGTCTCCCTGTTTTGTTCTTCACTTATATTATCTGACATGATCGTTCTTTGCAGGAAGCAAAAATCGAGCTATGAAAGCTACGGTCTACAACTTTCACAAACTAAGAAAACTATCAAAAGTACACAAATCTTCTTAGACCTAGCTAAATACTTTAATATTTTAAAAATACTTTCTTTGACTTTATTCCTAAGATTATTTGTAAAACTTTGACCTATCGCCTAAAGGTCTTATTTCAAGAGACCTTACAACATTAAGCCACTAAAAGCAATTTCAAAACATATAAGCTAAAAGTCTAGTTAAAATATACATTAGAATTTTTTTTTAAAAAATTTCATACCTGAGTGCGCAGCTATAACTCGTGCAATGGCCTTCTTTCTTAGCTGTAGAAGCTCTCCAGCAATCAAATTATACAAACTACAAGGCCTAACAAAAATTTCAAAACATATAAGCTACAAGTCTAGTTAAAATATACATTAGATTAGACTCAACAATAACAAGTAATGTTATTTAGAATTAGATTCAACAAACCTTAGCAGTGTAAATAGCCATCTCCTCTAAACTAGACTCTAGACACGAGGGGGCATTCACATACTCTTCCCCTAAAGGTATCCTGAAGAACAAAAGCCACTATTCTTGAGTTTGTGAATTGCACCTCAAGATGAATGAAGCTTAAAAGGAATGAAAATTGTTTTCATACATTTAAATCAAGATGTAATATTTATTCATAAGTATATACCTTGTAAGCACTTAAAATTGCTATTATATGTGTTGTAGGAAAAGAAGAAGTTTATACTTGTGTATAGATGCACTTCTTGTATGCGATCCAAAGCTCAAATGTTATCAAGTGTGTCCAATGATAGGGAGAGACCTCTGTGCAAGCAAAAGATCTACAATGAAACAAAAGAAAAGAAAATTTTCTTATAGTAAGAACAAGTTTGTTGCGCTGCACAGGGTACCAAAAAAATCGTGTATAATGTCTTTTTCTTTACCTGGCTTTCAATTCAGCATGAGCACTTTTAATAGAAAAGTCAAGTTGATAACATAGTTAACAAGAGCTGCAGGGTAGCATAGTTCCTGCGTAAGTCCAAGAAAATGTGTGAGGATTGACATAGATTTGCATAAGTCCAAGGAGATGTGTGAGCATTGACATAGATTTTGTGAACATTTTCTATGTAATGAAGATTTTACTGCAAATGGAATGAACCTGGGGGTCAATTGGTAAACTGATTATTTGTATCAAATGGTGTAAAATTGAAACTAAAACCATTTCAATTGGCCACGCCACTCATGGACTGTTCCTCCATATGTTATAATACTTTCATCATATATCACAAATATGAAATAGAATATGTAGCACACTGAAATAAAGCATTAAAAGATAGTGTCTAAATGTAATTAAATATATGGAATTGGTTATAAGAATCTGTACAAATCAATTAGAATGGGTTGAAATCAGTGCATCTTACTTCAGCATTTCATGTAACACAGCCAAATCCAAAAGAAATCTCGCAGACAAACTACCTGAGATTTATAACCTTTATCTTCCAATATCCAATGGCTCCTTATAAGTGTTAATACAAAGAAGCCAACTGTCAAAAACTATGGTATTGATAAACATTTTGAAAAATAAAATTGTATTAGGTATAAATAAAAAATAGTGAAGAATGGTGTAGACTTGTAGCCAGAAGATAACATAGTGAAAATTGATGAGCTCTTGTTATCACCCACCTCAAAAAAACGTGCATATCAACTCCAAGTGTCAAATGTCAGCTGTAAGTGCAACGATGCAAGTTTTCATCTGTGTAACTTGTTTTTCTGCTACAGTCAATGCTAATACATCCTGCTTTAACATAAATAGATTCAAAAGGAAGCATTGTCAACTTAAGAAAAATAGTAAAAATATACAGATGGATAAATGATGCATTTGTTTGGTATATTGTTAACTAGTTGAGCAATAATAGAAGCTATGCTAACTACTTGAAAATTTTTGTATGGCTTTTCCTGCCCCTGTGAAGAAGATGAAAAAATGCCATAGATAGTAATCAAAAGGAATTAAGCCTACTAACAACAGCATGATTTGCATTGATAGAAAAAACCACAAATCCATACATTTAAAGAATGACTTGAGTGATCTTTCAAACAATTTGAAAATGAGCTTTGAAAAAATACTTTTAACCATATTTCCTTTTATTATGCTATGTCTCCCTGCAAGAAAAATAAATAGATCTACAAGAAAAATATTACACATGCTCATCTGCATGCCAAACTAAACATGCAATTAAACAAGTGTTACACCATTTGTAGAAATGGGAAGCTCAGGAGCACCCTCTGCGAGAATGATAGGCCCAACACTTTGGTACTTTCTCCCTCATGCCAAAACGTGCCAGTAAGCACAGCAACCTAAACACTAATTTTTTGATTTTCGCCTCTTCTCTTTCATGGCCAAATGCTACTCAATGAGTGTTATTGAAACTAAATTTGTGCAGAACATCATAAAAATTTACAGATACTCTTTTGTTGCAGACATTAGAGAGGATGAAAATGAGGTGACTTGAAATCTCTCACCATCTTGGGCACAAAAATGCAAAGGCATATCGTATTGATTTCATAGCTAGAAGCCTTCCTCTCTTAAAGTGATACCTTTATTAACCTGGCTCTGATACCATGTTAAATAATGAAGGATCTTTGTAAATGTAATGGATCTCTCTAGGTGATAATCAATATAGAATGGATATGAATTAATTCAATATTGAAAAATGTTTGTCAGGTCTGAATATATAATTAGGACACTTATTAGAATTCCCAATCTAAAGAGATAGAATCATTTATGAATCTCGATAATCCATCTCTTGTGACCGGTCACCTTATTTAGTGCAATCAAGAGGCATATGAGGGGTGGTTGTAACTGTTCAACTACATGTCTCCTTGAGGAGACACATAGGCATAAACTTAATTAGCCAACAAATCCAAAGGTTAACGATTATGATTAGTCACCAAACAAATTATCAAGAGACCCTATGGTCATCATCATGATTATTTGCTAAGCCAATTTCAACATCAAAGCCTCTAAAATGAATATAGAGGATCATAACTAGATCCCATATGATTGTCATTCAATCCATCTTGATTAGGGATATACTACCCGATCCAAGAGATAGATAAAATGTGATTGTTCATATTTTCATACTTAGTTTAATAATGACAATATCAACTCAATACAAGGATGCCAATCAACTCACTGCCATCACTGCTAATTCTTCTAAATTAGCACAAGTGCTCTATATTATGTTTTTGGTACTGAATTAAACAAGAAAGAGAAAAGAGCATGATTAGTTGTCACATATTATTTGGCCAACTCAGTGCCAAAAATACAACCTTTAATGTGAAGTGAGGAGCTGCAATAGAGTGCAAGGATTAGAACCTCTCACCAAGTTTTTAGTAGACTAGGGAAGATGAAGATTTAAAATGTTGTAATGCAGTTTATGAATCATGATGATGATTTTTAAAGATAATCACTATAAAGAAAATCCTAATTTTGGTTGAGTCCTAAGTATGCCAACCATGCAAGGAACTTTGTATGATGCTGCAAGGAATGCATTGATGCATTGTTGGATTCAGTCTTCTCAATTAAATTCAAATGAGTCAACCTTGATAGAAAACACTTTTGTACTCATTTTTGGACTCATTGGATATATTTTATCACTTAATTTTGTAAAAAATATATTTTTCTATCCCTTCTGCTCCCTAACATCTAGATGATAGATCATAGAGTGAGATCTGAAACATTGTGATTCAAAAAACATATACAATCTCTTCTAGAAACAACATCAAGTAAAATCTTGGATAGCAAAAAAATTGTTATGTATAACAGAAAGTTGTTTTTAAATAAACTTAAGCAATTTTTAATTTACCAAAGTTTTTGCTAAGCCCACATTTGCCAACTGTGTAAGGAACTTCATATGATGTTGCGAGGAATGTGTTGATGAAGCCAAAAAATGTGATTTTTTGATTAATCACTAATTGCCAACGTTCATGATTATGTAATTGTGAAGGACATGTCTGAATTGTATCTACTCTAATTTACAATCAATTCTCATCCTATCACTATGAAAAATGGTAGTGTGATGTTGCTTGTATTACAAAAGGGATGTTGCTTTTCAATCTTGCTAAGGGTACTAACCCCAAATCCCTATAAGGGACATTGCCTCTTGACCCTTTTAGGTGCTCCATCCCTAAACTTGTGCCAACGATTGTCCCCAAATCAACCCTTGCTAACCACCATCCCCAAATCAAGATCCTAGGTCTCACCCTTCCCAAGACTCTAAAGGAACATAGAATTTTTTGCAACTTTGTACTTATTTTTTAGGTTGACTTCATACAAAGGAAATTGTAATTGAAAACTATCAACAATTAGTTATCATTTATGCAGTGTGTAGTATGTATTGTGCAATACAATTTAATCAAATACAATATGAACATAAATAAGAAAAAATGTATCTCATAGTTTATGGAATAAGCTTTCATTTTATTTTATTTTTGTATCTCTATTCTATAAAACCATGTTTTGTTAATTTTTTCATCTTTATTTTACGTGTGTTGAAAATATGATTTTTTCTTGATTGATTCGTGATAGTTCGATAATTTCTGAATCTTTTGGTTTGCCTTTTTTTTACTAAGAAGATTTTTACTACTATGGTAGATACTATAGACCTTGGCAATGAGGGCCATACTTTCATAACTATGCCAGATATATAATACCACTGCATTTCTATGTAAGATACATGCAACCAAATGTACTTTTTATTACTGGCCATTTTGTGGACTTAGGGCCTTTCATGTCCAATGAAAATAATGTTCTATTATTAATTTTATACTTGAATTAATGAATATTGAGCAAGGATTTTTGAATTTTATTCATTATATGAACGTTTAAACTTGAATCTTGATCTCATGTAATGGGATACTTGTAACAATTTTCCAACTTGTATCCCAAATTTTTAATATATAGCCATAAATCTGTTGCTACCATCCTACCATAATGGGCTTCGGGAGTGAGATCTTACCACCCAAGGCTATGCAAAATAAAATAAGCTTTGATGTATTGGACTATGAGGAACAAAATTTTTTTATGGATTTCACATGTCTTTTTGTTGATAAATCCAAGCACACTTCCATGGACGTATGGGAGGCATCAACATGGAGCTCTCGACATGCAATGGAAACACTTAAAAACAAGTGTCTTGTTCAAGAAATGAAAGGGTATTCATGAGAAACATTAACAGTTATAATGAGAATGCACGACCATCTGCGAGACATGGGAAGGTAAATTGAAAATAGCTTGAGCCTAGTGAACCAGAATACAATTACCAAAATGAATTTATCTCATAAAGGTTGATATTTTGCAATTTTCTTTGGTCAAATGTAGATTGCCATATTGTTGTCAAGACCATAATGTCTTATGACGTTTAAACTGGAACCTGATGTTACTGTAATCTATATTTAGAGATATATGCCATATCTTAAAAGAATAATTATTTACCCTAAATGTCTACTAAAAGGCCTCTTGTTTGCCTCTTTTGCTCTATAGTCGTTAAAAGACTTGAAGGAGCTCAAACATTTGGACACTAAAATGAATGGGCATGCTTTTGATCTTGAAAAACATGTCAATGAATTACTTCCAGTTAGAGTCAAAGAAAAACAGACGAGCAATTTGATGCAGTCCATTCTTGTGGTTGCTCGTGTTGGTGTCACATGTACATCAGACTACTACGATTGTGTTGTTCAATGCAAACAGTTTTTGAAAACACAAAATGATCAACGATGGTCAAATGTACATCTAGGTCTATGGTATTATAGCACATCTGTGGTATAATAAAATGGACTATAGTCAATGGTTGCCAATTGTGTATCTAACACCGCATTTTTGGTGGCTAGGAGATAATCTACATCTGGTATGGTTGTGTCTCCTCCCATTTTCTACTTCATATATATAATAACAATAATGATTGGAGAACAAAGGAGTAATCGGTTTGTTTGTTTTACACCTTGCCGATACGGGTCTCTGCCCGGCCCTCTAAATTTCTCGAGTTCGCCTCAATGCCCCTCTCAATGTTGTTGAAGTGATCTCCCGTGCACGTGCCTTTCCTTTCCAAAGAACCCTGTGTTACGTGATTTCTTTCAAATGAGGGTTTTTAGCTTTTTTTCTCTTATATCCTGCTGGCATCGCAATTGCGATGGCATCAGGCTAAAATTGAAAAAAAAAGCCAAAAACACATTACCTTTTCTTGTCGTTGCAAATTAACGTCGCAAATTGACCCCTAATGTATTAGTGACACTATCTGATTAGCACTTAAGTGACTCAACACTCACTATGGACTCGATATGCTCTTATTATATACATGTTGGGTTTGACATGTACTACTTGTTTGGCATGAACTAAGTAAATGGCATATGTGTGTAGACACTCACTTGTCAAAACCAATCTAAGATAAATAATTACTCTTTTCTCCTTTTAGCCTAGGATGCTACTAGGATCTGATACCAATTGATGCAATGGACAAGTGTGATGTGGCACAACAAAGTTCACAAAGTGAAAATGTGCAAGGGAAAAGTACATTCCCCAAACCCACAAAAAAAACCTATCCACTCTACAACTCCTACACCCTCCCAATGGCTATGGTGTATGTATTTCACTTATCTAAGATGGATTCAAGATTTTCCAAGTGGTTTCAAAACCCCAACCCAATCCTAGCAATCAAATTCCTCAAAATTGCCTAGTAGGCCTAATTGCCCCCAACTAGGTCTATAGAAAGAAAGATCTAAATTTTTTTCCAAAATTTTCTAGAGAACTCCTCAAATAAAATAGGTTTTCATATACTCATTTTAGCCTTATTCAACATATGTCAAACTCAGTATAAGTTGCTTTGGACCAAAAATTAGATCCCCAAACTTGGCACCCTTTTTAGACATAAAATAGGGTGATTTTACAAAGAAATTATATGGTGCCCATACATCAAAATATTCAAGCTTTAAATAGCCCTCCAAAATTATCTCAATTAAAGTAAAATCAAATCAATTCGGCTGCCCAACCTCTACAAATAAGAAACCCCCAATTTGGCCTCCTACAAACCCTCAAATCTAGGGCTTTCTCAATGTGTGACCTCCCAAGCCAATATCAAAAAACTAAATTTTGATTCACCATGTACAAGTTATATGTAGATGATATCTACCATAAAATACCCCTCTCCAATGGATAGATCTCCAGTTGCTACACTCTAGGTATGCATTTCATGCACCTACAACCACCAAAAACCCATTAGAAGCCTCCATTCATGAAAATTCTTGCCCAATCATTTTTATAATGATTATTTACATTATGATATAGGTTCATTCCATTGGAATCATATCCTTACATCCATGGAATGACCAAGTGCTTCCAAAGTGCCCAAAACTTCACAAATTGTTGCAAAAGTTGCTTGAAATCAGCACTTTTGGTAAAATGAAAATCTATTTGTGTTAATTCACTAGAAATGATTTAGATATCATCCCAATAGGTTCAAAACATCAAAACAAAAATTAGAAACCAATCCAAACAAAAGATCTAATGCAAAATCCTCAAAAATGGTGTTTTTATTGCATTCCAACTGCCAAGTCTGTACAATGCTAATGGAATCTATACAATGCTTTCAAGTTGATGATCTTATGCCTTAACCAGGCTATATAGGTTGAAGTAAAATTTCCCCAACCATATTCCATTGGTTGGAATCCATAGCAAAGTTTAAAACACTCAAATACCAATTTCCCTCCTAATTCAAAATATAGTTGTTAAGACTTTAAATTTGAATTTAAAATCTTATTAAAATGTTTAAAATCATACTTATTTCTTTCCACTACTTATGATTTGTTCTAATACCCCACTATGACCTATTTGATCCCTCTAACTAGTCTAGATCCCTTGTTGGCACTACTGGCCACCCTTACATCATTTTTATGCCTAAATCCTTTATTAGGATATTTAGGACTTTTCAAGTTAACATTAAATTTTTCATTAAATTTAGCCATTATAGGCTTCAGTACGTTCCAATCCACTTTCAAGGATACCATAGATCCATTGCTTTTATTTTCATCCAAGATGTGCCTAGATGTTTGCCTAGGTGCTCCTGCACCAAAATTATTCCAATCTAGATGCACATCCCCATTAGATTAGATTTTCTCATGATGCATTTCTTCCACTTCTTCCATTCAATCACCCATTTGATCATCTTCATAAGAAGGAAAAATCACCTTTTCCCTCTTGGTGTACACTTCCTCTAATAAATCCATTTGTTCAAGAGAATTGATTAAAGGTTGGTATATAGGAAAAGGAAATACTTTTAAAAGACCATCATCAAAACCTTCATCCTCACATTTTTTGTTCACCTAATCATAACACATTTTTCCAAGACCTAATGCTTTTGTAGTGTGAGATGCTATCACAATGTTTCCTTGAGATTATAATGAATAAGACAACAAAGTATGAATTCTCTTATTTGATCCAATCATATTATCATCTTCTTCTTTTTTGACCACCTTGGGAGAAAATATCTTATTGGATGTTTGTCTCTCATTTAAAAATGGTTTAAGACTAGAAGAAAAGTTTTGAAAGGATGATGCACTATTGAGAAATCTAATGTCTAAGCTCTCATGACAATTATCAAGAGTAATGCTTTCATAAAAATGATCAATCCTTTAAAATTATTTGAAAATATTAATACTAATATTTTCATCCTTTAATTTTGATATAGTTGTGTCTCCCATCATTTCCTTTATACAGGAAAATCTTATGCCATCCCCATTATCTTCACCTTGAATGTAATCAACCTTTGTTTCTTCTTCAATGACCAATGATGAATGAGTAGGAATGTGTTCTACAAACAAGAAGTCATCATCTAAATCATTGACACATCAAATATGGATAATGACCACTTGGGATTCATCTTGAATCATATCCTCTTTCTCTTCAAGTTCAAGTTCTATGCTTATCTCTTATTCAAGATCACTAGTATCAAGATGATCAAATACATTCTCCCAAGTTCTAAAAAATTTCCAATGTTGTCCTAATACATCATCATGCCTTCCTTCTTCCTTAGATACCATTTCTTGACAATCTTCTTGATTAGCTATAAAATATTTTTCTTCTTTCATGCATGCATATTTACATGGGTCCTTTCTAGTATTTTGATTGAGAGATATTCTATCAATAGGACAATAATTCTTACATTTGCCTTCTCTCTCAAGCTCTTTTATTTTTTGAAGTAAAGAAGGATGTGATTTGTTAAGATAAGGTGTAAAATTACCATAGAAGCTTTTTAAAAACTTAACATGATTAGGATTATTGGATGTATGATTATGTTCTTTGATAGGTGCAGGTATTATAATACTTTGTAGACCACCATTATCCAACCTTGATTCATATGAATCATTCTTTTGAATATAGTCTTGTTTATATTCACATGTAGAAATCCTCTCTTGCAATGATTATGGTTTGTGAGGGAAAATTTGATTATCATTGCCATTATATTCATCTATCTTTGGTTGATTTTGAAGTAAAGATGGATGAATCTTTCCTGGATCAAGTCATAAGCCACCATAAAAACTCTTTAAGAAATCCACCTGTATGGGTTCGTTAGGACCTTTCTTTTTCCAGTGTGCAAAGTATTCATCGTCACTGTCATTATCATTATCACTTTCAACTTTTTCTTTTTTCCAAACCATGATTTTGAGTTCACATTTTTAGATAGAGTCGTCAATATTAAATCTATTAAATAAAATTACAAACCTTCATTCCAGGGAGGTACCTTTTATCATCCAGCTTATTGATTATTGTTTACTTAACTTTGGATGTTCAACCAATATTTTTCCTATTTCTTCTTGGAATAGCAACTATTATTTGAAGAACCAGAACATTTTGACCAATATAAGATCTTCACAAGATTTCCCCAAATTCTTCTTCTTCTTCTAGGACTCAGCTCACATGATGATATTGTTGAGTGTTTTGTCTACACCTCTAGGCTAGACTGCTCAAATTAGAAATAATGTCTTCTTGTGTATATTGGAAACAAATATTTGACTAGAGAAATGGAAACACATTCTCATGTGGCAACACCATCTTGCTTCATCACAAGCGGTTGCTTAATCTTTCTTGTTTGAATCCCCAATAGAGTCGCCAAAAAATGGTTCATAAAAAAATTTTCCACAATGATTTTTGCTCTAAAATGGAGCATGTTCACCTTGTGAATACTGATAATTGTGCCAACAATTGGAGAGATTGCAATTAGATACTATTGACTCGCAATCTTTCGCTATGTTTGAGAGGGGAAGCTCCCTCACGTAATGTGGATGTATTTGTGATTTTATTACTTTTCACTTGAAAGTAAAAAAGGATAAAACTAAACTAAAATAAGATAGGCTCTGAACTCTAACAATAGACATACAACTACTAACCAAGATTCCCAAAAGATTGACAATTCACAAAGGGGTTTTGAGTATACAAATATAATGATGGTGCAAGAAGTATGACAAATCCTAACATAGGAAGTGACAAGCTATATGAGTACATCCAAATCAAGATAACATGAAATGAACATGTTTCTTTACACAAAATTAAATGATTGACATGAATGCATAAAAGAATCACTATTTTAACATATAATAAATTCATGATCATAACTAAGAAGGACATTTTTGACATACAAAACAAAATGCATTCTTCATTATCTTTTGAGAATATACAAACTCAAAAACCATTATGCATAAAATGAAACTAAATTTTCTATATAAGACACTATAGTTGCTACATAAGGATCAAATCTAACACCAATAGTTTGGGAATTCTCCTTATTTTAGATAAACTCTATGTTGAGGCACTATGTCAAACATGTTGTGGTCTTGTTTGTAAATCTATAGACTGCACATATGTATCTACATTTGATAGTTTTCAGATACTTTTCAACAAATCACTATGATGCATTTGATTATGCACTTTTCCAACGATTACTATGTGCATGTGTGTAGTGTAGAGTGTTCTCACCTTACAAACTTGATAACAATCTTTGAGCTAACATGACTTCATTCCTGACCATACCAAATCCAATTATTATGGTTAGAGAAATAAAGTATTTTCTTATTAATTAAATTATATTGATTTAATGATTGAGTCACATATTATCTCTAGTCTACTTAAGCTAAATTTGGCCATATATTAATTAATTCTTTTATATTATTATCATGTAACCTAGGTTTTACCTTTTAGGCTTTTGATCTCCTTTGTAAGGAACAATCTCTTTGTAATAATTGATTTCCTTTTGATAATATAAATTTCTCTTTTTTCTCATCAAGAATATGTCATTTATGGATCTAGGAATTCCAATCTCCATAGTCTTTACTTCTTTCTTTCTGTGGTAGGAGTATGCATCAAGTAATTCTTGGGAGATGCGGGGTTGATCTTTCATCAAATTCAACATGGTATTAGAGCTCCAAATATTTATGCCCCTATTATGTTTGTGAGAGATTTGGCACGAGTTTTTCAGATATGTGGCTTTTAGAGGATTTTGTATTGGATCTAGGGGTCCTATTTTTTGGAGCACTTTGAGCCCAAACGAACATCATTGTTAAGCTTAGAGCATTTGAAAACCCCCATTTTCATATAAAATACATCCAATTTGGATGCTATTGAAATATGTGGCAATTTTTTTAGTCCAAGACTATACGACTATGTGCTCAAAAATCAAGGCGGTAATTTTTTTATTTTATTTATCAAAAAATTAAAATCATATTTTTTTTTCTGTAAAAAATACATGCAAATTTCTTCCTTCTTTCAAATGTCATAGAGGCAACAATTTTGGCTCACATGTGTTTGGTCCATTGATTTTGATTGTGGGTTGTACACTTTTTAAGAAAATTGTGGAGCATAGTTTTTTATTTTGTCTCCTCACCGCTCCTCGATCTCGGGTTTTCTAGGTGGTTTTTCTTTTAGAAAGGCATTGTGTGGTGTTTTTTTCTTGAATTTAGGCACATGTTGACTTAGGCCCACCTTGGGACTTCCCCAAATGCTTTCCACCCCTTCTTTGACCTCCAGTCTATGCAAGCATTCACAATGGTTCTCCAAATCATGCATATTTCAATAAGTTTATCATCTATATGTTCTTTGATGGGCACAATTTTTTGAGATAGAAAGTTGACTTCAGCTCTTGGGCCTGTGCCTTTTATGTTGGATGGCAGTTTGGATGATGATTGCTCTTTTACATTATTTTTTGGCAGTTATAATCCCAATTTTTTATCGGCCCCTTTACCGAGCATCTCATTAGTTTCTTGGTCTTCCCATGGTTTTAAAAAAAAATTGGTGGTTTCTAAGACATTATATGTGTGGATGTGGCCTCCATCGATGGTTTGAGAGTTTTTCTAGCTTCATTAGATGTTTGTGGGCATTTTGTAGGGGAGCAAAATGTGTATTCAACACTAGTTCTTGCATTTTTTGGAAGAGTGCATTCACCTTGTGTTCAGACTCCTCCTCATGCTAGTGGCACCAATGGTGGGAAGTTACAAATGGTCATGGGAAGCCACATAGGGGAATCTAAGTGTACCTCATCCTAGCACTTCATACCTTAATTTAGGCCCATGCTTTTGAATTGCACTAGGTTTGACCTGATTTCATGCTATGATTTTTGGCTTAGATTATTGGGTTTTTTTGTAGTTATCAATAGTGACTTCTTCCCTTTGGTTGTGCATTTTGAGAAGATGCCCTCTTACTTTGGCCCCCTTAGGTTGCTAAAGTACCTAGCACTTTGGTCTCTTCGTAATGATTTCTTAGAGTTTTAATTAGTGAAAGCCTTCACCAAATGCATATTTTGTTTACGTATACATGGGATATTTTTTTTCTCACCAACCTTATTTTTCATTGGATAAAGAACTCTTATGTGGCATTTTTGGAAGTCAGAGATCTTCCAGGTGCTTAGATCGACACACTAGTAATGATCCATGATAAGGGTTATGGGAGCTATTACAAGTGATCTCCAATCTGATGTGGGTTGCTCTGTGCATTGTTTTTGGTGCACTTTTGTTTTTGGAAAATGTGTAGAGTATTTTTTAACATCATGCCACATCATCAACATTGGACCCCAGTCAATGCTCCATTAAAATGCTTCCTTGGAATTTGTTTTGTACATGGAATTGTGTTCACATTTTTTTATGATGATTTTGATAGACCAGTTTGATTTTTGGATGGAAGGGCACATAATTTTTTTTGTGACATGTGCTAGACAATGGTGCAATTACAATCTTAAGGCATTGAAATCAATGCACATGGTATTGGGTCTACCTACAGATTCGCCCATGTCACCTTTGACATGACATGTAGGTATTTCTACCTTGATTTTTTGTAGATTACAAAGTGATTACACAATGGTCTTTGCATACATTAGTTCTTTTTTTCAAGGAATATGTTTTTTTTTCAAACAAACCATATTCACCACATACAATTTATTGGCCACCCATTTTTCTTTAAGCATTGGCCCTTTTTTCCATCTCTTGTCTCTGACGACTGGATTTTTTTCAGTAGGAGTCATTATTTTTCAAGCATTTTTTTACATCACCGACCATTTGACCATCAAAATTATGCTTGTCACTTGCTGAAGTCAACATTGCATTAGCATTCTTATTTTCCCTTCTAGCTTTGTTTGGACCTACCTTCATGTTTTTGCTCATATCTCAAGCATGCAAACTGCATTTTTCATAAATGTGATATCACTAGAAAGCTAGTTCCAAGCACGTCATAGTGCAACAAGTAATTTCTAGTTTTGATTCTTTTTTATGAAATTTTCTATTATCAATGTCAAAGGTACAATTTTGCACTCCAAGAGACATATATTGAGCATCTAGTCTCTTGTTTAGGAATTCTTTATATTGTTGGAAAGGTCTTTCAGAGCTCTTTTCAATGATGCTATTTATTTTTCTAGATTATGCTCTAGGCACATTCTATTCAATCTTTTTCATTTTTTCATTCTGGTGAATATCATGGTTGTTTTAAGTTTGGGGATTGATTTCATTGCCTCAAATGGCTCGTCATGGGTTGTACTATCTATTGTATTGGCCTTATGTCTCTTCTGGTCTATTTATACATCATTTTTATGCATTCTTGCAAATTCACTGAGATGAAGTGTCATATTCCATCTATATTTTTATTTAAGTTGTTTTTCCTTGTGATTTGGGCACTGTAATCTAAGGACACTCATATAGATTATTGTATTCTTGGTATTCACCATATCTTGTGCCTTATTGTACATGCACTACTCTAATTAAAGTGTCATGGGGGGTTGGTGTTTTTCCTTTTTTTTTCATCTTCCTTTGTCCAATGATTTTCCCTTCTTTGAAATTAGCCACATGACATGTCTAAGATTGATCACCTTAGTACACACATATGTATCCTTTTGTGGATCTTGATGGTTCCTTGACATGCAATTCTTTTGGTCAAATTTTCCAATTTCATGTCACTTCACCCTTGTCTAGGGATAACTTTAAGAAACCCCCCTCTAGAAAAATCTATAAAATAATGGCGAATCCAACATTATTTTAGGGGTAAAAAAATAATTTGAATTGGTGATTTCTTTTTTCAAAATAGGAAAAAATTTAATTTTATTGGCAATTTTTTCCAATTCTATGATAATATTGTATAACCATGGTGAATCTTTAATTAATTTAGGAAATCATAACCAAAAGTAAAAATATATAGAAACCATAAATTTGTATCATTCAAGATATAATAACCCTAGTTAGTTACTATTAGATGATCCTAAATCAATGGTCTAAATTCCATTTTGGGCTAAAAAGTTAAAGCACAACAAGTTTCAAAGAAATTTTTCAAAATAACAACACTTCTCTACAATATAATCTATTTTGGGCCAAAGATTAGAAGGATAAAAAATTCCTAAGAAAGTCTCTAGAATAGAGACACTTATCAAATATATGTACTTTACCTATAACTTGACTTAAAGTTTTACCATAGATTGACAAATGTGACCATCAATTAAGTCAAGCCTCAGAAATTGTGGGTGAAAACATTTAATTTACCATGTGGAAGATTAGATTCCATTGGAAAAGTCATCATCAAAATAAAAATGATTATGTATCA
Organism: Cupressus sempervirens; assembly: GCA_028749045.1. Lineage (NCBI taxonomy): Eukaryota > Viridiplantae > Streptophyta > Pinopsida > Cupressales > Cupressaceae > Cupressus > Cupressus sempervirens. The sequence goes on along the minus strand of CM053790.1, from coordinate 248,483,579 downwards.
TTATTGGTGATTGGTCTAAGAATTTGACCCAATTTTCATAAATTGTGGGTGATGTTGCCACCCAAAAAGTGCCAAAAAAATTGCCAAATTTAGTGTCCCCAATGAGTGAGATTAGCCATTTGGAAAATATTTTCTACTAAATTAAATGCTTCCATTGTCTACATTAAGAGGTATTCTTTTTTTCTTTCTGATGCTTCCTTGGTTTGATGGAGTGAGCTATGTATTGAATATTTGTTCCTGCGTACTAGGTAGATACAATGGCTAGGTACCTATGCATTTCAATGAGATGGATAATTTATCACACAGGCACTCCTCTTTTCATTCTTACTTTGGATGTATCCTTTCATTTTCAATTCATCAAATCTTCAAGATTTGGTATTTTATGCCATATGTATCTTTGAGTTTAGTTGTTTGCCTTGTTTTCCTCCTGATTTAGGTAGGGTCTTTTGAGAGCACTCATGCATATTATAGTCTTCTCTACTCAGTTAGGTTCTATTTTAGTGGAGGTTCTTCAGATCAATAGTTACTTTTGATAGAGCTTTTCAGTTTCTACATGTTTCAATGGTGTTCTTCATGATCATCTTTTGTTCATATCTTCTAGGGCATTCCCTATATTGGAGGCTTCTTCAATCCTTCACTAGTTCTTCAGCATTATTTCCATCTCTTTTTGGAGTAGGGTTTTTCCCATATGGTTTTCTCTATTTCTCCTCTTTTCAGAGATTTGGTTGTGCTTGGATACCTCATCAAGCCTTGTTGCCAAGACCCAAATTTACATTCAGGAGTAGTTTCTAGGTTTCTAGCTACTCCCTAAGCTTATGTTAAGGGGGGGTGCTAGAGTAATAAAGTATTTTACTATTAATTTAATTATTAAGTCACTTATTATCTCTAGTTTACTTAAGCTAGACTTTGGACATCTAATAATTAATTATTTCATTAACTATTAACATGCAACCTAGGTTTTACCTTTTTAGGGTTTTGATCTCCTTTATAAGGAATGATCTCTTTGTAATAATTAATTCACTTCGGATAGTAGAAAATTCTCTTTTTCCTCATCAAAAATGTCTCATCTATGGATCTTGGAATTCCATCCTCCATAGCTTTTTCTTCTCTCTTTCCATGATAGGTGTTTGCATGCAGGTGATTCTTGGGAGATGTGGGTTTGAACTTTTATCAACTTCAACAATTATGATGAAATTTATTTGGTACATTTTTTTAAGAAATTAGCATGCACCCTCAAACTTCATATGAAACTTGTATATTGACTAGATCTATTATGTCATCAATAGCTTCATTGTGCTTCAAAAGACAACAAACATAGATTTCAAGCTTCTAATTTATTTGGCAAGTAGGAAGACAATGATAGAGGTGACCATATTTATATTTGATTGTACTTATGTCCATTTTGATTGTGCTATTTCTAATTTCTCTTCACATGCTCTATTTTTATTAAGGCACCACAAACTAAGAGAAATGTCTTGTACTTTACATTCAAAAATTGTCTAGAAAGTTTCTTAAAATTTCCCAATTGCCCAATATTGTACCCAATGTGACCACTATGACATTTCCATGATGGAATTTCTCACACAATTCACATGCACACCCAATGTGTCTATGTGGTTGTAGTAAGTTAGTAGGTTATGTTGAATAAGATGCTTGATTCATATGTTTACCAATTATTTAATAATTGTTGATTGTATTCTAGCATGAGCAGTGTATGAGAATTCCATGAGGTAGTGTGTCTTTTCTCTTACCACATCTATCAAATAGTTTTCATGCTAATTCAATGTCATCAGATATGTTGTTCAAATCCCTCCATCTTGGCATGATTGAGAAAGCTCTTTAGATTTTGAGTGAAATTCATATTTTCTCATAAGATTACCAATTAGCTTGTGTTCATACATAAATATATTAAATTGGACATAGAGATAATCTACTGGCAATCTTGAATCTCAAAGGAAACCATTTGGTCATTTACATAAACACCAGATACTTCTACCTTTTTCCCACTTGGGTCATAATAATATAGAGCTTGTATCAGACATGACTAAATTTCCTACATTTATCTTCATCGATCCCTTCATAGAGGCTCACTTGACATGGAACTTCTAACATTGATCATACAATTTGGAATAGGAGTATCTCATTGAACTTTTCTAGTGAATACTTTATAAATGGTTTCAACAACATGTATATGTTTCTGTATGATATTTTAGTTTTGTACCAGTATGAACTTCACACAATTCATATAAACTGACATCACATAGATTTGAATAGATCATATCTTTTGTGATTGAACTTTCCTTACCCATTTTTGTGGATCAATCTTAGTTTGTGCACAAAACTAGTAAATCAAGATGTTTGGTTGGACAATATTTCATTGAGGCATTTTCTAAAATGAGTCATACCTCCTCTATCATTCACATTCATCAACATTGGGCTTTATGTGCTTATTGCATTCACTTGAATGTATTTTTATTTATTGTTGATAAAATGTGCCTTGTGCATGTTGTACATAGGGAGAGTATTTCTATCCACATGCTTTACTTTCTTATTTAGAAGTGACTTTACTTCAAAAGTGGATAGAGAGTCCTTTTGTGAGTTTCAAAAGCTCTTTTATTAAAATTGTTTCATGCCAACTTTGTACCATCGCACTCCATATAATTACACATAAATCAATCTCTATTTGTAATTCTTCTAGATGACACCCCCTTTGAAACATTGCATCAAAAAATGCATGTTCCTTATGGATTGCTTCTTCCACATTTTCTTTGACAATCTCTAAAGTTTTATAATAATGAGAACAATCTATGGAGTTACATATCAAATTTCCATTACTTAGAATGAGACTACACTTCTATGGACATTCTGACAAACAATTTGTACTCTTGTATATCCTCTTCCATACACATCTTGTCAATGTTTTCCTTGGGACATGACTTCTCTAAGATATTTAGTCAAACAAATCAAAACCATGCCTTGATGGATTCCATATCTAACATATACTAGCTTACGGTAATACCATGACCCCATGATTAATTTATAGGAACAATCATAGCCTTCTCATATTGTGGCTTATTTCTTTGGTTGTCACAAAGTTTACATAAAACTTCTCATCTACCATTTATGTTCTTCCATATTCACATTTGGAAAGAATTCCATACCCATATTACAACCAAATCACTAGTTTGGGAAATAGTGTCACACAATTTATTTGCCTTGTCCACTCATTAGTTATAGTGTCATTTCCCATTCAACGGAGGTACTTCACCTATGCAACTTGACAAATACATCCATGCCTCTATAATATGTTGGAACTTCACACTTTTCTATGCCCAACATATATGAGGTGTAATTGATTTTTATTTAGGTATATTAGCCTATTTTCTCATATTGGATAATGAGGTTAAGATTTTGATTACATTACATTTTTCAACTTTCCTGCTTAACCCCCTTCTTTTAGAAGTTTAATATTTTTCTTCAAAATTAGATTTTTGTATTTTCTGCCTAACTTCCTTTGTTTCAAGAGATTAATGTTTCCAACCAAAATACATGTTTGGAGACATTTTCTTAACTTCTTTTGTGAGGGAGGTTAATGAAATGATTGAAAATATGTATTTTGGAGGCTTCAACTAACCTAGCATAACTTTTGACTTAGGAATTGGATTTCAAAAATTCAAAGTGTTGGACAACGTTAGGAATGAGACAAAGACCATGAGATTTTAAGATCATTGAGAATTCAACTAATGACTATCATTTTTAAAGCTCGAACTTCAAAAAAAATTTAACTTGTTTAAAAACTTTGGCAAGTACTAGAACCAAGGCAACATATATGTAATAATGCCATGATGTAGTTTCACATACAAATTAATAAGGTCATGTTGGAGGTGGTCCACCTTTAGAAATAACTTAACCACTAAAGTAACACACCATGTACGATTGTTAGAGTGCCATCAAATTTTGCATCTACAAAACACACTCTGCTCAGTGGTAGTTGCCATGGTCATAACTCTTTTTCTCAATTCTCATAGATGCCCCACTCTTAGGCTCCTTGTTTTTCACCCCATGGTGGGTTTTTTGATCAATGTTATCACTCTATTTCTCTGTGGTAGGGTACTAGTTGGGCTTGGGTTACTCCTCCACCGCTCCTACTTATTGTAGTTGGCCCTCCTTCATTGAGACCTAGAGTGCTCATTCTCTTGCTTGAACTTAATGATTTTGCCTCCTAGGACAAAGGGAGAAGAAAAAGATAAATCAACTATTATTGATGGTAGATGGGCTCCTCTTGAGCCACCCACTAACCCCGTTGATGTATCAGGTTCTGATGATCACCACAATCCTTCTCCCTTAGTTGGTACTGTTATGGCCATCTAAAGGAAATTTATGTCTTTTTGATGAATAGTTGTTAAGCTTTCCAACCTTGGGTCATGTGAAGTCTCGTGGGGTGATCTTGTATCCCCAAACCCTTTTTTTACAAATATATAACTTTAATATTTATATTAATAGAGAAGGGATTTGTATACACTTAAAATTGTCTCATATGCTATATTAATTTATTTAATATTTCCCTTGACATTATAATTGATTATTTATTAATCAATTATATTTTTCATATTCCTCTACTTATTTAATTAAATAGGTTTACTTCCCTAATGTATTTAAATTTAATTTAAATGCAGCCCTTCTAATGTAATAAATTTATTTAATGCGTAGTGCTCCATAAATCCCCTTTTGAATAAATTCCAATTTGTTTAATTCCCTTCACCTTATTATATTCTATAATCTTATGATTAAGTTAAATCCTATTTAATTTAATCCTAATCCCACCTAAAACCTAGTCTACCACCCATTACTCTTATCCTTCTAAGCCTACTCACTAGTTAATCCCACTTAATTATCGTAAACACCATTTACCCCCTAAATGGTCAACTCAAGATCCAAGAAAGCCCTCTTTTTATTATTTTATCCAAAAGCCTCTTACACTCTTACACACTTGTTCCCTTTTCCTTTCTCCAATGTTGCTCACACATGTGTGAGCAAACCTTGAGCCATCTCTATCACCAAAAAGGCTTATGTTGACCTTTTTATGGCTTTTCCCCTTAGCCCATGTGTCTCCCTTGTGGCACCTATGTGGATGTCACATAGATGCCACCTTACCAAGGCCTCTCTCATGCCTATAAATAGAGCCCTTATCTCAAGCATTTTCCATCTCCTCCATTTGCATTGTTATCATGCTAGTTTAAGTTTAGAGCTTTCTAGAGATTATTGCTAACCCTTTGGTAGATGTTAGATTTTTTGCATTTTTTCTTTCATTTTCATTTATCATTACATCATTAGATATTTTTTTTTGCATCCACCTTCACATCCTTGAATACTTTCAAGCATGGTTGCTTCCATAGCCATTATTTTAAGTGTTCTTCACCCATTTTTAGCATAGGTTCATTCCTTCATCTTCATATTTTCATTATAATGGGATTCAACTATAGTTTTTTTGAGATCACATCCACATCCCTCACTAGTAAGCACACCAACAAGGCCTCTTGTGGGTGCCCTTTTTGAGCTACTTTGAGGTTGCATGAAGACTTTTCTTTTCGGTTGCACTAAGTTTTAAAACTCAAGTAGAATTAATAGTATTTCAATCTTATTTAAATCTTTGATATACATGTGCAGCTAATGTTTTTCTTGTTTATGCATGTTCCCAACAAGTTAGGTTTTCTTGTATACATTTTGGCATGCCTGGTGGGACCCACATCCCTTTTGCAAACTCAAATTTGGTCAAGAAACTCAGAGATCACTATAAAAACTATGCAATTTCATCTCTACTAGGATGAAGTGCCATCTACGAAGATGCTTCATCATGTACGCAAAATGTCATCTCCATTATTTAGCATCTCTGCCTAAGATAGACTTCAAACCTATCTCAAAATTGCTAACTTATTTTTATTCTGTCATCTCTATGCTTTTGGCATCTCCAAATATTAAACTATCTTCTCTTAATTTTACCTCTTCTGTTGTCTATGTTGTGGGAAAAAGATAATTTGTAATCCCTTTAAACTATCATCTACGATATTTACATGTTAACTATCATCTGTGTTGTGGGAAAACTAGCAACATGTCATTTTATTAAAATGTCACTTCCAAAGTTTACATGTTAACTTTTGTCTATGTTGTGGGAAAACTAAAATCCTATCATTTTATTTAAAATTTTCCTCCATAGTAAGTGTCATGTCATCTACGTTGCGGGCAGCTGAAAAGTCTACATTTTTGATTGACTATTGCCTACATTATTCTAACATCTATGATTTTTGTCATCTGTGATCCTATCCTATAATCTTCGACTACAAAACAACCAAAGAATTCTTTTTGAAACACCTCTCTAGGGAGTAATACACATGATGAGGAAGAAGTATACCAAGATGAAGACCCCATTGAGAATAATAACATCCCTAGTGATGGTCAAACATTTCCCCATACAACTTGGAAATGTTGGAAAAATCTATTAGGGCAAACAAAACTGAGATCTTCCTAAACCTTGTCAAGGATGGTGTTAGTGTCCCTACAAGTTTTTATGAGAGCACTTTGTTTAGACCAATTACCAAGGATGGTGCTCTCGTATTGATAACTCCAAATATAGCCCAAACATCTAGCAAGGGAAAATAACCTATAGTGGGAACTAGTTCTATACCTACATCAACTTTAGCACAACCCATGTTCCATTTAAGTATAACACATTTGACAAATCATTAGTGCTATTCCCAACACAACTACACATGCTAGTATTTTCTAGTCAACTTTGACAGGTCTAGCTATAAGATGCTGAAAAATTGGGCAAGTACCTATACAAAAAATGACAATCTTGACACAACCAATGTATTCCTCCTATTTACAAATGCAAACAAGAATGATGAAAACATCTTTGCCAATCCAAACGACTACATATCAATACATTGGCCAAAGTGGCACATCGCCATCTTCACCACCTCATAATCCTCCACCACACTATAATCCATTTGGGAATTCATGCAACTTTAGAGGTGGATTCAACATTAATTCCCAACAATCAGAGATGCACCCAAACGAAGACCTAGCCCAACAATTACATGAACTCTGAAGTTTGCTCCACAATATGAGCAACAAAGGGGTGAAAGATTTCTCTTTTGAGGAAATATGTCCATTTCCATTTGAAAAATCTATAAAGATGATACCATTCTCACAAAACTTTGAGATTCCTAAATTTGACAAATATAAGGGAGAAACATGTCCCATCACACATCTCAAAGAGTTTTATGTCTTATGTCAAAAATTTTCCTATAGTGAGGATTACCTTAAGAGGCTCTTCATAAGAAGCCTTGGAGGCCCTATATTTGAATGGCTAATGAACTTACCCAAAGGCTTCATCGCCTCCTTCAATTACTTGACAGGGAAATTTGTAGCACAATATTCATACAACATTGAACATCATGCCTCATTGAGTGATTGTGCAATGCGAAACAACAAATTGGTGAAACATTTGCTAATTTCCTACAATAGTGGTGGACCCTTGCTAATCACATGCCCTACAAAATTGAAGATTCGCACCTTGTAGACATATTTATTAAGAATTTGATTTTGGGGATGTCTTTCCAAAAGAAGATGGCTAGTCCTGAAGACTTTGCCACATTAGTCAAGAAAGGCAAAAACGTTGAAAATGGACTCTTACACAATGGTTCCATTAAACATTATAACTCATCATTCTCAACCAATAAAATGAAAAACACTGGAAAATTGAAATTCTAGTCCAAAAATAAAGGAGTTACCCATTATGGTGTCATCGATGTCAAAAGTGTACAAAACCTTCAGGGTAGAAACAATAAAAACAACAAAAACTACCACAACTAAAAAAAAAAACAATTCAAACCATGACAATTAGAATTAGAATCAAAATAAAAATTAGAAAAATCAACAATCTCATAATCAAACACAATTCTTTCCTTGCAAAAACAACGATACCAACAATAACTACAATTGTAACTATAACTAAAATAGAAACTTCACTGGCTTTCATGAACCCTTAGATTCCATATTTAAGAAACTAGTGGATCACAATTTGATGGTTTTTCCCAATACATAGCCTTTTGACAAAAATCAACCCAAATTGAAGTTGTATAGGGAAAATGAGTATTTCAATTATCATTGCATCAAAGGACATGACACTAAGAAGTGTATCAAGCTCAAAATCTTCATCCAAAACCTTGTTGATGATGGGGAAATTGAGGTTGAAGGAGGACCACCTTCTAAAAATGTTAAATTAAAGATCTTTCAAAAATCATTCCCTAACCACAACAATGGAAACAACAACACAAATAATGTAAACTAAGCTTCCACATCTAATGCATTTGATTATGACTATTCTACTAACCTCATTTTGGGTTTTGACTCCTTATGTGGTAAAATAGAAACAAATGATATATGTGGCTTTTATTCCATGTGTGGCCTCATTGAGAAGGTAGACACACATGTGAATACCCTTGCAGTGAATTGTGGTACAACCACTTAGTGAGGAAGAATTACTTTGTAAGCTACCACTTCCAATTCTACTAATCCATTAGTTCCACATGCACCTACTCCACCATCCACTTTGCAGAGACCTGCTTCTCTCTATGATGTCCTATCTTAGTTAGGGAAGACTCCTATACAAATATCCATTCTAGAGCTTCTCACCACCTCACCTATCCACAAGGAAATCCTTGAGACTGCTCTTTTAGAGTCTCATGTTCCTAAAAACATCAATGCATCCCAATTTACTACCATGATTAGAAATCTTGTCATCCAACAACACCTTGTCTTCACAAAAAAATATTTCCAAGGTCGTGATCACCACCACAATTTGTCACTCCATATTGAAGTCCTTATACAGTGACACAAAATAAAATGAATCATTATAGATAATGGATCTAGTTTGAACCTTTGTACATTGAAGATGATCCACTTCTTGGGTATTCTAGAGGACCTCCTAAACATCACTAAAAGGATAACCATTGAAGGGAATTATGAAAATGAAAGAGAATTAAAAGGTTTTATCATGCTACCACTAATGGTTGGGTCAGTTGTAATCAATAATAAATGCCATGTCCTAGATTTGGACTTACCATATAACATCTTGCTCAGTCGACCCTGGATACATACACTAAAAAAGGTCCCATCTACTTATCATTAGTTCTTGAAATTTCTCCACTAGGGAAGAGAGGTCACAATTTTAGAAGATCCTTTGCCTTTTTCTTTTTTTAAGAGATTGGAAGGTGCCCCAATGAATTTTTTTCTAGTCAGTGAGCTTGCTAAGATTAACCTAGATCTCTCACCATAATGAAAACACCTTGCACAACAACTCTAGAGTTATCCAATATTGATTTTATTTCCTATAAAGGAAAAGAGAATGTGAAAGATATCAAGGTCACTATTGCAGTAATGAAGGTTACTTTTTCTAATCAAGGAATGGGAGAGTATAATTTTGAGAATACCTTGTGCATTGGACAACTAACACTCTCCCCCCAATTCTTTTTTAAGCCTTCACAAATACCTCCTACTCCAAACAAGGATGCCATGCATGTTAATAAAATAACCTTTGAACATTGGGGTTCACTTTTTATAAACACATGGAATCTAATATCTTAGATTGGCTATATTATGATGGAAAAGATGATCTGAGAGAACTCACTAAAGATAAGTATGTTAATGCTCCTCCCATCATTGAGAACATGGGATAATAAGGTACTAGCCTTGGACCTAAAGAAGTTGGAATCAAAAAATCCCTGGAGGCTAATAGCTATCCTAAAGGACATGGTTTTTGCTCCATTAAACCCAAGGTGTCCTTTGCTGACAAATATTGTATAGTTGAACCTGATTCTAAGACTAAAGAGGAGGAGTTCTTCGAAGTACCCTTCCAATACATTAAGGATGACCTAGATAACTATATTTTTGTCATCACCATAGTTGACCTTTCATCCATTGACTTACTCTTCACTAACCCTAACATGATATATTGGGACCTTCAAGACACACCACTAGCTCTCAAAATCTATAACTCTGAGGAAGTAGTGATGAAACTTTTCATCATTAAGAATCTCCAAGATTATGAGCATGAGATCCAATGCAATGAGGAAGCCTACTTTGGTAGCCAATTCAACTCTCTTAGTCACAAAAGTGAAAAATAAAACAAAAATTAAAAAAATAGAAGAAACTTCATCTATTGAAAACACTTTTAGAGCACTCTTGGATGAAGAAAAAGACAAAATAAAGGATGTACCTTTTGGTGAAAACCTCCTAAAAACACCAAAAGAGGGAGAGATTGACTTGCCACTCAAATCTCTACTACTAGAAACGTAATCTATATTGAATGAAGATACAATTCCAATTAACTTGGGTATGGTAGATAATCCACAAATCACCTACATTATTGCTACCCTGTGTCCAAAAGAACAAAAAGTGATGACTAAATTCCTACAAAAAGGAAAAATTAATTTTGCATGGACATATAAAGACATGCCTAGTTTAAACATAGACTTAGTTGTGCATCATCTAGTGGTGGATCCAAAGATTAAACCTATTAAGAAAAAGCTACACAAGATGCATCATAAGGTAGCACTTTTGGTCAAAGAAAAATTTTAGTAAATGCAAGAGGCAAAATTCATCTAGGATATTGATTATCTTGAGTGGGTTTCCAAGATTTTTCTTATAGGTAAAGCCTCTGGAGATATCTACATATGTCCATATTTTTTGAGATCTAAATCTTGCATGTCCTAAGGATAATTTTCCACTGCCCAACATAGATATTATTGTAGATTTGATTGCCAAACATAAAATTTTATCTTTAATGGATTGTTTCTCCAATTACAATCAGATCAAAATTGTAGAAGAAGATTAACATAAAATGAAATTTACTACCCCATGGGTAACTTTTTGTTATCAAGTCATGCCTTTTGGCTTAAATAAATGTTGGCACCACCTATCAATGCATAATAACCACAATTTTCCATGATCTTCTACATGTGAAATGGAGGACTATGTTGATGACATCCTAGGAAAATCTAAGACATGTGATTCCCACATTGTTGTTCTTAGCACCATATTTGAAAGGTTGGAGAAATATAAAGTTTTCCTTAATCCTAAGAAGTGTATTTTTGGGGTCCAATTTGGAAATTTATTAGGATACATAGTGTCAAGAAGAGGCATTGAGGTAGATCCTGCTAAAGTAAAAGTCATCATGGAAATGCCTCCACCTACTACATTGTAACAACTTCATACCTTTCAAGGTTGGTTACAATCCATTAGATGATTTGTGTCCCAAATAGTAGATAAAGTTCATCCACTCCAACATTTGCTTCAAAAAGGCATCAAGTTTCAATGGGATTTCCTATGTCAAAATGTATTTGAACAAGTCAAGGTATACTTAGCTAATCCACCAATGCTAGTTCCTCCAATCCTAGGGTGACCATAAATTCTCTATATTTCTACTACTATAGTTGCACTAGGTTCTCTTTTAACATAACTATATGACAATAGAAATGAGAAAGCTATCTACTTCTAAGTCAAACATTAGTTAACTATGAGTTGAATTACACTTCTATTGAGTGAGCTTGTCTAGTGATAGTCTTTTGCATGCATGAACTACACCATTACATGCTTAATCATACTACACACCTCATTTCTAAGATAGATCCCTTCAAGTATTTTCTATCAAAAGTTTCCCTTACTAGTTAGGCTACAAAATGGGTCTTCATTTTAAGTGAATTTAACATTGTCTATAAAGACCACAAGACCATAAAGTGACAAGTCATTTTCGACCAACTTACAAAAGCTCCTCTTCAAGGAGACCATCCTATCATAGAATATTTTCCAAATGACGTGATTATGACTATTACCCCTAGTACACAATGGAAGATTTATTTTGATGGTTCTTTCACACAAAAAGGATCAGGGGCAGGAATTTTGTCTGTTACACCAAAAGGAGACCTTATCCCTAAGTCTTATAAAATTGCATTCTCTTGCATAAACAACATAGTTGAATATGAAGGATTGGTAACATGGCTATGTCAAGCTATCCAATTGAATATTAAGAGTGTGCTTGTCTTTGGAGACTCCCAAGTGGTCATTAGATAAGTTACAGATGAATATCAAACAAAGGATGAAAATTTGTTGCCATATTTCCAAATAGTAAAAGATCTTAAACAATAATTCAATGAGATAGTCTTTCAAAAAATACCAAGGACTGATAATAAAGGAGAAGATTCTATGGCCACCATAGCCTCCATGATTTCCATGCTTGAATATAGTCCTAAGTGTGAGTTTCTTGTTGAGAATATTTTTCTTCTTGCTTATGAGCAACCTAAATCCAAGCTAGTGTGTGAGATTGTTGGTCCTGAGTCTCCATGGTACTCTGACACTTTTGCCTACCTTTTTCATAAAACAATCCCCATAGCCCTTTCCACAAACCAAAGTGAATCCTTCATCCAACACACTGCTTGATTTACTATCCTAGATAATACACTTTTCCAAAAACACTTCAATGGAACCCTCCTCCAATGTCTCAGTTCAAATGAAGCTAGAACAACATTAGAAGAGGTTCACCAAGGAATTTTTGGTGCCCATTCTAGTGGCTTTACATAAGGAAAAAAACCTCCTTGGAATAGGTTATTATTGGCCTACTATGGAAGTTGATGCCTATCATTTTTTGAAATGATGTGTCCCTTGTCAACAACATGGAGATTTGATACACGCTCCCACCCAAGACCTTCAAACCACCATTACACCATGGCCCTTTTCCTACTGGGGTTTTGACCTTGTTGGTCAAATATATCCAAATTTTGCAAATGGCCACAAGTATGTTATTTTTGCCACTGAGTACTTTGAAAAGTGGGTTGATGCTATCCCTTTAACCTACACTATTAGAAAAAAAATTTTTGAAGTTCATCTTGAACTACATCACCTGTGGTTTTAGTGTCCCCCAAGACATAATAACTGATAATGGGACCTCTTTCAAAAATTAAGTTGCCACATTATGTAGGAAATTCAGAATCAGCCAATATTTCTCCACCAAATACTTCCCCCAAGTCAATGGCCAAGTTGAAGCCACTGATAAAACCATTTTGAAAATCTTAAAGAAAACCATTTATGTTGTTGGCCATGATTGGCACTTCCAATTTTCTCCTACCCCATTGGGCCTAAAAAACCTCCATTTGTACCCCCATAGGAGACACTCCATTTTATCTTGTTTATAATTTTGAGGTTGTTTTACCCATTAAAATTGAGCCCCCTTCCCTTAGAATGTCTCTCAAGAATCTAATGTTCAAAGAAGAATACCGAGTTGCTCACTTGCAAGAGCTACAACTCCTTGATGAGAGATGCCTCAATACCCTAAACCACCTTTACATGTATCAAAATTGCCTTCAACTCTAGTATCACAAAAAGGTCATACCTTAGGAATTTGAGGTGGGTGACCTAGTTTTGCAACATAACATGAGGAACCTCCAAAACTGTTAAAACAAAGGAGAATTTGAAGCTAATTGGCTTGGTGTATTTATCATTATAGCCAAATATGGTTCTGGGGCATATTAGATTGCCACTTCAGAGGGAGATCTACTCCCTGAGCCTATAAATATCTAGCATCTCAAGTAGCTCTATACTTGAGTTTTTTAGTTCCTATACAGTGTTGTTAAAGTTCCACAAAAATAAAAATCAAAAACTCCAAAAACATTTGTAAAATGTTCCTGACGAAAAGACTAAAAAGGGAAAAATGTTCCTGAAAAAAGTTTTTTGGTCCATTATCTATGAGGCTCATCTCATTTTACCTCATTTCCCCCATTTCATGTAGAAATCCTATCTAACTTGCCTCAATTTTCCATATTTCGGTATCACCTAAATGGTTCCAACTGACTACACATGTTGTTTGGTAGTTTGATCTATTTTTTATGCTTTAGTACATCTATGTCAATTTTGAGTTATGGTTATGCATTTCTCACTAGAGGAAATGGGTTAGCACACTTTCCACCAAGATCCATGAAAAGACTTTGGGTGTGCCTAGATCTCTCCAATGTGTACATGTCATTTGATCCATCGTGACTATGAAAACTACATCTATGTCCTAAATTCTCTATTTTGTTGAGATTCTAATCCACACAAAATTAATCTTGCCATCTATGCTACTATAGCATTTGGTGCTTAACTCCTTTAGGTTATGCTCTCCCATATAAATATAACTAAATCCCTTGGTATCATGTACTTTGTATGTATGTAGTATAGGATTTCATTGTAATCTACTTGAGACAAGGGTTTTATTTACCCACCTCATCCTATGCTAGGCTACTTGATTTCTACGAACTACATTTTGACACAAGTTCATCCATTAGGTCTCATTCATATTACATCTTCATGTTCCACATTTACACCTTTTGTTTACATCATTTCATTTTGCATTTTTAGCTCATTCATGATTAGTATGTTACTGAAATTTTCATTTAGGATACATTCATTTTTCATCTATTACATTCATTATGTCTCAATTATGCATCTCATTTATTACAATTCATTAGGTTACATTATTTGTTCATTACATTAATCCATTAGGTATCATCATTACAATCATTGCATTTAGTTAGATACACATTATGATACATCTCTTGCATTAACATAAATCATATAGTGAATCCATACATATAAAACATCACAATGCATACATCTCATACATCACCATCACATAGGACCTGCATTATCCACACATTAGTCATCATCATATATATATATATATATATATATATATATAAAATAAGTGTCCATGTATAGTCCATATACAAAAAGAATCATGTAGTACATCATGCACAATACATCATCAAAAATGCATAGCATCTCCATCACTATGTCAAAACTAGTCACTCTAGGGATCATGTGCCTAGCTATGAGGGCCCTACCCCCTTTTTACTCTCCTCGTGGAGGCCTTCCTTGTCTAACTAAAAACTCTGATCTCTATCGGCTACCTATGACCCATGGGTTGAATGCCTCCTAGAAATCTAGCTATCATTGCTTTGCTGGCACAACCTCAAGATACAATATCCTATAGTAGGTTGACTGTCACATGGTCTATGCCTCATGCCAACATGTGGTCAGGGCCTCCTAAATAACAATGATGATACCCAAATCCTAAACCATCTACCTAGTGATGTCTTGCTACTTGTGATACTCATCCACCTGGTACTACAAGGTTTATCTATCTACTCAAAGGGAGGCCCATATCCTATCATAGAGTGTATATATTTGCAAGCTCATCTATCTTGGCTTGCATGGTAAGATCGTTGAACTTGCAAGAATCTATCCTCACCTGAAGTGCTTATAAGGCCTCCTATGCATTTTCTACCCTGGCATGCTTTGCCTATACCTCTACCTATAGTCTAGCAATTTTTTCCTATGCACTTGCAGCCCTAGCACTCTCAGCCACTACCTCTCCCTATAGTCAAGCAAACTCTATTTAAAGGCTATCCCACTTAGCCTTGAGCATATATGCATCCCCTTCTTGTGATGGAGGTGGCCCCTGTGGTACCTGTGGTATCAACTAAGACCCTATGCTAGTAGTGGACCTATTGGTGCCCACTCTCTCCTCTCCTAAACATGTCATCCCTATGGACCCTATTGTGGTCCCTACACTGGTAGCAGCTCTACTAGTGCTTATACCCCATCTCCCCCTCAGCCGCATGCCTGTTCTATTGGTGGAGTCACCCCTAGTATTGTCAACCTTAGTGGTTGATGGGCCACCCACCATCATGTGTATGTTGGTGTCATCCCAACATATCCCTGGTCCTACCTATGCACCCATGGCACTAGCTACATGCCACATCATGAGGCCCTCCCCAATCTAAGAGCGGTCCCAAATCCCCATAGTCTTCCATACTCTTGAGTCACCACTCGATATAGGAAATTGTCTAGTACAACATCATGCACCAATCTGAACTATCTCTGCACCCTAGAGGGCATATAAGGCATAATGATATGCATTGTTTAGTTGATCAACCAATACTTTGATTGAGCATAGTACAAGTAACATTAATATTTGGCATCATACTCTCCACCTATAAGTAGTATGGTTCCCCAATGCTCATAGTCTACATATGACATCCAACTGAACATGACAATCTCATCTAGACACTGTCAGAAGAATCCTATTGACTCAGTAGATATGTACTAGATAGGTGGTTTGTAATGACATGTGTACAACTCCTTGAGTTTTTGTGTCTCTCATTGAGTAATAGTTCATGTAATGCCTATATGCCCCCATGATCATACCATCAATAAAGTCAATCCTAGATCTATGGTTCTCTATGTCTTGTAGGCACATGTGTAAATCATAATATAGTTGAGCTAAGATGGTGTGGCCCTAACAAAAAGTCATGTCATCATCCTATAGTAGAGTGTAAAGCACTCACACCCATCCAATTGGAAATACATGCTCAGCATGGTCTGGTACCAGCATCCATATAAGTGAAGCCAAGTAGAGGGCTAGCTATGATAGTGGCAACTCATAGGGTCTTAACTCTTCCACTCACTGCTCATAGACACTCCGCTCATAGGCTCCTTATTATTCACCTAGTGGTGGGTTTGTCGATCGACACTGTGACTCTATTTCTCCATGGTGGGGTACTAGCTAGCTAGGTTGCTCCTCCTATTGCTCCTGCTTATTGTAGTTGGACCTCCTTCATAGAGACCTAGAGTGGTCATTCCCTTGCCTGAACTTGATAATTTTTCCTCCTAGGATAGAGGGAGAAGAAAAAGATAAATCAACTACTGTTGATGACAGATGGACTCCTCTTTAGCCATCCACTAACCCCATTGATGTATGGGGTTCTAATGATCACCATGATACTCCTCCCTCGATTGGTACTACTTTAGCCATCTGAGGGCAATTCATATGTCTTTTTGATGAATAGTTGTTAAGCTTTCCAACATTGGATCATGTAAAGTCTCGTAGGGTGATCTTGTATCCCCCAGTCCTTTTTTTGTGAATATATAACTTTAATATTTATACTAATAGAGAATGGACTTGTATAAACTTAAAATCATCCCAAACACTATATTAATTTATTTAATATTTCCCTTGACAATATAATTGATTATTTATTAATTAATTATATTTGTCATATTCTTCTACCTATTTAGTTAAATTTATTTAATTAAATATGTTCACTTCCCTAATGTATTTAAATTTAATGTAAATGCATCCCTTCTAATGTGTTAAATTTATTTAATGCATAGTGCTCCATAAATCCCCTTTTAAATAAATTCCAATTTATTTAAGTCCCTTCACTTTATTAAATTCTATAATCCTGTGATTAAGTTAAATCATATTTAATTTAATCCTAATCCCACCTAAAACCTAGTCTAACACCCATCACTCTCATCCTTCTAAGTCTACCCACTAGTTAATCCCACTTAATTATCCTAAACACCATTTACCCCCTCCCTCTTTTTATTATTTTATCCAAAAGCCTCTTACACTCTTACACACTTGTCCCCCTTTCCTTTCTCCAATGTTGCTCACACATGTGTGAGCAAACATTGAGCCATCTCTATCACCAAAAAAGCTTATGTTGACCTTTGCATGGCTTGTCCCTTTAGCCTATGTATCTCCCTTGTGGAACCTATGTGGATGCCACATAGATGCCACCTCCCCAAGGCCTCTCTCAAGCCTAAAATAGATCCCTTGTCTCAAGCATTTTCTATCTTCTCCATTTGCATTGTTATCATGCTAGTTTAAGTTTAGAGCTTTCTAGAGATTATTGCTAACCCTTTGGTAGATCTGAGATTTCTTGCATTTTTTCTTGTATTTTCATTTAGTGTTGCATCATTAGATTTGTTTTTTTCATCCACCTTCACATCCTTGAATAATTTCAAGCATGGTTTCTTCCATAGCCATTGTTTGAAGTGTTCTTCACCCATTTTTAGCATAGGTGCATTACTTCATCTTAATATTTTCATTATTATGGGATTCATCTATAGTTTTGTTTGAGGAGAGCACATCCACATCCCTCACTAGTAAGCACACCAACAAGGTCTCTTGTGGGCCCCTTTGTTGAGCTACTTTGAGGTTTCATGAAGACTTTTCTTGTTGGTTGCACTAAGTTTTAAAACTCAAGTAGAATTAGTTGTATTTTAATCTTATTTAAATCTATGAAACATGTGCAACTAATGTTTTCTTGTTGATGCATGCTCCTGATAGATTAGGTTGTCTTGTATATATTTTGGCATGCCTAGTGGGACCCATGTCCCTTTTTCACACTTAAATTTGATCAAGAACCTCAAATCTCACTATAAAATCGTGCACTATCATCTTTGTTAGGATGCAGTTTCATCTGCAAAGACACTTCATCATCTACATAGAATGTTGTCTCCATTGTTTAGCATCTCCTCCTAAGATAGACTTCAAACCTATCTCATAATTGCTAACTTATTTTTATTATTTCATCTTCGTGCTTTTGGCATCTCCAAATATTAAACCATCATCTCTAAATTTTACCTCTTCTATCATCTACATTATGGACGAAAGATAATATGCAATATCTTTAAATCATCATCTATGATATTTACATGTTAACTATCATCTGTGTTATGGGTAGAATAGCAGCCTATCATTTTATTAAACCGTAGTCTTGCAAGTTTACATGTTAACTGTCATCTGCATTGTGGGTGGACTAAAAGCCTTTTATTTTATTAAACTGGTGTCTTTGAACTAAGTGTTATGTTATCTACATTGTGGGCAGCTAAAAATTCTACATTTTTAGTTGATTGTCATCTACATTTATTCTAGCATCTGTGATTTTTGATGTTTGTGATTTTTATCTCCTTAGTTTAGAGAGGCCCATGGTAATGAGTTCCATGCAATTGGCAAGGGAACATGATAGTGGATCAATATGAAATCTAGTTCTTTGAGCTTAGGCAGTATTCTTTCTATAACCATGATGATTTACTCTTGGCTCATCATTTCATCTTAAGCCTTAAGGATGCCCTCATTAGAGAATTATGTATGCATTAGCCTAGGACTCTTGTTCTTGCTATTGAGAAAGAATGTATTGTAGAGAAGAATTTGGCAAGAAGTTTCAGTGGTAGATCTGGTTCTCAGAACCAAAGTGCTGATAATTTAGGGTAGGATGCATAATACTCTCATTCCTTGGGGAAGGTTTAGAACTAGTCATCACCCTTACAAGGTGGTAATCATCATTTTTTATCAAAAGGAAAATGGTTTAAGAATGGATAGAATGCTGATGACTCTAGAAAGAAAAGAGATAACTAGAACTAAGGACAAAAATCTTAGTAGGATCATCCTCCTTAGAGTGCTCAACACAATTCTAGCAAGGGTAGTGCACCTTATCCTAGTGCTACCTAGGGAGATCACATAACAAGTTCCAACTTTGGAGGAAACTATTATTCAAGTGGCCAACCTGGCCATAAATCCTTTGAGTGCTCCATCAAACCATCTTTAGGACATGGTAAGGGTGCAGTAAGATCTGAGCCTACTATAGGAGATGTTGGTAGGAATCACCGAGTTCTTGTGGTGGTTGATAACTATTTAGCAGATCATCAAGGTATAGTAGTTGAGGCTACATGTACATTGCATGGTATTTCAACTTTAGTTTTGTTTGACTTTGGTGCTTCAAATTCTTTCATATCACCATCTCTTGTTAAGTGATGTGGGCTAATGGCAGCATGTCAGGTTGATAGTGGTAGGTTGAGTTAGCCATAGGTTCCAAAGTGGCTATAGAGTCATTAGTCAAGGGTTGTGTTTTGAATTTGGGTACCTTCACCACCACAGTGGATCTATGCATACTACCTTTGGGATCATATGACATTGTGTTGGGCATGGATTGGTTAGCTGCCCATTAGGAAAATATTGATTTTCATCATAAGATAGTATAGTATCTAGATGACACGGGTGGGTAGGTGGAAATTTTGGGAGTCCCGAGACCAGTCTCACTCCAGATGATCTCAACTAATCAGCTGAAGCAAAGTGTGTGGAAGGGTTGTCAGATGTTTCTTGTTTTTTTCAATGATCTCAATGAAGCCAAGAGCCATATGGTGACACTTGATGATCACCCACTCCTTCATTGGTATGCAGATTTTTTTCTTGATGAGATTCTAGGCATGCCACCACAACATGAAATTGATTTTTAGATTGATCTTGTACTAGGAGTGGAGTCGATTTCATGAGCTCCTTACCACATGACTACTCAGGAGTTGAGTGACCTCAAATTGTAGTTGGAGGAATTATTGTTCAAGGGCCATATTCATCCTAGTGTATCCTCATAGGGTGCACTAGTCATCTTCTTAAAGAAGAAGGATGGTTCTTTGTGTTTGTGCATTGACTACTGACAGTTGAATAAGGTGACAATGAAGAATCATTATCTTTTGTCAAGAATAAATGACTTTTTTGATCATATGAAGGGAGCATGAATGTTCTCAAAGATTGATTTGAAATTAGGATACCATCATTTTGTATCCAAGAGGCTAACATTCATCAAAGAACTTTTTATACATGGTATGGGCATATTATGAGTTTAGGGTTGTACCCTTTGGGTTAACTAATGCACCATCAGTGTTTATGAGTTTGATTAATGGTACATTTCACAATTATCTTGATTAGTGTTTCATTGTATTCCTAGATGACATATTGATCTATTCAAAGATGGTGGAGGAGCACAAAGTCCATTTACATTAGGTATTGCAATGCTTGAGAGACCATCAATTGTATGGCAACTTGAGTAAATGTGGGTTCTTCCAGTTAGAGGTGAAGTATTTGGGACACATCATCACTAGTGATGGAATTGTAGTGGATCTAGAGAAGATTCGTGCTATCATGGATTGGCAGGTGCCCACTAATGTCTTAGAAGTTTCTAGCTTTATGGGATTAGCTAGTTATTAATATTTCCTTATGAAGGATTTCTCACAAGTCTCTCATCCCATCACTTCTCTTTAGTGAAAAGAGAAGAAGTATGTTTGGTTAGACCAATGTGAGGTAGCATCTAGTTCTCTTAAGGAGTGTTTGACTAGTGTAGTGGTCCTTTTAGTGCCTAATCATGTAGGGGATTTCATGGTTTACACAGATGCTTCATTAAAAGGTGTGGGTGTGGTGTTGATGTAGGATGGTCAAGTGATTGTGTATGAGTCTAGGAAACTCAAGGACCATGAGCATAACTACGCCACTCATGATTTGGAACTTGCGGTCATGGTGCATGCCCTTTTCCATTGGAGGCATTTTCTTTTTGGGACATAAGTTTGAGTTTCATAGTGATCATAGGAGCTTGCAATATATCTTTACTCAGCCAAACCTAAATGCACAACAACATCATTAGATGGAATTCTTGTGTGAGTATGACTTTGACTTTTGTTACATTAAAGGAAAGGAGAATGTTGTCATGGATGCCTTGAGTAGGAGGTGACATTAGGTATTAGTGTTATTATTAGGAGTAGATTTGCGAGATTGTATCTTGAAGGCATTGCCTAGTGACACTTGGTATTAGGAGGTGAGGGCAGAGATCAAGTCTGGACATACCCTTGAGGGGAGATTTTTTGAGTACTTTCTTGAGTTTGATGGACTACTATGACATTTGGGGTGTATCTATGTACCCATTTTGGGTGATCTTTGTACCTTGGTTTTATTGGAAGCACATCATGCACCGTATTCCACATATCTTGGTGTTAAGAAGATGCATGTTGATCGTACACAACTATTCTTTTGGGTAGGGATGAGGCATGATGTTTCTAATTTTGTTGCTAGATGTCTTGAGTTCCAAAGAGTGAAGGCAGAGCATCAGCATCCTATAGGTCTTTTGTAGCTACATACCATTCCAGAGTGGAAATGGGATACGATATCTATTGATTTTATCATAGGTTACCTATGTTATCATGGAGGCATGATTGTATCATGGTGATAGTGGAAAAATTGTCCAAGGTAGCACATTTTTCACCCATGAAAGCATCCTATGCAGCTTCTTTTGTAGCACATGTTTTCCTGGAGGATATTGTTCATTTGCATGGGATCCTATGTTGGATCATTTTAGATAGAGATCTAGCGTTTACTTATGCACTATGGATGTCTCTCCAACATGCTTTGAGAATGGAGCTCAATCTTAGTTCAATTTATAATGCAAAGATCGATGGTTAGACTGAGAGAGTGAATCAAGTTATGGAGGATAAGCTTCCCATGTATGCTATGGATAGGCAAGTGAAGTGGATAGGACCATGTTGTACCCTTTTGAGTTCGGATCATTTAGAGGACTGAGTTCTTTTGGGTCTAGAGATGCTTTAGGATATAGAAAAATAGGTTGTTCGCATTAGGGAGCATTTGGTTACTGCTTAGGATAGCTAGAAGAAGTAAGCAGATGCCCATAGGTTGGATCATCACTTTTCTGTTGGTGATACAATGTTTTTACAAGTGCATCTAAGGAAGAGCCCCATAAGCTCTAAGCTAGCACCGCATTTTGTTAGACCATTTTAGATACTTGAGAGAATGTGCCATGTTACTTATCAACTAGCATTGTCACCTAGTCTATTGTGCATCCACAATGTTTTTCATGTTTCTATTTTGAGGCAGCATATTCTAGATGTGGCCCATGTTCTTGATTGGGATGCTTTCCATGTACTAGACACACAACTTACTTTGTAGCCCATTTGTATCCTATAGTAGTGAAGGTTGACCTTACAAAGTTGAGACATTGAGTAGGTAAGGATCCAATGGAACCAAATTGATGATACTTCTATGACTTGGGAAGATACGACATGAATAAGGGGATTGTACCCCTATCTCTTTGTAGGTTTTCAGGAGTAAGCCTATGCTAGTGGGATAGGATGTAGTGCCTCTTGTGTTTGCAATATGTACCTTGTCTATTTTTTATTTAAGATGATCTGAGGGTCAGATGTTATAATTTAATTCAATATTGTAGATGCTTTACGGCAATGATGTTCATTTTATCATATTTGCATGTTGATGTCATTTTGAGATGACAGTAGATCTATGATGATATCTAATTATCTAGTATTTGGACATATTTTCTGATTCTATTATGTGATGGATTAGGTGATTTACTTTATTCTTGTCTCTTTATGCTTTATGTGAATGTGAGTGATGTAAATGGATTAATTAATTATTTAATACATTTATTGCTTCAACTATGATATTATATGCAATTGCACTTGATCATGTGTTTTAGTGTATAGGATTTATATCACTAGTAGCAGCACATGGAGTTAGTGATCCAACTATTCATTTTTACCATTGTTGTCCCTATATGGTCAACATATCCTTATCTTTATTGTTTAATTAAAACCTTTCAGTGATTATTAAATCTGAACTCGTCTGCATTATGTGATCAGACCAGTGAGTGTGTCTATGCATTTAGAGGTTCGCTATGATTTGAGTTTTCATGCTCTAAATCTTCTCAAATTTAATTTTTGATAGCTTTGCCTTTGGTTAATTCTCGTTACGAGGAATAACCTATTTTCATTTGGGTTGATTTAGAGTCTAGCTAGTCTAACTAGCTATATGCCCTATTCGACTATTCACTTGAAAAGTGGATAAGTAAGGAAAAAGGAATTTAATTCCTCACTTTTTCTATTTTGAAAATTAGAAATTTGGAAAGCTTTTCTAAAATCCTCTTCTTGAAGGATTGGTTTTTTGCTCATTCTGAGAACTGTGAGCGTGGGATATTTATGAGAATAGTCTTGATGGATCTGGCTTGGTAGATCATGCTTTGTCATGATTTTCAGCAGATTCAGTGGGCAATTTATTGTACTATGTTGTTTTCATTTTTTTCCCCTTTTGCTAATAGGTAATGCTCTCTATTTTTCTTGTTTTAGCTTCTATTTTTGGTAGTTGTTTGTCTAGAGGCTGAGAACTAGTGTTCCCCTCTGTTTTTGTTTGTTGATTTTGCCCAATTGGTCAGGTATGAACATTTTTCCTATTTTTGGGTTGGGTTTGGGGTTTCACATCATTATTCTAGCCATTTTTTCATATGATGTTTGAACCTAAATATTATTGGATTTTTGGGGTTTTTGTACCCAAAGGCCAAATGGGTTTTAATTTCAAAGTTTTTTGGTTTTTGAGGTTTTGACCTCATTTTGTCTGTTGCCCTATTTTCTTGGGTTTTCTTGGCATGAGTTTGGTTGTGCACCTGGATTATCCATTTGGATGTCATTCAAACCTTTTTGAACTTTTATGTTGCATTGGGATGTGTGTCACATCCATCCTCTCGATTCTATTTTGGTTGAGCTACTTCTTGCATTATATAAGTGATAACTAAATTTAAAATAATGGGTGGTAATAAATATAAGATGATTAAAATGTTGGAAGTGTACCTTTCATTGGGAAGAGTTACCAGCCAAATTGTGTGCCTTCCATTGGGGAGTATAGTTGCCAAAGTGGCTTGGGCTTGTCAATGCCAAGCGACTCCCTATGATGTCAACTCCTACTTAGTAGCTCATTAAGTGACTGACTAGGACCTATAGTTTATGCATTATCTATATCTTTCTTTTAGTCATCATACTATTTGGCATGAGTGTTAGCCATGGATGTTTTGCTTTATGTGTGTTTGTGGTTGGATCATTATCTCCATCAACACAGTGGGAGTAGGCCTATAGTTCCACATGGTTTAGAGACATAGCTCCCTATACCACTATTAGGGACCAGTGTACAAATATGGTCTACTATCCCAGTGTGACCATTATTGGATGTTTTCACTTGGTGCTTCAGGTTCTGGAGTATGCTTTCTTATGATTTATGCTTTCATTGGGATACATGTATATCGTGTTTTTGATGATTTTAGTTATTAATGCATTTCCTTATTATCATGATTAGCATATAATAGATAATGTTATTTGTATTTGTAGGATTATCTTGTGCTTTACTTCTAGCATATTAGATTTCATTATGCTTATGTTGTAGTACATTTTAGTAGTGATGTTCTTATATGATAATACTAATGATTTGATTGGTAGCTTGGGATGTTGCGTGCAGGGGATGGCTAGGGCCCATGATGGTCTTGTGATACTATTATGGTTGGGAGGAACTGTGTACTTAGTTTGGTTGTTTTGTTTATTGTGATGTTGTTTTAGTACACTACGATATTTTCTTTTGGACTTTCCCTTCATTGTATGTTAGATGGTTAGATTTACCTTCTATATTTTAGTTATTCATTTTAGTGTCTTTTCCTAGATATGTTGATCTAGTACTCCCCAGTGTAGAGGAATTAATTTTCTAGTTTTCTTCCCTTAATGTTTTCTAGCTTGTTGTTCTAGATTCTTGTGTGAAATTAAAGTTTCTTACATGAGAATGAAATTTCTTGTATGGTGTGTTGGGTTTCTTTGCATAGCTTCTGGCACTTTCTCATACAAAACCCAAAACTAGTTTTGGTGTCTTGGCTATTGGGCCAAGTACATTCTTGTGCCATTTGGTGCCCAGTTTCTCACGTGGCATGTTTGTTGGATACAATTGATTAATTGTGTATTGTCTTTCACATTACACAAATGTCATATCATTATCAGTCAATATATGTCAAGCTCACTCAGGCAATGAAGACAGTTTTTTGTGTCTAGTGAGTGTTCCTTTGATTGCCTAGTTTAGAATATAGTGTCTATCAAGTTCACTCGGGTGTCAAAGGAAAGTATGTAAAAGATGAGTGTTAATCGAGCTCACTCGGTTAATGAAGGAGTGTTGGATGGAACCAGTGCTAATCAAGCTCACTCAATTGTCAAAATATTTTTGCAAGTTTGTAGTGTTAATCAAGCTTCTATTGGTTAGCATAGGAAATCATTTTTCAGTTAGTTTATATTGAGCTAGGTTAGCTAAAGAAGGATTTTATTATTTTGGCATATTATGCTTAATTGATTTATTTATTGATTCCATCCAACTAAGGTGATGAATATTAATTATTCTAAGTTGGATTTGAGCTTACTTGACAATATAAAAGATATAAGTATAAGGTCAAGTTGAGAATTTTAAAGTGTTCAAGAATGAAGATGTTATCAAAGATTTAATTATGAAGAGAGGAAGTGAATTTGAAGGATAAGCAGAATATCTTTGTGGAGCAGAAAAGCTATATTTGATCAGGAAGGATCAAGTAGAAGCAGAGATCTATAATTAGAAATTCAGTTGCATTCAAATCAAATCATGTCATTGTTACTCTCTAACCATTTTAGCAGTGATCTAAATCTCTTAATTGAGTTGGCTTAATAGCTATTTGTAAATCTTCTAAAAACGCGGTAGTTCTATTGAATTGTCTCAAGATCTCTAACAAGGCCACTCCTATTAGGGTGATTAAATCCTTTAACAAGGTCACACCTAATAGTATGTTTTGTAACCATTAATAGGGTTGGCTCCTAATAGGGCTCACTTCAGAATAGTGAAAATAGTAACTAGTTACAATTGGTGGTTTTCCAAAAATTGGGTTTCTATGTTAAATCTTGGTGTCAAAAGTGTTCATGTTATTTTCTTTTATGTGTTTTGTAACTAAGTTAAAGTAATGGTAATCACATATAACATCTAAAGTTTGTATGTTAAGTATTTACCAATCTCATTCAGTTATTATCGACTTACAATATTTTATGTGTGTTTAATGAGCATCAGTAGTTTTTAGTTTTCATGTTTGTACTAATATCAAAGGGATCTAGGATTCATTTTAGTAGTAACTGATTCACCCCTCCCCTCTTATATTTTCAACAATTGGTATCGGAGATTTTGGTGCTTGCAGAGAAGGTTTTGAGGACCTAAGCTAAAGATCAAGATGTCTTACAAAAGATAGATGCCCAAGCTAAACAGAGACAATTTTGCAGCATGGCAAGGACTTATGAGGTTACACTTGGCTACCATCACTAACTTAGGATGCAAATATCTTGATACTAAATACAAGACTCCCACTTGAACATTATATGTTAAAGATATTGTTGAAAAGAAGAATCATAACATCATGATGATTGACATTGCATTTGCTCTTAGTTATGTTAAATTTGATGAAGTCAAAGGCTGCAAGACAAATCATGAGATGTGGATCAAACTAAAAGACATCTATGGAGGAGCTGGGAGCTGACAATGTAAGAAGAGCTAAGGTCAAAAGTCTTAGATTTCATTTTGATTAGATGAAAATGAGAGAAGACGAGAACATTGCAAAATATGTGGAAAGGATCAAAGCAAGTGTAAGTGAAATCAAAGCATCTAGAGGAGACATTGAAGAGAAAATAGTTGTAAGCAAGGTACTTAGAACTCTTCTTCATATTTATGCAATTAGAGTATCTTCCACTCAAGAGATGACATGTGATCCAAATAATAAAATATCTTTAGATGCTCTAGTTGGAAGATTGATAGCTTTTGAGTTAGATAACTTTGATAACTATGTTCTTAGTTCAAAGGTTATTAAATCTACTTTTAAAGCTAAACTATCACTCAAAGAAAAGGGTAAGAAATCAAAATCTATTCAATCAAGAAGTGAAGAAGAAGAACATTAGAAGAAAGTTTAAATAGTGATTGTGAAGTTGTTGAAGCCCTATTTACAAGAAAGTATTCCAAAGGCAGAGGCAAGTACAAAGGTAAAGTTCCTTTGATCTGATTTTCTTGTGAAGAAATTGGTCACATTGCTATAAGGTATCCAAATAAGGAAATCAAAGATGAAAATAATGGCAATGAGCATAAAGGAAAGAAGGATTCCAACAACTACAAGAACCACAAGGACAAAGGTAAGAAATCTTGTTTTATAGCTAAAGATTCTAATAACAGTGAAGATGAAATGGTATACATTGTTGTAAAGGATGAATCTAATGATGAAGAAGATAAGATGGCACTTATCTCTCATGTTAGCAAAAATGATATATGGATTATTGACAGTGGTTTCTCACATCATATGATTGGAGAAAAAAAAAAATTTGAGCACATGGAATATTATGATGGGGGTAGTGTGAGATTTGGAAACAATGAACCTTGTAATGTAAAAGGAAAAGGATGTATTTCATTGACTAAAGAAATTGTATGTGACAATGCTTATTGGGTTAAAGGAGTAAACCATAATCTACTGAGTGTGGCATAGTTGAATAACATTGGATTCAAGGTAGAATTCATAAATGGACAAGCCAAACCACTGGATGGAAATGAATATCTAGTTGGATCTGGCAAGCAAACAAAAGGTAATTTATTTTATCTTGATCTCAGTGATTGTTCATGTTTTATTGCTCAAGTAGAAGAAAGCTAGTTATGGCACAAAAGGGTATGTCATGTAAACTTTGATAATCTAGTTAAGATAAGAAAACATAAAAGACTAAGAGGTATTCCTAGTTTGAAGAAGCCTAATATGGGTCTATGCAAGAATTGCCAAATTGGTAAGATGGGAAAGACTAGTTTCGAAAGCAAAAACTATTAGTCAGAAGCCTTAGAAATTGTTCATATAGACTTATGTGGACCTATTGGAATAGAGAGTTACAGTGGAGAAAAATTTTCATTCTTTTTTTTATGACTATTCTAGAATGATGATTTTAATATATCTAAAAGAAAAATCATAAGCCTTTCAAAAATTTAAGTGGTATCTAGAAAGAGTAGAAAAAGAAACTAGAAAGAGGTTGAAATGTTTAAGATTAGATAGAGGTGGTGAATTCATCTCTAATGAATTCAATAATGTCTACATTGAAAGAGAAATTAAAAGACAACTATCAGCTCCTGGTACACCATAGTAGAATGGTATAGCTGAAAGAAGAAATAGATCTTTCATGGATTGTGCAAGAACTTTGATGATTGAAAAGAATGTTGCTCTCAAATACTAGAAGGAAGCATTCAGTGATACATTTCATACTTTGAATAGAGCACAATTGAAGAAAGACTCAAATAAAACTCCTTATCAGCTACGATATGACTACAAACCTAATGTAAGTTACTTGAAAGTATTCAGCAGCAAACGTGATATCTTGAAAGAGTCTACAAAAAGAAAATTTGATGTACAAAGTGATGAAGGCATATTTCTAGGATACTCCTACAGAAGCAAAGCACAAAAATTTATGAATTTGTCTACTCATAAAATAATATAAAGTGCACATGTTAGAATTGATGAGTTTATAGAAAAGAGTGAAGAAGAAAGAAATAAGGAGCTAGAGGATTATAGAAGGTTTGTTTACTATGAACTTGATACCCTACCAAATCTATCTAAAAGAAAGGAAGTTTCATCTCCCAAGTCCCCAAAATCTCCAACAATTACTGAGTTGTAGACAGTGTAACTTGAGTTATAGTCTAAAGGACCCGAGTCACAATCAGGGGCTATTGAACTAGTTCAAACTAAGTCTAATGGACCCGAGTCATAGACAAAGGGACCTAAGCTTGAAATTGAAGTTCATAATGAAGATAATGGAACATATGTTAGAAGGCATGATGCACCTAATCAAATCATTGGAGAAAAATATGATGTAACAATGATAAGAAGAAAATTAAAAGGTACATGTTTACTTGCTACATGTGAACCTAGAAATGATAAATATGCTCTAGAAATGAAAGTTGGATTGAAGAAATGAATGAAGAGATAGAACAGATAAAAAAGAAGAAAACTTGGACTCTTCTCCCTAAACCCAAGGATAAAAATGTAATTGTTACAAAGTGGGTATTCAAAAATAAGTTGAATGACAATGGAAAAGTTTCAAGAAATAATGCAAGATTGGTGTGCAAAGGTTATTATCAAGAAGAAGGTATTGACTATGGTGAGACTTTTTCTCCTATAGCAAGACTAGGAGGTGTTAGAACTTTACTAGCATATGCAACGCATAGAGGATAAATGGATGTTATATCTACATTCTTGAATGGAATTTTTGATGAAGAAGTCTACATTGAACAACCAAAAGGTTTTGTAGATCCAAGAAAAAGAGACATGGTTTCCCAGCTACACAAAGAATTATATGGTCTCAGGCAAGCTCCTAGAGCTTGGTATGAAAGACTTCATAATTACTTCGTACATATTGGATTTCAAAGAACAAATGATAATAGTAGTTTGTATATCAAGGAAGGACCAGACAAGAAGATTGTGTTGGCCAAAATATTTTTTGATGATACTTTATTTATGAAAATGATGACTTGTGCAAAACATTTTTAGAAGAAATGAGTAAAGAATTTGGGATGTCCATGTTTGGTGAGATAAAATTCTTTGCTATGTTGTAGATACAGCAGAACAAAAAGGGTATCTAAATCACTCAATCTAAGTATATCAAGGAGATACTGAAAAAGTTTGAAATAGAAGATTCAAGACTAGTTGGAACCCCTATGTCTACTGGACATAAGCTCTCCAAGAATGATGATTCTAAAGAAGTAGATCAAACCATATACAGATCAATGATTGGAAAATTGTAGAATGTAGTACATACAAGGCCTGATATTGCTCTAATAGTTGGAATAGTGGCAAGATTCTCAGTGAATCCTAAAGAAAATCACATGATGGAAATCAAGAGAATCATGAGATATCTGAAAGGTACTAAAAACTATGGCTTATGGTACAAACTTGGAGGCAATTTGGACTTGAAGGTATTTACTAATTCTAATTGGACAGGAAGTATTGATGACAAAAAAAGTAGTAGTGATGGAGCATTCTTTCTTGGTAAAATACTAGTGTCTTGGACAAGCAAAAAGGAAAATTGTACATCTCAATCGACGGCAAAGGCAAAATATGTGGTAGCAACAATTAATTGTTCTAACATTTTTTTTTTCAATCAATTGTTGAAAGGAATGAAGATAGAGATCAAGGATCCAATAGTCATATATTGTGATAACACCAATGCAATCAACATTTCAACAAAGCATATTGCTATAAAATATCAATTCTTAAGAGAGTCGATGTAGGATAAATAAGTCAAATTGGAATATGTTAATACAAAAGAAAATATTGTAGACATATTCACCAAGCCATTACTTAAGGATGCATTTCTGTATCTAAGAGGTAATCTGGGGGTTATTTCCATATCTAAAGCTCACTAAATAAAGTTTAGTGATGCATCAACAAGAGCTAAGTTGAAGATCAAACAGTTGGTGGAAACTTAACAAGGGCATATTCCAAATGAATTAGTACTTAACATGCATTGGTATTGATTGAGTTGTTGTCTTTGGCATGTGTTGTTAAAGAGGGGGAAGTTTATTATCATATCTCTAAGAAATTTTTGGAACAAGAATAAAGTAAGGAACCAAAAAAAAGAGGGAGAAGTTTACTGTCATTTCAAAGAAGGAGAATTCTATTGTAAGAGGGAGAAAGTTTTGTGAATGAACGTGGTAAAAGTTGTTGCAGATAATGGAAGAATCCATTGAAAGGAAGAGCTCATACTGATACAGGGAGTTCTCAAGAATAAATCTAAAATTTCATTGTCTTATGACATGTTGTGTTGCCATCAATGCCAAAGAGGGAGATTGTTGGATACAATTGATTAATTGTGTATTATCTTTGATGTTACAACAAACATCATATCATTATCAGTTAGTATATGTTGAGCTCACTCAGGCAGTGAAGACAGTTTTCTATCTCTATCGAGCATTCCTATGATTGCCTAGTTTAGAAGGTAGTGTCTACCAAGTTCACTGAGGAGTCGAAGGAAAGTATGCAGAAGATGAGTGTTAACTTAGCTCACTCAATCAATGAAGGAAAGTTGGATGGAACTAGTACTAATCGAGCTCACTCAGTTGTCAAAGGATTTTGGCAAGTTTGCAGTGTTCACCAAGCTTCTATTGGTTAACACAAGGAATCATTTCTAAGTTAGTTTCTACGAAGCTGGGTCGGCTAACAAAGGATTTTCTTATTTTGGCATATTAAGCTTAATTGATTTATCTATTGATTCAGCCATCTAAGGTGATGAATATTAATTATTCTAATTTGTATTTGAGTTGACTTGACAATATGAAAGATATAAGTATAAGGTCAAGTTCAAAATTTTAAAGTGTGCAAGAAAGAATATTTTATTAAAGATTTAATGTTGAAGAAAGGAAGAAAATTTGAAGGATAAGCAAAATATCCTTGTGGAGCAAAAAAGATATATTCAATTGAGAAGGACCAAGTAGAAGCCAAAATAAAGATTTGTAATCAGTAATTCAGTTGCATTCGAATCAAGTCATCTAATTGTTACTCTCTAACCATTGTAACAATGATCTAATTAATCTCTTACGAGAGTTGGCCTAACAGCTATTTGCAAATCCTCTGACAAGGTGGAAGTTCTATTGAATTGTCTCAAGACCTCTAACAAGGCCACTCCTAATAGGGTGATCAAAATCCTTTAATAGGGTCACACCTAACAGTGTGTTTTGTAACCTTTAACAAGGTTGGCTCCTAACAGGGCTCACTTTAGAAGAGTAAAAATAGTAATTAGTTGCAATTGGTGGTTTTTCCTAAATTGGGTTTCCACGTTAAATCCTAGTGTCAAAAGTGTTCATGATATTTTCTTTTATGTGTTTGCAACTGAGTTAAAGTAATAATAATCATAGATAACATCTAAAGTTTGTATGTTAAGCATTTACTGAGCTCATTCAATTATTACTAAGTTACAACATTTTATGTGTGTTCACTGAGCATCAACAATTTTTAGTTTTTAGTTTGCATGTTTGTACTGACATCTAAGGGATCTAGGATTTATTTTAGTAGTAATTGATTCACCCTCCCCTCTCAGTTACTCCTCTTATATTTCCAACAATGTTACACTTCCTCACACGAGAATTTCTTGATCTATTGGCCTCATGTGAAAAATAGGAGGTATCTAGGCTTGTTTGAGAAAAGTTTAAAATTGGTTTTGGACACCCTATTAGGTTTACACCTTCCTAGTTGAAAATAGATTTGATATGGGGTTTAGGACACCCTATTAGATTTTGCACCTTCCTAGTTCAAAACATATTTACTATGGGGTTTAAAATATATCATTTAATTATAAGTTGACATATATTTCTTACTTATATTTAAGATATATTTTAATATATGTGACGAGTCTTTTGAGATAGGTTCCCGACCTCTATGAGCTAAGATAAAGAGTTTAGGAAATTTTAGGGCTTCAAGATTTCAAACTTAGCCAATTTTCAAGAGTCAGCTTTTTTCTTTAAGCTTGGTGTTCAAAATTTCAGTTGTGCTTCCTTTGCGTTCCTTGACGTGTGTGAGACCATGGTTGGTCTCTATTTTTTTATTGTCTATGTTTTGGTCAGTGGTGTCGCTTGGAGGTCTTTAGTGTTTGGTAGTTTAGTTAGTCTTCTATTGTGATCATCATGATCTATGTATGATGGTTGTCTTGTGCCTCCATACTTGTTTTTTTTTAAAAATTATCTTGGTTATATTTATCCTTGTTTTCAAGGATCTCTAGGTGGGGAATTACAAAAGGCCTCTTGTGGGCATCTTTGTTGAGCTGCTTTGAGGTTGCAAGAAGACTTTTCTTCTCGATTGCACTAGGTTTTAAAACTCAAGTAGAATGTGAGGCCTCACCCTGACCCTTCGTAGCCTTAGTTGTTTCTTTATCATTTTGATACTCACGACTCGAGATGTCGAGACATTTTCTGATGCTTAGAACATACTATATTATTCATATTGTGTGATTTTACTTTCAGATATATTTGTTGTTGTCATTTAATGTTTCATGTATATGTATGTTGATGAAATCAGTAAATGTAGGATTGGTACTTTGATTTAAGAGTTTTTAGATGGTTAAGAATTAAGTAGGATGAAGAAACCCTTATTAATGTATGTTTCAATTTATGAGAATTACCGATACATATATATGTACATGTGATTTTTGGGACTACTGATGTGTGCAATGAGTGTGCAGATATTTTTAGCCGAGGAAATCGACGGAGGAACATAACTGATCTCTATGTGTTAATTTTGGAATCCTTGTTGTTCATAATTAAATTGAGATGTATATATGTATCCTTATGTGATCAGTAAATGTTAATGTTTGTAAACTGTGTTCTTTTAGTGTCACTTGACACTCATGAATTGTGTATGCTCTTCAGTGTGCTGATTAGGGTTAGTTGTGTACCCTTTGGACCTTAGTTGGTTAAGTTAGTGTCAGTTTGCTAATTTGGTTCTTAATCAAGTTTAGTCATCCTTAATCTGGATTAGTGCTTAATCAGCATTGTTAGAATTCTTAGATGGTCCTATTTAATTCCTAGCTTTTATTTGACTCTAAACCTATTCCTAAGGCTTCAAAACATGAAATGTTTATACCCAAGGGGTATGGGTATGGGTTAGGGGTCTTTTCCAACCCCTAAGCCCCTTTTATTGACTTTTGAGGCCACTCAAAAGGTCTCTTTTTGCCTTTGTGCGAAAATTGCATGTGGTTACCATGAGTTGTCTTACCCCACCTCCTCTTAGTGTTTAACCATAGTGTGGGTTGAGTTAGGAGTTTCTAGAATTGTAAGTGGGTGGGAGAAGTTATTGATCCTTTTGGGTGATTGAGTTTGAGGCTTATTTAGAGGCCTTTCTTGGACTAGTCGAGGTTGTTACCCAATCGCTACATTTAGAGAGAAGTTTTTTGAAGATTGAAGGAAGGAAGTGGAAACTCTACTCAAACTTGTTCATTGCCATTACCTCTTTGTGAAGGTAGGAATTCTCATCTCGCTTTTTCAACTTTCATGTTTGTTCATTCTTATGCTACCTTGGTGTTGTTTGAATGATTGTATGTTTGTGGGTATGTTGGGAAGATTTGAAAACCATGTTTTTTTTTTTGGATGATTTCCCTTCATGTTTTTGTTGAATTTTGAGATGTTCTTGCATGGTTGTTTTGGCATTACTCACCCTAGGAGAGGGTAGAAGTGGCCAATTTTGGGAAAGGTCTATTTAGTTGGACTCCAACCAGTGTAGAGTCTCTTCTCAAGATGAGAAGAGGGAGAAAGGGTAGGGTGTTATGGGCCCCTACCTATCAGTACAAACCTTGTATGATTATGGTATGTTGAAATGGAAGAACGAAAGTTCTTGGTTTATAGCCCCGATTGGGCATCTATTTGTTGTTGCGCTTGACTTCTCCTGGTTTGAAGAATCCACCTTTCCCTAGTTTTGATTCATTGTGAATCCTATTGTGTAAACCATGTACAATTATGCATGCTTGCTTGTTTCTTGGTTATGCTTGTTTGTCACCCAATCAGATTTTGTGTTCCCTCCATGGTTCTTGAAATGTGTTGCAGAAATTGATATGGAACCCTTGTTGAGGGTCATGAAGGAAATTTCATTTAAGTGTTGTAATTCAAGATTGAAATCCTATGTAATTTGTATCTTATAAATCTTTTTGTAATGGCAACGATGCCAGGTTTTCTTCCTGGTTCTTTCTTGGCTGAGCCTTTGAATCAGGTTTGCCAATAAAATAGGTGTTTTGAGTATAATTGGTCATCATGTGATTTTAACATGATTTAAATTTAGATGGATGGATCTTCAAAAAAAAGGATGGAATTGATGATGTTCAATTTGGTAAAATTTCAAGTTTTCTTTTATGTTGAAAATGAAAATTATGATCATGGAGGTAGATTCAGGTTGCATGATTATTTGAATCAACAAGTAATTGCATTATTGAATAAAATGGATAATTCATATTCTTGGTATTTTAAGGTTGTAATTAGGCTTTATGGATTTTTCATTTAAAATAAATTATTGACAAAGGTCGAATTATTCCAATTTAAGATTTATAGGAGATCAAATGATTTTTGTATCAATGTTTTAAATCTATTCCAAAATATATATACTTGCCTTGTAATTTCTATACTTAGAAAATTTTCATCAAAAAAAAAAGAGTTGCAAGAGAGTAAAACTCTCTGCCTTTTGTATGGGAGAGGCAATCAATTTGTTTTGTGCAACAGAGAATATTCTCTGTGATTTCTTGTTTTTGTATTTAAATTCAAAATTAATTATCAATAAATTAAATATGAATAACTAAAGTAACTTAATAATGATCTCTAATATCCTAAATATCTAATTTGTTACCCATAAAACTTTATAACATTATTGCCTTATCTCCTTCCTTGGACGTCAGTATGGAGGGAGGAATTAAAAATGTTTTAAGTTTTTATGTAAGTCAAATATCATCATCATAGATGATGTCACCTTGTCACATCCTAAATGTTAGGAGAGTATGGAAAATTTTAAAATCTGTTTGAAGTTCATTAATAAAAAAAAGATTTGCACCTTATACTTGAGTGGCTACCTTGGTTCCACCACCACCACCACCTCCACCTCCACCACCACCGAACCTGAACCAGGACATTATAGATGCACTTTAGACTTTGATCAGTGTAGTTCAGCAGAGAGTAGTACCTGTAGTACAGCCAGTTCAACAGATTCCAGTAGTGGGAGCAGAGGGACCCGGAGGAGGCGGGCCTAGAGGTAGAGAGAGGACTAGGAGTCCCCCACTGAGATAGTTAGAGGGGTAGGATGAGCATTAAGGTGATTCAATACACCAGAGAAGACCCCCACTTGACAAACCTCTTAGACATGTAGGCGATGATATCAGGGAATTGATTCAACTTGGGCCACCATTATTTACGGGTTCCACTGAGGGGACAGTAGCAGAGGCATGGTTGCAGAGCCTACAGTGGTGCTTTGGATTACGATCCTATGGGAGTAATCTAAAGGCACACCTAGCAGCTCATCAGTTGAGAGGGGATGCCTCCAATTGGTGGCATCAGGAGGAGATCATAGGAGGAGTGAGGATGGACACCCTCACATGGGAATCATTCCTAGAAAGATTCTGAGAGAGGTACTTGTCAGAGCATTTTTGATAGAAACAAATAGAGGAGTTCCATTCTCTTTATCAGAGAGGTCTTACAGTGGCTCAGTATGAGAGCAAGTTTCTC
Organism: Cupressus sempervirens; assembly: GCA_028749045.1. Taxonomy (NCBI): domain Eukaryota; kingdom Viridiplantae; phylum Streptophyta; class Pinopsida; order Cupressales; family Cupressaceae; genus Cupressus; species Cupressus sempervirens. The sequence goes on along the minus strand of CM053790.1, from coordinate 248,446,768 downwards.
GAGCTCCTTCCTTATGTGGAATATATGAAGGATGAGAAACTACGGGTACATCACTTTATCATGCGTTTAAATTTCTCACTTCAGGGTCTAGTTTGGATGGCCTTCCCTACCACCTTTAGACAGGTAGTGGAGATAGCACTAGTGGCAAAGGATATTCGGGGTAGACAGGAATCACAAGATCGGTCTTAGAACTGAAACTCTACTTGACAGAGACCCCCTTGGAAAGGGAATTAGAACTATAAACTAGGGTCTTCTAAGGGACAAAAGTCTCAGCAGCAGCAACAGGAACTCTCACAGGGTTACCAGGGCTCCGAGCCCAAGCAGTGGTAGTTACAGTAGGATTAGAAAGTACATACCCCACAGTCACAGTCAGTGTAGACTCAGCAGTCTTCTAGGGGTGGATATAGTGGGTCTACCAGGTCAGGAGGCCCATAGCAGTCAAGATTATAGGATACACGATCTTATACCCAAGGGCCATGCTACACTTGTGGTGGCATGGGTCATATAGCTAGAGAGTGTCCACAGGGCTAGTCATCCAGTGGTTAGAGAGGGGCCTTTTCAGAGTTGACAGTTGGAGACATGCGCAGGTCCCACAGAGTTTTGACAGTGGTTGACGATCACCAGATTGAGCATCAGGCTACAATTATTGAAGCTACAGGTGAAGTTGGTCGTCCATTTAGCACTAGAGCCTATCCATTTTATTGATCGACAGACCCTAGCTCCTCGAGGTCGAGAGCTGGACCAAGTTAGGGTCTAGTGGGATTGATACGATGAGGTCACAGCTTCATGGGAGGATGTGCCATGGATGTGATCTCAATACCCTTACCTTTTGATGAACTCCAGGAGGAAGTTCATGCCTAGTAGGGGAGGATGTGAGGCCTCACCCTAAACCTTCATAGCCTTAGTTGTTTCTTTATCATTTTGATACTCACGACTCGAGATGTCGAGACATTTTCTGATGCTTAGAACATGTTATATTATTCATGTTGTGTGATGTTACTTTCAGATATATTTGATGTTGTCATTTAATGTTTCATGTATATGTATGTTGATGAAATCAGTAAATGTAGGATTGGTACTTTGATTTAAGAGTTTTTAAATGGTTAAGAATTAAGTAGGATGAAGAAATCCTTATTAATGTATGTTTTGATTTATGAGAATTACTGATACGTATATATGTACATGTGATTTTTGGGACTACTGATGTGTGCAATGAGTGTGCAAATATTTTTAGCTGAGGAAACCAACAGAGGAACAGAACTGATCTTTATCTGTTAATTTTGGAAACCTTGTTGTTCGTAATTAAATTGAGATGTATGTATATATCCTTATGTGATCAGTAAATGTTAATGTTCGTAAACTATGTTCTTTTAGTGTCACTTGACACTCATGAATTGTGTATGCTCTTCAGTGTGCTGATTAGGGTTAGTTGTGTACCCTTTGGACCTTAGTTGGTTTAAGTTAGTATCAGTTTGCTAATTTGGTTCTTAATCAATTTTAGTCATCCTTAATCCAAATTAGTGCTTAATTAGCATTTTTAGAATTCTTAGATGGTCCTATTTAATTCCTAGCTTCTTTTTGACTCTAAACCTATTCCTAAGGCTTCAAAACATGAAATATTTATACCCAATGGGTATGGGTATGGGTTAGGGGTCTTTTTCAACCCCTAAGCCCCTTTTATTGACTTTTGAGGCCACTCAAAAAGTCTCCTTTTGCCTTTGTACGAAAATTGCATGTGGTTACCATGAGTTGTCTTACCCCACCTCCTCTTAGTCTTTAACCATAGTGTGGGTTGAGTTAGGAGTTTCTAGAATTGTAAGTGGGTGGGAGAAGTTATTGATCCTTTTGGGTGATTGAGTTTGAGGCTTATTTAGAGGCCTTTCTTGGACTAGTCGAGGTTGTTACCCAATCTCTACATTTAGAGAGGAGTTTTTTGAAGATTGAAGGAAGGAAGTGGAAACTCTACTCAAAATTGTTCATTGCCATTACCTCTTTGTGAAGGTAGGAATTCTCATCTCCCTTGTTCAGCTTTCATGTTTGTTTCATGCTTATGCTACCTTGGTGTTGTTTGAATGATTGTATGTTCGTGGGTATGTTGAGAAGATTTGAAAACCATGTTTTTTTTTTTGGATGATTTCCCTTCATGTTTTTGTTGAATTTTGAGATGTTCTTGTATGGGTGTTTTGGCATTATTCACCCTAGGAGAGGGCAGAAGTGGCCAATTTTGGGAAAGGTCTGTTTAGTTGGACTCCAACCATTGTAGAGTCTCTTCTTAGGATGAGAAGAGGGAGAAAGGGTAGGGTGTTATGGGCCGCTACCTGTCAGCACAAACCTTGTATGATTATGGTATGTTGAAATGGAAGAATGGAAGTTCTTAGTTTACAGCCCCGATTGGGCATCTGTTTGCTATTGTGCTTGACTTCTCTTGGTTGGAAGAATCTACCTTTCCCTAGTTTTGATTCATTGTGAATCCTATTGTGTAAACCATGTACGATTATGCATGCTTGCTTGTTTCTTGGTTATGCTTGTTTGTCACCTGATCAAATTTTTTGTTCCCTCCATGGTTCTTGAAATGTGTTGCAGAAATTGATATGGAACCCTTGTTGAGGGTCATGAAGGAAATTTCATGTAAGTGTTGTAATTCAGGATTGAAATCTTATGTCAGCACAAACCTTGTATGATTATGGTATGTTGAAATGGAAGAACGGAAGTTCTTAGTTTATAGCCCCGATTGGGCATTTGTTTGGTGTTGTGCTTGACTTCTCCTAGTTGGAAGAATCCACCTTTCTCTAGTTTTGATTCATTGTGAATCCTATTGTGTAAACCATGTACGATTATGCATGCTTGCTTGTTTCTTGGTTATGTTTGTTTGTCACCCGATCAGATTTTTTGTTCCCTCCATGGTTCTTGAAATGTGTTGCAGAAATTGATATGGAACCCTTGTTGAGGGTCATGAAGGAAATTGCATTTCAGTGTTGTAATTTAGGATTGAAATCCTATGTAATTTGTATCTTATAAATCTTGTTGTAATGGCAACGACGCTGGGTTTTCTTCCTAGTTCTTTCTCGGCTGAGCCTTTGAATCAAGTTTGCCAATAAAATTGGTGTTTTGAGTATAATTGGTCATCATGTGATTTAATTGTGATTTAAATTTAGATGGATGGATCTCAAAAAAAAAAGATGGAATTGATGATGTTCAATTTGGTAAAATTTCAAGTTTTCTTTTATGTTGAAAATGAAAATTATGATCATGGAGGTCGATTCAAGTTGGATGATTATTTGAATCAACAAGTAATTGCATTATTGAATAAAATCGATAATTTATATTCTTGGTATGTTAAGGTTGTAATTAGGCTTTATGGATTTTTAATTTAAAAGAAATTATTGACAAAGGTTGAATTATTCAAATTTAAGATTTATAGGAGATCAAATGATTTTGTTATCAATGTTTTAAATCTATTCCAAAAAATATATACTTGCCTTGTAATTTCTATACTTAGAAAATTTTCAACAAAAAAAATGAGTTGCAAGAGAGTAAAACTCTCTGCCTTTTGTATGGGAGAGGCAATCAATTTGTTTTGTACAACAGAGAATATTCTCTGTGATTCCTTTTTTTTGTATTTAAATTCAAAATTAATTATCAATAAATTAAATATGGATAACTAAAGTAACTTCATAATGATCTCTAATATCCTAAATGACTAATTTGTTACCCATAAAACTTTATAGCATTAATGCCTTATCTCCTTCCTTGGATGTCAGTATGGAGGGAGGAATTAAAAATGTTTTAAGTTTTTATGTAAGTCAAATATCATCATCATAGATGACATCACCTTGTCACATCCTAAATTTTAGGAGAGTATGGAAAAGTTTAAAATATTTTTGAAGTTCATTAAAAAAAAAAAGATTTGCACCTTATACTTGAGCGGCTACCTTGGTTCCCACCCAAGGCAAGTGGATTGGAGATGGGGGTACCACTGACACAGGGTCAGTGAGCTTGGGCAGCGCGCCCAACCTTTGGGAAGTGCCCATATGGGGAATAGAGTAGGGGTGTTGGGGGGGGGGGGGTAGAGTATAGGTTAGTATAGGATAGAGTTAGTGGTTAGGTTAGTGGTTAATAAGCTTAGTTGATTAGTATGTTAGTAGTTTGTTGTTAAATTTAATTTGTGTTTTATTTAATGTTTAAAATAAGTTAGTGATTAAATTTTAGATTAGTTAGAAATAGAGTTAGATAGGGTAGTTAGTAGATGTTAAGTTAATATTTGTTTTAGATTTAGCATGTTAGTATTTAAGATAGTTACTTTATTAAAGTTTTATGTTAGTTATTGTTTGTTATTTGTTAAATATTAATAATTAATAATTTTAGTTAATTGATTAATATGTTTGTTTTAATGATAATTGTTTTAAAGATATATGTTAATTCATAAAGAGTTTTAGTTTAAAATTAGTTTAGTTTAGTTGCTTGTATTTTGTTAAGTGTTAGTTAATAGATTAGTTTGGTTGCTTATAAAAAGTATTAAATCTAGAAAGTTTCCTTAAATAATTTAAAAATCAATAGTAGATATAATGTTAATTAAGTAATGGTTATAATAAGAAATCAATTAGTCTTAATTTAAAATTATAGATGTAAGTTAGTTTCGATTTCGATTCATTCAATTGTTAGATATTATGGATATAATCGTTAATTTAGATTTGATTTCTTTTAATTAATTTTTAAATGTATTTAGTTTTGGTATTGAAGTAAGTCTGAATTTTTGAGTACTAATTAGTTTTAGACTTTAGGTTATTGTCTATTTAAAATAAGTTTTAATGTCGATGTTATTTGCTTAGTTGTTTTATTAAACTAATTTTGTAGTCATCTACATCTTTTTTTTTAAATAACTTTTACTATAATGTTGTATAAGAAAGCTAAGAACATAAGTTTATCGATATCAATATTATAACAAAAGTTTCAATATCTTAACGATGTAATTGTCCTCATGTTTATAATCTTAAGACGTAATGTAGAGAACCTGTACTTAAAATATTATCTCAATCATTTCAACTTAGAGCACTTTAATTAATCATTATAATTTTTTTTTTTTTTAAATTGTGTTTTTGCCCTCGTAGTTTGGGCATGACATAGAATTAGTTGTATTTCAATCTTATTTAAATCTTTGATATACATGTGCAACTAACATTTTCTTGTTTATGCATGCTCCTAACAGGTTAGGTTTTCTTGTATATAGGACTATTCATCACAAATAAATAAATAAAATACAAATGTTATTTTATTTTTAGAAGTTTGTTAGAAACACTAGTTAGAAACATCTCAATAACACATTCTTAAGTTTGAATCTATTGTATTTAATCCATTAAATCACCCAAATATTTTTAGCAATTTATCTAGAAATTTGTATTAATGTAATAAATTTTAATTGACAAGGAGAAATTGTGAAGGAATTTATATGATAAATTAAGGAAAATATAATCACTGAGGCATGAATACTTAATAAAATACACAACTTATTAGATACCACATTTGACATTAATAGGCATATATTTCTACAATATATAGCTTATTTGATTCTAATGATGTAATGAGTACCTCACTTTAAATTGCTAATAGCATTTGGAGTCTAAATCATATGTTTTGTCAATATTATAAATTATGACCCTTTGAATCTTGATTATGCTCTGGTAAGAAAACACACAATATTTAGATCTCACACTAAATATTGACAACAAAGTATCAATGTTCTAAAAATAAACAACATATTAACATTCCAAAAAAAATTCACATATTTTAGAAATAAACTCACAAAAACTATAAGTGACTTACCTTGGGTTTTTGCATGAATTGTCACCTATTTTTAAACATGTTGATGAGGGAAATGGATGGAGAAATCCTACTATTGTAGAAACAATTTTAAATCAATATGAAGAAAGTCAAAGATTTTCATGAGAAAAAAGGAATAGCAAAATTCTACTACTGTAGACACAAATTTAAATTAACATGAAGAAAATATATTAAGAAAACCCTTCCTATACCAAACTACAAATGAGGAGTAATGAGGACCCCACCTTAAATTGTTAATAGCATTTGGAGTTTAAATCGCAAGTTTTGCAAATATTAGAAATTGTGACCCTTTGATTCTTGATAATGCTTGATAAGGAAATACAAAATATTTAGATTTCACACTAAATATTGACAACAAAATATCAATTTTCTAAAAATAAACAACATATTAACATTCCAAAAAATGATTCATAGATTGCACAAATAAACTCACAAAACTATAACAAGTGACCTACCCCATGTTTTTGCATGAATTGTCACCTTTTTTAAAACATGTTGATGAGGAAAAGAGATAGAAAATCCTACTACTTTAGAAACAATTTTAAATCAATATGAAGAATCTCAAAAAAATTCATGAGAAAAAGGAATAGAGAAATTCTACTACCATAGAATCAATTTTAAATTAACATGAAGAAAATATATTAGCCAAACCCTTCCTACACCAAACTGTATCATTCAACTTTGAATAAAAGAGTTTGTTTCTATAAGAAAATATTAAAGAAAATACATTAAATGAGGACTAATGAGGACCCCACTTTAAACTATTAATAGCATTTGGAGTCTAAATCATATGTTTTGCCAATATTAGAAATTATGACCCTTTGAATCTTGATTAAGCTCTGATAAGGAAACACAAAATATTTAGATTTCGTACTAAATATTGACAAAAAAAATCAATGTTCTAAAAATAAATAACATATTAACATTCCAAAAAATGATTCGTAGATTTCACAAATAAACTCACAAAAACTATAACAAGTGACTTACCTTGGGTTTTTGCATGAATTGTCACATGTTTTAAAACATGTTAACTAGGAAAAGGGATAAAGAAATTCTACTACTATAGAAACAATTTTAAATCAATATGAAGAATATCAAAGATTTTCATGAGCAAAAAAAAGAGAAATTATAATATTGTAGACACAATTTTAAATTAACATGAAGAAAAAATATATTAGCCAAACCCTTCCTACACCAAATTGTATCATTCCACTTTGAATAAAAGAGTTTATTTTTATAAACAAAGATTAAAGAAAATCCATTAAATAAAGAGTAGAAAATGAAATTTGGAGATTGAATTAGAAATAATAGAGTTTTTTATTATAAATAAAAGCTAAACAAAATCTGTTGACTGATGAATAGAAATAAAATTTTCCAAAATTAAGAATTGTTATAAGAAAATATAAAATTTGATAAGGGCTGACAATCTCCTAGCAAAAAATTATAAAATCTAGAAGCAAAGCTCCCGCAGGTAAGCCTGTCGACTTAATAATGCTAAAATCATTTAACCATGTAGGGTTTGATAGGCAAAAGTTGAAGAGTGAGTTGCTTCATACAACATGGTTTCTAATATCTCCATATTTAGTCATCACTAAATTTTTAAAGATGTAAAGGAAATGAAATATATTTTTTATTATCTAGGATATGAGTATTTAGGTCTACACAGTCATTATATTATAGGACAATGCTTAGTATTTCTTTAAAACAAATATATACAGATTGTTCATCTTTAAACACAAGAAACAAACATAAGTTCAAAATCAAAATGGTTGTTCCCTCTTAGATCTTATTGGCTAAAATAGATATTTACATGGAAAAATATAGTTGATCTAAATTGATCATAGAGGAAAGAGATGACAAAAAAAATAACATATGGATGAATCAAAATGTTAAATAAATGAAAAAATGGAATGTTATTATGTTTGAATATTAAGAAACAATGATGAGATAGCCCATGAAGGAAATTTTTAGGAGTTCCATTCAATGAAAACAAAATAAGCTAAAAAATATCATTATATTGGAGAATTTAACCCTAGAGGAAATCACGAGAAGAAAGTATACATAAAAACAAACATCAAAGAGAGAGCTTTGAAGTGTGGAAAGGAAGGAAGAATGGATGGAGAGAGACATTGACATTTTATCATGTAGTACCCAATATTTTAAAAACAAACAATTTAGGGGATACCAAACTTAGTAATCAAAATTTGTTGAAGAAGTTTCAAAAGACATAATATTTTTATATTAAGGTAAAAATAGGTTTTGAGGGACCCGAAACCCCTTACAGCTAGTTGGAAGATAGAATAAAATACCTTAGGTTTTACAAGGACCTAGAACCTAAAGTTCATAAAACATCAAAAATCTAGGTTTTACAAGGAACTGGGACCTAAAGTAGACAGTTAATAAAAGATGGAAATGAAACAGCACCAGGAAAACCAGGACTAGCAACCCAACCAAAGACTAGAACTAGCAATTAAACTAACTCTTTGATAACCTTCACTAATTCCTTACCAACCTCCATAGTACCCTAAAGGGTTTCTTCTACGGCAGCACCAGGAACAACAACCACAAATTTTTTAGTGCTTTGTTTAATTCTTTTACTAGGGCCACCAAGATCTTGATAGCAAGAGGGGAAATTATCTCCTCATTGCTTCTTTTACCTATACTTGTAGTAGCAGCACATAAACTAGAAGTAACCATTTCCATACATTTCCCACTATCCTTTACCAGTTGGCATAGTTCCATTACGTAGGCCTTCAACCTCTCAGGGATGTTTCCTACCTAATTCCCCAACTAGACTCTCTTTATTTTTTCTTCATCCAGTTCTCTCTAGAGCTCTCCCATTTTTTTCTTACGTACAATAATTTCATTATAGAGCCACAAATTGACCTAGAGAGAAGCATTTACTTTCATCTTAGCCTTATGGAGAAAATACAACTTCACCTTATTATTATCATCTTTGGCCTCATCATCAGACCTTTTCTTTAAATTGGTAGTCACTTCCTGGGTACTCTTCAGATGTAACTAATTTGCATTGTTTAAATCTTCTTGAGCTATCATCTCCTTCTAGATCTCCTTATTCAAATTATGCTCTTTAATCACAAGGACTTTACCCTCTACATTCTTCTCCTAGTTAGTGTCCTCCATAATCTTGACATCTATTATCTCCACTTTAGTAGGTATAGGCCTTTCACTTTGAGTCAAAATTTTCTCATTATAGCTCAAAGGTTCTAAAATTGACTTTGACTCCATATTCCCTTCATTGCTTCTTTCCCCATGATATTTAACCAAAGAGATACCCCAACTACCACAATACCCATCCAAATTCAAACTGAGATCTCCAGTCTCTATTTCATTCTGTACATCTTCACTTTTCTCAAACTCCATAGCTTCCTCATTAACCTTTTTAGTTTTCTCATCCTTACTCTCCTTCTTTTTACCCTTATTATTGCTACAACCCTCCTCTGTTTTGAGAATATTGCTTCTAATTTTCTTAGCACTCATCTTATGAAGAGGCTCATTCTGAACCCTATTTTCTCTTCTTTTCTACTATAGGTGAAAGGTTAACCACATTTTTTCTACAGTAATTTTCACTCAACAAAATAAGCCCTTCATGGAGCATGGGCCTAGTATCTTTCTTTCTATGGGCATGGAGACTATTCAGCAATGAAAATCTCAAATAGAAAGGAAAGGATAACCTATCCTTATACCAAAAATGGTTCAAAAATACAAAATGGGATTTATAAACCCTTTTTGATCTACCATCCAAAATAAAATACTCATGGACACAAGATCAAACATCTTGCCATATTACCTTAATCTAATCCATGTCGTAGAAATCCTCATCCTTCACAAGCTTCTTTTCCTCCTCTTTATTTTTAAAAAAAAAATTGAAAGCAACATTTGATATATTGGTTTTCTTTTTGAATTTCAATCCCTCCATAGGAAGACCAATAATATCTGCTATAAACTCCTTTGTCAAATCCATTCTTACCCCATGAAGAGTAACCATCTCCTCAGACCAGTTCTTGAAGAAGTAATCAATAATGTGGGATTTGAAATTGTGCAATTTTTTAATAAATGTTATCACTTTTCCCTTTTGGAGAATCTCCCACACCGTATGTTTAGCTTTCCACTCTTTGCAGCTAGAAGGTTCCTATTTCCTTGGCTCCCCACCCATAATGTACGTAGTTCTATAAATTCTATAAAAATGGTAACTTTCACAAAAGATAAAATATGATTCAACTCAAGAAAGCTATTCACCCAAAAAATGTGGCAAGTTCTCTTGATAATAATGAAAAGGTACTTCCTCACAATACAATAATAGTCCATAATAAAGCCACCACTTGCCATAATAACCCACAAAATCTTACATAATCTTTTCTTCAATTGCATTATTCATATAATAATTAATGATCACCATAAGGTCACTTTCCTTGTTGAGGTTATCACTCCATGTCATCTTTTCACTCGTGTACACAACTTTATTAGCCATCTAGTCAGCCACTTTATCACCTTCTCAAAAATTATGAGATATGAATACTTTCTCAAATTTTTAATTTCCATAACACTTCCATCAATATTCTATGTCACCATATTCTTATTATTCAACATATTAATTATGTTCAATGAATCTCCTTCCAACCATAAATTCCTATGACTAGTTTCCACTGCCATTCTGACCATGTAAAGAGCAGCAATAGCCTTTTCTTTATGGCTACTTGAATTACCAATAGGTATAGCCACAACTTCCACCACTATGATATAATGGTCCCTTAGGACTCCACCACACCCTACTCTTCCAAGATTCCCTTTAGCAAAATCATCAAAATTAGGTTTCACCCAACCTAAAGGATGGGAACTCCATATCACACCCTCTCTATGTTCATTTTGTTTTGTACCAATTCCTGTCATTTTCATTGGATTACTAATATGAATATCATCATTATTTTTATTTTGAGATATAAAGCTCTCTTTGATTGCCCTAATAATATTTTGGCCGACCACCCAATCAAGAGCTTCTTTGTTTCTAAAGATTTTGTTGTTCCTTTCTTTCTAGATACCCCAAAATAGATGGGGGAGAGATATATTCCATAGAAAACCAATGTCAAGTCTTCTCATGGGCCATTTCCAATTTTGCAAACACTCAATAATATTACTAGGTTGAATCCACAAAATATTCCAATATTGGAGGAGTGTTCCCCATACATTCTAGCTATAGCTACAATTCATGAATAGGTGGTAATGTCTTCAATTTCCATCATGTATAGGGAACATCTATTCACTATACAAATACCTCTTTTTTGAAGATTATCTAGAGTTAAGATTTTATTTTGAAGTATAGACCAAAAGAAGATATTAATTTTTGGAATAAGGCCTTTAATCCAAGCTCTAACCCATAGAGGGGGATTGGTCTTTTCCTCATATCTAAGAACAAATGAAACCTTGAAGAAACCACTAGGTTCTATCCCCTACACCATAGTATCCTCCACATTAGGATAAAGGTTACAATAATTAAGGGAGATTTGAATACTAGAAAAAACAATGGAAAAACTCAATAATATTTAACCACCCATTGATAGTCCATTAGTTCACCACATAATCTCCAAAAACCTATTTACATCTTTTTATAAGAGTGATATCATAAAAGACATCCAACAAATGATGATCCAAAAGCCACTCATCTTCCCAAAATCTAACCTTTATTCCAATCCCAACTTTCCACTTACAACCTTTATTCAAAATATGTTTAGATCCTTGAACCACTCCCCAAATAGCAAAGGAATTAGAAATAATAGGGTAGGACATAAATTCAAAAATAGATAGAGTATTATAAAGGTACTTATGTTTCCAAATTGAACTCCATTCTTTGTCATCGTGGTACACTCTCCATCCTTATTTAGCTAATAGGGCTCTATTCATATTTCTAATTGATTTGATAGTCAATCCTCCTTCAATCTTAGGTTTACAAACCTTTTCCCAAGCTATTAGGGCCACTCTCTTTTTTCTTTAGTACAAGACCACAAAATATAGCTGGAATTTTGAAGAGGCTAAGACCATAGGTAGGGAGACTTTGAAGAAGGGCCTTTAGTAAAGTAACTTTACCTACTTGACTCGGTATATTTCCTTTCCAACCAACTAATTTCTTATTAAATTATTCCACTGAGTTCTCCCAAAAGGATTTAGAAGGATTAAACCCCAAGGAAAGACCAAGGTAAGTGCTCGGAAAGAAACCTATAGAACACCTTAAAATGTTAGCAATTTTCATTTGCCTAAGAAAAATAGTATTAATAAAAAGAGAGAGCTCTTATCTTAATCAATCAATTTCTCTATAACTGGAGAATAAAGATTCAAAACCTTTTTAAGACTCCTTGCCTCCCTCACATAAGCTTTTCCCATAAAAATAGTATCATCCACAAATTGTTCGTGAGAATAGAGAAGTGGTTGAGAAGTAGGCATGATACCTTCAATTTCCCCATTCAAGACTTGACTTCAATATACCTCCCAAGACCCATAATAGTACAAATAATAAGAGGTATAGGATCACCTTTTCTCAAACCCCTTAAGGGTTTAAAAAATTTAGATGAACTCCCATTAACTAAGATAGAAAAAGAATATGTAGTAACAAGCTGCATTATAATCTTAAGACTTTTTTCACTAAAACCAAATGTTAGTAACACCTTTTGAAGAAAAATCTAGTCAACTCTATCATAAGCTTTAGCTATGTCCACCTTCATCACAAAACTTTGAGAGTTAGAGAGAGATAAATAATGAATATTTTTATGTACTACAATAATAGAGTTCAAAATTTGCCTTCCAGGGATGAACCCATTCTATTGATCAAAAATGATTTTAGGAAGGGTAATCAATAAACACAGAATTGGAACTTTATAGATAATTTTGTAAACACAATTACAAAGGCTAACAGGTCTAAAATGTTCAAGGGAGTCATCTCCACACTTCTTTGGGATTAGAAAAAGGAAAGTAGAATTGATCTCCTTAAGCATTCTTTTAGCTCCAAAAAATTCTTTCACTACATCAAAAACATCTTTACCCACCACTTCCCAATATTTCTAGAAGAAGAACATAGGAAAACCATCCAAGCCTAGAGATTTATCTCCTTCAAAGGAACAAACAACTTTATAAATTTCATCCCCAGAAGGAATAGTTATCATCATTTTGTTTTGCTTATTAGTAACAACTTGAGGAATGGTTTCAAGGAGCTCCATCTATCTAGTGCTATCAACACTTGGGTCAATAGAAAGAAGGGATGAGAAATAAGATACCATATCTCTAGAAATTTCATTTTCATTAGTAATTTTATCCCTTCCCCTGGATATATGATTCTTAGCCCTGTGTTTCATAGTAGTTAGATGAAATATTTAGTATTACAATCACCTTCTTCAAGCCAAATGGACCTTGAGCTCTTCCTCCAAAAGGTTTCCTCTTTACATATAATATCATGGTACTTTGCCAACTTTTCATTTTCTTCCTTAACAATTTCCTCTGAATAACCTTTCACCTGAATTCTTTCTTGGATAGTTTGAAGCTCAATTTTTAGATTAGATTTTCTCTCAAAGATATCACCAAAATAATTATTATTCCATTCTCTAACCCTTTTTTTAAACATTCTTGAGTTTATTAGCAACACAAAATAGAGCAATACCTTCAATCTTGATATTCTACCACTTTTTCAATAAAGAATTGAAGTTTGGATGTTGCATCCAGATTTTCTCAAACCTAAATGAGAAATTATTCCTAGCTTGAAAAGGCTCATCCTTGAATGGGAGTGGAAATTGGTTAGAAGCAATCTTTTGAATAGCTAAGAGGGAATAAATACAATCATATTAGTCTAGTCTAGAGAGATAAGGACTCTGTCAACTAGGCTTGAATGCAATCATCTCCAACTCTTTTGTTACTCTAGGTAAAACCAATTCCTTGGAGGTCCATATCCATTAATCCTTCTTTTTTAATGAAATTCATCAAATCCAATCTTCCTTCCAATTGGCTAGTATTTCCTTCTTCTTTTTCATGTTCATAGAGAGGAACGTTAAAATCCCTAACATAATCCACTTACTATTGTAAAATAAACTCGTAATCTTGGATAGAGAGTCCCAAAAAAAATTTCTTGCATTTTTGTTATTTGGAGCATATATATTAACAACATACCATAGTTTCCCTAAGATAAATTCTAGATCTTGAACACAAAAAAGTGTTTATTGGCATCCATCAAAGTTTCGAAGAACATAGATTTCTTCAACATGACTAGGGTGCCTCCTGAGGCTCCTTTAGAACTACTAGCCATAATACCATAGTTATTAAAAGATTTCAAACTTTCAAATTTACCTTTGTCCATCTTCGTTTCCTAGATCACCATAATCTCAGGTCTATGATCCCAAACAAAAAATTTAACTACATCTAATTTATGGATGTTATTGATCCCCCTTACATTCCATGATATAATATTCATTGTTTTTTATGGTTAAAGTCTAGAATAGTTGCTTGCTTTTCATTAGCTATATTCTACAAAATTTATGTTTCTCTCTTATTTGTGGATGTCTTTCTACTTGATTTTTCTAGGGTTCCAACATCCAACTTTAATTTTAGAGACCATGTTTCCACTTTACTTCTTCGAGTAACTACTTCTATCAACATGGTAAGAGATGTCATTTTCTTTTTAACCTTTTTTCTTTGTCCCATTTTCTTTTTTAGTTCTTCCTTGCCTACTTTTTGTTCTAGTTGGTTAGGATAAGCAAGTTCAAGCACAACCAAGAACATCTCATCAATAAGAGGTTCTGATAGAGGGAAATTTTCTCCATCCAAAGAATCCTCCACAATTCAAAATATGTTCTAGTTGTCCTTTCCTTTCCTCTAGGATTTCTCCTTCCTAAAACTCCCCTAGACCATCCACATTACCTAGTTCCTCATCATAATTTTGGTAAATGACCATCTAGATCTATATCCTTCCTAATTCCTCATTTTCCTATGGAGATGATAAAAGAACCATCTCATTAATTATCTTATTTCCTACCTCATCATGCATCTCCTTTTTATTATATTTAGTTTGAGAGTTGAGACTTTCTTTAGTTTGATGTCCTTTTGGTAAAGATTCTCTATTTACTACTTTAGGTTTCCATACTCTTTTTAGAGGCTTTTTTCCCATGGTAACCATCTTTTTTTTCAATTTTAGTTTCAATGGTCAATTTTTAGCCCAATGAACAATTTTGTTACAAAAAAAATAAGCATTAGGGAGATCTTCAAAAATAACCTCTTGTGTCCATTTCCCCATTTTTGAGTTAATCTCCACCTTCTGAAGAAGACCCTTTAGGTGCACAACTTTAACATAGATCCTAGCACACAATAGTTTAGATCTAGAAGAATTCATATTATCAATAGAAATAAGCTCTCCAAAGGAACCAACTATCCCTTTAAAAATATCTTCATTCCAAAACTTTAGAGGGAGTCCTGAGAGTCCTAGCCACATAGGAGTAGTGAGAAAGAACACATCCAAGTAGTCCATATTTGGTTCCCATTTTTTGATCATTAAGGAACTGTTGCCAAATAACCATGGTCCACCACATAAAACCATATCTAGATCCTCCTTAGAAGTAAATAAAAAGGAGAAAAAACCTTTGGACATTAAAAGCAATGTCAACCTGACATTTGAGGGCCAATTTCCTTTTAATCATATTCCCTAAGGATTCTATATCTAGACAAACCCCTAGAAATTTCCCAACTAGGGTTAACTCCATAGAAGAAATAGAAAAATCAAATATTAGGTCTAGGAAAAAAAATTTGGAACTCACCTTTTTACCAACAAGATTCTGAAGTGATGGGAGGAAAGGTTGACTTACCTCTTGGTTTTTTCCCAAAGAGAGATGACCACTTTCTTTGACAAACTTCATCCTTTTCCTTCTTTTGCACCCCATCACATGGTCCCTCGATATCCTTACAAGCCACGGAGGAAGGCCCCCCCCTTTTGAGTCAAGTGGGTCCCTTATAGGGGCTAAGATAGAAGTCAAAAGAAATTCAATATCCCCATGCCTTCTTGAAAAGCCCAACAAAATTTTGTCTTCTTCCTGCTCCTGATTCCTAAATAGAGAATTATTCCCACTTGATCCATTACCAGAATTCGCAACCACATTCCCTGAAAAACCATTAACAATCCCCACAACCAGATTCTCATGCAAAACTTATATCATCTCCTTCCAGAAACTTCTATTTTAGAGTGTTTTGAATAAGTTTAGTAATTCTACCATCTCCTTTCAGAAAAAAAAAATGCCTAATGTTTAGTCATTCTATTTTAGAGTATTTTGAAGAAGTTTCAAAAGACCTAATGTTTAGGCATCCTATTTTAGAACATTTACTTTTTCTAAGAATTTTGATAAACTTCTTTAGACACACAAATATTGTTATTAAAATCTTTTTTTCATTCAAAACTATTTATAAAAATATAATTAAAACAAAACTAAAAGGGAAGAATCTTAAAATTAAATATCTCATTACTCACATTTTTATATATTTAAATCTAATAACTTGTAGTCTCACATATATTATTATTAGTACTATTGTAATTCTTTTTATATTTCATGCTTAACTCATGATTATTTCAAGTAGTTTTGTAGTGCCTCTCGTGTTTGTAGTCTATACCTTGTCAATTTTTGATTCGAGAGATACTTAATACTCTTATTATATGTACTTTGAGATGACCTGAGGGTCGAATGTTATACTTTAATTCAGTTTCATAGATGCTATACTACTATGGTATTCAGTACATCATATTTACATATTGATGCCATTTTGATATGATAGTAGATCTATGATGATATCTGATTATCTAGTATTTGGATATATTTTCTAATTATGTTATGTGATGGATTTTATGCTATGGTGATTTACTTCATTCTTGTCTCTTTATTCTTGATGTGAATGTGAGTGATGTAAATGGTTTAATTAGGTATTTAATGCATTATTTCTTTGGCTGTGATATTATATGCAATTGCACTTGATCTTGTGTTTTAGTCAGTAGGAATTGTATCCCTGGCAGTGACACATGGAGTTAGTGATTCAACTATTCATATTTTACCAATGCCATCCCTTTATGGTCAACATATCTTTATTTAGCTGTTTGATTAAATTTTCTAGTGATTATTAAATCTGAACTCATCTACATTATGTGATTAGACCAATAAGTGTGTCTATGCACTTAGAGGTTCGCATTGTTATGAAAGTTGTTAAGTGATTTTCTATGATTTTGGGTTTTTGGGCTTTAAATCTTATTGAAATTAATTTCTAGTAGCTTTACCTTAGGTGAATTCTTGTTACAAAGAATAACCTATTTTCGTTTGGGTCAATTCAAAGTCTAGCTAATCTAACTGGCTATTTTCCCTAATTGACTATTCACTCAAAAAGTGAATAAGTATTGAAAAAGGAATTTGTAGTCTCACTTTTTAATTTTACAATTTGGAAATTGGAGAGCTTTTCTAAAATACTTT
Source organism: Cupressus sempervirens (assembly GCA_028749045.1). Taxonomy (NCBI): domain Eukaryota; kingdom Viridiplantae; phylum Streptophyta; class Pinopsida; order Cupressales; family Cupressaceae; genus Cupressus; species Cupressus sempervirens. Next base: position 248,429,438 of record CM053790.1, on the reverse strand, counting down.
TTCTCAAGGATTGGATTTTCGCTCATTCTAAGAGCTATGAGCATGGGATTTTTGCGAGATCAGTCTCATTGGATCCAGCTCAAGGATACCTTTCTTTATCGTCACTTTCAGCAATTACAATAGACTATTTATTTTATCAGCCTGATTTCAGTTTCTACCCCTTTTGTTGTTAAGTACAACTTTCCATTTTTCTTGTTTCTACTTCATTTTAGCTTTTGTTTCTGGTAGTAGTCTATTAGGAGGCTGAAAATTAGTGTTCCCTTCTATTTCTATTTGTTAGTCATGCCCAGTTGGTCATGTTGGAAATGATTGAAAAGATCATGAATGAAGAAGCAAAGGAACTGGTAAAGAATTTTTTCAATCATTGTTTTTTCATTGATGTCAAACTTGCTACTTGTAGGAATGAAAATTTCCTAAGTGATCCAAATACTATCAATTGGTTGATTGAATAGGAGGTGACAATCAATAGTATGTAACTAGAGTACAGAAAGGTTGAAGTTATGATGTTGTAATGAAGAATAAGGATTAGCTAAGCCATTGATGAAATAGTGTATTGATGACATACTCTAAGACACAGAGGATGGACACACTAAGACACATCAAAGATGTAAGGATTAACTAAGTTCATTGGAGAGAGCCGAGCTAGCTAGTTAGTGCCGAATAGATTCTCAGTTGAAGTCAAGCTAGTTCAACATAGTGGGTATTGAGCAGTCTTCAGGTGCCAAGTGATCTTCAGGTATTGAGAAGCCTTCAGGTGTCGAGTGAAGATCAGGTGCCGAGTAACACAGAATTTCTTCAGGTGTCAAGCGCCAGTAAAATAACAATAGAAGCCGAGTAACACAGAAGGAGCTGAGCATCAGTAAACCAATAATGCCGAGTTGCTACATTATTTGTTAAATCAAAGATTCACCAAATCAACAGTGATAAGGTTGTTACATCAAATTTTGTGAATTAGTTGGATGATAGGGATGATGAGTAGATGTCACAAAATTTTATGTAATCCATGCAAACGATTTTCAAGGCAAATACTAATGGATTTATCATGAAGTTTCTAGAAGAAACAATTTGGAGAGAAAATGATATCATTTTCTCAAAGATTTGAGCAAAAAATGAAGAACAAAACTTCTTTATAAGGAGCTACAGGTCAGAGATCAAGTGCACATGCATGAGAGGGAATCAGTCATAAGTGTGATCATGCAAAAAAGCCAAAAGGAGTAAGAACAAAGCATCATGACTCTAAGTTGATCAAGTGATCACAGAGTGCTTTGGCATAATGAGTGGAAGAACTCAAGGAGATAGATCTTGAAGGGTGAACAAGTTTTCAGCACTACAAGGGAGGAAAGCCAAGCAAAGAAAAGAATTGAAGAGTGATATGAAATCTACACAGTTAGGGTTGCAATCTGTATTAGGTCAAAACCCTTCTAATACTTTCTTACCATTGTATTAGATAATAAAATCCTATATTGTTAGGTTAGCTTAATAGCTAGGTGGATAAGCCTTAGGAAAAGGATAAAGAGATCCTCAGGAGAAGGATAAAGAGATCCTTAGGAGGAGGATAGGAGATCCTTAGAGAGGGATGAAAGATTCTTTTGAGAAGGTGACTATAAATCCCATGGACTTGGGTGAGCCTAATAGCTCTATGTAAATCCTTTAATAGGGTGACATTCTAAGTTGAATTTTCTTAAATCCTTTAACAAGGTCACATCTTACAATGTGTAAAGCCTTTAACAGGGTAGGCCTTTAATAGGGCAAACCATCAGAAGTGGTTGAAATCAATTGCACAGTTATTTTGTGGGTATCATACCCACCCCATTTTTACCTTCTTATTCCTGGAGGGTTTCTAGGTCATCAAAATCCTTAGTGTTATGGTGTGATGCATGTTTACTTTTCATGATTGTTTAATGTTCAATTGCATGCATGATAATCTCAGTTATGTGCCATTAAGGATTAGAAGACAAAGTTGTATTGGACATCATTGGACCTTGGATAACTGATTCACCCCCCCCCCCCCCCCTCTTAGTTATTCTAAAGAATTCTAACAGGTCAAGTATGAACATTTTCCCTATTATTGGCATGGGGGTTTTTGGGTTTCACATTGTTGTGCTGGTCAATTTTGGATATGGTGTGTTAGAGTTTTAAAACTACTGAGCAATAAAGAGCCTCAATACCAGAATGATAATACTCAAATAACCTAAGGATTAGCCAATTCCTATAGTAAATTACACAAGAAAATCATATGGACCCAACATTAATGAAACCAAGGATGGTTTCCTACTCTTTAGGCTCTACTAAACCAAGGCGGGTATACCTAGGGATGACTATATTGCAAACTGTGGTATGAACTTATTTTAGTTTCATTCTGACTCTCATCTTCTACCCTCAAGCACATTCATAATTTGTCAATTTTCTTTAAAACTCTCAAATCTATATGCATCCCAAATAAGAAGATCTAGTCATAATTCTCCTTGAGTTCACAAGCGTTCCTAGGAAAAGCGGCTACTTAAAACAAAAAAAAACTAAATGTAAACAAGTGGTGACCAGCATTATAACTTTGAACCAAATAGAATACGAATAATTTTGAATTTATAATTGATTTGTCATGTAGAAGTAGAATTTAATCTCAATTATTCATGATTTGTATACCAGTGCCTTATCCATGGGGCAAGGAGTCAACTATTGGTAGGAGATCTTGTTTCAGATAACTTATAATGAAACTATCAACTATAATCACCAACTTTTGTTCTTATGAAATATTTGCCTCATAAACTCATGAATTCTATCGATTTACTAAAGCACTTAAATAATCCCATGAATTATAAGCAACTATAAACCAATATACAACCCATCCAGACTGCATTCAACCAATTGAACCTTATTCAAATGACTTCAAAATTTACAAATTCATGAAATGGGAGATAGAAAATGGTGACATAGATATAATATGAATACCCTTTTGCATTATCCTTTTATATGACCAATACAATAACCAATAGTAACTCACTCAGAAACCTAGAATATCTTATTGATTCTATCATTCCTTAATATTATCGGAAGATACATAATTGAAAATAAACTTAGAAGAAAAACTACATACACTGGATCGACTGTATTTTTGAAAGACTAAAAATTATACATGTCTCAGACCATCACATTGCCTTGAAAACTCATTTATATAGGCATGACTTGCAACAAGCTAAGGGAAAATGTGATTTACAGGTGTCCTTTACACAAGAGACTTAAAAACACCTATTAGAAAAGACAAGACTATAAACAACAAAAAGATATGCAAATCAAATATTTCTTTGCAAGTCCCTTTCTATTACATTTCAGTATTCTGATTTGGCTACAACTCTGATTCCTTCGTGTATGCAATAGCTAAGCCCACCAATGATGAAATCTATTCTGAAGATTGCAAACTAACCTCCACCTGTGGGTTTCATTATCATTATACTGTACTGTGAGAGTCACTCTTACCTATCACTATTCCTTAGTTATACCAGTATCCTAGGGTAATGGGATTGTCACTTAATACGACGCATCAGAGCTTTAGAGGCAATGTGGCTATCAAATATAACAAAATGAGAATTTCCTACTTCCTCAGCCCTATTTGTATTCAAAACCATTCCTCTACCAAAATATGTCCCTCTTTTGAAAAGAAAGATGTGTGTTAACAAAAAGTAAGAGTAATTATATGCATGAAACCCATGAGTATAAAATCTTCTTCACCCTCTTCAAAAACTCTACACAAGACTCTATATATCTCTATTACCTTGGCACTAAAGTATGTTTTCTTGAAAAAAAATTTAAAGAATGATGTTGTTGCTGACAGGATTTTAATTTTGCCAAGTTCACCCTTTTCTCTTTTCACTACCTTAGTGGCTCGATCACAGCTCTTTACCATAGTCTCAAAGATATCATAATCCACAAAAACACTTGAGATTACTAGTCTTCCTTGGTTAAAATTCCATACACTATCAAGTGGAATAAACAACTTCCTCTCTATAAACCATCTTTTGCACAAATTTAAATCAGTTTGCAAGGTATCAGCATCCCTGAGCTAATTGCTTTCATTAAGCAATCCCTCTACTATCCACAACCCAAGATTTGATGAGTCCATTGGAGGGATTCTTTGACTATACTTGCAGGGTTGGAGCACAATAGAAATTATACTATAGTTACTTAACTGAAGTTCTATCTTATTTCTTTCTACAATTCTGCAACCTTTTCACAAACAAATTACTTCACACACTTGCTAGGTACAATCTTCTCATTAATTGCTTCTACTCAAAAAGGGCTTGAAATCTTTATTCGCATAAGGTGGGACTAAGAAAATCTTCTATGTTATACTCTCTTTTTTTAACACATTTGAAGCTTTCATATCTAATTAATACACAGAGTGGCACTACCTTCTGTGTTTTTAAAATCTGCACTGTCGATCTTAACAAATCTTGTGATCAAGGGATGCAGAAAAAGTGACAGGTATTCCACTTGACAACTTGTTCAGTCAATCCAATAAGAATAGACCATGTATATAGCTCCCTTCCTGGTGGCATCTCCATCTAGACCCACTGGCAACTAAAGACACATGTTGACATGTCGCTTCTTCGCTATACATAAAGAACTAGTACCTTGCCATAGTGAAGTAGCGATATCTATTGATTTGATCTTGATCTTGTGGATGATACATTACTACATTGCTTAAAAGAATAGTGGTGGGCCCTTACTCGCTACCTCTCTATACATATCCTTCGAGCAACTCTTCCTAGCGAGATAGTGAGGCTTTTAATCTGAGATCAATCCAAGGGTTAAGAAACTACATGAAGTACATTGAAGAGTGGTGGGTCCCATATTTGCTATGTCACATAGAGTAAACACTGCACATCTTTCTATAGCGAGGTAGCAAGGATCATTGATCTAAGCTTGATTTGATGATCAGAATCCCTCATGCATTTTATGAATGGGGCATGGGCCCAGGATACTAATGACATAAAAATTTCTACACAGTTGGCACAACAAAAACTTACTATAATCCAAGTCACCTTTCCATGTTGTTTTGAGGTTCCACCATGTGTTCATTTCACGGTGACTCGCCATGCCATAGATAGCGAGATATACTAAAAATTTCTAATAGCGTGGTAATAAGCTCTGGTGTCTTTAACAAAACTCGGCGTTGGAAGAATAGAAACAAGTCAAGCCACCATCACCCATATTAACTACTTCTGACAATAATAGTTATTGCTCACCATGTGACTTGGACAAATTTATGGTCACCAGGAAGTTTGGAAGCCACCGCGTCTTGTACTTACCGACTACTCGCTACTTTGCTAACGATGAAATATTTAGTTTTTCTAATAGCAAGGTAGCGAGTCATCAGAAAAACCCTTATTCCAACGACATCTTCTGTCTACTTTTTACTGGATTACTTTTATTTCTCTGACAGTACCAACAAAGTGCATGTGACTGAAATTTTGGCCACAACCAAATCTTCGACCGTCGCACCTTCATTTTACGGTTCCATTTTCTAAAATTTGCAGTACTCGCTATCTTGCTATACATATCCTCTGCACATATTTCCATAGTGAGATAATGAGAACTGTAGATCTTTTCAAAATTGAACGGTGAGGAATATGGGAGGAAAGACTATTTGAGGGCAAGTAAAAATTAAAAGAAAATAGAAAATTTGCCAAAGTTCTTTTTTCAAAAAGATTTCACACCCGCAAGTTTTAAAAGGAATGAGCCATAGAGGTTTTAACAAAAAATTTCAAAGGCTAACAAATGGACAATTAAACAAGAAACCCTATTCACCATTAATGGATCCAATCTGAACTTTTATAACTAGACAAAGGAAATTTTTTCATGCGAAAAATCAAACCAAAAATGGCTCTATCTAGAGACATAAAATTTTCTGGATTCAAATGAGGGCTTAGAATTTCTAAGAGAAGCAGAACATAAAAAATAAAAAATCCCTATAGATAGACAACTCTGAGAGAGCAACACACACAAGAAAACTATGAACAGGAAACTATAAAAAGACAAAAGGATTTACAAATATATAGAAAAACCCTAAACTACTGTTCGTGGAAAATAGATACTTCAAGAAAAATACCTCTTCAAGAATTGTCCATGAATTGGAAATTCATGAATAGCTTCAATTAAATCCTTTAGAAAATATAAATCTTGTCCATTTTTATCACAATTTTTATATGGACCAAGCCAGATTGGATCAAATTTACCATGCTTTCCTTTATCTCCCACCCTAGTATTCCACATTAGTATCATGTCACATATTTCAAATTTCCTGTCACTGGCTCCTTTATCTTATAAATGCTTCATTCGTGATTGTAACTTGGCACTTTGAATAGAAGACTCTCTCCTTGCTTCCTCTAGTTGCAAAATATCATCCATTCTAAGTTGCATCTCATCAATGATGTCATCTTCATATAGTTGAACAAATTTATACATCTCCTTTAGGTTATTTTTTGGGAGTCTAGCCTATATACCATAGACCAAATCAAATGGGGCACATCCAATGGCCTTTTTCAAAGTAACCCTATCAACCCATAGAGCTAATGGCAATTTTGAATCCCATGCCTTCTTGTTTTCCCCTAGAATTCTTTTGATGATATTTAGTATACTCTTATTGCTTGATTTTGCCTGACCATTCTCTTGAGGGTGATAAGGTGATGATGTGTACTCTGTAATGCCATACATCTTGCAAAAACTTTTGTATTCCTCTGATCTGAAACACATAGCATTATTAGTTACAATCTTCTATGCACAACCAAATTTGGTTATAATATTATTTAAGATGAAGTTGATCACCATTTTGCTTGTTGCATTCTTGGTAGGGATTGCTTCCACCCATTTAGTGAAATAATCAGTGGCTACTAAGATTCATGAATGACCACCACTGGACCTCTTTGTGATCTCACCTATAAAATCAATTCCCCACTACTGAAATGGTGCTTGTACTTCTATAGGTCTTAATGAAAAATTCCCAGAGAATCTTAACTTTCCACTAAACTTTTGACAAGCATCACAAACTTTTACAAACTCATGAGTATCCTTGAAAAGTGTTGGCCACCAAAAACTAGCCCTAAGAATTTTATGAGCAGTGGTTTTAGCCATATAATGACCACCACACACACCTTCATTCATATCTTTCAAAATTCTTTCTGACTCAATCTTATCCACACACTTTAAAAGTACCCCTTCTATATTTCTCCACCACAATTGACCTTGCACTATAACATACCTTATGGCCTATAACTTAAGAGATCTTTTTTGATTGTCTATTAACTCTGATGGAGATTTCATATTTTGCAAATAATAGATTACATCTCTATACGAGTCAGACGCATCCATATCACAAAGATTATCCTCGCAACTATCATCAAGTTGATTAATTTGGTTTGCCTCTAGATTATCTTATGTCATTAATTTGGCCAAACCTTGACCCCTAACCAATTTGGTAATCTGAATATCAATATTAAACTCTTGTATCCTATTAATCCATCTACACCTCCTACTAGATACCTCTTGTTGTGAAAAGATGTCCTTCACAATTGTAGGAGGAACAAAAGCAATGACAGTAGCTCCCATTAAGTAACATCTAAAAGCTTTAAATCCTTTCACCAGTGCATATGCCTATTTTTCATTGATGTCATACTTCATTTTTACTACTTGCAAAGACTTGCTGAAGAATGCAATGGGTTGCTCATAACCTTCCTCATTTTTTTGCAACAATACTACAGCAATAGTGTGAAATGAGGCAAAAGAAAATATATGCATTGGTTTACCATAATTTTTAGCTCTAAAGATAGGGGCATCTTTAATAGCTTGCTTAATTTTTTGAAATGCAATACTAGGTTCACCATCCCATTTTATCTCAGATCCTTTCTTTAGTATCCTTGATATTGGCCTACTAATCTCTGCAAAATTTGTCAAAAATCTCTTAAGAAAGTTGATATGTCCAAAGAATGACTGAATTCCTTTAACACTTTTGGGTTTTTGAATGTTATCTATTGCTTCTACCCTTTCAGGGTCAATCCTCACTCCATGCTTGCCAACTAAACATCCTAACAATTTTCCTTCAATAACACCAAACTGACACTTTTTGGGATTTAAGAAGACACCATACTTGAGGGCCCTAATAAAAACCTTTTCTAAATGCATGAAATGATCATTTTCATCCTTAGAATAAGTAGTTAAATCATCCTGATATATAGCCAAGAATTTATTAATGATATCCGCAAAAGCCACATCCATTGCTCATTGAAAAGTTGGGCCCAGCATTAGTAAGCCCAAATGGCATCCTAACATATACATAAGTACCCCATGGAGTAGTGAAAGTATTTTTGAACTATTCTGATTCTTTGACAACCACTTGATTATATCCTGAAAACCCATCCATTATGGACATCAGTTCTGATCCAGTAACCCTTTGCAACATGGCTTCCATATTGGGTAAACCATAATTATTTTTTAATGAAGCTATGTTGAGATTCCTGAAATCAACACATAACCTTATATCTCCATTTTTCTTTCTTACTGGTACTAGATTTGATACCCAAGAAGAATGTCTGATAGGCTTTATAATCCTAGCATCTCTTAACTTGGTCAATTCTTCTTGCATTTTGGGAGCCAAGGTTGGGTTTATTGGCCTTTTTTTTTGTCTAAAAGGCTTAGCATTTGGTTTCAAAGGGATTTCATGTTGAAAGAGATCTTCCCTATAGGCCTTTAGATAATCATATGACCATGAAAATACATGTCTATACCTCCTTAGTAGGTCTATTAAATCTTTCCTAATTTTAGGAGGCAATTTCTCGCCAATATATACCTTTTTAGGTGTTTCCTGAGTTCCCAAGTTCACCTCCTCTAAATATTCACCATTATATCCATTACTATCCATTTGTGACCTATCTTGGTTGTCAAAAATAGTTTCTAAAACAACTAGACCCTTTGGAATTTTGTTTGTTTTCAATTGCAAAACTTCTTGCCCAAAAATAGTATCTTTTCCATTTATGTTTTCTACACAAGCTGCACAATCAATCTCTTGTCCTGACAACATATTCTCACAGTTCAAAAATCTTAGAATATCCTTATCATCTTCAAACACTTTCCAATTATGAAGATTATCAAGGACAGAAGGTCTAGTTTGAATCTCAATCTTAGACACACTGGCAAATGTAATACTATTAGGTTTTATTGCTATGTTTTCCAATAAGTCTGCCATCTTATTATTTGTCCTCTCTTTCCAAATTATCCCAAATGCATCAAAACATTCAATCATATCCCATACTACATTTCTATACTATTTTAACCTTTTGTTCTTTGACACATAAGCATTTCTTACTTGGGATACCACCAATTCAGAATCTCCTACAACATGTAAACACTTTATGCCATGCTTATGAGCTAATCCAAGACCTAACAATAAAGCCTCATATTCTTCTATATTTTTAGTACAAGGGAAACTTAAAGTAAAGGAGAATTTGTATGTTACCCCTGCTGGAGATATCAACAAAATGCCTACACCAGATCCATCTTTGCAACATGCACCATCAAAAAACATAGTCCATAAATCACCCTTGTCTATTTTTGTGACAACTTCCATTTCCATATGAGACTTATGTTTGGATTTCTTCAAATTCAAAACCTCTGCTCTGAATGTATTTACATCTGTATCCACAAAGTTTTTCATATCATCCTCAATATCTTCTTCTATCATATATATGCTCTTTGGTTCTCTATTTATTTTTACCAAATTCCCATCAATGTTAAAAGTAGCAAATGATAGATCACATTGCAAACTCCCTCCCATGGTAACACTCCATTTTCTAGATAATAACATACCATACTAAGGTGGAATATCAACAACCAGTACACTCATAATAAGATATGTGTCTAGACAAGCTATCAATCTATAAGGTAAGGCATTAATAGTACCTATGACTGTCACTTCTCTTTTATCCATGGCACAACATCTCCCCTGACTGGTGTCAACCTTCAAACCTAGTTCCTTCATTATTTCAAAAGGCATAACACTATTGGAAGTACTAGAGTCAATCATACAAATTTTTAATATTTTACCATTTACTATGATACCCAAGAAGAATGGCTCAACACTTCCCAAACATTCATTAATGGAGTTGTCCAAAAACATCTGAGGAATCTGGGATACAACTACTTTAGCTTCTTTTTCTTTTACCTTTTCCTTACTACTCTCTTTTGGACTATGGTTTTCATTGTACTCATGTCTTACATTTGTACCAATATTTCCCAACCATGCTAAAGCTTTATCTCTATGTTCAGGGATCCTTAATAATTTAGATAAAGGAACTTTGACAATGATTTGTGATAACATTGTAGTCATATCTATAAAAGAATTAGATGAGCTATCAATGAATGTACTCCTCTTATCATGATGCTTATCAAAAATACTTACCTCACCTTGGTGATTCCTATCACTTGTAATGATCACTTTTGGTATCTTCTCATCTAACTTCTTTGGAACACTACTTGGGAACTTACTAACTTTAGGATTATTTTCCTTCTTTGGTTCCCACTTTTTATTTGTAATCTTAACCTTCTCAGCAGGGATCTCTTTAGGCTCCATAGCTTCCCCTTTTTAAGGATTAATTCCCTTTATAAACATGCCAACCACCTTATCATTTCCTTCCCTTTTAACCATGTTTCTAGTTTGTACTTGAGCTATCATGTTTGTAGTAATTTGGTCAATATCTTCCCTAGAAGGCTTCCTTAAGGTGATTTCTTCTTTGGAACTTACCATGTTACATAGAGTGTCTTCAACATCACTCTCATCAGAGAACACTTGATGTTGCACTTTATTCTGAAACTACCTTTACTCATTTACATCTTTGTCATAATCCTCACAATCAGAATGATCATAACGTGATTCAAACATATTACACCTTACATCCTCTTGGTCTTCTTGATATTCTTGACATTTTTCTACTACATTCTAATTTACAGGGAAAGACAAGGTTATTGCACAAGATTTAGGAGCATGGGGTAATTGACACACAAAACACCATATGGGTTCAGCAGTGAATTTAGGTTCATCTACTACATTTATAGAGTTTTTAGATAAGGGATTAGGGGTGACCTTGTTGTCTATATTCTTGGGGGAAGGGAGATTTGGCTGACCAACTTTCCAGGTGGTAGTATAAGGGAAATTTTGCAACCTGTTTTGTCTATTGAAATTTGACTAGTAAGGGACCCTATTTTCAGTAGGATTCCTATCATTTTTCACCTAAGGGATATTTAAATTCTTTATAGCATTTAAAACTTGACTTATCTCACTAGGCTCTTGCTTCTTCCCACCTACATCTTTGCTATCCTCCTTTATGTTTCCCTTATTTCCAAATAGTCTAGGGTCATCTCTCTTAATTTCAAGCCTTCTTAAGATTCTCAAATTATTTTCCACATTTATGGCAATTCTGAAGGCATCCCTTAAAGTCCTAGGCTCTTTATCCCTAAGTTGGTATGCCATTTTACCATCAAAAGCATTCAAATAAGTAATCAAGCATACATTATCATCTAATCGCATGCCCTGCATTAGCTTGTACATTCTCTTCTAGAATCTAATATTAAATTTAGTGACAAATTCATTAGGTAACCTCTTAATATTATTGAATTCACTCAAAATGTAGCTTTGGTTTTTCTTGTCACCATATTGTTCCTTGAAACAGTACTCAATATCTTTCCAATCAACAATTGATAATTCAAGAAGTCTCTTGAACCATTCTCTTGCATCTTCAATTAAGGATTGAATAAACAACTTCATAATAACATCCTCAACCTCAACCTCATAATCACTCATCATATCAAGAAAACTCCCCAAATGGTCTTCACAAGTTATAGCATTGTTCTCAGCAAATTTAGGCAACCTTTTTCACATTTCTTGTGGAAAAATATTAGGGTAACCAGGGATTCCATCAAAAAATATTTTCCTATAGCCTTCTAACTAGATAGGTCTTATGTGTAAATCAAGCTTAGGATAATGGTCAATATCTTTCCTTGTGTTACTCACAATATTACTAGTGCTAGCATCACCAATAGATTTGTTAAGATCTACTTTATGTGAAAATGCAGATAAGAAAGGAGTAGGTACCTTAGTAGTATTTTGATTTGCATCATTAGATCCACCATCATCTTTAGGCAAATCTTCTTCACCTTCTTCAAAAACTCTGCACAGGACTCTATATATCTCTATTACCTTGGTACTAAAGTATGTTTTCTTGAAAAATTCTTTAAAGAATGATGTTGTTGCTAACAAGATTCTAATTTTTCCAAGTTCACCCTTTGCTCTTTTCACTACCTTAGTGGCTCGATCACAGCTCTTTATCATAGTCTCAAAGAGATCATAATCCACAAAAACACCCAGGATTACTAGTCTTCCTTGGTTAAAATTCCATATACTAGAAAGTGGAATAAACAATTTCCTCTCTACAAACCATCTTTTGCACAAATTTAAATCAATTGTGAGGTATCAACATCCTTGACCCAATTGCTTTCATTAAGAAATCCCTCTGCTATCCACAACCCAAGATTTGATGAGTCCATTGGAGGGATTCTTTGACTATACTTGCAGGACTGGAGCAGAACAGAAATTATAGTATAGTTACTTAATTGAAGTTCTATCTTATTTCTTTCTACAATTCTGCAACCTTTTCACAAAAAAATTACTTCACACACTTGCCAGATACAATCTTCTCATTAATTGCTTCTACTCAAAAAAGGCTTGAAATCTTTATTCGCATAAAGTGGGATTGAGAAAATCTTATGTGTTATACTCTTTTTTCTTTTTACACATGCAAAGCTTTCATATCTAATTAATACATAGAGCGGCACCACTTTTTGTGTTTTTAAAATTTGCATCGTTGATCTTAACAAATCTTGTGATCAAGGGATGCAGAAAAAGTGACAAGTATTTCACTTGACAAGTTGGTCAGTCAATCCAATAAGAACAGACCACATATATAGCTCCCTTCCTGGTGGCATCTCCATCTGGACCCATTGGCAACTGAAGACATGTGTCAACATGTCACTTCTTCACTATACATAAAGAACGAGTACCTTGCCATAGCAAAGTAGCGATAGCCATTGATTTGATCTTGATCTTGTGGATGACACATTACTGCATTGCTTAGAAGAACAATGGTGGGCCCTTACTCACTACCTCGCTATACATATCCTCTGAGCAACTCTTCCTAGCAAGATAGGGACATCTTTTGATCTAAGATCAATCCAAGGGTTAAGAAACTACATGAAGTACACTGAAGAGTGGTGGGTCCCATATTCGCTATGTCGCATAGAGTAAACACTACACATCTTTCCATAGTGAGGTAGTGCAGATCATTGATCTCAGCTTGATCTGATGATTAGAAACCCTCATGCATTTTATGAATGGGGCGTGGGCCCAAGATACTAATGACATAAAAATTTCTACACAGCTGGGACAACAAAAACTTACTCTAATCCAAGTCACCTTTCCACATTGTTTTGAGGTTCCACCACTTGTTCATTTCACTGCAACTTACCATGTCATAGATGGTGAGATATTGAAATTTTTTGATAGCGAGGTAGCTAGCTCTGGTGTCTTTAACAAAAATTGGCATTGGAAGAATAGAAACAAGTCAAGCCACCACCACCCATATTAACTACTTCTAACAATAATAGCTATTACTCACCATGCCACTTGGACAAATTTATGGTCACTGGGAAGTTTGGAAGCCACCGCGTCTTGTACTTACCAACTACTCACTACTTCACTAACAGTGAAATACTTAATTTTTTCGATAGTGAGGTGGCGAGTCATCAGAAAAACCCTTATTCTGGTGATGTCTTCTAGCTTCTTTTTACTAGAATACTTTTACTGCTCTGACAGTACCAACAAAGTGCACATGACTAAAATTTTGGCCACAACCAAATCTTCGACTGCCGCACCTTCATTTTATAGTTCCATTTTCTAAATTTTCTGGTACTTGCTACCTTGCTATACATATCCTCTACACATCTTTCCATAATGAGATAACGATAATTGTAGATCTTTTCAAAATCAAATGGTGAGGAACATGGGAGGACAGACTATTTGAGGGCACATAAAAATTAAAAGAAAATAGAAAATTTGCCAAAGTTCTTTTTTCAAAAAGATTTTGTGCCCGCAAGTTTTAAAAGGAATGAGCCACAAGGGTTTTAACAAAAAAATTCAAAGGCTAACAAATGGACGATTAAATGAGAAACCCTATTCACCATTAATGGATCCAATTTGATGTTGTATACCTAGACAAAGGAAATTTTGTCATGCAAAAAATCAGACCAACACAGTGTCTAAACTCAAACATTATTGGATTTTCAAGGATATTGTACCCAAATGCCAATTGGGTTTTAATTTTGAAGTTTTCTAATTTTGGGGGATTTTACCTCATTTTGTGTGCCACTTCTTTTTCTAAGGTTTTCTTGGCATGAGTTTGGTTGTGGACCTACATCATCCATTTGGATTTCGATCAGACCTTTATTACACTTTTATGTTGCTTTGGGAGGCGTGTCACATCTATCCGCATGAGTCTATTTTAGGTTGAGTGACTTTCTATTTTGTGTTCCCATCTAGTCCTTGTGTTATGATATTTGTGATGGTGGTATGCCACACAAGTACGTGCATGTACAATTGTCAAGTGATTTGTAGGGCCCAATCTTCCATGGTACTTTCAAAAGTTATGATCATTGGGGTTGGGTTGGGAATTTGCATGCCTACAAGCACTCATCATTGGATGATCATGAGTAATGTAGGGTAGCATATGGAGGGGGCTTCTATCTCATAGCCTGGTGATCATCTTACCCAAAGGGTTGGTAAAGGAAGTTATAAATAAGTGATAACTAAATAACACATTGAGGGGTTATAAAACTTAAGATAATAATATTTGCTAAAGACTTTCCACTGAGGGAGTTGAATCTGCACATTTCGAGCTTGGGCTTGTCGATGCCAAGTGACTCTCCATGATGTCAACCCCTACTTAGTAACCCATTGAGTGTCTAACAAGGACCTGTAGTTTATGC
Organism: Cupressus sempervirens; assembly: GCA_028749045.1. Taxonomy (NCBI): domain Eukaryota; kingdom Viridiplantae; phylum Streptophyta; class Pinopsida; order Cupressales; family Cupressaceae; genus Cupressus; species Cupressus sempervirens. The sequence goes on along the minus strand of CM053790.1, from coordinate 248,414,357 downwards.
ATTTTCTATATTCTTGGTTTCAATCATCATAATATCTGGCGTGAGTGTTAGCCATGGACATTATTCTTTATGTGTGTTTGTGGTTGGATCATTATCTCCATCAACATGACTAGAGTGGGCATATGGGTTTCATGTGTTTGGGAGGTGTAGCTACCTATACCACTGCTAGGGACTAGTGTACAGAGATGGTCTATTATCCTAGTGTGACCATTGTTGGATGTTTTCACTTGGTGCTTTAGGTTCCAGAGTACGCTTTCTTGTGACTTATGCTTTCATTAGGATGCTTGTATATCATGTTTTGATGATGTTAGTTATTAACACATTTCCTTATTATGATGATTAGCATATGATAGATTACATTATTTGAATTTTTAGGATTATCTTATGCTTTACTTCTAACATGTTAAATTTCCTTATACTCATGTTGTAGCATGTTTTAGTAGTGACGTCCTTATATGATAGTACTGATGATTTGATTTATAGCTTGGATGTTATGCACAGGGGATGGCCAGGGCCCATGATGGTCTTATGATGCTATTATGGTTGGGAGGAATTACATACTTAGTTTGGTTGTATTGTTCTTGCGATGTTATTTCTATTTATCGCAATGTTGTTTTAAGTACACTATGATGTTTCCTTCTGTATTTTCTCTTCACTGCTTGTTAGATGGTTAGATGTTGTTTCCATCTTTCAGTATTGTGTTTGAGTGTTTACAACTCAAAATGTGGATCTAATACTCCCCGATGTGGAGGAACTTCATTCCTTATTTTTTTTACCTTTTTATTCTAGCTTTTTCTATTGGTATCTCACGCAAAATTGTACTTTCTTGTGTGAGAATGCTAGATCTTACATGGTGTGTTGGGTTTCTTTACATGGCCTCTAACACTTTTTGGCTTAAAACCCAACACCAGTTTTAGGTGTCTTGGCTATTTGGCCAAGTACCTTCTCACGTTGTTTGATGTACATTTGTGCATGGAAGGTACTTCCTTGCAGGGCATGCTACAAATCTTCATGCAAGAATCTATATATCTGTGATCCTCATGCAAAAAATAGGGGCATCTTCATTGGTTTGTAGGGATCAATTTTTGGCGATTCTAGTACCCTTTGGATTTACTTAATTTTCCATGCCTTGATAGATCTTCGATTCTTTGTGCATTTGTCATTTTTGTTTTCCTTTTCTTGTTGTGTGTGTGGGTTTGGGTAGTGGCATTTGGAGATTCATTGGTTGTTCGAATGGTGGTTAAGACTTTCATTGCAATCTATGTGATCCATGTATGATGTTTTCATGGGAACTCATACTTGTTTTAATTTATTTTTTAAATCTTGACTTCTATTTCATCCTTGTTCCAAGGATCTCTAGGTGGGGCATTACATCTAGTATCAGAGCCTATGTTGCAACATTGGGATCTTTGTGTTATGCTTCCACTATGGTTTTGTTTTCCATTGTGTATTATTATATAATGGTTACTAGTTTGATATCTTGTTATTTTATGGTTTTGACTCACTAGTACATTTGCACCTATTTTTCTACCAAATTTTTTGACCAAAGCTATGAATCCTCCCTATTTTTTGTTTTCTTTCCCACCTTGGTCAAAAAAAAATATTTTCTTTCTTTGGTCAAAATTTTGACCAACTTTAGTTTGTCCAAGTTGAAAATATCTAAATCTTTCCCAAGTTGGTTGAAATTTTGACCAACTTGGATCATAATAGAGTTTTGACCAACAAATTTTTGATAAAGAGGCTCGAGCATGTGTTTCATGAGTTTAATATTTTTTTCATTTATGAACTTTGGTGATTTTGAATTAGTTATTAGATTATAGATTACAGATCACCATTGAGCCAGATTATTGAGTTGCCCTTTGATTCATATATGTGTGGTCTTCATAGCATTTTAGATTAGCTACAAGATTATGGATTACAGATCACCATTGAGCTAGATTATTGAGTTGCCCTTTGATTCCTGTTCATGTGGTCTTCATAGCCAAACTCATGTTTGTGTGGTCTTCATAGCCAAATGTTCCCTGAGCCATATCCAAAGGCATGACCCATTGACTTGGATAGATATCCATCCATCCAGCATAATCCTTTTGGGGCTAAGTGATGGGTTCATTAGGGTTTCCCATACTAAACTTTGGTGATTTTAGATTAGCTCTCAGGATTTCGGATTAGCTCTACTGGTGATTTTGACCATTTTTGCTCATGCTAGTGCCTTTATATGTCTTAGACACCTCTGCCACTAAACATCATTCCAAAAAATGGTGGGATCTTTGTGAGTCATGATCAAGATTTGTGCACTACAAATGCTTCATTATGAAAATACCCAAATCCTATATGCCAGATGATTGCATCTACCATTTCAAAAGCTTAGTTTGTGACTTCAAAGCATTTAACAAATGAAAATTGTACAACCAAAGGAACAATCTGATAGAAGCCTCTTACAAAAGATAATGCATAAACTAATTCTTGACCTAGGTTCAAATCTTGGCAATAGAATCTTGTTATTTTTGTTCTAGTGTTGATTCTTTGATCTACAAAATTAGTCTTGCTTGATGGCATGCTACTATTTGGAATGAAAGATGTATGTTTAGTATCATATAGAGCAGAATTCTTTGTTAGGTTTTTTTCAAACCCCACTATTCTTTAATCTTCTACAAGGTGAGATTTCATGTCATAACTATGATTTATATCTCACTCTCTATTGGTGTTGTTGGAAAATTCACATAAGAACTCATTGTTTGCTACATCTACAATGGCAAAGACTGAGGCTACATGATCATCTAGTTTTTATATGAAGTAATGGAAAGGGTTATCATATAAGGCCTAAGATCCCATTTTTATTTTCTATGCCCTAGTTGTATTCTTCCATGGTTCTTCACTTAATTCATGAACAAGTAGAGGGGGCACATGGATAATTAGACAAGGTAGAGTGAGGGGCACAGGGGTAACCAGGCCTTCCTTTTATGTAATGCGGTGAATCAGATAGGTAAAATATTTTATTACTGACCTATAAATCTCATGTGTTTTCATTTTGTAATGTTACATTTGTACATATATTAAATTTTTTATTAGGGTGTAACCCTTTTTTTCATTTTACTGTAGGTAAATCAGAACAATGGAGCTATTTACTGCTAGTAATTGTGATATTGTGGAAAGAAATAGAGTGTCAAGCAGTTTACTCTATGGGAACTGACTATGGTCTATCTAAAAGTCAAACACTAGCAATCACCTATTTAGGAAGCTACATCTTTTCCTTGGCACAGACATTTAGAAATCAGTGGGACAGTAACCCTAGATTGGCAAAGGGCAAATAAACATCTATGTCTATAACAGGTCAAAATCGTAACCATTAAACTCTCTTTGAGACTTGATATCATTTTTTTCATTTTCAAGATGTTGGTAGCTATTTGATAGAGACTTTCCTTTGATTTAATGAAGAACAGGATGTTGGGTTTTTTGAAATAGTAGCTTAAGTGTTTTCTTCCTTTTGTATTTGGAGAAATGTGATATGTTAAGATCTATACAAAGTTCTTTAAAAAAAAATTGTACCCAGCTTGATGACATATAATCATATAGAGAACTCATATTACTTAGTGTGGAATAGGGAGGCCCATTATAGAGTTCCAATTGTTTCTTTGCTTTGCCTTTGATTTGTATATATTTATATGTGTTATGAGAGCAAAACACTAATGTTGGTGACCTAGATTTGTGTCAAATTGCTCCACTTTAGTTACACACCTCATATAAATAGGAATATAGCTACATCAAGAAGGTGCCCTCCTCGATCAAAGCATCAACATTTAACATTTTTACTTTTTTTTTGGTCTCCTAAATAATTTTACTTTCTCCATTTGTGGTCCTAATATGGTTGAATGGCAAAAGAATTTATGAAAGCTAGAATTATTACAGTGTAAAGTTGTGAACATAATTCTGTAAGCATATCTTCTACTTAATTTATGGTCATATAAGCATTAATTGTCTCATTTTCAAGGGAGATCCTATTTATATGATTAGCTTTGGCATTTTTGTTTATTGGGTTTTAAATATTCTTTGCACTATCATTAATCTTTGGAAAAGGCCAAACAAAGATATAAGACCATGACTATCACCCTTATTAGGTTAGTGTTTCTTTCAAGGTTGTTTCTCATGATACCTTCATATATCATATTCAAAACTATCACATTTTAGGCATGTCAAATATCTTCATTTTATTCTATAATGCTTTGACCTATAACTGAATCACTCTTTATGGTTTGTAATATGTTCTTCATGGTGATTATCTAGAGGTTCTATAGTCTCTACTATTACTAGGACTTTCATCACTTGCTTTTTTCCTGAGTCTTGATATTTGCACCATAAAATTTTCCTTAGAAGATTTTTCTCAACTTCATTATATAAAAAACCTAACTTGTAGGTACTAAAAAACAACTCTTGCTTATATTAACATTTATTCATATACTATGCACTCTCAATGGCGCCACTACTTGTAAGTCTGCCACATCCCCTAAACATCCATTGTCACAAATCCTCTTTTTAAGGGATGTTAATTGATTATTCTCTTTTACCTTGTCAAAGATCATTCAAAACCTCAGTAGGTTGTTATCTACCTATTGAATGATCTCCTTCACTAACACTCAATCATAGTGCTTGCCACTATTGTACATCGATGAATCATATTACAAAAGTTTGTCACTTATTTTTCTATATTGTTTCATGGTATTAAAAGAATAATGACTACTCCTTACAAATTTCATGCACTAGTATTGATTAGATGGTCACCATTATCATCAATTGATAATCTTTTCCACCTTTATGACTATTTGGCCCTATACGTCAAGCTTGTGTTGAGATGACTGTCATGTAATGATCCTCTCTACCTCTAATTATTTGGCCTGTAGGTGATCCTCATTTTAAGATATGATTGTAATAAACATTTTTTTTGTGTCGCCCTCCAAATTATTGCTCCTCTAGCATTCACAAATTAGTGTTTTGACATGTTATTCACTTGATCCATCTTATTCTCAAGAAAAGTTGTTTCTTAGCTGTGACCTTGATTAAAGAAAATGATGGGGCTCTTAAGTTTTTCTCATAGCTTTGAATCTCTATTCCTTTCACCTCAATTGCTCCTCACTTGTATGGTGCTTTTTGTTTGTATTGTGCTCTAGTAGTCCTTCATGACTTCTTGTTGACTACTCCCTTATAGTGGTTTTACCTTTGATAGTTTTCCCAATGAACCACTTTAAGATTGCATATGGTTATTAAGAATAATGCTACCATCTTTTCTAGTCATTTAAGAGGAGCAACTCATGTCTGAGGAATCTATTATCAGGCATTGATCTTTTGATGCAACAACCACCCTAATTTTTATGACAATACTAACATGCCATTTCTAGTTAAATACTAACAACATAGTTTTGATGTGTTGGGCCACATCTAATGTTTTTGTCTGGCTTGAGCAGGTTGGTCATTTGAAAAGTGGGTTAAATCCAATGACTATTAATGATTTTGTCTTTGATGGTAAATATATGAAGACTATAAGTAACAACAGGACTGATAAGCAGGCTTGTCACACTCAGTGTAACCATTACTCCTCTCTTATTATATTTACATACAATTGATTATTCATTTAAGCTGATCTGGGTGACATAGGAACTAGGAAGGAATAGCAATTGGTAGAAGTTTTGGGCTCATTAATAACCGCCATATTGATGGCAATAAGGAGATGACTTCCATTAGCATGATGAACATTATAGGTCCATGTTTCTCTTCCTACCTCACAACGAGTAAGTCTTTGGGCTTCTTATTTGTTTGGACTCCTAAAGCTTTAGGTTTTGAACTTAGTATGACACTAAAGTTTTTGTGTTTTTAGTACTAAATAGCCTTGCTTTACTTTACGTGAGGTTTGTTCAGGTGTCTTTACAAGGTCAGCTGTAAACTTCAATGCTGGCTGCAAGATAGTAGTATCAAACATTGTGATGGCCATTGGAGTGATGTTAACTCTCCCCTTCTTAACTTCACTCTTTCACTACACTCCCCTTGTATCCCCTTGTAGTCCTTTCTTCTATTATAATTTCAGCCATGCTTTACTTAATTGATATCCCTAGAGCTCATCATCTCTAGCAGGTGGACAAAATTGATTTCCTAGTCTGCATGGGAGCTTTTTTTGGAGTGGTCTTTGGAGATATTGAGATAGGTCTTATCATAGTGGTATGTTGATAATTCTTATTATTTCATTGCCAGGGACCCATGAAAAAAGAAGTATACATTACATTTGTTTCGATAGTATTAGTTTTGAATTTAGTACCTCTTAAAATAAATTGGTAAAATAATTAATGAAGTGCTTGCTTTACTCAACAAAGTTTACATCCTTTCATTGTAGGTGGTCATTTCTATACTGAGATTGATAATGACCGTTTCAAGGCCTTGTACTGTAGCTCTTGGAAATATCCTAAACACCACAATATACAGAGATACTAAGCAGTATATAGATGCCATAAGAGTTCTAGGAATTATCATTCTACACATAGATTCTCCAATATATTTTTCCAACACAAACTACTTAAGAGAAAGGTTAGTTATCTATTTATCAATCAAACATCGTAAATAACATCTTCAAGAATCAATTTGTTTTAAGTAATTTTTGAATCATGCATAGTAATGATTTACACCCACAAGTTTCCAATAAAACATAGTACATGATCCTACACATTTCATCTTCATAAAGCATGTTTATAGAAAAAATGGCCATATCACACATATTTACATGCCATGATCTACCATTGAACATAGGTTGATGAGATGGATGGAGGATGAAAAGGATCTTTATGTTAAAGAAGATATTTTACAGTACGTTGATGAGAGCCAATTATAACCTATTTAATGCTCCATTTTAATCTATCTTACACACTTTCCTACATACTTCTCTATTTCATTTGTATCCCATTTCATTCCATTTTACCATTATAATGTTGCATATGGTTTAATATAATTAAGTAGTATTTAATATTGCTTTGGGATTAAAATATGGAAAATTCATTATTGATTATGTTTTACTAATCTTTACTACTGCAGCATGTTGATTCATTGTTGTAGATCTTCCTTTTAGTTAACAACCTCCTGTCGCCTGTCAGTTGGGACTACAACTTCTTGTCGCCTTCTTCACCTTCTATGGAGGACTCTTATTGGTATTTATTTGGAGTATTTTCTATTCCATCAATATTGACTAAGGAATATGTTGAAGAAAATATAATGATATTATTAGAATTTTGCAAGAAATCACAATTCAAACATTTTCTATAGTCAATATTGCGTGGCAGTTTCTGAGAAAATGAAGACAAATCTGAAAAATCCGTGATATGGGTTTTGTCCAAAATAGAGCCAATACGGTTCTCCCATGGCCAAATCTTCAGGAAGTGAACGAAAAAGGAGTTATGAGTGGTTTTCTAAAGGCCAATATTTTAGATTTACCATTTCGGCCAGATTTTCATATTGTTTATTTGTTATATTATTAGAAAATTAGTTTGCAAATAATTAGTATATTGTTAAGAAATTAGTTTATTGTGTTATAGAAAGAGTGGTCATATATTTAACACTCTTTATTAAAAATAAAACAATAAGTTTCAGCCATAAAGATTGAACTTCCATGATAAAAATGGAATTGTTTGTTTTATATGTAAAAGGCTATATAAGCCATCACATATTCAAGAGAGGAGAAGAATGTATGAATTATAATATTAGAAATATGTTATTGTGATGAGCTGATTTAAGAGTTCTTTGAGCATTTTCTTCAATTAGTTTGTTGGGAGGAAGGGCGCCCACTCTCTAGCAGCTAATAGACTGTAAATAATTTATTCTAGTATGTTTGGCGTTTGTTTATTATGTTTTATATTGTTATGTTTGATAGTTTAATATTTTTTGTTAGTTAATATCATATTTCAATATTCAATGAGCGTTAATAATCTATTTTTATTTCAATGCTGCAAATCTAGTTGATATGGATTTCAGATTTGATTTCTATTATAATTTGTCTTAATTTCTGCACTATAGTTCCTGTCGCATTCTTGTATTGTAGTTTATGTAGAATTTTCATCACAGAATTAGAAGAGAAATAATTGTGCATTAAGAAATTATGTTATCAAATTAACCATCCATATATTATGCACGTTTATGGTTTGTAGATTAGTTTGTTTTGTATTTGAGAGTTTTGTTTTTAGATTATTAGATCTATTGAAACTGTTATTGCCAGAAAATTATAGTTCCTGTCGCCAGAAAGTGATAGTTCCTATCACCAGAATTACTTTAGTTTGCTGTAGATTTATTCTTGTGTGTTCTAGATGCACTCATAATCCCTCATATCATAGGCAACATCCCTTGATAGTATATTGCTCGGACACCTTTCACAAGCTTATGCTCTCGGATTGACACGAATAGACCAAGCTGAATTTCATCATAAATTGTTAATTATTTCCTAATTATTTGCCCCAGTGTTGGCCTATCATTTTTGCATCGTTGCCAGGGAAAGGTGTCAAAGGCATGTTAGCTTGATGAGTTGAGTTAGGAACAATGCGTTAGGATGAAAGCTTTTGCAATTGCTACCCTTGCTTAAGTAATTAATCTTAATTTGTGTTGGTTAAATCATATAGAAGCATTGCTTTATAGTTTTGTTTGAGAGTTTGCAAATAGGCATTAGAAATTAGATTCATTAGTTTCTTTAGAAGTTAATTAAATTTTACATTATCATAAGTTGTTGTGAGTTATTGACAAGCAAATTTTGAAGAAAAATGTTTAAAATGATGCCTTTTCAATGTTGTTCAATTATATCAATTTTGGTTGAAAAATATTTCAAAAATGCAAAATTTAAAGGGAATACAAGAGGCAAAATGTGCGAGCGCACCTTGGGCACTACCCCAGGACCCCACAAGGGGCATTACCCCTTGATCCCGCTGGTGCCTACCACCCCTAGGCCCCCTCCTTCAAATTTAAAAACAAATGAAGAACTTGATAGGGAAATGATGTTGACCAAAGGTGATGTTTTAATACCCTCTCTACCTAATGAGTGCATCCTAAAAGATATTGATCTTCCATCATCACATGTATGTACAAATGGTATCCTTATTGCTGACCAAGAAGATATCATTGATGAATTTTTAGAGCAATTTAATTTTGATGATACTAATTTAACCACTTGTTCTTCTCTTTGCTATAGGAAAGATGACCAATGCATATGCCTAAACAATCAAGAGCAAGTGGTGAATGAGGTACAATTTTTTTTTTATACCTATCAAGATAAAGGAGGAAGTGACCAAGTATTCCTTATAATGGATGAACAATCTCAAGTACCAACCCAAGAAGATCAAGGTATGCATTATGTTGGTAAGATGTATTGTCACTCTAATTCATTACAAATTCAACATATTTCTTCAAAATGTACTTCTCCACCTAGCATGCACAACGAATGTAATAATGCATGCTCACAACAACCCATATATACCTCTTATATTCCACCATATCCATCCTTACCATCTACATTTCAACCAGCCTTCTTATTCCCATCTACTTTATCTCCACACTTCTTACCATATTCATTATCTCATTCATATCATATTCTACCCACTCCACCATATCCACCAAATGAAACTATATTGCCTCATACAAGACTTCATAATAAGGTGGTTAATAAGCTTTCACGGATCCCTTTACCATATAATGATGCACTTGAAATTGATAAATCAACATTGGAATATATCGATGGACTTAAGGAATGGGATTTTGGTTTAATTAAATTAGAAGAACAATATTATTATTTATTGGAATATAATCAAATTTGTTCTTCTTTTCTACTTAGTGAATTCCAAATACCTACAAATGAGCCCATACTTCAAATTGCATCATTTTTAATTAATGGACTCATGAGTAGGTGTGTTAATATCAATCATGCACTAAGTAATATTAAACCATATGTATTCCATATTCCACAAATGTGCTGCCAGATCCTCCAAGATCTACATTCTATTACTTTTGTACTTACACATAGTGATATTTGGAGGCCTATGATTAAACTGTGCATTCCTCATATACTTGTTGATCTGGGACCAATAATTGATTAAGCATTATCATAAGGGATTCTATGCATTAATGGCCAAAATGTTAAAACCTGGATGATTGCTAATCCTCATTGTTGATACTTCCCATTGTCCTAAGAAGACCAAATAAACTATGGATGATTCATTTATTTAACAAGGATCAAAGTATTAATATCCATATTTTCTTTATTCTTGATTCTTGTATCTTATAATGATCATTCATTGATTATACATGCTAATTTCTTGATTCCTTGGATGAGGTGACTTCTCTCCACTTTTATAACCTACAGTTCATTTGGGAATCCATCCATTGAATTATTGAAATATTTGATTTATCTATCATTCAATAAGGCTCACAAAATTCTAAAGATGTGTTACCTCTTCAGCTTACCTAATTTCTTTGGTTATCCTAATGATTTCATGACCTTGTAGCATGAAGTTAAGTTGGGGGGAATCCATTGAATCTTGTGGTACTTGGATCATTCCAAATCAAGCTTCATTGATTGTTTTGTTGGTTCTTTTAGCAAACCTCAACATGTGATGTCTCCACAATTCAAGTATGTGCTCTAGTGTTAAATTTGCATCGTTATTATATGAACACAAGATTTATTTGTATTTATCCATTCTATCAAGTATCTATTCATAGTAATAACTCTATCTATAATTTGTAAAACTAAATAACCTACTTAATGATAGAGTTATTGAATGGATGATATTTATTTACTATACTTGATATTCTTGGTTTAGAGAATGTGGTTACAGGTCTCTTGTTGTGGTGTGATAATCTTCAAATCAATACCAGTTGATGATGCTTCTCTACACAAGCATTGCATAACACACTATGTTAGCTTTGTTCATGTTGTGTGGACTTGCTAGCTATCTGGTGCATGTATGTTTCACTTGCGGTTCACTATTCAAGATCAACAAGAAGATTATGGCATAAGGGACTTTGGTGATTTATCACATGGAGGAAAAATATACAACCTGGTCTATGAGATTCATGATTATTTCACAACACATCATACTTTGACGATATGTACAAGAATCTAGAGCATCTTTCCAGCTACAACATTCCTCTCTAAAGTTGTATGGACACATTGGAGACTATCATTGTTATTTCACTCTATGACCTTGTCCTTGATAATGCAGGTGTGTTTTATTTTAGAAAGTGGATATCTCTCATTCTTTACAAGGATTGGATATGTAGCACAACTTCATGCCAAGTGATCCAGTTTTATCATCATCAAAACACTATGTCATATAAGTATCGTCATCCTTGTGAGTACTTCTTTCATCCAAGTGCGCCAGTGTGTTCTAAAGTTGTCCAAGAAGCTTTCAAATTCAGTGACATGAGACACATAGATCAAGGTTGATTGGTGCAGTGTTCCCAACTTTGTGGAGATTATTCTTGGTCATCATTTCAAGTTCCTTATGCACTCAATTTTCAACAGTGCCTTCTACGAGGTCATGGAAAAAACTCAAACTTTGGATGGTATCATTTTTCATCATCCATGTAAGGATTTCATTTTTTTGGTCATTCTATGCAGTTATTGAAAATTTGAAGAAAAAAAAAAAAAAACAAAACAAAAGCAATAAAAGATCCAACAATGAAAACCTTCGAGCGTTGTTGGCCAGTTAATATCTGAAAATCAATTTTCGACAGATGTTAACTGTAAAATAAATTCTTAGTGGTGAAAACTATTTTTACAACACCATTAAGCGGTGAGTGATTGAAAACTGGCTTCCCAGCAATCACTTGTCGTTATCAAAATTTATTCAAAAAAAAAAAAGCAATAATTGGTGTTCTTGGTTTTTCTACTAATCATCCTTTTCAAGAACACTCATTGGTTTTAGTGGTTCTTTTCACCTCCTGTCACTCACTTCTACAACTCTGCTCCTCTTCAATGTGATCCACACATCTTTGATCACCCCTAGTACGTGTTGCATGATCTGTTGAGGTGTTTCAATGGATTTTGGTACCTACTATATGATCTCCAGTGCTTCATTTGATAATGGTGGCCCCACAAATTGCCCTCTTTGTCCCATGTTCTATGATTTCTTCCAATGGTCTTCTCTTTGCTCCTTTCAGTCAGATGGTGGTCTTCTGTGGTGTTGAAATACAGTTTTGGGTGCCTTTCTCCATTCATTTTTAGTTGATTCATCGCTTTTGGTGGCGACAGTTGCTGAGTTACTCCATCTTCCCACCTTGGTCTCTCTACTCATGCATGTTGGTAAAACAATCGATTTTGTTTTTTTTCCTTATTTTATCTCTTAACTTTATTTGTATTTCTTATTATATTGATCACTATGCAACACACCTACATACCCTCTCCTTGTTTCCTGTGGACGGTCAACCTTTAAGTTGGGGGGAAGGAATGTCACCCTATTATCTTCCATCTATCACCCTTACTTAACCCACTATATTATCCATTATATCCATCCTATAAGAACCTTTGCTTAATCTCTCATCTCTCCTATTTCACCCATTTAAACTCCTCTTATGCAAATTGAGATAAATTCTCCTATATTAAACCTTTTGAACCATGATGCTATAAAAATGAAAAGAAATGAAAAAGAAAAAGAGAAACGAAAAATATTTATGAGATATCCCTATTGAGGAAGAAAAATAACAGAGCTTGTCATGTAAAGCAAAGAAAGGGAGTTGTGTTCGTCTATGAGTTATCATGGTTCAAAGTGGAGACAAAGTCTAAATCCATAAATCCAAGTGCTTTTAATTCAAACTAAAGGCATCATGATCATAATGATTGCACGAGGACGTGCAATAAGCTAAGTTGGGGGGAATGATGAGAGCCAATTATAACCTATTTAATGCTTCATTTTAATCTATCTTATGCACTTTCCTACATACTTCTCTATTTCATTTGTATCCCATTTCATTCCATTTTACCATTATAATGTTGCATATAGTTTAATATAATTAAGTAGTATTTAATATTACTTTTGGATTAAAATATGAAAAATTCATTATTGATTATGTTTTACTAATCTTTACTACTGCAGCATGTTGATTCATTGTTGTAGATCTTCCTTTTAGTTAACAACCTCCTATCGCCTGTCAGTTGGGACTACAACTTCCTGTCGCCTTCTTCACCTTCTATGGAGGACTATTATTGGTATTTATTTGGAGTATTTTTTATTCCGTCAATATTGACTAAGGAATATGTTGAAGAAAATATAATGATATTATTAGAATTTTGCAAGAAATCACAATTCAAACATTTTCTATAGTCAATATTGCGTGGCAGTTTCTGAGAAAATGAAGACGAATCTGAAAAATTCGTGATATGGGTTTTGTCCAAAATACAGCCAATTCAGTTTTCTTGTGGCCAAATCTTCAGGAAGTGAATGAAAAAGGAGTTATGAGTGGTTTTCTAAAGGCCAATATTTTAGATTTACCATTTCGGCCAGATTTTCATATTGTTTATTTGTTATATTATTAGAAAATTAGTTTGCAAATAATTAGTATATTGTTAAGAAATCAGTTTATTGTGTTATAGAAAGAGTGGTCATATATTTAACACTCTTTATTAAAAATAAAACAATAAGTTTCAGCCATAAAGACTAAACTTCCATGATAAAAATGGAATTGTTTGTTTTATATGTAAAAGGCTATATAAGCCATCACATATTCAAGAGAGGAGAAGAATGTATGAATTATAATATTAGAAATATATTATTGTGATGAGCTGATTTAAGAGTTCTTTGAGCATTTTCTTCAATTATTTTGTTGGGAGGAAGGGCGCCCACTCTCCAGCAGCTGATAGACTGTAAATAATTTATTCTAGTATGTTTGGCATTTGTTTATTATGTTTTATATTGTTATGTTTGATAGTTTAATAATTTTTGTTAGTTAATATCATATTTCAATATTCAATGAGCGTTAATAATCTATTTTTATTTCAATCCTGCAAATCTAGTTGATATGGATTTCAGATTTGATTTCTATTATAATTTGTCTTAATTTCTACACTATAGTTCCTGTCGCATTCTTGTATTGTAGTTTATGTAGAATTTTCATCACAGAATTAGAAGAGAAATAATTGTGCATTAAGAAATTATGTTATCAGATTAACCATCCATATCTTATGCACATTTATGGTTTGTAGATTAGTTTGGTTTGTATTTGAGAGTTTTGTTTTTAGATTATTAGATCTATTGAAACTGTTATTGCCAGAAAATTATAGTTCCTGTCGCCAGAAAGTGACAGTTCCTGTTGCCAAAATTACTTTAGTTTTCTACAAATTTATTCTTGTGTGTTCTAGATGCACTCATAATCCCTCATATCATAGGCAACATCCCTTGATAGTATATTGCTCGGACACCTTTCACAAGCTTACGCTCTCAGATTGACATGAATAGACCAAGCTGAATTTCATCATAAATTGTTAATTATTTGCCCCAGTGTTGGCCTATCATATGTTATTCTAGATATGTCATGTAAGTTGTGAAATCCACCCATTTCTTCTTCTTGCATAAATCTCATTATTTGTTATCACCCCATGAAAGAGGCTGCCTTCAGATGAATCAATTCCCCAATTTGATATTTAGTCTCATGTGGGTCAGATTTAATTGACTTGTTTAAGTAGTTCATATGAAATTATATTATCTTTTAAAGCTTCATCTACCATTTTATGTGATTTTAAATTATCTACTTGCAAAAATAAAAAACATGTTTAAATACATATGAAAATATGTTAACTTTTCAGCACGATCTACCTTTTGATGGGGATTTCAGATGATCTAATAAACTCTACATACTCTGAATTCTGGCACATTGAGTTTAAACTACATTTAAATGATGCACTCCTCTATTTTCATTCTTGAAGTTGTGGCCAACATTGACACTGATGGAATTAGAATGTTGCAAGAGCTTAAGAGGATCCTTGATAACAAGCATCTTTAGCTGATAGATCATATTTATTTTTAACTTCAATTTATATATCAATGTTATAAGGTTCGTGGAATTACATAAGAAACATACAATTGATTTTAAAGTTGGTAAATAAGTTTTTTCAAAAGAGACAATGTTTTCATAGGAGAAGTATGTCCTTATATAAGATAATATTCTACTTAGTTGAGATTATATGGGTTTTAGCTAGCATTGGATGATCCTCATGTGAATTTGATGGAAAAACTCAATTAGAAAAAGTTCATAGATTTTTTGGGCCAAAACTGGTTGTTTGTCACTCTTTCTGATGCTATGACAATTTGCAATTCACTCCTAAATGCTCAATCTAATGTTCAATGTTCAAATGTTTATCCTTAATCTTCTTACAAGAAAATGAACTCTATGGCCTTTCTACTCAATATTGCAACCAAATATACCTGCAGCACTAATAGATTATTTCTCATCAATGGGAAAACTCTTGGCAAGCAAGACAGCTTGCAAATGTCTAGATAGAGCTTTAGTGGATTTGAATCATGAGAGTTGGAGGGGATTCTATGAGATTCCTATGGTTCTAACTTCTAATCCACAAAAATTAGAGGAAATCCAAGGAGAAACCTATGGTGATGACCCATGATAGACAGACTGTCTTTCCAAGAGTTGCAGAAGTTTATGAATTGATACTATAATGTGTTAATGGTTGTCATGAATAGTTGTGTTTTGTGTTAAGATAGTTCATCAAACTTGACAGGTGATCATGATTGGATTGAAGACATATAGTAATACAACACTCAAACATATGTGATATATCTAGCATATATTGTAAACCATGTCTTAAGGAAATGACAGTAAGAGTAAATATTCCATCAATGAGAAATTAATGACACAATCATCTAAATATGAAATACAAATATTCTTGCCAATCATTACCCCATTACAAAGTCAATTCATGCATCCTTGAAACTCTGATAAACTTAGATTAACTAAATAATTTATATTACTCAAATTCATTTATCTAATAATTCTCAGTAAGTGTGAGTGTTATTAGCAAGAAAGTTTCCTTGATGAAAAAAATAGAGAAAATAGGTATTTTTCATAATACACGACCTTACATTAAGTGGGATCATAAAGTTTGATTTATTTTCCAAGGCAATATTTATTTTCCAAGACAAGGTGATTTATAGAGTCCTCCATAGGTTAGAAAAATAAAAGAATACATGGTGGATTTCTATATTATAGAGGGATCTAACTCTTGTCAAATAGTTGTGGAGTTTATCGTATGGGAAACAACTTCTCATCATTCATTGTATTTGTCTTTTAAAGAGTATATTTGAATTCGAAAGAGAATTTGTTTATCTTGTAGAACTATAGGATTAGACCACCTAAGATATTTGTGCCCATAAAAAGATTAATATTTGGAAAGGACTCCTTACAAATTATTTCTTACAAACTTGAAATGGAGAATGCTAGCAAAATTTGTGATATTGCTTTTCCAATTGAACCTTGCATGGCCCAATGAATGCATATGCCATGGATGTTTGTGGCCAAACTTATTAGCATAAAAAAAAATATTTTTTATGATGTGAATCACAAATTTATAATGAAAAGGATGAAAAACTTTTTAATTTTAGGTATTCATCAAGAAGCTTCCCTCGTCTTTTGTAATGCAATGGCTTAAACACACTTGTAAAAGCCTTCCATCAAAATAAGTCTTTAGAACTTTAGGATGCTTATCGCGAGTCTCAAAATATCCTAAGGGGTTTCCTTATTTTAGGGTATTTAACAAGTCATTCTATTGATCCCAACATCACATCTGACCAATCAACTTATTTTTAAAATCATTGCCATAAGCACAAAGTCACCTCCTATGTCATCATATTGATAGAGATGTTTGCATGGACCTATCTCACCATCCTTCAAATTAAAGGCTACATTGAGTATGATAGGAGATGGAAATGGTGATGGCAATGATGATTACCAAAGGTTCACTAGAAGAAGTGTTCTATTTCCCTCATAGGAAAAGAATCCCAAGGCTTCTACAAAAGAAAAAGATTGAGGAAGACATCATATAGCTGCTAAAACATTTTTTTTATATGCACCTCTTTCTCCTCATAGCATGAAAACTTTTTCTTTCCAAAGATGAAGACATCAACACTTCAGTTATTTGCTGATGAAAATATCCCTGAGATACATGAGGATTTAGGAGATTGTTTTTGCATCTTAGTCATACAAGGATAAATAAGTTCAAGTTGAGCACACATAGAATGGCTTTCACCATCATGAGTTATGCCACAAAATCTAGGAAAAATGAAATTCTAGGCACCCTTGTTAAGAAACTTCTTCCTAGCTTCTGATATAATCATTGTCCTTTTCAAAGATTTTATTTCCTTTCTTCCTAGGTAATTTCATAACCAAGTTTTGATCGCCTAATATATCAAGATATAACATAGAAGATCTACTCATGGGTTTCTGACTTTGCTAGTCATTTAAAATGAAGATTGTGGTAGTTGTGTCCTTACATGAATCACCTTGTAATAGGTATCTTACTCATCACATTATCTCATTGTAAGGGGTGATTAGTTTAGCAAGATTGTATTGGACAAGTGGTTACCAACAAGATTCTTGAGTTTGGTCTTTTTCAGTGTTTGACAATGTTGTTTGACTCAATCTATGCCAGTGTAACCTTCATGAGCATTGCATGGCATCATGCAACCATCCATTAGAAACTTTAAATTTCCTAGGAGCTCATGAATTCCCTTGGTTAATGCAATTTATCACAACTTAAGATATTGTTTAGTTTTGCATGAGACTAACATTTACAATTAGAATTTTTTTTGTAATTGCAAACTCTAAAATATGAATAACAAGCATCTTTTTTTTGTAACATCCTGATGTAGGAATGGGATTTGTTCTCTATTATGATATTTTGTTTAGCAATATTATTGAAGCATTGTTAGTGCCTGCCTTCTTTTACAATAGTAACCAATGGTCAGTTGAGTCTATTCAGTGCATTACAACTTAGACATAAGTTGATACATAACATTTATTTGGTTACTGATTTGTAGTATGTATTCAATCCATTGCTAGAGTATAACGAATTTAATTTGAGCTTTTGAAATCTGAATGTGGTGTCTTCTCAAACTGTGACTTCTGTGGCTGAGAAGCAATTTTCTTATGGAGGAATTTGGTGATTATTATAAATAATTTAGAATGCCTATTAATTCTATTGGCCAATGTTCTTACTATTGACATTTAGGAAATCATATTCTGAAGATAATAGGTAATTGAAATCTCTGTTATCAATTGGCAATTACATCTACATTAAGGATTTTTATACTTCTACATGCAAGATGCCAAGAAATATTTGTTTGGCATTAATATTGCCTGCAAGTTGGGACTTTGGTATTTTTGTCAATAGCCTACTCTTAGCATTGAATGTTCTAAAGCATATTAGAGGGGTTTATAGCCCTATCAGGTAGAGTATATCACATCATAGTTGGGTGATTTCATAGTGTTGTTGGGCATTATTCTTTTCTACACTTAGGTGACTAAAATCCTAGTCATTTGGTGTGTCTAATTTTCTATAGGAACCATCTTTGGCATGACTTATACTGTAGAGATTAGTGTTTGAAATATCTATTCATGGTAGAGGGTTTATTCAGCATTTTGTGGTCTCTCCCATTTCAGCATTTTATGGTCTCTCCTGTATGTAGCCTAAAATGGTCGCCTAGACTATGGGCCCCCATTATTCAATTTATCAAATTTCCTAAATCAATGGTTTGCAATATTTTATTAAATCAATTTCTTTGATCAAATTTAATTTTTTATTATTTTTAAGGTTGATCATTTTATCTTAAGTCTTATTTAATTGAAAGAAAATCTTCCTTTTAATTAAATAAAATAAGTCCCCATTTAATTAAAAGAAAATCTCTCTTTTAATTAAATAATTCATCCATATTTAATTAATTAAGAGAAAAACCCCTCTTTTAATTGAAGAACTTGCTTTCTTTTAATTAAATAAAAATCTCACTTAAATATCTCTTTTTGATGAAAAAAGGAAATAAAACAAATAAAAAATTAAATAAATCTATTTTTTTTGTTTTCTCTACATTTAATGTGGGATTTATCTTTTTCCTCTTTCCACTTTCTTCTCCATTCAATTCTTTTCCTATTTTCTCATTGGTGGATCTTTATTTCACATGGATCATTTTTCTCCACCCTTGATTAAATCTTTTTTTCTCTTAATCTTGATCATCCAATCTTCTTTATAAAGGAGAGCCCTCTCTTCATTTGAGACATCCATTATTATGCTATTGTTGTGTTGTAGGTTTGGACAGCAATTTTTGAAGAAGGAGTTTGAATACTAAAGCTTTTTGTGGAGAACTTCTATCTTCTTGTCTTCTTCTCTCTTGCATGCATGGCTTCCATCATGAGTTTTCATCCTTGCATTTACATATTAGCTTAGATCCATATTTATTTTCATAGATTAGTATTGCATTGTTATTATGATCCGGGGGATACTTTCGTCAAAATTGAAGTATCTCCAAAATTCCAATAATCAGCATCAAGTTAAAGTTCTCAAAATTCTAAATCCAATGCAATTTGAATGGACAGAAATGGAGTCCATATGCAAAAGTTACAGTTAGTCAAAGGTTGGTCAAATCGAGTACGGAGGTCATAAAAAAGGTAAAAAAATAATCATCTCCAAAGTGCACAACAATGGATTTCAAATTGAAGATCTCATCAAGAGATTTCTAGCAGCGTTCGTTTCATCAAATTTCGAGCCCGTATATAAAAGATATGGTAGTTTGAAATTAACAAAGAAGTATAAATGGGGATGATGTCAGCATGACCTCGTTCTTCAGCCAAGTCGGCGGGTGGCAAAAGTTTTATGGGATTCGAAACCTTGTATTAATGCACGATATTGTATTTGAGTCTGTTTAGCCGCTAATTTCAGATAACAAAGGCCGCCAGTGGTGGGGTTTGAACTGCCCACCACCAGCCATTCAAAATGGTTACCCGCCGCTGCGCTATTTTAGTGCTTGAAGATAAGAATGCGCATTGTTTTATTTATTTCTTATCTCAATCCCGCCTAACCTTAGTAAAATGAGGTTATTGTTTATTTTTGACCCCAAAAATGACATGGGGCCAAATCCTCTAAATTGGCTAACAGGTTATTCCGAGAGGGGAATTAATTGAAGGGATTATTTTTGTAAATTTGGTTATAGCCTTATTTTGGCTAATTTCATGTATAAAAAGGGGGTTTAGGAGACTCTTGGAGGCATTTAGAAAAAGGAGAGAACGTTGAAGTGCTGAGAGTAAGGGAGATTTTTGAAGTGTTTATTCTTGTACTTTGAAACAGCGTGATGTTGTTGTACTTCAAAGGAATGACTTTGTAAACATTTGTACCTGATTTTTGGAGATAATCGGATTGGTCCCCCTATTAGAGCCAGACCCGGAGACGTAGTCCATACGGATGAACTTTGAGATCAAATTGTTTACATCTTCTTTCTCTCATTGTCTCTTTTATCAGCTTAATCTTGTTGTTCTCTTATTTCATTTACGTTAATTTGATTCGTTAAAAGTTTTAAATTAATTCTATGTAATAAATTAGCATTCCTTTGTAATAGTCCTAGATCCTAATCAGATCAAATTTGGTATCAGAGCTTTTGTTGGACTAGTATTGCAGATTTGAATGTTAACAAGATCCAAGATTGAGAAAGATGAAGGAAAGCTCGAGGAATACAATCATGAGATTGGAAAATGAAGGACTAAACCATCATCACAAATGGTAGACGAAGGTGGACAAGCTTCTCAAGATAAGAGTATTCAGAAGACTCTTCAGAATTTGCAGACAATGGTAGAGGTTTTGGTACGAGAAAGAGAAGAGAAGATGCAAAGACGTGCAGCTCAAAAGGACAAAGGGAAAAAGAAAGGAGCTGATCGTGATCCACCAAAGACACCTCCATCTTCTCCTTCTTCTCCCTCTTCTCCTTCTTCCCCCTCTTCTCCTTCTTCTACCCATTCTGAGTCTTCTAATATTTTCAAAGGAGGACATAAGCCTTGAATTAAGTTGGATGTAAAGTTTGACTTACCAAAATATTGTGGGGAGTTAAATGTCGAGAAACTAGATGACTGGATTCAACAAGTAGAAGTCTACTGTAGAGTTCAAAACCTTGTAGATGATGTTGACAGAATTCAGTTAGCCACTCTTCGTTTAGGTGGTGTAGCCTTAACTTCGTGGGAGAGTAGGTCTCAGGATGAAACTTCACAACATGGTAAGTTTAGTTTGTCTTGGTCAGAATTTGTTACTGCTTTAAAAAAGTAATTCTACCCCCTAGGCCATATGCAGTAGTTAATGATGAAGTGGCAACATTTTAGGCAAGGGAAAGGTCTGTCTGTCCAAGATTACACCCATGAATTTTGCAAAAAGGCTATTTCATTAAATGTCCCATTGTATACCCAGGACACCTTACTCAAGTATATAGGTGGTCTTCATTCTTACCTAAGGCATTCTATTCTTGTCCTGAATCCTTGTAATTTGGATGAAGTATGTGTCCAAGCAACACATTTAGAATCAAGGGGTAAGGGTACTTTCATTGATAAGTCTAATAAAAAGCCATCTAAGTCTAAGGAAAAGTCCAAAGGAAAAGGAAAGGGTAAAAAGACAGCAACAGTAAAGAAAGAGGGTGAGAAACCCACATGCTCACATTGCAAAAAAGAAGGGCATGATGATTCTAAGTGCTGGAAGTTACATCCTAAAAAGAGGCCAAAGCGATATGGTGGAAACAAAGGTAAATAGAAAATTGTTGTTGTAATTCAACAAGATCTTGGATCTGACTCCAAAGATGAGACAAAGATTGTTGCTACCGAGATTCAAGGTATAGGAAAAGGTATATCTCTTTCATCAGCTCCAAGTTCTTCTAGCATAAGTGCAAGTACAAGTAAAGAATCTTCTCCTAAGAATGATAAGCAAAGGAATGAATTATTTCACATTCGAGTTGTTATCAAGCATAATAAGGTTGATACATTATTCGATACAGTTTCCCAAGTTAATTTGATATCTGAGGAAGTTGTTAAAAAGCTTAACTTGACTACAACACCTCATCCAAAACCATACCCTCTTGGATGGGTTTGCGATGATGCATAGTTATAGGTAACTAAACAATGCAAGTTAAGATTTGCTATCACTGCAAACTTTGTAGATGAGGTAGAAGTTGATGTAGTCCCTTTAGATATATGTGGTCTTGTACTTGGGAGTCCCTATTTGTTTGATCGTCAAGCTATCTTTTATAGGGGGGAAAATAAATATCATTTGTTTAAAGACAAGATTGAATACATTGTACGGGCACATAAGGTTAAGACTAATCTGGCATTAGTCAATGCTGGTCAAATGAGAAGGTTAGTCAACTCTAGTAAGAATTTTGTGTTGATGCTTGTAAAAGCCAAAGAAGATGAAACATCTGAGGCATTTAAGGGATGTGATCCAAAACATAAGGCTGAAATAGTCAAAGTTGTTTCCGCTTATGATGACTTGTTTCAGGAACCGAAAGGATTGCCTCCTAAGAGAGAGATACAACATGAGATCCAATTGCAGCAAGATGCACCACTTCCTAATATTGGCATGTACCGCTTATCAGTGTTGCAGAATGAAGAAATCAAGAAGCAAGTTCAAGAGTTGGTCGAGAAAGGAGTTGTCCGTCCTAGTACTTCTCCTTGTGGTTCTCCTATTGTGTTGGTTCCAAAGAAAGATGGGACTTGGAGAATGTGTATTGACTACAGGGCTCTGAACAAGATAATGGTAAAGAACAGGTACCCTCTTCCTAGAATTGATGATTTACTTGATCAATTGAAACATGCAATTTATTTCACTAAGCTAGACTTACATAGTGGATATCATCAAATAAGAATTGCAGAAAGTGATATTTGGAATACTGCTTTTAAGACAAAACAAGGATTTTTTGAGTGGTTGGTCATGCCATTTGGGCTTTGTAATGCACCAGCTACATTCATGAGAGTCATGAATGATGTCTTTCATCCCTTTATTGATGATTTTGTCATAGTCTATTTAGATGATATTCTTGTATTTAGTAAGTCTTGGGATGATCATGTAATTCATGTAAAGAAAGTATTTGAAATACTAAGAAAAGAAAAACTATATGTAAAGATGTCAAAATGCGAATTTGCAAAGACATCCTTAGTGTACTTAGGCTATGTCGTAGGGAATGGTCAACTAAAAGTAGACACTGTGAAGGTCGAATGTATTGTAAAATGGCCTAAGCCAAGTATAGTTACAAAAATCAGGAGTTTCTTAGGTGCAGTTCAGTACTGGAGGAAGTTCATTGCAAATTTCTCTTTCATTGCATCACCGTTGCATGCATTAACTAGTACCAAGGCAACTTTTTAGTGGGGAGGTCCGCAACAGAAGGCTTTCAACACTTTGAAGGAAAAGTTGAGCACCACACTAGTTCTAGCTCTACCTGATTTACATCAACCATTTGAGATTGAGACAGATGCGAGTGGGTTTGCCATGGGAGCTGTACTCATGCAAGGAGGTAAACCAGTCTGCTACCACTCTGAAACTTTTTCAGGAGCAGTAAGTAACTATCCTACATATGATAAAGAACTTTATGCTTTAGTTCAGAGTGTTAAAAAATGGAAACATTACTTAGTGGGAAAAGAAACTGTAATCCACAGTGATCACCAGCCACTGCAATATTTGCACTCACAATCTAAGTTGCAACAAAGTAGGCACTTTAGGTGGATGGGTTTTCTACAACAGTTTCATTTGGTGATTAAGTATAAGAAGGGTTCCCATAATAAAGTAGCAGATATGCTCTCTAGGCCTCCTGTTAAGAATGCTTTGATAATCCTTCGGAATAGTTCTATGGTTCATGAAAGTTTTCAGGAACAATATGCTAATGATGAGAACTTTAAGGATATCTATGCAGCTTTAATCTAGGGTAAACATGTAGAAGAGAAAGATTACTATGTGCAAGATAATTTGTTGTACCACTTGGGAAAACTATGCATTCCTAAAGATGAGCAGGCACATGTCATCCGTGAAGCACACACCTCTTTAATTGTAGGACATTTTGGGGTAAGTAAGACATTAGCTCAATTGCAGAAATATTGTTACTGGCCTCATATGCAGGAAACTGTCACCAAGTATATAAAAGGATGTGTAATGTGCGCAACCAGTAAACCAAGTAATAGGAAATTAGGTTTGTACACACCATTACCTGTACCATCCCGTCCATGGGAAAGTGTATCTATTGACTTTGTGGGAGGTTTACCTATTTCTAGGAAGGGTCATGATTATTTGTATGTAGTAGTTGATCGGTTCAGCAAAATGTGTATTTTAATGCCTTGTAAAAAGCAAGTTACTGTTGAACTGACTGCTCATTTGTACTTTCAAAATGTATGGGTTCATTTTGGGTTACCCACTTCTATTGTATCAGATCGAGATTCTCAATTCTTAGGGGAATTTTGGTCATCTTTATGGGGACTCATGGACACCAAGTTGAAGAAGAGTACAGCCTTCCATCCGCAGACTGACGAATAGACAGAGGTAGTGAACAGGACAATTGTGCATCTACTTAGAGGCTACTGCAGCAAACATCCTAAGTTGTGGGATGAAAGTCTTCATTATGAGCAACATGCTTACAACCATGTGGCACACTCTTCTACAAAGAGGTCTCCTTTTGAGACTTGCTTCGGTTACTTGCCTAAGACACCAATGGATTTTTCTATTGGGAAGGACGATGTTGTAGATGGACGCCATGATGCAGAAAAGGCTTTAAAGTTCATCCAAAAGGTCCAAGCAATCCATCAGGCAGTAGAAGCACAATTAGAGCAGAGCTAAGAAAAATACAAGGCTCGCCATGATAAGCATCGCATTGTTCACCAATTCCAAGTTGGTGACAGAGTTTGGTTACATATTAGCAAGGAAAGAATGCAAGGTGAAGGAAGGAAGCTCAAACCTATCAGGTATGGTCCTTTTGAGATCTTGGAAAAGATTTGTACCAATGCTTTCCGCCTTAATCTTCCTCCATACATGCAAATTTACTCAGTTGTCAATGTTGAGAATCTGAAGTTGTATGAGCCTCCTATGATCTTGGATGAAGACGTCAGTGTTCAGGTTCCATCAGTTGATGACCTTTCACCAAAGTACATGTCATAATTGCCACAAGATGTCATCCTTGACAAGAATGTCAGAACTTCACGAAGAGGACCAGTTGAATACCTCCGAGTGGGATTGAAGGGGATGCATCCAAGTAAGGCAAGATGGATGGAGATTGGTAAAGTGAGGGAACTATACCCTCACCTTCTTTCCGAGTAATCCAAACTTTCAGTGGCCCGAAAGATTCTCAGTGGGGAGGCTTGATCCGGGGGATACTTTCATCAAAATTGAAGTATCTCCAAAACTCCAATAATCAGCATCAAGTTGAAGTTCTTGAAATTCTAAATCCAATGCAATTTGAATGGACAGAAATGGATTCCATATGCAAAAGTTACAGTTAGTCAAAGGTTGGTCAAATCGAGTACGGAGGTCATAAAAAAGGTTTAAAAAAATCATCTCCAAAGTGCACAACAATGAATTTCAAATTGAAGATCTCGTCAAGAGATTTCTAGCGACGTTCATTTCATCAAATTTGGAGCCCGTATGTAAAAGATATGGCAGTTTGAAATTAACAAAGAAGTATAAATGGGGATGATGTCAGCATGACCTCATTCTTCAGCCAAGTCGGCGGGTGGCAAAAGTTTTATGGGATTCGAAACCTTGACCGCTAGTCTCCAAAGCTTAGCCAATAACCAAGTGAACGCAAGTCACATTCAAAGATATTAATGCACGGTATTGTATTTGAGTCTATTTAGCCGCTAATTTTAGATAACAAAGGCTGTCGGTGGTGGGGTTTGAACCGCCCACCACCGGCCATTCAAAATGGTTACCCGCCGCTGCGCTATTTTAGCGCTTGAAGATAAGAATGCGCATTGTTTTATTTATTTCTTATCTCAATCCCACCTCACCTTAGTAAAATGAGGTTATTGTTTATTTTTGACCCCAAAAATGACATGGGGCCAAATCCTCTAAATTGGCTAACAGGTTATTCTAAGAGGGGAATTAATTGAAGGGGTTATTTTTGTAATTTGGTTATAGCCTTATTTTGGCTAATTTCATGTATAAAAAGGGGGTTTAGGAGACTCTTGGAGGCATTCAAAAAAAGGAGAGAACGTCGAAGTGCTGAGAGTAAGGGAGATTTTTGAAGTGTTTATTCCTGTACTTTGAAACAGCGTGATGTTGTTGTACTTCAAAGGAATGACTTTGTAAATATTTGTACCTAATTTTTGGAGATAATCGATCAGTCCCCCTATTGGAGCCGGACCCGGAGACGTAGTCCATATGGATGAACTCCGAGATCAAATTGTTTGCGTCTTCTTTCTCTCATTGTCTCTTTTATCAGCTTAATCTTGTTGTTCTCTTATTTCATTTACGTTAATTTGATTCGTTAAAAGTTTTAAATTAATTCTATGTAATAAATTAGCATTCCTCTGTAATAGTCCTAGATCCTAATCAGATCATATTAGATTTCCTTTTTTTGCATTGTTATCATATAAATTAATTTTCATCTCTATTTGTATACATATTGGATCCTTGAATCTCTTGTTTTGTGGTGTACTTGCATGGGCAAAAACTAGGTCAGACTGGGGGCCTCCATTACAAACCCCTGCACTCCATGAATAGAGAGCTATGAGCCGCCATTTGAGACCTCATTTTTGAGAAATCTTGAATATAATGACTCACAGAAGTGTGTCCACATTTTAAGCATACATTTTTGGCACCCACCATGGGGCAACCCACCTTTACTTGCTGGTTTTGGACATTTTTAGATCTAACCCCCTTGTACTAATTTGTTGGAGACAAAAAAAAACCTAAATTTGAAAGATTTGATCATATCTTCCAAACAACTTAGTATTTTAATTTGAATTTTTTTTGCAGGGTGGTGACTTAGCAAGGAAGCTTCGGTCTAATTCTCAAATTTTTCTGCAATATTTTTGATATTTTATGATTTTTCCCTGATTTTTCATGAAAAATCATTTTTGGGAGCAAATTAGCATATTTTTCAGAAAAACTTGCATTTTTGGAAAGCTCTCTAAATTTTAAATAGATTTTTTTCTTTGTATTTTGATTTTAGAGATTGTATTAGGGCTCAATAATTTGATTTGCAAAAACTGGTCTATTTTGATAAAATGGCTCCCTAGGGCACAAATTAAAAGATCTTTTCAAAATTCTAACATTTTTGGAAAGCTCTCTGATTTTTGACAAGTGTCTATTTTTTTCATTTAGAGTTTTGGATCCAAATGGTGGTCCAACCTGTATGACTAGGTTAAAAAAAATCAATAAAAAAGGGCATTTAATGAATAGCTTGTATTTAATTTTTACAATGGATCAATGCATGATGTGAGCTTTCATTTAGATTATTTGTTGATTATTATCACTTTTAAAAATTATATTTTCAGATCTAACCCTATTTTTGCATAAATTGAATATATATATTGCATATCTTATGTTTGCTTGTTGCTTTGTTCATTGCGAGCGAGCGTTCAAGCATAAATGAAAGGTACAACAGAGAAAAGATGCATTGCAAGGATTACCAGGTATTTTGTTTGATCTCTATAACATTTAGATTTGGAACTAAAATGAACATCTCATATGTTTGGCTTGAGTGCTTTTACATGCTTTCATAGATTCACACTTCATTTGGTGCTCTAAAACTAGATCTAGATTTGCTTTCACGCATCTGTGTTTCACATAGTAATTAGGCCCTATGAACACTATTTAGGAGATCTTGAGAGACTGAGCTTCATTCACTTTCTTTACATGCAAAGCTCCTCTTAACGAAGGATCCCCTTGTAGTTAGGGAAGGATATTTGTTATTATCTCGCTATTCCACTTGGATTTGTCCTTAACATCCATTAGTCATTTCTCTTTTGAGATTGGTGGTGTTTGTTGTTGGATTTTTTAAATAGTTGGTGAGGTGATTTCAAATTAGTATGTCAAAAAATCTTGTTTGTTATGTTTGGGTAAGGTGAAGAGGCTAGAGGAGTATGCTCTATTCCCTTTTGGGCACATCAGAAACTTAGAACCCTCGAATCCAAACCAAGTCCCCATGTGATACAACTTTGTGAGTCTTCCTTGATTAGAGAGGGTTAAACCATAATGGACATTCCCTTTATTGGGTCAACCACGTGGATGGTACCTCAAGTGGTAATAGCCATTTTTGACATGGTAGTGGCAACCGCTATATAAATGTCCTTGTGAGGGAAATCTTCACGGGTGTGGTCTTTTGTTGGGATGTCAGATCTCCTCAGTATCTCCGATTGATTAAATTCTTAGAATATGTCAAAACCCTGGTGCACCTGGATTGGATTTCGCCCACTCTAGATTGCAAAAGCTACAGAGTTGAACATTACTAAGAACCATAGTGTTGCCAAATTTTCTTTTCTAAGACTATGTGTGTGATTGAAAAACATTTTGAGAACATACATAGTGGTGGTTCTAGGGAATAGATTGATACTATGACACTATTCTTGTTCATGTACAAGGTTGCTTTGTCCCTTGCTCATTGTTTGAAGACATTTGCTTGAAATTCCTGATTACTATCTTGTGTGCCTGGTTCATGTTTAAAAACCTATTGATACACCTAGTTGGATATTTAAAACAAACAAAATCTGAGTTCCTGAGTCGAGACTTTATGATCAAACTGTTTTTTTGTCCTATTATTTTCAATTTGCCTAGGTTGATCTAGTTTGAATTAGGCTACTTACTCCATTGTTAGAAGCATGTTTGCACCTTGGGTTATTGTGCTTTGACCTCTTGAATTAGTAATCATTGATTTCACAAGAGACCTTATTTGGAGTTAGTGAGTAAGAGACCGTCCTTGTTGAGAAAGAAATACCTTGGATTCTTTGATATTATGCTTGGAGAGTCTTAGTAATTTCTTGTCCATCCACTTTCATAAAAATTCAATTTTAATTATTTATAATTTGGGTAAATCGTCCTCCTAGTCCATATGTGCTAGGGTATTCACCCAAAGTTGTGGGCACCTTTGTGGCAATGTTGGCTTATGCCTATTGCAAAATTCTATCTTATCACATCTCTTTTGGACAAGTGAGTGCTTTTACTATCCTAGTTTGGTACCAACATTTCTTAGGGTTATCCTATGAACTAGTACCTTTTCTTTCATGTTGGTTATAAGTGTTATTATATGTTGCTCAACATTCAAATGAACTCAAATGGTATCAAAATTCCCAAAATGACTCTTGGTCTTCTTTCCTCTTCATCTTCCATGTCTTTCTAGTTTCTCATTTCCATTCTTTCTCTTCTTCATGTCTTCTTGATTCTTTTCCTCCTATTATCATATAGTCTACCTTCTTCTATTCATCATTTCTCTTATTCCATGCTTGATTCTTCCTCTTCTAGAACCATGAATCTTGACTATCTTGCTATGGACCCTCAGTTGAGAGAAGATAATCTTGACCTTCTTGTTGAATTTTAAAATTGTTGTCACTCCAATAGATACATGGATGTTAACATTGCAACAAAAATGATTTAAAAAATGGATAAATTAGATGCCTTTGCTAGGATCATATGCAAGATCACCTTACGATATCCTTCTTCCAATAATTCTTCATCTTTGAAGTCTTACTTTGATTCTTCTAGATTTCATTTTCATTCCTCATATTCCAAGTCTTACCATGATTCCTCTAAGCATTATTCACATTCTTCATCTTCTAAGTCTTACCATAATTCTTCTAAGCATTATTCACATTCTTCATCTTCTAAGTCTTACCATGATTCTTCTAAGCATTATTCACATTCTTCATCTTCCAAGTCTTATCATGATTCTTCTAAATATCATTCACAATCCTCATCTTCCAAGTCTTATCATGATTCTTCTAAATATCATTCATGTAGGTCTTCACCTACCTCTTCTTTATGATATCATTCTTCTTCTACTTCTACCAAGAGTCTTATTCCTCTCATTAAGATATACCATAATGAGAAACATGCAAAGCCATGTGATATACCTATCTTTGATATCTTTGGTGACTATGATTATGAATAATATAATAATGCATATGATACCTCTATTCCTAAGAGTCCTCCTAGTCCTATGCTTGTGTTTAAAGGGGATAAGTCATGGATAGATATTGATGGTTATCCATATCACTCAAATTTTGAAAACAATGTTGATAAATTTTGTGAACAATACTTAAATGATAAATCAGCATTTTTTGAGGAAGAGAAAGATTTTTTTTGCCCTGAAATAAAACATCAATGGCATAAGAGTTCCTCTTCTAAGAACCTTCATGCTGAAAATAAAGATTGCACTCTTGAGCGAGATCATGTTAATGTTGAACCTTTGTCTTCTGATGCTCCCCTTCCATCTTCTACTTCCTCCACTATCCATACATCCCCTAAAGAATCTAAGTCTCTTAAATTTTCTACCAATCCTTCATCCAACAAAGATCCTAATTCTTTTCATGTGGTTCCCTATAGTTATCCTCAAAGGCTACCTCTTAAAGAAACTCAAGCTAACCTTCACTTGGCTACAAATACTTTTGATAATGCTAAACCTAAAGAGCCTAAGCCTTCATGTGCTATAATACCTACTTCACATAGTCCTTCATCATCTATTCCAAAGTCTTCCATACAATTTCAACATGCTTCATTCTCCTTAGGTGTGGCTTCATGTCAAGAGGACTCTAAAAATGATAAAGAAAAGAATATAAAGAAAGATCAAGATCAAGAACCCTCCATGTCATCCAATTATTTTCACGATGTCTCTAGTCCATTTCATGGTTCTTTTGATCCTTTGTGCCCTTTCTCATTGATTCCACCATGTCTTAAGTCTTCTCCTAAGCAAGATCAAGCTACTACTTACACTACTAAGCTTATTGATGATCAAAATTACCGTAATACAGTTGCACCTTCTATAGATTATATTTTCATTAATGTTATTAAAAATAGTGTTGTTACTTCCAATGTTGAGCCTATTGAAAATCAAGAGAAAAACTTTACACTTATGCTATCTAGAGATCCTTGTCAAGATCAAAGTCTTCCATCTTCTTGTTCTACCACTCCATGTTCCCTTCCACTTTCTACTCTTTCTAAGTCTTCTCAAGCTTCAAGTACTCCTATCAAAGAAGTTGCTCCTATTCAAGATGTCCATGATCCTATTGAAAATCCTAATGCTCACTTTAAATATGTTGATGTCCTTGATTTTCATATAGATGTTGACGAACTTATTGATTACACTTTTGCATCTTCCACATCCATCTTTGGACCTCCCCCAAAAATACTAAATGCTTCACGTATTCCTTCCATCTTGGGTCCTTATGTCCCTTCACTTTCCCCTCCCAACTCTCCTAATTTTCCATCCATCTTGGGTCCTTATGTCCCTCCCTCTCCTATATTTCCTCAAGATCAATGTAGATGCATATCCTTGAATCCTTTTCATCCACCCACTCACCTAAACTAGTCATATCATCTTTCTTCTTCCACAAGTCCTAAGTCTTTTGGAAGTAACCCGAATGTTCAATACAAGAAAAAGAAGCCATTTAAGAATCCATATAAAAAAGAAGACCATTATGTCTCCTCTAATCGACATGGGGGCATAAAGTCAAAAGAGATATCTAAGAGAAAAATTATAAGACAAGTATGGGTTCCAAAATCCACCATTGAAAATATTAACTCTAAATCATCAAAAATAAATGAAAAGAGGCCTATGGCTATATGGATTCCAAAGTCTCTCTTGAGAGAGTCTAATGATGAACAACAATTGAAGTTGACATTCAAGCTTCCAAAGAATTCCACTTCATCTTCTTCCAAAAGC
The DNA here is from genome assembly GCA_028749045.1 of Cupressus sempervirens. Classification (NCBI taxonomy): domain Eukaryota; kingdom Viridiplantae; phylum Streptophyta; class Pinopsida; order Cupressales; family Cupressaceae; genus Cupressus; species Cupressus sempervirens. The sequence continues at coordinate 248,382,471 of CM053790.1, read as the reverse complement.
ATTCTTCCATTCCATGCACCTAAACCACAACCTCTTCTATCCACTCACCATATTCCTTCACGTATTCCCTCATTCACATTTTCTCCACCCTCTCCCCACCCTTCAAGGTGTGTTTTGATGTTGATCTTGCCTTCATTTCCATCTTTTGATCTCACTCACTTTGCATAAAGCCATATAGTCCATTTTTGTCTTCCATCTTCCCTTCCCTATCAGCATCTTCGAGCATATCATTTCAACTACTTTGCATGTCATGGTTTAAAATTTCAAGGACCATTACCTAAAAAGCTGAATTCTTCCAAAAAATAGAAATTTGAAAAAAAAAAATTTTAAAAGATGATAATTTTGAAAACGTGCCTTGGTGAAAACTTGGTAATCAGGCACCTTGGTAGCAAAAGTAAAGAGAAATAAATTCATCCTATGGTGAAAACCACTCTCTTGTGGCACCTTGGATAAGTGTCATGATGAAAACCTGACAATCAGACATCATGCATAGTTCTTCTACATCTCTCATTCATTCAGTCTTCTCTCTTTGATCTTGACAAAGTTGACCTATACACAAAAATTTGGCTATCTTGTGAGATATCTTATGATGACCTTGTTTTCATTCCTTTCATTTTTAGCCTTCATATCTATTTTCCTTTATTCATTCTAGTCTTTCACTATCCTTTTCCCATTTACCCCTTTGGTCTTGATCTAATAAAAAGAGTAAAATATGATGCTATGAAGCCTTTTGACATGTCTACTCCTTTGGATTGCATCTTTGCCACTTTTACATTATGATTTCATGAATTATCCCATGTTGGCCTTCCGTTTCTTGTTCAAATGTGTTTTACATGAAAATTTTCCCTACCCTAGGTACTCTTGAGGAGTAAGTCCTCGAAGATCACTTTCACTTGCTTCATACACTCCTTGCTTATCCATCATATCCACTAGCTTGTTGCTCCATCATGTCCTCTACCTTGTTAGACATTGGGACTACACGATGTGATCTTGCTTGAGAGTTCAATGCCCATTCTGTCTAGGGGCATCTTTGTACATATTTATTGATCTTGAAAAAAAATGCAAAAAATTGATATATTTCAAAAATACAAAAAAATGATATATTTCAAAAATACAAAAAAATTGATATATTTCAAAAATACAAAAAAATGATATATTTCAAAAATACAAAAAAATTGATATATTTCAAAAAACCAAAAAAATAATATATTGTGAAAATTCTAAAAATTGAAAAATGTCCTAAAAAAATGATCATCTTAGTGACAACCTAGCAATAGGTGCTTTGATGTATCTCCAAAAAATTATATATTCCAAAAATACAAAAAAAATTAAAAGTTCAAAAATTCAAAAAAAACAGAAAAAGTGCCTTGGTGAAAACCTGGAAACAGGCACCTTGGTAGCAAAAATACAAAAAAATTATAAAAAGTCTTGAAAAAAAAATAAAAAATAAAAAAATCCAAGTGGTGAAAACCTAGAAATAGGTGCTACTTGAGGCCTTTGCACCCTTGTTTCTTAGCACATATCCTCGACACTTGGCCTTTCTCCATCATGCCTTGTCCTTGTTGCCTTGGTTTGGAATTGGTCTTTGTCTAGCAGGCATAACTATGTTAGCTTTGGTCTCTTGGATGTGTTAGTCTTTAGGACACCTCACAAATGGTGTTTTTCAACACTACCCCAATTGTATTTTTCAATACAACCATTGACATCGAGTGTTTCTCAACACTTATCGGTTTGGTTTTACCTAGTTTCATCATGTGATCCTACCTACATGCAATAATTTGATCCTTATCCTCATAACTCAATATCAGTTAACACACTTACATTTTTAAATGCAACACTTAATGCTTGACTTATGTCATGATCTTTTCTTTATGTGCTGATTTTTATTGATTTTGTTGCCTTGTTTGATAAGTCTCTCCAAGATGCATAGCTAGAGGACTTGGGGCATGGGGCATGTTTTTTTTTGTTTTCTACTTCCGGGTGTGGTCTTGAAACTCTAGAGTGTCTCTTGTTGTCCCCTTGAAACACTTAAGAGATTTGAGGCATCATCCTTGATTATTTTTGCACAATTGTTCTTATGGTCATCCTAGCATCTATGCCTTGATATGAACATGGTTTTGCTATATTAAATTTGGTAAGCTAACATCAAAGTCATCTTGACCTTTATGTCTTTGATTCTTATGTTAAAATCTTTCCACATTCCAATCCAATATAAATCACATTCATATCTTCATAGTTGCACTTGTAACTAGTGATGATTGTGTGATTTTTCAATGTCCATTAATAATTCGCCCAATGATGAAAATAAGTTCTTTTACATTCTCTAATGAATGATGAACACAAAATCCTATGTTACAGTTGCTTTTTTGCAAGTACACCTTTGCATTTTCATGTAGCTTGCATTATTAGACTTCATGTTAGTTTGCATTTTTAGGCTACATTATGAGTTTGAGAGGGTTCTCCCTTCATCTTTCTTGTGGACTTTTAATCAACTGTGGTCATGTTTTGATCTTCATTTCTTTATCTTCTTTCGTGATCTTAATTGAAATCTCTATCTTAAACAGTTAATTTATTTTGGGGCATTTTCTTTTCTTCTTTTTGTTTATTTCCATATCTTCCAAACTTCTATCTTCCATTTTCTTTTACCCCACTTCTTTTCCTCTAAATCACCTTTGGGGCATAATATTTCACACTTGATGATCTACCTTGGTTTTGTGATTCTTATATCTTTCATCTTACATCAAGAACTTTATATTTTGTTTGATTAGATCAAATTTATCAATTTGTTGTTTCTCCTCTATCTCATTTCAATTTCGATCACGAGGGGGCAATACTTATCAACTTCAATCCTTGATTCAATTTTATCAATTTTATCCTCGACTTGTTTAAGCCAGAATTTATTTGCATTCTTTGTCCTAATGTGTTCTCGAATCGACCACACATCTGGGTTGTTTCGTGATTCCAAATCGACCTCACACTTCAATTTCTTTCTTTGACTACATGTGTTCCCAAATCAATCACACATTAGTCAAAGAGGGGCAAATGTATGCAACCTAAAATGGTCGCCTAGACTATGGGCCCCCATTATTCAATTTATCAAATTTCCTGAATCAATGGTTTGCAATATTTTATTAAATCAATTTCCTTGATCAAATTTAATTTTTTATTATTTTAAGGTTGGTCATTTTATCTTAAGTCTTATTTAATTGAAATAAAATCTTTCTTTTAATTAAATAAAATAAGTCCCCATTTAATTAAAAGAAAACCTCTCTTTTAATTAAATAATTCATCCACATTTAATTAATTAAGAGAAAAACCCCTCTTTTAATTCAATTAAATATTTTCTATTTAATTAAAAGAACTTGCTCCCTTCTAATTAAATAAAAATCTCACTTGAATATCTCCTTTTGATGAAAAAAGGAAATAAAACAAATAAAAAATTAAATAAATCTATTTTTTTTGTTTTCTCTACACTTAATGTGGGAGTTATCTTTTTCCTCTTTCCACTTTCTTCTCCATTTAATTCTTTTCCTATTTTCTCATTGGTGGATCTTTATTTCACATGGATCGTTCTTTCTCCACCCTTGATTAAATCTTTTTTCTCTTAATCTTCATCATCCAATCTTCTTTATAAGGGAGAGCCCTCTCCTCATTTTAGACATCCATTATTATGCTATTGTTGTGCTGCAGGTTTGGAGAGCAATTTTTGAAGGAGTTTGAATACTAAAGCTTTTTGTGGAGAACTTCTATCTTCTTGTCTTCTTGTCTCTTGCATGCATGGCTTCCATCATGAGTTTTCATCTTTGCATTTGCATATTAGCTTAGATCCATATTTTTTTTCATAGATTAGTATTGCATTGTTATTAGATTTCCTTTTTCTACATTATTTTGCATTGTTATCATATAGATTAGTTTTCATCTCTATTTGCATGCATATTGGATCCTTGAATCTCTTGTTTCGTGGTGTACTTGCATGGGCACAAACTAGGTTAGACTGAGGGCCTCCATTACAAACCCATGCACTCCATGAATAGAGAGCTATGAGCCGCCATTTGAGACCTCATTTTTGAGCAATCTTGAATATAATGACTCATAGAAGTGTGCCCATATTCTAAGCATACATCTCCCATTTCAACATTTCCTTGCATAGCTGGTAGCGTTCATTTCTAATGATCTTAGAGCTACATTTGGGAGTGTTGGAGATAGATTGTAATCCCTTTGAGGCTAATAATTGTAGATTGAACATTTCAACAAATTACCAAGCTCTTTATTATTATTGAAGAATAACTAAATTGTATTTGGTGAAAATTGTTTATTCAAGGGAGTTAATTGAAAGTAGAATTTACTTTTCTTTTTATTGTTATTCCGCCATTGCATTTAGTTAGCCTCTAGTTGAATAAGTGGGGGTCTATTATTATTTTGGCATCATTTCACATATTGATGAAAATCTAAATCTTACATTCAAAAACTTCAGATTGAAGCTAACAAACTCTAGAAACACATATTTTGTTCATTATTGTTGGTGAAAATTAGTTTCGGCTCAATGCAATGGTATCAAAGTGATTTCTTGCCAGACTGGAGGGAATTGGACTTAGTGACATTGGGATCAATGCTTTATTCAGAGTTTGTTTAGTGCATTATTCAGGGATTTGTTATTTAACATTATGGATAGGAGATTTAATCTAGGAAGACATTATACCTGTAGAGATCGCACTTCTCCACCTAAGGATGGAGAATAGGATATATAATTTGGGATAAGTTTTAAATCACTAAGTAGTATTTGTTGTTGTTTAAAGTGAATATCGAAAGTTATAGTAGATAGTTGAAGTTCAACATACCATGGTTGTATTTTTTTTTGCTAGTATTCTGGTGTTGCATTGTTATGTCCCTATTGTTGAGAATCTAGTGAGGCCATTGTGCTTCACCAAGTGTTCTATATAGCAGAAAGCATAAAGTGCAACAAAGTAATCAATATTTAACAACTTGTCCCTCATAAAAAATAAACTTACTGATGCATTACTATAGAAGCAAAATCGATTTTCATTAATCCAAAGACACAACTCTGATTTTAAGATTAAATGTTGCCAAATTCAATCAGATTATTTCTAGGCTTTATTTCCTTGTGCAAAAGAAGATAGATGTTGATGTGAATGTTTTGCAATGTTGTTCAATTGGTATTCATGAAGAGTCATCTTTTGGTGTGACTTCTTGTCTATAGATGATGTTCTATATTTGAAGATAGACAACATCATAGTCATTAGTTTTTCAGCAGTAAGATGGCTCAATATTTTTGTTTTATGTGTTTGTGGTGATAAGTGATAAGAGTATTATATTCTCTCTTTCTGTAGATAAACTTCTATGTTGTGAAGGCTTGAGTTTTCTAAATGTTCTGTTGAACCATACATGTTTTGCTACTTGTGAAGGTTATGTTGAATGTTTCTATTTTCTTTGTGACCTATGATGGTGTTATTGGAGTCACAATGATGTTTTGGATCTAGTTTCATCTTTCTTCATATCTATCATACTTAAGCCTGCCATGCTTATGGTTATGGTGTAGCTCTGTTATTGTTACCAGCACATATATGTTACTGTGTTTATGATGCAGTTATAGCATCAAATATTATTGGAGATGAAGCAAATCTTCCCATAACTGTCACTGTCCATGTTGAAGTACAAGTGTCATTGAGCATTACGCTATGTTGAGATTACCATGCTTGCTGGCAACAGTCTTGTTGAGATCACTTTTTATGATCATCATGATTTATTATATTTTGCAAAAGGTTCAATTAAGATTGTGACTATGTGGCTCTTTATATTTTATAGAACTCAAAATGGTGTGGGATGAATTCTATGAGGCTCACAAAATCATCAAATAATTTGTAGATACACCTATTGTTCCTTTATGTCAAAGTAAAACTCAAACAAAGAAGATGAGATTTCAGAAAATGAATTGTGAACTTCAAATTCAATCACATAATCACCATGGATAGAGCAGAAATTTGGTGTGCATAAACATAATGAATTGAAGACATAACTTGTTAAATATTGAACCAGAAGATTATAATTTATTCAATGACAGATGGAAGATTACACAAGACATCATACACAAATTTGAGGGTAAAAACCCTCCAATTGAGGGTGAAAATATTCACTTCAAAACTTAATAAAAACTAATAACTATCACTGCAATTCTAGGCACAATCTATTGTTCCATACTATGGTTGTACAATGGTATTTACCAACCCTTGCATTAGGGTTTTCCAGGACATTTATAGCTTCTCCTTGGTTTTTGTGTTTGATTAGGGCTTTTTTTAGCCTCTTAGCAAAGTTAGGAGACAAAAAGAGAAAAGTTGTTGAGCAACTTTTGAAAAGTTGTTGAGTAACTTTTGAAAAGTTGCTAGCAACTTTTGCTCATACATTGCGAATGACCATTTTAGGTAATACATGACACCATCTCAAAGGAATTTCGGTGACATTGAGTTGGCTAAGGTAAGTGCATCCATTGGAACAAAGTCTCACAGAAGCAGGTTAGAACGCCATCTTCTATATGACTGTATAAATGAAGTAGTATTGGAAATATTAGAATCATTCCTTAATTAATTATCATTCTTGGGTAAGACTAATAAAAATTTGTTTTAAAATATCGAGGGCATATCCGATAAGTAATAATAGTGTTGAGCATAGGTGTCATGTGGACATTTTTCTCCAAGAAAAAGAACTTCTAAAGGCTTTGTAGCATTGTCACATGAACTTCAAGTTCCATGTGATGCACATTAAGATGAAACGAAATAAGGAAAGGGGAGCTACCTTGCCTAGATTGGAGGATCACAAACTAGAACTGGGACCATCTGAGTAGGGGTGTAGATGGGAAGAGAGTGATGGACAAAATAAGTGTGAAGATCTTCATGAAGAACCTTGCTTTACTCGTATCAACATACTCCCTTTGAGGCTGCCCTAGAATTTCACGACCAAGATAAATTAATAAAGAATGAAGGAAAGGCAAGAAAGAGAAGCTCCTATAGAAGTAGTATCACTTGTTGTCATTATTGGGTTACCAATGATTGAGGTTGTGGATCAACCCTATAGGTAGTTCATTCAAGGTGATAAGATTCTGAGAGGGATGGAAGGCATAATGGACTGGTTCACATGAGTGGATTGAAAGCACATTGATAGAGTTAGAAGTTTCAAAGTTATTTTGAAATTATTTTGTATATCCAATGTATATGTTTGTCCTATTTCTATTCAACAATTACCTTGTCATAGTAGTTGCTCTCATATTTTGGTTATATAGGTTGTAATAAGTGATGCAAGTTGTGCTTCTATCATATAGGACATACAATACTATCTGCCAAGCAATAAATGACTATCATTGTAGCTTTTTGAAGTAGAAGTAATAGGAAAAAGTAAACACTCAGAAAGGTTAAATAATCCTTCAAAATTCAAGAAACTTTAACATTCCATCAAAAATTAATATCTTTGAATTACAAATTAAACAGATCAAACATTCTTCTAAGGTGACATGACATCAGTATTGAGACTAAGGAATTTGGGCAACAATCATGGCCTTGTACACTCAAAATACTCTGATAGCAATTCCTAACTTATTATTGGAATGATAACATTGTCATACATTAACCCCCATAACACTTGGTTGTCACAAACATTCTCTAAGTTGCTTTGATAAGTGGCAAGATGACATGTGCCTTGAGTTAGATATGCATTGACAACACTTAGTTTTTTCAAGTTTTTCACATACAATGTTTGTCTGCCAATCAGAAACTTGATCTTTGTTTTAAAGTCATTTCTACTAACCTTGGCTTTCATATATTGTGAGTTGACTTGATCATCTACATTAATGGATAGGTCAACTTGGACATCTACTTTAATTTGGCCACATTGTAATAGTCTCATTCTTGAATGAAATATTTGATAGCAAAAAAAAATTATGTTACACCTTCTTCCATATGAATCTATGTTACACAGTTGTATAGATCTATTTCAACTCAATTACCATTTCCTGCTATCCCATGTGGAACAATATAATAATTTTATAAAAATCATCCTATTATTATCCAAAATGAGCACATCCCAAAGGTAGTTAGTCCAATGATGAAATAGTGAGAGCTGAGTGTCATCCTTTGTGTTTGCTTATTAGAATTCTGATTCTACATGGCACTCAATTGTGGATCTGACATCATCACAATTTACATTGGTACAGAGACAACGGGGAAATCTAGCAAGCTATGTTAGACAACCTTCACTTTTGGCAACTAGACAGATGATGTCAGCCAATGACCAAATTGAATCTGGTATGGGATTGAAGGTATTATATTGTAGCCTTTATAGGCAAGAAACAAGATCTTACTTTTTACTTAATAGTTTATTTTTTTCCAAAAAATTATTCTATATCATCTATTTATTAATCTTGATTTCTAAGCTTTTTTTAAAACCCTTTTTTTCAAAGTGATCTTTTGTAAGCAATAAAAATCATGCTTATGTTCAATGCTAGAAATATAATTTGCATTTAAATCTTGTGCATGATTAGTCGTCTCAAGCAGCCTATTCTCTGCAAGCTAGTAGTGGATCAACAACATCTATGGTATCCAATCAAGGGTTTTTATGCAATTATCAAGGTTCATCAGTTCCAAGTATCTTTATCAATTATTTTGGCTTTTGTAAATGCAGACAGTGTTATTATTTTTACTAATCAAAGTTCCAGTGGTCAACATTTAAATTGTTTTAAAAAAAATTATTTAGATGTGAGGTATTTAGTGTATGTTGTAGCTAATCTGGGACAATCATTGCATTCTTTCTTGTGTGTTTGTACCAACCAAGAAGATGTTTGCACATCAACTTTTCTAGGGACTTCACCCCAATACCTATTTGTTTCCCCATTTTATCGATGCAGGATAAATGATCACCTTATAATTTTTGTATTTTAATTGAGAATTCTGTGGTAAATATATTTTAAATTGTTTGTTTACATAAGTTAGCTGTGTCAATCGAGTTCCATTAATATTCATGACATAATTTTTCTATGACCTTTTTTCACGTGCTTTAGTAAAATCACAAGAAAAGGGAACCTACAAAATATATAAATACATCTAAGCAATGCTAGTATCAAAGATAAGAAGGATGTTACCACATACTTCCTCTTTTGGTTTTTCAAATATTTTGGATGGAGGACTGGCAAGACAAACTAATTGAAGATATAAATTACATGGATATTTTTTGTGAAATAATATATCTTCTTTAGACATTTCTTATATTTTTATATGTAAATGGTTTTCCTTGTGCTTGTGCATGACAATTACCAAACAAACTTTAAACAACTTTGGACATGCTCTTAATATTGAAACATTGGTGTCTGCTGCTAAAAACCAAGATGTAGCTATTAAGGTAGGTTCTTTAAAAATGAGATGTTGCCATTGTTTTAATCTAAATCCTTGTTGATACATCAAAAAATGTAACTAATCAATGAATTCATCAAGTAACACTGCAATCAATTTTTAGACACACACACACACACACATGATATATGTATGTATTTTTGTTTATGTATGTATGTTATGTTTATGCATAAATATGCATATGTCTATATGTACATGTGTACATATATCTACATTTGTATATATTTATAAAGCTTAATTATATTTGGAAACATTACATTTTTATGTAAGCTTTATTTCAATGAGGATTAAAACTATTAGTGGTACAATTACCAATTTAGTGTTGAGGGAGTATCATTGATGATATATGAAAAAATGTCGACCTCATAGAGATTAGAAACCGTATATTAATTGATGGCTTTGACCCCAAAAAATTTGGCTACATCTACATCACTCACATAATTGATGGTGCCCTATGCATAAATGTCCAATTGTTCCATGTTGTATTAAACAATTATTTCTTATCCAAGCCATTTAATTTGCAACCTTTTAAATCTCTGCAAAGATAAAGTTGGAGCAAGAGAATTTTTCTTCTCAAAGGTGTTCTCTAGTTGTGAAGCGTCCATTCCATTATCTATTGAACAACCTTTTAAATCTCTGCAAAGATAAAGTTCAACAGATAATGGAATGGACACTTTACAATCAAAGGACACCTTTGAGAAGAAAAATTCCCCTGCTCTAAGTTTATCTTTGCAAAGATTTAAAAGGGTGCAAATTAAATGGCTTAGATAAGAAACAATTGCTTGATACAACATTAAAAAAAATCGAACAAACATTGGTGGAAATTTCGACCAATTCTTGATAGTTTTCTACCAAGAATTGGTTGAAATTTCCACCAATTATTAAAAAAAATTGACCAAACATTGGTGGAAATTTCAACCAATTCTTGATAGTTTTCTATCAAGACTTGGTCCAAATTTCCACCAATTATAAAAAAAATTCGACCAAACATTGGTGGAAATTTCAACCAACAATGACAAATCAGAGCTAGCAAAATTTAAAAATTTTGATGACTGTATCGGTCAAAATTTTGACCAACCTGTAGGTTGGTCAAAATTTTGATAAGAAAAATTACCATGAATGGCTTGGTCAAAATTTCAACCAACTTGGGTCAAAATTTCAACCAAATTTCATCGAAATTTGAGTCCAAATTTACTAGTGACTCTTATGCTTGTGATCTAATTGTTCTGATAGTACCTTGTTGTTCCCTTAGTGATGCCTCTTACACGTAGACTTGGTGGTCGAGGTGGTACCCATAGTGGTAACCGTGGAGAAGAACACCATGAAGAGGGACGTTAGGAAGGAGAGGGACAATAGGGTAATAATGAACAAAATGGCATGGGGACATTGATGCTAGTTCTCTAAGAGATTCTTTCTTGGTTGAGCCCTCATGTAGAGGAACATTGATAGGATCATGACCAAGAGGAGGGATCTCATCATGGGGATTCCCATCATTTAGAACATAGAGAGGAGGAATGTGAATGTGAGCATTCTTGTACTCAACCAGGTGGTCAAGAGCACTATCAGGGTGGTAGGGACCGCAATAGTGAAGACTCCATTAGGTTGGATATCATGAAGTCTCTTCGTCAATCCAAACTGTCATTGTATGATGGTAAGGGAGGTGGCCTCAAGTCAAAAACTTGGTTATTGGACATGGAGCATTGCTTCACCATGTACCCTTATGCAATTAGTTTGAAGGCACATTAAGCAACTATGCAGTTAAAGGACCACACATCCGTATGTTGGAATATTGAGTAGTAGAAGCTCCAAATTATCATTACAAATCTCACCTGGGAGATCTTTGAGGAAAGGTTTCAAGAGAGATTTTTATCTCCTTAGTTCAGAGAGTTTCGTGCTGATGAGTTCCATGTGATTTGGCAAGGAAACATGACAATAAATTAGTACGAAATCTGGTTCTTTGATCTTAGGTAGTATTCATGCTACAACCATGATGATTTACTCCTAGCTCATCATTTCATCTAAGGCCTTAAGGATGCCCTCATTAGAGAAGTTCATATGCATTAGCCTAGGACTCTTGTTCTCGCTGTTGAGAAGGCTTGTATTGTAGAGGAAAATCTGGCTAGAGGTTTCAGTAGTAGATCTGGTTCTCAGAACCAAAGTGCAAGGAATTTGGGTAGGATGCACAGTTCACTCAGTCTTCTGGGAAGGGCCACACCCAATCAGAACCCTCTCAAGGTGGTTATCACCATAAGAATAAGAAGAGTTATTGGACCAAGGGTGGACAATATTTTGGTACCTTGGGAAAGAAAGGAGATAACCAAAATCGAGGACAAAAATCTCATTTAGATCGTCCCCCTCAGAGCACTCAAAAAAATTCTAGCAAGGGTAGTGCACCTTATCCTAATGTGACCCAGGGTGGTCACAAAATAGGTTCCAACTTTAGAGGAAACTATTATTCTTGTGGCCAGCTTGGCCGTAAATCTTTCAAGTGCGCCATCAAACCATCTTCAAGACCTAGTAAGGGTGCAATGAAATGTGAACCTACAGTAGGAGATTCTGGTAGGAATCACCAAGTCTTTACCAAGGTTGAAAATCATCAAGCAGATCATCAAGGCATATTAGTCAAGGCTACAAGTGTGTTTCATGGTATTTCATCTTTAGTTTTATTTGACTTAGGTGCTTCTACTTCTTTCATATCATCATCTCTTGTTCAATGATGTGGGCTAGTGGCAGAGGGTCAGGTCAATAGGTGGTAGGTTGAGTTATCCATAGGTCCCAAAGTGGTTGTAGACTTGGTGGTCGAGGGTTGTATTTTGAATTTGGGTACCTTCACCACTACAGTGGATCTTCGTATCCTATCTCTAGGATCATATGACATTATTTTATGCATAGATTGGTTAGTTGCCCATCAAGCGAATATTGATTACTGTCATAAGATGGTACACTGCATTGATGAAATAGATGGGCAGGTGGAACTTTTGGGAGTTTCGATACTAATCTCACTTTGAATGATCTCAGCTAATTAGCTGAAGCAGAGTGTGTGAAAGGGTTGTTAGTTGTTTCTTATTTCTGTTAGTGATCTCAAGGAAGTTGAGAGCCATACGATGATACTTGATGATCACCCACTCCTTCGTGAGTATGCAAATGTGTTTCCTGATGAGATTTTAGGTATGCCACCACATCGTGGCATTGATTTTTAGATTGATTTCATACTAGGAGTGGACCCAGTTTCATGAGCTCCTTAACACATGACTACTCAAGAGTTGAGCGAGCTTAGATTGTAGTTGGAGGAATTGTTGGCCAAGGGCCATATTCATCCTAGTGTATCCTTGTGGGGTGCACCAATTATCTTCGTAAAGAAGAAGGATGGTTCTTTGCATTTGTGCATTAACTATCGACAGTTGAATAAGGTAATGGTGAAGAACCATTATCCTTTGCCAAGGATAGATGACTTGTTTGATCAAATGAAGGGAGCAGGAGTGTTCTCAAAGATTGATCTAAAGTCGAGATACCATCAACTTCGTATCTAGGAGGTTGATATTCATCGAATAAATTTTTGTACATGGTATGGGCATTATGAGTTCATAGTTGTACCCTTTGGGTTAACCAATGTGCCATTAGTGTTTACGAGTTTGATGAATGGTGTATTTCACACTTACCTTGAGTAATGTGTCATTGTATTCCTGGATGACAAATTAATCTATTCAAAGACTATTGAGGAGCACGAAGTCCATTTTACATCAAGTATTGAAGTGCTTGAGAGACCATCAGTTGTATGGTAACTTGAGTAAATGTGGGTTCTTCCAGTCAATGGTGAAGTATTTGGGACACATCATCACTAGTGATGGTATTGCAGTGGATTCAGAGAAGATTCATGTTATCATAGATTGGTCGTTACCCACTAATGTCTCATAAGTTCATAGTTTTATGGGATTGGCAAGTTATTTCCATCACTTCATGGAGGATTTCTCACGACTAGCTCATCTCATCACTTCTCTTCAGCGGAAAGAGAGGAATGTTTTGTCAAACCAGTGTGAAGCAACATTTAATGCTCTTAAGGAGTGTTTGACCAATACACCAGTCCTTGCAATGCTTGATCTTGTAGGTGATTTTATGGTTTGCACAAATGCTTTGTTGGAAGGCGTGGGTGCGGTGTTGATGCAGGATGGTCGAGTGATTGCATATGAGTCTAAAAAACTCAAGGACCATGAGCTTAATTATCCCACTCATGATCTGAAACTCATAACCGTGTTGCATGCTCTTGTTGGTTTTGGGACATAGGTTTGAGTTGCATATCAATCATAGGAGCTTGTAGTATATCTTTACTCAGCCAAACCCAAATGCACGACAACATTGTTGGATGGAGTTCTTGTGCAAGTATGACTTTGATGTTCATAACATTAAAGGAAAGGAGAATGTCGTTGTAGATGCCTTGAGTAGGAGGCAACATGGGGTATTAGTGGGAGTGGATTTGCGAGGCCATATCTTGGAGGCCTTGCCTAGTGACACTTGGTATTAGGAGGTGAGGATGGAGATTGAGTCTAGACGTACCCTTGAGGGGACATTTTTAGGTTATATGCTTGATTTCAATCGACTATTGTGACAATTGGGGCATATCTATGTACTTGTATCAAGTGATCTTCGTACCTTAGTTTTGTCAGAAGCACATCTTGCATTGTATTCTACACATTCTGGTGTCAAGAAGATATATGTTGATCTTAAATAGTTGTACTTCTAGGTAGGGATGAGATGTGATGTTGCTGATTTTGTTGCTCAATGTCTCGAGTGCTAGAGAGTGAAGGCATAACATCAGCATCTAGTAGGTCTATTGTAGTCGCATACCATTCCAAAGTGGAAGTGGGATAGGATATCTATTGATTTTATCATAGGGTTGTCTATGTCATCATGGATGCATGATTGTATTATGGTGACAATGGAAAAATTGTCCAAGGTAGCACATTTTTCACCCATGAGAGCATCCTATACAACTTCTTCTGTATCGCATGTTTTCTTGGAGGATATTGTTCATTTGCATGGGATTCCTTATAGATAGAGATTCATTGTTTACTTCTGCATTATGGACATCTGTCCAGCATGCTTTGGGTGCACAACTCAATTTTAGTTTAGCTTATCACCTAGAAACTGATGGTCAAACTAAGAGAGTGAACCAAGTTCTAGAGGATATGCTTCAAATGTATGTTATGGATAGGCAGGTGCAGTGGGAGGACTATTTGTACCTTGTTGAGTTTGCATACAATAATAGGTATCATAGTTCTCTTGTTATGTCACCTTTTTAAGCCTTGTACAGTAGACCATGTCATACCCCTTTGAGTTGGGATTGTCTAGCGGATCGAGTTCTTTTGAGTCCAGAGATACTTCAGGATATGGAGTAGCAGGTTGTTCGCATTAGGGAGCATTTGGTTACTACTTAGTATAGGTAAAAGAAGTATGCAGATGGCCATAGGTTGGATCATCACTTTTCTATTGGTGATAGGGTATTTTTGAGAGTACGTCCGAGGAAGAGCCCCATCTGTTATGGGAAAGGCTCTAAGTTGGCACCACATTATGTCAGATCATTTGAGATCCTTGAGAGGATTGGTCCAGTTGCTTATTGACTAGTGTTGCCATCTAGCCTATTGCACATCCATAATTTTTTTATGTTTATGTTTTGATGCAGTATATTTTGGATGTGACCCATGTTCTTGATTGGGATGCCTTGCAGGTAGCAAACATGCAGCTTACTTTGGAGCCCATTTGTATCCTACAATAGTGAAGGTTGACCTTACAATGTCGGGACATCAAGCAAGTAAGGGTCCAATTGGACCCAAGCAATGAGACCTCTGCAACTTGGGAAGACGCTACATGATTGAGGGGATTGTACCCCTATCTTTTTGCCAGCTTCCAAGAGTAAGCCTATGCTAGTGGGGGAGGATGTAGTGCCTCTCATGTTTGTAGTATGTACCTTGTCTATGTTTTATTCGAGAGATACTTGATACTCTTATTATATGTACTTTGAGATGACCTAAGGGTTGAATGTTATACTTTGATTCAATACCATAGATGCTATACTGCTATGTTGTTTAGTTTATCATATTTGCATGTTGATTCCATTTTGAGATGATAGTAGATCTATGATGATATCTAATTATCTAGTATTTGAATATATTTTCTAATTATGTTATGTGATGGATTCTATGCTATGGTGATTTACTTCATTCTTGTCTCTTTATGCTTTATGTGAACGTGAGTAATGTAAATGGATTAATTAGGTATTTAATGCATTATTGCTTTGGCTATGATATTATATGCAATTGTATTTGATCGTGTGTTTTAGTATGCAAGAATTGTATCCCTAGTAGTGGCACATAGAGTTAGTGATTTAGCTATTCATATTTTACCAATGTCATCCCTGTATGGTCAATGTATCCTTATTCAGTTGTTTAATTAAAATTTTCAATGATTATTAAATCCAAACTCATCTGCATTTTGTGATTAGACTAGTAAGTGTGTCTGTGCATTTAGAGGTTTGCATTGTCATGAAAGTTGTTAAGTGATTTTCTATGATTTTGGGTTGTCTGGCATTAAATCTTATTGAAATTAATTTCTAGCAGCTTTGCCTTAGGTGAATTCCCATTACGAGGAATGACCTATTTTCATTTGGGTCAATTCAGAGTCTAGCTAGTCTAACTGGCTATTTGCCCTAATCGACTATTCACTTGAAAAGTGAATAAGTATTGAAAAAGGGATTTGTATTCTCACTTTTCAATTTTACAATTTGGAAATTGGAGAGCTTTTCTGAAATCCTCTTTCTCAAGGATTCGATTTTTGTTCGTTCTGAGAGTTGTGAGCATGGGACTTTCGTGATATCTATCTTGTTGGATCTGGCTTAGGGAGACCTTGCTTGCTATCACTTTCGGTAGTTCAATGGATTATTTATTTTATCAGCCTGATTTTAGTTTCTACCCCTTTTGCTATCAAGTAGGGCTTTCTAGTTTTCTTGTTTTAGCTTCGTTTCAACTTCTATTTTTGGTAGCAGTCTATTAGGAGGCTAAGAACTAGTGTTCCCCTCCATTTCTATTTGTTGGTTTTGCTTAGTTGGTTGAGTATGAATATTTTTACTATTTTTGGGATGGAGGTTAAGGGTTTTGCACCGTTAAGCTGGCCATTTTTGCATACGGTGTCCGAACTCAAATATTATTAGATTTTCAGAGTTTTTGTACCCAAAGGCCAAATGGGTTTTGATTTCAAAGTTTTCCATTTTTTGGGGTTTTTACCTCATTTTGTGTGCCACCCTATTTTCTCAAGTTTTCTTGGCATGAGTTTGGTCATGGACTTGGATGATTCATTTAGATGTCGGTCAGACCTTTATTGCACTTTTATGTTGCTTTGGGATGCATGTCACATCTATCCTCATGAGTCTATTTTTGGTTGAGTGATTTTATGCTTTGTGTTCTCATCCAATCCTTGTCTTATGATCTTCGTGATGGTCGTGCGCCACACATGAGTATGTGTGCATACAATTGTTGGGTCACTTGTGGGGCTCAATATTTTGTGGTACTTCTAGAAGTGATGAGCATTAGGGTTGGGTTGGGAATTTGCATGCCTATGAGCACTCATTGTTGGATGAGCATGGGTAGGGTAGCATATGGAGGGGGCTTCTATCTCATAGCCTGGTGATCATTGTGCTCAGAGGGTTGGCGAAGGAAGTTATAAATAAGTGATAACTAAATAACACATTGGGTGGTAATAAAACTTAAGATAATAATCTATGCTAGAGCCTTTCTGTTGAGGGAGTTGAACCTGCACATTTTGAGCTTGGGCTTGTCGATGCCAAGCGACTCATCACAATGTTAGCCCCTACTTAATAGCCCATTGAGTGTCTGACTGAGACTTGTAGTTTATGCATTGTCTATGTTCTTGGTTTCAGTCATCATATTGTCTAGCGTGAGTGTTAGCCATGGACGTTGTGCTTTATGTGTGTTTGTGGTTGGATCATTATCTCCATTAGCACGATGAGAGTGGGCCTATGGGTTCCACATGGTTGAGAGGCGTAGCTACCTATACCATTGCTGGGGATCAGTGTACAGAGACGGTCTACTATCCCAGTGCGACCATTGCTGGATGTTTTCACTTGGTGCTTCAAGTTCCAAAGTACACTTTCTTGTGATTATGCTTTCATTGGGATGCTTGTATTTCATGTTTTGATGATGTTAGTTATTGATGCATTTCCTTATTATGATGATTAGCATATGATAGATGATGTTATTTGAATTTGTAGGATTATCTTATGCTTTACTTCTAGCATGTTATATTTCCTTATGCTTATTTTGTAGCACGTTTTAGTAGTGACGTCCTTATATGATAGTACCAACGATTTGATTGATAGCTTGTGATGTTATGTGCAGGGGCTATTATGGTTGGTAGGAACCACATACTTAGTTTGGTTGTACTATTCTTGCGATGTTATTTCTATTTATTGCAATGTTGTTTTAAGTACATTGCGATGTTTCCTTCTGTACTTTCCCTTCACTACTTGTTAGATGGTTGGATGTTGTTTTTATCTTTCAGTATTGTGTTAGAGTGTTTACAACTCAAAATGTGGATCTAGTACTTGCCGGTGTGGAGGAACTTCATTCCTTAGTTTTTTACCTTTTTGTTTTTGGCTTGCTATCTTGGGATCTCGTGCAAGAAACTTTCTTGTGCGAGAATGCAAGATCTTGTGTGGTGTCTCGGGTTTCTTCACGTGGCCTCTAACACTTCCTCCCGCGAAACCCGATACCAATTTTTGGGTGTCTTGGCTATTTGGCCAAGTACTTTCTCACACCATTTGGTGCACATTCTCAAGCAGAAGGTACTTCCTTGCGGGGCATGCTACACATCTTCGTGGGAGAATTGTCTATCTATGGTCCTCGCACAAAAAACAAGGGGCATCTCCACTAGTTTTTGGGGATTGATTTTTGGTGATTCTAGTACCCCTTGGGTTTACTTAATTTTCCATGCCTTGATAAATCTTAGATTCTTTGTGCAATTGTCATTTTGGTTTTCCATTTCCTATTGTGTGTGTGTCAGTTCGGGTAGTGGCATTTGGAGATTTGTTGATTGTCAAGATGGTGGTTAAGACTTCTATTGCTTTCTATGTGATCCATGTATGATGTTGTCATGGGCACTCATACTTGTGTTAATTTTTTTTATGTTGGCTTGTATTTCATCCTTATTCCAAGGATCTCTGCGTGGGGCATTACAAGTTTAAATTTATTATTTTTAAATCTAATTATAAAATAAATACATTGTAGATTTTTAACTTAATAATTTCTATAAATATTTTTTTAATGATGTGATTGGATGAATCATTTTAACTCTTATATGGGCCAGATTTCATGGATTGTAAAACATGATTGCTTTTAAGAGTTAACTTTTTAATAATGTGATTTATACCATTTAAACTTAGATTTTAGAGAATTAATTTTTATATTCAATTAAAATTATTTAAAAAATTATATATACTTATACTAGTAGCTGCATGCTTTTGTGCTTGCAATGATAAGTTGATAGGTGTTCGATAATAAAATTATTTTTAAAAATATAATCTTATGTGAACAAATTAGATTATTAACATTTTCAATTTAAATAACATAATATTTACTAAAATCTTTTAAATAGATTAATAGACATTATTTATTTAAATTCAATTTATCAAATAGGGGAGAGGACACAATACTTGAACATGTTCCAATAGCTGTGATAGGAGTTGTTCACTTAATACCTACACTTATTGATTTGACGTCCAAATTTTTTGACAACATTGTACCAATACTTGTGACTTTAAAGTTATTAGTACAATGCTAACTACCCAAAATTGAATAAAATGTACCCTTAGTTATAAAAATTAACCAATGATGTGATGACACATCAGCTGTTCAACTATGGGTACTCTTTATGTATGACCATTGGTCTCACTTTTTTTTCGGTCTGTTTTGGACAACTTGGCAAAAAGCATGCTGATGTGGCATCATAACGTGTGATGTGGACTTGAAACCTTAGTTACAAGTAAACGATTCGCCAAGTAAGTTGCTGTAAAAAATTGGGAGCGGTTTGAAATTTTTATGTAGGGTTTTGATAAGCACGAAGTTAGGGTGTTCAAGTACTGGGTCCTTTCCTCTATGAAAAGAAAAATCCATTAAAAAAACTCCATCAAAAAATCTATTATAAAAAAAAATAGGAGAAATTCAAAAAAATAATATGAAAAGATAACATCGTCTCTAACAAATTTTCTATTGACTAAATAAATTATAGAATCCTAAAAACAATATTTAAAGAAAAACTAAACAAATAAAAATAATAATTTTAAATAATTTAAAAACTAAAATTTAAATCAATTTTAAAAACTGAAAGTTAAATAAATAGAGATCACAACATGAGCTAATGATCACAAGTAATTATTATTTAAATAAATAGAAGAAGAAAAATAATAGTTAAAAGTGGAGATTTAAAAAATATTATTAATATTTTTAATTTAAATAACATAATATTTACTAAAATCTTTTAAATATATTAATAAATATGATTTATTTAAATTCAATTTATTAAATTAAAAAATATTAAAAAAATCCATAAAAAAATCTACTATAAAATATTAATAAGAAAAATACTAAAATATAAACTTCTATAACAAATATTATATATTCTATTGACTAATAAATTATAGAAACTAAAAAATAGTATTTAAAAGAAAGATTAAAATAATTAAAAAATTAAAATCTAAATCACTTTTAAAAATAAATAAATACTACTATATATTGTTATAAAAATGCTATTCAATATCTTTATTAATTTAAATAAATTTATTAAATGAAAACTAAATTTATTATAACTAATTGTAGTTTTAAGTTATGTAGTTAGTTGTAGTATATACACTTAAAAAATAAATAGATTAGATAATTAAATTTTTTTTAATCTAATATAATATTATATTATAATTAAATTCATAGTTCTATTGAAATATATCTCATATATAATTATATGGTTACATTTATAGTTTAATTAGAAATTAAATTATACTAAATTTAGAAATATATTTAGAATAAAAAATTTATTATAATTTTAACAACAAAATTGAGAGATGAGTATTTGATTAATCACATGATAAATCATGACTCAACCCTATTTGAACAATGACATGATGAATAAAAAAGAAAATTGTTCTCATACAAGACTGAACCTGTTTGACCAATCACATGATAAATCACATTTACAATTTATAGAGTTAAAAAATATGTTGTACACTATACAAATATAAAATATATGATAAAATAATACAAAATAATAAATTATAGTTGATACAAATAACTTATTTTAATCACAACTTAGAAAGAACAATCCAAAAACCATTACAAAAATAATAGATAGTCTTGGGAAAATACTAAAAATAGAAATTCTAAAATTAAATATCTTATTATTCAAGATTTTATATTTTTTTAAATATCTATTTCCAAAAACTATTTCAATAATAGATAGCGTTGGGCAAGTGCTAAAAATAGATAGGAATTCTAAAATTAAATATCTTATTACTCAAGATTTTTATAAATAAAATATCTATTGCCGTTTATAATTAATTTGATGAAGATAAAGAAACAATAAATTACAGTTACCTAGAGAAGGAAGGTCATCTATCAAACAGAACCTCAATAAACTGAAGGTTTTACGATGTGCTGGTAAAACTGCTGTCACGCAAATATCTACACACCCTGTTCAATATATCTGGAAGAAAACTCCTTTTTAGCTTAGGTAAGGTATACGGGGAGCAATTGAAATTGACGCGCTAAAAACTCGGTATATACTGGAAGTGAAGTACCCCATCCCGCGGAAGGAGGCGCGTGGGCTCATTAAATATCTATGTGGAAGCCCACCCGCTCTTTACCCCACCTCTTTGTGTCGCCTTCTAGTACAGTTTATATACGGCAACCCAATTTCTCAATTGCAGCTGCAGGGAGGCTTCTGTACTCGTTTAGTGTTTGCCTTGAGCGAAAATGGAAGTAGCCAGAAGGAATAGGGTGGCATTGAGAAGAGGCCGACGCCCTATACTAGGGCTGGATCATAAGATGCCTTTGTTATACTTGCCCGGCAAGAATCGTTCCATTGAGGCTTATGCAGAGAAGGAAGAAGAAGAAGAGGAAGGGGAAGAAGGAGAGGAAGAGGTAGGAGACGAGGAAGAGGTATCGGAGGTATCAAGTGATGAGAATCTAGAGGTGCCAGTAAAATATGAGCCTGCACCTGATCCTGAAGAGTCCCAATGGACCGAGAAGCCAGTGCGTGTCTACGCCGATGGTATTTATGATCTCTTTCATTTCGGGCATGCGCGATCTCTGGAACAGGCAAAGAAGCTGTGAGTGTTTGTTTTAGATCTTATTGCTTAAGTTCATTTATGTAGATCCGTTTTCTTTTGTTTTGGCGTCGTTACTCGTTATTGGGTCCTTTTGTTTGGGGCCAATTTCTGTTTCTTTGAATCATGGCTCTTGTTATTGGGTTCTTTTGTTCTGGAATTTATGCATAATTGGATGCAGTTGTTCTCAAGATGTGTTTTCTCTGGAATTTATGCATAATTGGATGCAGTTGTGCTCAAGATTTGGTAAATTCCCTTTGCTTTTTCATTTCTGGGATAGTTGTCAGCTATTGTTTATTTCTATCCAGGTGTATTCCCCCCCGCCTAATTGAAATTGATTCAGCTTGGGTTTAGTGGCCGTGATTTGGATCAAATTTAACCTAGAGTTGCAGGTGGGTGACTCTGCTAATTTTGCCAGTTTACAACGATTTATTATTTAATGTGGGGTTTGAAACCGGGCTTCTTTTATGAACTCTTTTACTGCTTGACCGCTTGATCTGATCCGGTTAAGTTAGATGGAATTATTCTTTAAACGTTCCCTACTAACTCCTTAACTTGAGATGCGTGGCAATGAGATCTTTAGTTCTCAGGTCGAGCCCCTGGCGTAGATTTTGCCCACTTTAGACACTGAAATATATCTCCCATACTTATCGTGCCTCTTAAGGGTCACAGATCTGAAAGCCTCCGTGCATTCATCACTTGAATTCTTCTACTTTGACTGGATAACTAAAGCCCACTTACTGCCATTTTGATTTGATTCATTCTGGAGCTTACCTTACCTTTAACCGTGAGCGCCTGATGAACCATTTTTTTTTTCTTTCCAGAATTTGGTATAGTTTCGGAATTTGATTCACTCTGGAGCCTGCTTCCTATACAATCAAGGTCTTAATCTGCGAGCACTTAATGAAGACTTTACTGCTTGTTCTGTATATGACTTGCCAATGATGCCATTATTAATTTCAGAACTTTTGGCACTTTTTTTTGGAAAGTGTCTCAGAGACGTCTGATGGATCTTATTTTGTCAAACTCTACTCATCACTTTTTAAATTTTAGCCAATGTAGGGTCTGCTTCCTTGTTCATTGAAACCTTTTACTGAGTCCCCGATCTAGTTGCTCACGAATAACCATTATATCTCTTTGAAATCATAGCCTACTTTACAATAGCATCCAAGTTCTTGAACTCTTTTGTGAAGCGTCCCCTTGTTTCTGTTTTAATTTGAAACCAACTTGGTATAACCATGGGCTTGCAAAATTGTGACCTGGGCTCACCATCTTTGCCTTGGATGGCTTTTGATCTCTTTTCGTCCTTGATTTTGAGGAGATTGAAAACCCTTTTTATCATGCAAGGGGATTCAAATCTCTCAGTTGATATAGAGTTAGGAGTAAGGTACTTAATCTGCTTGCGCTGATTTGGTTGCTCGCCATAGTTCTCTATGGGTTGAATGCAATTGGTGATCTATGTCATTTTATATAAATAGTAATGGGTTTCTGGGCTGTATCAACGATTTTTTTTTCCCTCATTTCTTATCTACTCAAATTGAGATCTGTCATTTTATTTAAATAGTAATGGAATTCTGGGCTGTATCAACAATTTTTATTTCTCATTTCTTATCTACTCAAATTTAGATTTTTGATGCTATGCATATGTTTAGACCATGCATATGTTCATTTAACTTAAGCCATTGTTAAGTTGTTAAGCTCTTCAACATAAATTTTTTTATATACAGTTATGAAAATACTTTCTTCATAATTGGCTATTGATGGAAAGCGACATTTCTATACTGGTTTTCTACAGTAATTTTTGTGACCTTTTTAGGTCCTTGATCTCAAATTTTGTCCTTTGAATTACTTAACTGGATTTTAGTTGTAAACAATTTCTGTAGTCAATCTTGAAATCTTTTTGTTGCACATATAGTTGCTATAAGCAGGGCATTATAGGATCACTGTCTGTTTCTTTTTGTAATGGGTCACTTTTACCTTTATTTTCGCCTTTGGATTATTAAAAAACTATATGTCCATCCAGGTGTCATCTTTGTCATTCCAATCACATGGAATTGTTGACAACCGTATCCATTTTATCCCTCATTATAATTGATGTCACATGTGGTTATAGATTGGTTTTCATTTATTCGGGCATTTTTGCCTGGTCTATCCACTGGGATTAGCGACTGGTACATATCCACGTGGATATGAAGTTTTCCTTCATTGTATAGAATTATCAAGCATACATCTTTAAGTCAGATCTGACATGCCAGGTAATGCTCTGAAGACTTTAGGTAGTTGTATCATGTTACTCATGATTCACTTGGAGCATTATCAGCATGTTTTACTTGCATATATGGTTCAGGTGCGTTAGGAAGCACCATCAAAATTGAGGAAGAGTTTACCTATGTTGAAATTGTCAGATTCATTATCTCAAAAGGGATTGTGAAATTTTCATCTGAGTTTTCATATTCCTTCATCTTAGGTATTAAAATCCAATGTTGTTAGTGTTTTTAGTCTTTTTGTTTTCACATTAAATAAAGTCTTTTGGAATCTTGGATGCTTAATGATTGATGTTATTCTTGCATCTGACAGGTTTCCCAATACATACCTCCTTGTGGGGTGCTGCAATGATGAAGTTACTTACAGATACAAGGGAAAAACAGTTATGACTGCAACAGAACGCTACGAGTCTCTGCGCCACTGCAGGTTCTGGTTCTGGCTTTCTTCCTTTCTTAATGCTGGTTTAGTGTGTATTGTGCTCTTTTAAGATTCTGGATGATCAGTTAAATTGTTTAACATTGGTTGATTTGTTAGTTTTTTGAGGGCTTACACATTTTCTTTGATTCTTCACTAAGGCAAAATTTGATATAAAAATATTTTGTAATGCATGGTTAACCACATGCTATGATTTATCCGTACTTTAGCAAGATGATAAAATTTTGCAAATCGTTATTGATCTTGGGAATATTTTTTCTTGATTTGCCACAGACAAAGCCTAGATAAAAAACATTCAACAATGGGCATTGCTTTCTTAATATTTATGTATGGTATTTGATGCAGATGGGTAGACGAAGTTATACCAGATGCTCCATGGGTACTTACTCAAGAATTCATAGACAGACACCAGATTGACTATGTGGCACATGATGCTCTTCCGTAAGCTATTAATTCCTCATGAAATATTGCTTACATTTGTTAGTTATGGAATATTAATAATTAGGTGTTGCAATACAGTTTGGATGGGTTAACTAGTATAATAAAATTTTGTTACTTATAATTATTATTTATAAGCTTTAAAATTTTGTGAGGGAACTTTTAATGGTAAGAACAAGTGATTTTTATATATTTTTTAAAGTGTTTTAAGCACGATCCTTGATCGTTCTAAGTCTCTGATGTTCCTTACAGAAATTAGATGCTTACTGGGAATTATTGCCACTGCACAATGGGTTTTAAAGAAGGGAATAAACCATATATGATATATAAATAATCACATCGTACAGAAGTGGGAGCAAATATATATAAACTAATGAATATAATTGCAGAAATGAACCGGACTTTTCAAAATGAGTCCGGTTTGTTCAAATAGGTTATTTCAATCCACACAAACATTTAGAATATGTCATATGATAAATTGGAAGTGATACTATTGGTAGATATCATCTGATTTCTCCATCTCTATGAAGTTACAAATCAAAGGACAATGAAAAAACAAATGAGAGGAGTTGACATCTTTGTTAATAGAGCTGCATTTTGTGAATGGGCAGCTTCATTCTGCTGAGTAGAAGCAAAAAGTTTTGTATGGAGCCTGGAACTCGAAATAGCCAATAAAGTTATAAACCGTTCCCAGAGCAATAAAAATATTCACATTTCTCCACTTAGGAAATTAACAGTTCCTGGAGCACCGAAAATATGCACAATTCTCTACTTAGGAAACTTCGCAAATCTATATGCAATCATGAAATGAATACGAATGATATGCCCTCAAAAATTGGACCAGAATTGTACAGAATGCATTCATGCATTTACCTTTATGGGCAACATGTTTTGAACTGTGTATTGTAAAGCAGTTTAATTGGAGTAGTCAAGTAGAAACTTGAATTGATGATCTATTTATTTAAATTGCTATGGTAGTTGAGATGGGTTAGGCATCCAGAATTATAGAGTGGTTTGCAGCACAGAGTTATGTGATGTATGTTGCTTTTTTCTGGCAAGAAGGTCCTGCCACTAATTTTATAAGTTTGGTGAAGTGGCCAGCTTTTAATTGATGTTTTATTTTCCTTCAAATAGGTATGCGGATACTACTGGAGCGGGAAATGATGTTTATGAATTTGTGAGTGTTAGCAATTGTAATTAAGTTGTGAATATTGAAGCATTTAGTTTGATTGCCCATTTTGGTGATAATGCTGGCATAATATTTATGCAGGTCAAAGCAATAGGAAAATTCAAAGAAACAAAGCGAACTGATGGAATTTCTACATCTGATATCATAATGCGAATACTCAAAGACTACAATGAATATGTTATGCGTAATCTTGCTCGTGGATACTCAAGGAAGGACCTTGGAGTAAGCTATGTCAAGGTAGGAGGAAGCAACATGATTATTTGATTCAGCTAACTTTTGAATCTTTGAATCAAGAAATTTAATTAGTTAAAATAACAATGGCTGTTGGTATACATGATCGGTTTCAGGAGAAACAATTGAGAGTCAACATGGGTATAACTAAGCTGCGACAGAAAGTCAAGGAACAACAAGAGAGAATGGGGAAAACGGTAACTGCTCCATATTGAGTTTGCTTCATTTGTGACTCGCTACTCATCTGTTCCCCTATGCCACGATGACACCAAATGCATCAAATTTTCTTTTTTAGCTGGCTAATAGTTTGTTGTAACATTTCACAAGAAAATAATTGCTCCACTGTTTTTTTATTAAAATTGATAAACTAGTTAAGAGGACATCTATTGTAGATGTGATTATTATAGTTTTCTTACGAGCACGCTGTAATTTTCTGCAGATACACACAGCTGCCAAGATAGTAGTTATGCATCCTAGTGAGTGGGTTGAAAATGCCGATCGATGGGTAGTGGGGTTTTTGGAAAGTTTCGAAGAGAGATGTCATATAATGGTAATTATTCTTTCATATATTTAAATTTCTCTTAATTGTTGTCCTCACTGCTTGGGAGTAAGAAACATGCAAACAGATTGAGTCCTCATTCAGCTTGTTGAAACTTTTTTATGTAAATGATGTAATTTATACATATTAAATTTATGCGGTTTGAAATTCACATTTCCATAGTATAGGGAAACTAAATTTTTATTTCTGGAAATCAACTTCAGGAAACGGCAATCAAGGACAAAATACAGGAGGGCCTGAAGAGACAGCAATCGAGGAGCCCTTCACCTCCGAAACTGAAAGAAGATACATTGCAATAGCATACAGCAGTGGAGCTATTCACCTTCAAAAATGATATGAATGAATGAATGATTTCAATAACGCCCGCGAGGACAAAGCATCCTATGGGATGCACAAGACAAAAGACAAGCACCCTCCCAAGATAGTAATAGCGTAGAAGTTTTCTATCAATGAAATTGTTGATATGGTTGTGGAGCTGATACTGTATAGATTTTATTATTTGATTTTGAATCACCAGGTAGGTGTCTGCTTGTAGTTTAGCTTCATATAGGAAATTAGGCACTTTGACAGTTTGTCCAAAATGTAAATTGCAGCGAGGGGAAATGTATCCATTGACAGGGTCAGGTCTGAATGTATTTGCTGATCGGTGTCATGGGGTCAACGATCTGTATTTATGAATGTAAACAGTTTTGAGCTATTAAACCGTTTTTATGAACACAAACAATTTTGAGCTATTAAATGACTTGCACGGACACGTGTAAGCATTATACAGAAATTCGTAATCAGTTAGTCTTGATTGTAAATTCAGTTTTTCACTTTGAAATCAGAATATATTGCCAAAATTTGCTAGAGATCTTTCATGAATGTGAGTTCAATTCAATGAAATAAACATCTTCTATTTTTATGAGTACTTCATATTTTAATTTCTTTTGTAAGGCCCTGATTCTAGAAGGATTGTATGCTGCTTTAGGGTTGCTCTATGCACTCAAGTTGATTGATTTGTAAACTGTTAGCCCCCTCCTGAAAGGGACGTTCTCTAGAATACGAAGATGACTGGACAGAAAATAACTGCAATGATTCACATACACCATTCTCATAAAATGGATGTGCGTGCCTATCATGGAAATGCACTTTTACATAATTTTGCCAAGGAGAAATATTGGTTTGTTGGGACAAACAATTATACCACTGTTTCTAACATTGTACAGGTAAAATTAAGCCAGTATTTCACCAAGTTCCAAACATTATGTAGAAAATTCAAATACTCGATGCTTCTACAATTCCCATATATTTTATATGCATTTTCCAATAAGAGGTGTAATTTTCTAAAGCGAATTAAGCTTGAGAGTTCTTCGACTGGCAAGGTCCTTGAACTTGATGAAACTGAAACTGGATGCTGAGTGTGAATTGAATGAATTGTATAAGGTTTTAATAATAGACTTGATGCTTGTAGAAAGAATATATAGATTTTTCGACTTTAATAATAGAAAGACCAAGGCCTTCGCTCATCCAGGCAATAGAGTCAACTTTAATGAATTTTCACGTACAACTTCATAAAGTCCTTATGCACTTATATTGCCAACAACTAAATAATCAAGATGCGACAAATCAAATATTTATGCACTCTTAAATTAGTGCAGATTGACTTTAACTCCTTTGGTAGAAAGACAAACTGGACACAAATATGGAAACAATTTGATATTTCACAATATCTGTGATAATCAAATTCAAGATACCAAACGACTATGTCCACTTATTTGACATTTAAATTGTATATAGAATTTCAAATAATAATTACAAAGGACGATTCATTCACAGTTTAAATCTCCATGCTATTAATATAAACAAAGAACATTTTATTTTATTATAAAAATTAAATAATAGAATTTATATTATAGAATCATAATGTTTTTGAAATAAAAAACGACCAAAACAAGGAGTCGGCCCTTACAACCTAAATGTTGACAACCAGCACATTGCCAGCGGAAACAAGCAGAGAACAACCATTGTTATAGAGCACAACTAGTAATCAAAAAACACCACACAATCAATCATTGCTAACAGAGTATCATCTATACTAATTCTATAACTATAGTTCTAAACATACTATGATTGTTCAAAACATAAACTATTGACATAAACAAACCATCCCAGCCCAAAAACAACACACGATCATTCACAACTACTACAGTATCATCTATGCTAATTCTAAAGATTATAGTACTAAACATACTATGAATGTTTGGAACATAGAAGTGTTGGCATAAACAAGCTAACCCAAGTCTGAGAATAAGTTGTAAACCAGCAAACAAGGTAATTGCAAAAACAAATAAACAAACTAAGGCTAAAAACTCCTATAGACCACCACATTATTTCTCATCCTTATCTTTTCCTTTCCCAACCAGAAGCACCCTAGCCCAATCCTCAACAAGAAACTTATGTAGGAGTTTGTTGTCCTCAATGTCCAACCCCACCTTGTCCTTCTTTTGCACCAATAATTGGAGGGTAGTAGCAGTAGCATGGGTAACCTTCAAGGCAAATTTAGAGAAGTAGAAAAACCCATCCTCTAAAGATTTGACTCTTTTCTCCATCTGTGCATTTTTTTCATTTTGTTCCTCCTTCTCCTTGTTTCCTTTTTCTACATTCTTAGTCACCTCCTTAATCTTTGTCAATCGCTGGTTCTCATCTTGCAAAACCTGGGGGTTAGTAAAAACATTGGTTAGAGAGGAGATGGTGATAGGGGAGGTATCCACTTTATTGTTGTCCTCACAAAAGGTGATAGGCTGTAAGGTAAAACTAGCCGACACATGAGTAGTCTCAATGGTATTGATATTACTAGCAGACTCAACAGAGTTTTCACTTTTTTCTTTTTCCTCATTCCCCTTTTCTCTCTTGGAGTTAGAATGCTTCTCCTCCTCCAGCTCTCTCTCATTGTTCTCAGAATTCTCCTCCTCCACCTCCTCGACCCTAAATCTATTTGCCTTTTGTTTATACCTTGCTTGTGTCTTGGCTAACCTCCCTGACCTTCTCCTACCATTTCCTCCCTCCTCCTCTGAATCCCCAATGTCCACCTCCACTAGCTTTTCAATTTTGATTTTTAATGTGGCTCCTTATCCCTTCATACAATTATACATGTGGGAAGGAAATTGAATGGGAATATGAGCTTGAAAACAAATAGGATTATTATTATGAGAGACTAAATGGATACTGGTAGAAGTAAGTAACCAACAATTAGATGGAAAACATTGGGATCACGTGAGGTTACAATCAGCACCAGAGTCAAGAAAAGCACAAAGTGTATAGGGCTTGATGCCTGGCAATTTGATAGTTAACAAGAATGATGGGCAAGGATTTGAAATGCCTTTCAAATATGCGAAAGCTTGACTAGCAGGTGGATGTTGGAGTTGAGGTGAATCACACGATTCAGGCTTAGGGTTAGAGGTATGTATAGTAGACTGTTGAGTTTGTTCTAATTCAACTAGAAGTTTATCAAAAGCACTCAGAGAACTAGAGCTAGCATTGAACTCTTGCAATTCCTTTTGAACACTGGCTATTTCTTTAAGGACATCATTCTTCACATCATACAGGAAAGCAAGACGATTGGATAACCATTCTTTTCTAGAATTTTTTGCAAAAACCTTTTAGGCCAGAGGATGAGAAACATACCCATGTGTTGGTCGAATAACTTCTTGATCATCTTCTTCTTCTTCTTTGAAGGTTGCTTGCACTTCAGAGAGCTCAGGATTTTCTTCTAATAGTTTCTGGCGTTCTTCTTCAAGTTTGACTAAATCAACCAAAACTCGTTGATGTTGAAATTGAGTAAGAAACTGAGCTTTGCGAGATTCAAGCTGTGAGGCTTTGATTGCCAATCACTGAAGTTGTTCTACAGGGGTAAGATTTAGCCATTGAGGATTACTCTGAGTGAGCAACTGCCCACGTCCAACTTGATGTGGAGATTGTCTAAACATAAAACAAACAAATGAAATTTCAAAATTAGATGATGAATCATCTAGAGAAAAGAATTCCTCAAGACTTTGTTCCTATAGGACATGACGAACTTGTATATCATCTTGATCTTCATCTTCACTAGAGCTTTCAGTAAGGATAATATCCTCAGAATCTAAAGGTTTTGGTATCTCTGTGAGTGGCAAAGAGTCCAACTTTGCTTCTGTTAAGCTACAGACTCTCTTAGAATTCTTCTTACCCTTATTAGGACACTTATTAGCATAGTGCGCTCCTTTACAGATATAGCAAGTAGGGGTAAAATTCTTCTTGCGCACTTTTCGCTGATTCCTTAGAAAGACTTTCCTATGTTTAGATTTCTTGAAAAGCTTGGAGGAAAATTGCTTTCTATCTGAGTAACTTTTGGATTTTCTAAGGGACCTTTGTTTTCCCTTCTATTTGAAACAACCATAACTATGTTGAGTGCAGTTGCATAGACCTATTTTCAAATAAGGAAGACCTTCTTTCTTCTTCTTCCTATTATTCTTTTCACTACATAGGCCACTATTAATTTTTTTAATAAACTGAACCAGCTGAGGGAATGTGACATCATTGATGGTCATGTCAGGGGTGTTCAGAATACTATTAAGAATCTTTTCCCTATAAAAGGATTGCAATTGAATAGGGAATCCTTCAAGAAATGTATTATACATCCAAACATTATTGTTTGTTTGCCCTGACTGATAGAAGTTGGTATATTGTTCACTACAATAGGCATCAAAATGTCTCATATCACAAATGTAGTTTTCTTTGAGCCATTTGTACGCAGCTCTCTGCTCATTATCATGTTGACCTACAAACATTCGGTACAAAGCTTCACAAACAACATTTACACCACTTGTGATTAAATCTTCTTTATATTCAGGTGACAGAGAATCCCATGTAGAGCGGGCAATACCCGTCAGTGCATTCAAAGCTTTTTTGATTGCTTGATCTCGAGAGATGTTAGCTATATAAACAACATTATCTATCCAAGTTCTAAATGCATCTATTGTTGCTTTATTCTTAGTGGGATTATATTCATCAAAATTCACCAATGGTGGAACATTTTTAGAAAACACATGCAATTGATCATATAGTCCTCTGGGCTCTTGCTTAACCATATTGACACTCTTCCACTTACCTATCTTAGGATCAAATTCTTGAAGTTTGGGCTTAGGCACATCAAGAGTGAGAGCCTTTCCTTTAAACTGACTTTGTAGTCTAGCGACATCTTGGGAAGAATCTGGAAAAGCACATTTGGGAACCTGTTGTGCTTGGGAATTGGTTGCAATGGCTTGCTCAATCTTGGTAGTAATTGTGGTTAAGGATTGAGAAAACCCATGAGTATCAGCCAACTGTTGAGAGCGAATTTGAGTTGTGGTTTGGTCAATATGAGCAGTGGTCTAGGCCATAGTTTTCAATTGGTGCATTTGGCGGCTATTATTGGTCCACCACGCTTCAGCAGTAGTGCGAAAAACAACATAATTTTGGCCAAGAGTAGCAATATCATCTTGCATGCTGGAATTCAGATGGACAGTAAGGCGAGATTCAAGTGTTTGGAGCTGAGCGAGTACAGTATGAAAATTGAAGTTCATACTGGCTTTAGCTTTTTGGTGGGGTAGTTCAGCTTGCACGAATTTATGATGCATATCTTGTTGGACTAGCAAAGCTTTACGTATACACAGATTGGCATAATTCAACATCTTAGTTTGTGCAGTTGTATCAGGTTAACTAGAAGCAATAACATGATGAGGCTAGAAAGGAATACTGAATTTATCATCAAGAGGCTGCAAAATGAAATCATGAAAAGGTGGAATTTGGGGTTCAACAAAAAGATCCTCAGAAAAAGAGGTTTGTTGACCAGATAGAATCATTCAGACATGAAAAGTAGGTTGGACAAAAGGGCAGTGATTGCACTATAGGCTAACATCATCAAGTTCAGTGAACTCGGGATGTGGGCAACTAGGAACCTATTGAGTTAAAGGATTCGAAACAAATTTCTTTCAAATGACTATTGACAAACAATACAAAAAAAGGAACTAGTGGTACTTGGAATTGCATCATTATGGGAGCATACTGGCATGGTTTTCCGACTCAAGGTAGATACTGATCGAGGTAATTTAGATTCATGAAAAGACAATCGACTACTAGGAGTTGAGGAACTAGAAGGTCAGTTTTCATCAAAAGATATGTGAGCTTCACTTGCAATTTCATGAATACTAGCAATTGTAGTAAGATTGCGAGGTGCATCTAATTGCTTTAAAGCTTGAACATCAATAATCCACTCCTTAGGCACCTTGATATCTGCGAGATTTATCATACGAGGCACATTTAACTAGGCACCTTTGGATTCAGTTTGCCAGAGCAAGGAATAACAGGCCTTGGATTTATTAGATATGGGGTCTTTAACAATAGGTACAGTGGTGTTAAAAAAATGACCATATAAAGCAAAGAACAAAGCATGAGTTCTAGATCTAGGCTTCATATCCAAATATTGGGTACCAAATTGAAACATCAAGAACTTATCCAAATGATCATCAAGGAGGCTGACATCAAAATTAGGAATCACATCAAACGCAGTAGCTCCAACAGCCATAGGAGCAGAAATGCCTCCCATTAGCATATCGATTATGCCTGACGTCCAAAAAAGTCATGAACACAGTAGCAGGGATACCTTCTCGGTAAAGAGGTTCAACACCAAAAACAATACTACCTATATGCAGATACTTAAAACCATTTTTTAGTTTGGCCTACTTTACAAGACTTTGGATTTCTTTATTAGACAACAGATTAATAAAACTATTGGGCTGGTCATTTTTCACAACTTGCATTTCTATTAACTTGCACACAGACTTAGACTCATAAGATAAAAATCCTAAATCTCCATAGATCTCATTCCAATTTTTAGATGGTAGCTTAAAACGTTTTGATGGAAGATCTAATTTACTTTGACCAGATTGAAAAGCATCTTCATCTATATTGATATCATTTACTGTATCAAAAACAAAGCTTAGACTTACAAGTTGATCTTCTGAATTATTGCTATTGTTCACAGTATTCTAGAATTTCGCCATCCTGTTTCGTTCTGCCAAATAGTATGAATGTGCTACCTTCCCTACCTCAAAAATGTCTCACACTCGGCTCAATCACGAGGACTTACTTCACATGAAAACCAGACAGAACAACAAAGACATAGAATTGAATCTAGATAAGGAACACAATAACTGTAGAAGACAACTTTTATTAAACACAGGCTTTGATACCAAATACAAAAGGATCGACTTTATAGAGACTATATAGAGACAACTGATATAGAATGCTTAGCGTTTATATAACATCAGCAAAGACAATCTAACTTTTGATCTTCTGACAAGGAAGAGAGCTTACTCTCTATGTCTTACTGATTCTATAGACACAACTTAACTTGCAGAAAGACTTGCTGAGCTTCTTTAAGGATGGACTGATTTTTCTTAGACCTGACTTGTCTTGAGCGTGGAGACTGAAACCCTTTTATAGGAGAGGCGTCGTCCTGGGCAACTCAAGAAAGTTTACAATCGTTTGGGATTTGTCCATAGGTCCAAGTTTAGAAGCCTTATCACAAAGGAATCTTGCATAGTAACTCCACTAGTAGAAAAAGAGTGTGAACAGTAATGCGAAATGACTCAACAATTATTACAAACATCTTTTTGACACGAGAAGGTTAACTCGTGGTTACATTGTCGGTGTAACCTGACCTCCTTTATACCATGGTTAGGTCCATGCTTAATTTTTATTCACTGAGTATTAAGTAACTCAGATAAGTGACAACCCCACTTATTAGGTTAATACCCTCGACTTTTTGGAGATTCGGCTTCAGAATCATATCCTTCATCTGAACTGGAGATAAACATCCAATTTTCATGTAGTATCCTTCCAATCAGTCTTCAATAGATTCTTCTTTCCACAAAATGCTTTGATCTAGTCTGATAAATGTTGTGGGCCGACTAGTTCCTGCACCAGCTATCTGTGGCAATGTTCTGTATCAGGTGAATATCCAGATAGGCTTTTGTTGAGTGACAAAATGATGTAGATTTCGGAGCTCTATTGTGTCGCGTTGCTTAGGATTTGGGCCATAATTGTAAAAAATAAACTAATTAATTGGGTTAGAAATGTGAGAATGGAAAATCAGTTTATGCAAATAGCCAAAATTTACCTCTGTTGTCATAAGAGCATGAGAATGAGGATACAAACCACGAAAGTAATGTTCAATAGGCTTATCAATCATCAGCCATCTTCTTTGATTTGGAATGTGTCTACTACTAAGCACATGAATTGGCCATTCAAAAGCTGTAGCACTAGTTGCAGTGTGGTAAAGATATATCCTAATCTCATCATCAGCAGGTTGGCAGGGCTCCTTTTGAATCACTAAATCTGTTAACAGTCTTCGAGATGCTGCAAAATGCCGATCTCTCTATTCTTGATAGATTTTTTGTGTCATTGAGAATCAGTTAACTTCCCAAGGGACATGACTAATAAAAGTATAAACTTCTTTTCTTTCCTGAATCATCCTAACATGATGTTTTGGGGCTAGTACATGATTGAACTCATGAAGGAGAATATTATCCCTTTCATTATGTAGTTGTTCATCTTCCTTTGTAACTTCTACGAGTTGCTGGAAAACTTGATGCATATGATCGAGTACTTGTGTTTGATCTCGTTCAGCTTCAATAACTAGATTTGGTTGTTGCACTTCCTTTTGTTCAAGATTAGATTTGCGGACACCTCGAGCATGATACATCATTTGTTTCCTATATTTTTCAGCCCTTCTTCCTCGAGCATTCTCTTCAAGTATAAGCTGACGTCTTTATGCATAGGTTTCCCATGCTCCAGGTTCAGCATAAACTCTGTAATGAAGATTCTGCAAGATATCTTGTTGACTATCTGCAACAGTGTCATGAAGATTGGGTTGCAAAACCCTGGAACCTTCAATTGTAACTATAGTTTGATTCAAAGTATAAACATGATTAATGTATTTTGGACAACCTTCTCTACTGAGAAAATCAGCTAACACATTCTTGGTGCCTTCAATATGTTCTGTCTCAAAATCAAAAATATCAAGAAACTGAGCCCATCTAAGCAATCGAGCTTGAACTACTTTATTTTTTGATTCTTTCTTAAAGAATCCGGCCAAGTTTTGCAGATCACTTCTGAGTACAAATTTTTTATCACCAATGAACAACTGAAATTTTTAAAAAGCATTCACAACAGCCAAAAGTTCTTTGTGGGTGGAATGATAATTTAATTCAGAACCTTTAACGGCTCTAGATTCAAATCTGACAATTTCTTCTCTTGATTTTCCACTGATTGTGACGACGTCTAAAAGAACAGCTCCCCAAGCCTCATTACTTGCATCTGTTTGAACAATTTTCTTACCTTTTCCGAGAATACGGAGAGGTGGTAGCTATTGGCATTGTTGTTTGATTTTTTCAATGGCTTCATTGTGCTATGTAGTCCATGGTGGTGCATTCTTACAGAGTAACTTATTCAATTATTTTCTTACTGCTGCAACATTTTGGAAATAGCCTGCAATATAGTTTACCATACCCGAAAATCTTTGGAGACTCTTCTTATCCTTAACTTCAACCTTTTGGATAGCCTTTAATAGGTGGTCTTGAGGATATAGCTTACCATTGGGTTCTATTCTTGTGCCAATAAAAATAAGACTTTTAGTACACTAGCTTAATTTAGTAGGATTCAAACAAAGGCCATGAGTTTGACAAATAAAAAGAAACTTTTTCAAGTGTTCTATGTGAGATTTATGATCTTGGCTGAATATGAGAATGCCATCAATATATGGTTGTATACATTTTGCATAAGGTGCAAATATTCAATCCATGAACCCTTGAAAGATTGATGGTGTTGTCTTGATATCAAAAGGAAGGACATTCCATTCAAATAATCCTTGTGGCACAGAGAATGCAGATTTATATCTATCTTCTTCTTTTAACCTAATCTGCCAAAATCCCTTAGTAAGATCAAATTTATTGAAGTAAGATCAAATTTACTGAAAACATTGCATCCCTGAATTCTCTGCCAAATGTAATCGTTATTTGGAAGAGGATGTTGATTGCTTTCAAGGTAGGCATTGAGTGGCCGATAGTTAACTACTAAGCATTTTTCAACTATCTCATTTCCATTTTCATCCTTTTTTGGAACATACATACCATGACAAGAAAAGGAACTTGAGCTAGATCTAATAATAGCCTTTTGCAATAAATTGGCTATTTCTTTTTCACACATTTCCTGTTCAGTTCTAGAAAGGATGGTATAATTGGCTTGGAAAAAATGGTATAATTGGCTTTACCTTTAGGTAGGATTTCCTTTCCATGCTCATCCTTTTTCCCAGCAACTCGTAGAAGTTACAGAGGAAGATGAATGACTGCATAATGAAAATATAGGCAACAAATGATGTATCATGCTTGAGGTGTCCACAAATTTAATCCTGAACAAAAGGAAGTGCGGCATGGTTTTCTGACTTAGGGTAGATTCTAACCGAGGTAACTTAGATTCATGAGAAGACAACTGACTACTGGGAGTTGAGGAACTAGAAGGTCGGCTTTGATCAAACACAAGTACTCAATCATATGCATCAAGTTTTCCAGCAACTCGCAAAAGTTACAGAGGAAGATGAACGACTGCATAATGAAAGGTATAATAAATCGAAAATATTGAATCTTGCTTTTTATTTCTTATTAATGTTGCTCCTTATCCCTCCATACAATGATAAACTGAAAATACTGAATCTTGTCTTTTATTTCTTACATATTTAAGCCGATAGGCTTTTCCCTACAAGACTTGCATCGAAATTTTCTAACGTCGTGAAAATAGAAAAACAATCAAATTTCAATTTGTCGATGGTTGTCTAATGCCGTAAAATAAAGAAAATGGTAATGAGTGAGACAAGCAAGGGAGGTTTTGTCTATAGAAGAAATGATGCATGGGTAAGCTAAGTGCAACATGGTTTACGAATGAGCCACTGTTGTCCTACGCCAGAAGCCAAAAAAAAATTGAAGAAAATGAGAAGCCCACTTTTCATTTACAGGTGGTATATTGTTCATTGATTTTTAGTTTTCTGTTGATTTTCTTTTCGAAAACATTTCTTTTGTTTTGATAATTTAACAAAAGACTGAATTTGTAGAGTGGTTTTTCAACCAAAATCAGATCTTAAATCAATTACTCTTATTTATATTATCATCTTATGTATGTCATGTTGAAATAAGTAATCTTTATAAAGTATGGGTTGACATCTTATCAACATCTCTCCGAAAAAAATTCACATTTGCAGCTACAATGACCATCACCAATTCCATTTCTCGATTGTTAAAGCCACTGCGATACGTGGGAGAATAAAATTTCCTAGCAAGAGGGAATAATTTTGCTAGATGACTCTGCTGCCCACCAAATTTGCCTATCAACAAAAGTACAATGTCCTTTGAAATCCAATTGCATCTTCCACCATCTATAAGCTGACAATGACATAAATTAATAGAAACCGGTGACTTGTTTGACTTGAAACCTTTTTATTTGTTCTTAAGAGAGATGCTGACAATTTGTGGACCTAACAACCATAGCCAAATATTTTCTAAAATTCTTCCTTATCTTTCCAACAATTTAAACCACCAAATTTGTAGATTGAACTAGTATCTTATTATTTTCTTTCAATAGACTATTGCAAAGGGACAGGAAGAACCAAAGACATATATGAGGTTATTGACCGATTGTTTAAAATGCCATTCTTTCTTTGAGATTTTTTGATAGGTTTTTTGGGCTTGAGCCTGAGATGAGTTCCTCCAAACGGCTGATCTCACAAATCTTCGCATCATTGATCCATTGCAAAAGATAGGCCAACAAAGATCTAATTTGAACGAAAAACTAGATGAATGGAGAGAATGAGGGTGAGGGTGACAACGAATAAGCAATCACCATAATAATTTATAAATGATGGCTCATGTCTACTGTGAAATTATATCTATCTATTACAATCACTACCATCTCAACCCAAAAAATTAGGATGATTGGAATTATCCCCACCCTTCAATTTCTCCACTAAACCTTATTTCATATCACCTTATTTTAAATGATGTTTCGTCAATATGATTAGAGCTGGGAATCCCTTGTACGTCCAAGTCACAACCCACAATTGCCTGTGACAGTAAGGAAGTCCGCCACCTTAATGGTTTGCCGAAAACAATGTACATCCAACAATAAATTGCCTTATACAATATAAGATTAGGTAAGAGTATACAACACAATGGTAAATTGTTAGTCTCTTATTTGGGAGGTCTTGGGTTTGAATCTACTCGATCTTAAATAATAATCAAATCATTATAATTAATGACAACAAACAATAATAATAATGAGATTTTGTGAAGTAGAACAATAATGTATTAATTTAGTGCTTGCAAATGGATAAACTAAGAGTGTATGAGAATTGGAATTATTGTTCTAGAATAGCTATTTTGGAATAGAAAATGGGGATACATATTCCTATTCTTATTTGGTTTAGTCAAAATTTGATGGGCCAAAATAAATAAAACTGGAACAAGAATACGTATTCCAATTCCACCTATTGAAGTGGAATTACAAATGCTCTTTTTTTTTTTTTGTCAAAATTGGAATACATATTCTTATTCGCAATTCCAATTTGGTGCACCTAAACGAAGAATTCCAAATTTAAAGAATTTACATATGCCTATTCCAATCATATCCATCAAGTATCCAACAAGCACATTCCCCAAGTTCGACTTTGATCTAATGGTATAGAAACTGTGCTAAATTTGAAAACGTTTTTAAGCTACAAATTGATATCTTATTTGTTGAGTAGTCTGAACAACCTCCTCTTAGAAGTGATAAATGTTTCTTTAAAAAATAATATTTTAGTAATAAACGAGGCTCATTTTTTTTAATATAAAACCTGCATGATAATATCATAGAACTATTTTATATTCTCTATATTTCAAAAGTTGTTCAAAACAAAATTATCTGACTTTCCAATATATATGTGGAAGTGCTTTTTTATTTTAATTAATGAAGCAAGCTTATCTAGAAAGTTCTAACATAAAATCTATGTCTAAAAAATAAAGATATCAAGGGTATAGAGAAAATAAAATCAAAATGATTAAGTAGACTAGATTACAAAAATCAACATTACAATAATCAATAGTTCATGCAATGATACACAATGTGAGTGTAGACATCTAAAGAAAATGTAGCATGAGATTTTTAAATTGTATTTAATTAAATTATCATTAAATTACTGTGAAATTTAAGGCATAACTTCTTAATCCTTACTATAGATATCACTATATTATTCAAAATAAATATTAAAGTGCAACATATCCTCATTAATTATCAAAACATCAATAACATAACAAAAGTATTCAAATATAATCGTAATAAAATATTAGATACATCTCTTATCTTAATTTTTGCCTAATTTTTGAGTTATTTTTTAATAGATATTTTATTTTAGTAATTGTGAATGGAATAGAGTAAGTTTTATGCTCAAAGTAATCACTATGAAAAATTTATTTGTACAAATCTTAATAGATGATATTATAAAATTATAAACTTCAAGTTCAAATCAATCAATCCCTAATCAAACGCTCTAAGTCATTGTGTTCTATAACATCCATTGTTATTTTATTAGCTATACTTATAAATCAATTTTGAGATATCTTATTGAAATATAAGTTTACATGATTAAATTTGCAAGTTATAGAAATGTTCTCAATATATTTATATTTGTAGAGAGAGGGAGCAGGGGGGGAGGGAGAGAGAGGGAGAGAGATTAGAGGGGTAGGGAAATACAATGAGGGATAAGGAGAGAGAGGCTAGGGGGAGTGAATAAGATGAATATTATAAAGAGAAAAAGGTATAGAGAGTTGCAAAGCTTGGTATTCATTTGAGAGAGAGAGAGAGAGAGAGAGAGAGAGAGAGAGGGAGGACAATGGGTATATGGAGACATAGGATAAAGATATTTGAGTCGATAGATAGTATATAAATACATACATATAGAAGATCAAAGAGAAATAGAGAAAATAAATATAGGTAGTGGAAAGTGAATAGTAAAGAGAGGGGCAAGATGAGATAGAGATGGGAATGGAGAAAGGAGTGTATATGTGTATAAAAAAGATATAAAGGAAAGGATATGGAGGTAGGTAGGGAGAATGTGGTAATTAGAGAGAGATATGGATATAAAAATACATAGATATCTACGTATGGAGTATGATGGAGTAGAAGAGATGGTGAGATAGAGACAACTGATTATAAAAAGTTAGGTTTGAATTTTGCATAGGAAATGGTAATTGGATAAATAATAATAATTAGAGACAAGGAGAGAGGGGGGTAGGGGGATAGTGAGTAAGATTCAAACAATATAAAGAAAAAAGAGGGGTAAAAAGGTAAAAATATTAATGGTGATATAATTGGATAGGGAAGAATAGGGAAAGATGGTGTATAGATAGATGTATCATAATCAAATATTGAAGTAGATGATAGTTATGAAGGGAGAGACAAGGAGGACCATAGTGGAGGGAGAGAAATATAAATTGCAAAGGAGGAAGATAAAGAGAGGGAATGATAA
Source organism: Cupressus sempervirens (assembly GCA_028749045.1). Taxonomy (NCBI): domain Eukaryota; kingdom Viridiplantae; phylum Streptophyta; class Pinopsida; order Cupressales; family Cupressaceae; genus Cupressus; species Cupressus sempervirens. Next base: position 248,340,957 of record CM053790.1, on the reverse strand, counting down.
GGACATAGGTAGATAAAGAACATACATAGAATAAATCAAAGTGAAATAGAGGAAATCAGATATAGATATACAGGGGAGAACAATAAAGAGGGGTAAGATGAAATAGTAATAGGGAGGGAGAAATGATTGTCTATGTTTGTAAGTAAGAGAGACATAAAGATGGGGGTAGGAAAGTAGATAAGAAGAGTTTATGAATAACTATTGAAAAACATTATTAAAAGTATACAAGACTATCAGCTTAATCTTTTCCTTCATTTGAAATTATGACCTTTTGCTATGAAGAATCATATCTCTCTTAAAAAAAAAATTCTTCAAAACTAAATGACTTTTCTCCTTGCATCGTTTATTACTTCCCTCTTAACATAAACAGAAGGCCTTGAATTACTTTAATTTCTTCAAATTACCATAGTTTCAAATTTATAATAATATTTGCCCCCGGCATATTCATGTATGATTAAACTGATGACATTGCTTCTGCCTCACGCGAAATCCAGGATCATGGTCAATGGTAGATAACATATAATTCGTCAAAATATTCCAAATCAATTGCTCTCGCATTTGAATGATTCTCAGTTATTGTGCCCTCCATGAATATATCTGTCTTCTTGTGTGTTGCATCTATCGCTGCTATATATATTTTCGTTGAAGATTGCCCTGACTATTTTCGATGCCTAAAACAATTTCATGTACATTTGTACAATCTGAGTTGGTCTAGTGGTGGAGAACTTGTACTCTTGAAAGAGATGTCACAAGTTCAAATCCCACTGAGGGGTAGGGTAGTACGCCTCGTTTGTAGCGCCAAGTGTCTCTCAAAACAGAGTACGAGGTAGTCCCATATCGCTGTCACCATATGTAAACCCAAAAACTATGGCATAGTGTCGTGGACTATAAATTGAAGTCCGAACCTGATCTTTGTCGGTGGTCATGCCACTTCATTTTCAGCAGACTCCTGATTCCAGGCTTCTAGTGGATATCGTGAGTGTTTGTGTAGGATCAAAGATTGTCTTCATGTATCTCAGATGTGTGTAATTTGATAGTATACAATAGTTTTCCTCCCTATGCCCGATGCCATAACAAAGTCTTACGGAAATCTAAAGTTATGGGTTACTCCATGCGATGTGACTGTTCTCTGCTATGCAACATTATAAACAACATCCACTTGGACTAAAACTTCAAAACTTTGAACTAATCGATATGCTCTGAATATTAAGTCCTTTATATGTAATGGTCACTGAGTAAATTTCATGACATCCTTCCATAGCGTATATCGCTGCTAAGTTTTTGACGACACATGGTCTCATTGGGCATCAATTCTGCTATTCCATATTGGCATATTGGAACAGTTTGATAAATTCCTTCAAATCTTGCAAGGGAACAAAGTGTGACAACTTCAATACAATTTGTGTCAACGCTCAAGACTCCATTTGTAGCTTGGTGTCAACCTTCAACAATCGCAGAACAGTTTCTGGTGGGCTTTTGTCATTACAGCTTCTGTCCATTGTCTTTCAGCTCATTTGCTCTTTGTCTGGATGCTCTCAGATATCCCATTCACCATCTTCAGTAGCAATACACCCAGCTTTTGCATATGATTTTGATTCATTTTCTGAAGCATGCATCGTGATCTTAATGTTGAAAAATCAGAGGACACCGGGCTCCAGTGTAATGTGTAACAATGGGTTTCTATAGTTTCTTTGGAGTCTTCTAGCACTATTATGAGATAAAATATAGGATAGAAAGCTTAGAAAAATCCCTTTAATGGAGACCAGAACCTTGGAAATTTGGGCTCCATCACGCAGAGGTGGAGGACTGAAGTTCTCTATACAATAGGCTGTTATGCCAGTCAGAGTCTCAATAATTAGAAGGCATTCGAAGAAGTTTTTAGACAAATGATTAAGGCTCATCATGCTTTTGAAGCTAAACACAGAGGTGGAGAAATGAAGTTCCCTATACAATAAGCCGGTATGCCTGTCACAGTCTCAATAATATGAAGGCATCTGAAGCAGAATTGGAGAAGCTGTACTAGAAATCATTTGATTTTTGAGATCCAAGTATGATCCCATCATCCCATCACGCTTGAGAATGGATCAACAAAGATAAAAAGTTGGAGCCTTGCGTTGAGGATTTTTGGGCCAACTCTGGAGAAGACCATGGAGTTAGGAAGAGATCTTACAAGAGGTCCTCTGATCAAATGAGGAAAATGAGAAATAAAGGATGATGAAGAGGTTCTCCATCCTAATTTCTATAAGAAGATATTTGATGAGCGCATCCCAGATTCAATTGGTCACAACTTAAATTGTCCCCCATTGATGAAATATCAAAGCGATTACTGAATGCAAGTCGAATATGGCTTAATTAATGTGCACAATCTCCAAAGCTGAAAGAAGTAGGAGATTACATATCTCAAGGAAAATAGTAAGAAAAGGAAGATAAAATCCAACAAATACAGATTCTGATGATTTCTTGGCGAGAAAAGCAGGGCCCAACAGGTGAAAACCTAAGAGCCAGATCAAGTATCAAAAGAGAACATCACAAAGAAGTAACCGTTCCTAAGGCTTCTAATGATGCCAATAAACTGATGCTTACTGTTCGCATCAAGCATTCATCTTTCCACCATAAATGACTCTTGACGTTAAGGATTGCAAAGGGGATGGAGAAGGTAGAGTCTGACAAAGAAGAAGCCACAAGCTGTTCTTCTCCGGCAGAAGATTGCGAAGTACACGAAGTTGCTTGTAGAAAAGGAGGTAGTACAATGTGTAAAGTTAAAAGAGGGCGTATATAAATTGCAAGAAAAATTCCAGTTATTGTCGACCTGAAGAAGAGTAATGTTACATAAACACTAACATTCCTTTCGCGGCTCGGCAATTCATTCAAACCATTCTCCGGATATAAGCGAAGATTCAGGTTACAATGAGATTTTCCAAATCAGGAAAGAAATGACTCTGAATGTTCACAATGAACAAGTAGAGAGTACATTGGGGAATAAATTAAAAAATATCGAACCCTTGGAAAACTAATAAAATGGATACCCAAGAGTACTAAGGAAGCTCTACGAGAACCAGGTTTAGAAAATGTCTACCTCAACCAAAAGAAGCGTCCACACAAGCAAAGTAACATGGAGGTTGAAATAGAGCAAGAGATCAACAAGTGAAATCGACACAGTAGTAGTAAATCTTGAGTATCGATAGATACATGATACACTCCTGATCAAAGAGAAAAATTACTAAGCAACGCATTCCCTGAGCAACCAGAGCAGTAAATACAAGTGTACGAACACCTCAAGTCTCCTATATAACATGGGGCCTATAGAATCCAATGGAAGCACAAACCTAAACTTGGGCTTTGAAAGTTAAATGCAACGGGTAGAATTGTATAAACCAGAGAAATATCGCCCATTGAAAGGGATGTTTTAGGGTCGAGGACTCCTCAAGTAGCTGTTGCAGAAATACAAAGGTGGATATATGAGTACGTGATTATCAAATAGCCACCATTGATCATGGACATGCAACATGTTATTAGGAAATTGAGGAAGAGAAAGCAAATGTTAATAATGTCAATGCTGCAAGGATGGAAAAGGAGAATAAAAGAAAGTAGCTAAGTAAACTAGATCATGTCATAGAGGAACTGTCTCTGTCTCTCAACCCCGTGATCCGATTATAATAGGAAACAATAAGGCCAATGTTGTAGAGAGTTGGATAAAGGAATTAATATGCCAAGGAGAAGATAGCCATGGATAGACACAAAGAAGCTTCTTATGGGAAAATAAAACGAACAAAATGAATACTTGTGCCCACAGATTGAAACAAACTGATATTGAAAATCAAGGATAAAAGTCATAGTGAAAATGGATGATTGTTCCTGAAACAAGGTATTATCACGACCAAACCATTCTAAAATGAAGGCACGGATAGCACAACTAAGACTAGAAAAGCATATGGTGGAAGGACACCTTAAAGAAATAGTAGGTAAGCAGGTTTAGCCATCAATGATGTTCTGACGAGTCAATGGAATAATCTGGATAATTTGGAGGGAGACAATCACTTTTTGAATAAATGTAAAAGAGATTTTATAAGATTTTGGTAAAGATGAAACTAATGTTGACCATGATGACCTTTTTGAAATATGGCAAAACGCGTAAATAAAAGATGGCCAAATAAATATGTTGTTTGACAAAAAGAATAGGTGATAAGTAAGCCATAATATATCACATGATATATTTATCACATGACAATATTTCATCTGCAGTGTTGGCATAGAATAAAGTATCATCGTAGCACTTGCACAGTAATTAAGGTCTTGATGTACGCAAATATTTACGATGCACGTCACAGTTTTTGTGACATTTGTCAGATTTGTATGGCGGACTTCAAAAATGTTTGCAAAAACCTTAAGGTGGTGGGTAGTTTGAAAATTATAGTAACTTCTCTATTCTTCCGTCAGTTTGTATTTTCATAGATGCAGAGGATGCTTTGTCAAGTTTAAAACAAGGTTCAGTTGACTTGCTTTTGGGTTTTTACTATGTGGTTATACATTCACTAAGGTTTATATTGATACCAGTTTTGTCATTTTCTGACCTCTCTTCTGTTGATCTTTTGATGAATTTTGTCGCTGCGAGCTATGTTGCTGTATACAGAGCTTGGCCATTGTACAGATGCCTGAAAAATAAGCAAAGAACAAGAAGGCACGTTATGAAACAATATGCAAGATCAGGCAGAAACATAAAAGGAATATCACAGGTATTTTCATGAGCATGTCAGGTATGTTGTTTCCCAGACATAATCATTTTCTTGAAGAACAGTTGAATTCTTCATTTGAAAAGAATGCACAAAGTTCTTCATTTGAAACTCCAACAGTAAGGGTTTTTGAAAGAAATTCTTTGACTCAGTTTGATGCACAAATATTTGTCCTAAAACAAATACATAGTCAGTTCAGGTTTAAAATGAAATGGCAATTTTTTTAAGGAACGGTTTTTATTTTTTATAAAAAGATAGAAAAGTTTCATGAAATATTGAATGAAGTTTTCTCCAAAGTTTGTAACAGCAATGAAGGAATTTGATCTGAGATAATGGAAACTATTTTCGAGTATCTAAAAAATAAAAATGAAACACTATTGATCAGTTTGGAAGTTTATAATGATTACCAGATTTGAGACAGGAACAAATCCAAAAACTAAAACTGTTTTGTTAGTCTCTCAAACAACATTTTTAAAAGGAAGTTTGTGCAACAACCCAAACTGGTTCAGTTGGGCTGATGTAACTGATTACATTCAAATTTTATCTCTATAAATATAGAGATCATTTGTAATTTAAATGGGATGAGTTAAAAAAAAAAAGAAGAAGAAAGAAAGAAGACTTATATTTCAGAACAGTTTGTAAAGACTAAAAGTCTTATTATAGACTTGTATGCATGTATAAATGTCTTACATACACATTTATATGTGTGTATAAGCTTGTAATTATAGCACTGATAAAAGGGTTAAATACCCTGAGCAGTAGAAGCTGCTGATTGTAAAAGAATTGGAACTCAATAAAGAATACAGGTTCATGGAGTGGTTTTTCTCCCTATGACGAAATCGTGAGGATTTTCGAGGGTTTCCCACTTGACACAAAATTGGTGTCTCTTCTTTCTGTGAGTTGATATTATTCAGTATGTTTACATTTCAGTACAGTTTGATTTCTCCACTGCTGTAAATTATAAATTAAAATTACTGAACTGATATTTTGGGAGAATTTAATAGTGTTCTGATTCACCCCCCCCCCCCCCTCTCAGAACCCTGATACTTCCAACAAGTGGTATCAGAGCATAGGATTCCTTTAGGAATTGTTCCGAGGATATTAATTGGAAGTCATGGCACAATCTGAAGGAGCTTCTCTTAATAGGGCTCCACTGTTTGATGGAAACGATTATGTTTTCTGGAAAGTTATGATGGAAGCCTTCATACATTCCTTAGATGTAAGGATGTGGGATGCTGTAATAACAAAATATACTGTCCCAACAACAATCCCTACTGATGCAGATGAAAAACTAAAATTTGAGTTGGATAAGAAGGCAAGATATGCCCTTCTTTGTGGTCTCTCCAAAGATGTTTTTGCTAAAGTTGTTTATTGCAAGTCAGCTAATGATATATGGGTCAAACTTGAAACAATATATCAAGGAGATGAAAAAGTAAAAGAGTCTAAACTGATAACTCTTAAAACACAGTTTGACAATCTGAAAATGAATGAATATGAAACCATTGCTGCATACTTCCTAAGAGTTGATGAAGTAGTGAATGCTAGAAAAGGTCTAGGTGAAGAGATAGAAGAATATGATGTAGTTTCAAAAGTTATTAGGTCAGTATTACCTAAATTTGAAACTAAAATATTTACATTAGAAGAAAAGAAAAGCTTCTCAAAAATGACCCTACATCAACTTCAAGGAACACTAACTGCATATGAAATGAGGATTGGCAATCAAGCTAGTTCCTCATCAAAAGAATCAACCTTTAAGATTGAAAAACATGATGAGAGTGATTCAGATCTAACAGATGCTTTAGAAGCATTACTTGTCAGGAAAATGAGAAAGAAATATAAAGGCAAACCTAAATGCTTCAGCTGTGGTCAATTAGGACACTTTGCTGCAAATGCCCAAATGTCGAACTTGAAGATTGTGATGAGAAAACTGAGAAGTTTTCAAAAAAGAAGCCTTGGAATCAGAATAAAAGATTCAAGGATTACAAGAAGAAAAGTCTTCTTTCAAAAGAAGATTCAAATGAAGAATCTAGCGATGTTGATGAAGAAGGGGAAAGACTATTCATGGCTGAAATAGTCCATACCCCTAAACCTGAACTCAGTGAATCTGAATTGTCATCTGATTCAGATGTAGAAGTAGATCTAGAAGAAGAACTTCTAAAATCTTTGCAAGAACTTAAAAGATTAAAGAAGTTGATTTCTAATCAAGAAGTTGAAAATCAAAAACTTCAAGAAGAGTTAAATGGAGCAAATTTGATTATAGAAAATCAAAAACTCTTGCTTGAGGAAAAGGATTAAAAATTAAATGTCTTGCAAAGATCATCTATAGAATCTACTAGTCAGAAAACAAAGTTCTTTTTCAATGGTTATTGTTTTAATTGCAATATGTTTGGGCACAAGGCTATCTTTTGTGAAAATAACACTAATCAAAGAAAAAGGAAAGTTGTTAGGTGCTTTAAATGCTTTCATTATGGTCATTATGCAAATCAATGTAAATTGAATATGAGACCAAAACAAATCTGGAAGCAAGTAAGGGTAACAGAAAAGTCCTTAATTGTTGAAACAGCTCTATTCGCTCAAAAACCTGCAATGTGGGTATTGGATAGCGGTTGTTCACACCATATGACTGGGTGTAAAAGCAAATTTAAAACCCTAGAAAATTTTGATGGAGGTTTTGTTCGATTTGGTGATAACTCAGGAGCCTACGTTACTGGAAAAGGTTCAATAATTCTGAATAAAGACACACCAATTCATGATGTGTACTTTGTTGAAGGTTTAAAACATAACCTGCTAAGTGTAAGTTAGATATGTGACAGTGGATATTCTATTTTCTTTAATGCAAAAGGATGTTATATTAAAAATAGAAAGGATAGAATCATTGCCAGTGGGTTAAGAACAAGCGGTAATCTTTACAACCTAATAGATTCAACTGTCCTAGAAACTTCATTAGTTAATACTTGTCTAATGAGTCAAGTAGAAGAAAATTGGCTATGGCACAAAAGACTGGGACATTTAAACTTTGATAATCTTGCTAGAATCAGCAAGAATAAAAAGGTTAGAGGACTGCCACAGATTACAAAACCAGCAAATATTTGTGAAGAGTGTGTTAAGGGAAAGCAAACGAAAGTTTCTTTCAAAATGAAAGAATATTTGTCAAATAGACCACTTGAATTAGTGCATATTGATTTGTATGGTCCTACTAAAATTGATTCACTAAATGGTGAAAAGTATTTCATGTTGTTCATAGATGACTACTCGAGGATGGTTTGGGTAACATTTTTGAAACATAAATCAAAGGCCTTTGAACGCTTCAAAATTTTCAGAAAGATGGTAGAAAGAGAAACTGAATTAAAACTGAAATGTTTAAGATCAGATAGGGTAGGAGAATTCACCTCTCAAGAATTTATTGAGTATTGTGAGAGACATGGAATAAAAAGACAATATTCTACTGCTAGGACACTACAACAAAATGGTGTTGTAGAAAGAAAGAACAGAACTGTAAAAGAAATGGCTAGAACCATGCTGAATGAAGCAAAACTACATGATAAATTTTGGAAAGAAGCTGTTCATACAGCTGTTTATATTCTTAATAGAGCACAAATTAGAGTTAGAACTGCTTACATTCCATATGAATCGTGGAATGGAAAAACAACAAATGTCAAGAATTTTAAGGTTTTTGGTTGCAAATGTTTTATCAAAAAGAACGATGATTCTCTAGAAAACTTTAATTCAAGATCTGATGAAGGGATCTTTCTTGGGTACTCCACGCATAGCAAGGCCTATAAATGCTATAATAAAAGGCTGAACAAAGTTGTAGAAGCTATAAATGTCATATTTGATGAAAATTCTGTGTGCTGTAATGATAAAAAAGATCACGAAGATTCATCCTTTCAAAAATCAAAAACTGCACATGATGAGCATCCTGAAAATGATAAAACTGAACTTGCTGATGAAACTAAATCAGAAAACTGCTCAAGCCCCAAAATAACTAGTGCTAGTTCAAAAATAAAAACTTCTTCTAGAATAATAGCTAAGAGACATCCCGAGTCTCAAGTTATTGGAGATATAGAGAAAGGAATTTTAACTAGAAGAAAAGCCAAAATAGGTGAACAAGCAAACATTGCTAAACATTTTTGCTTAATATCAGATTTTGAACCAAAGAGTGTTGCTGAAGCTTTATTAGATTCCTGTTGGCAAAATGCAATGCAGGAAGAGATAAATCAAATAGAGAAAAATAAGACTTGGGAACTTGTTCCCAGACCTAGTGACAAAAATGTCATAGGTGGAAAGTGGATATTTTGTAATAAACTGAATGAAGAAGGTAAAGTGGTCAGAAATAAAGCTAGATTTGTTTGTAAAGGCTATGCTCAACAAGAAGGAATTGATTTCAGTGAAACCTTTGCACCAGTTGCAAGGATGGAATCAATCAGAATCTTTCTTGCATATGCTAGCCATAAAAAATTCACTGTTTACCAAATGGATGTTAAAACTGCTTTCTTAAATGGGTATCATGAAGAGGAAGTTTATATGGAACAGCCAGAAGGTTTTGAATCTTCGGACAAACCTGATTATGTTTATCAACTGAAAAAGGCTTTGTATGGCTTAAAACAAGCTCCTAGGGCTTCGTACTCCAGGTTGGATAAACATTTAACTTCAAACAGATTTTCTCGAGGAAAGGCAAATAGCACCTTGTATATCAAAATGATAAATGATGACATTTTGGCAGTTGAAATTTATGTGGATGATATCATTTTTGGGTCTACTAATGATGATTTAGCAGAACATTTTTCAAAAATCATGGAATTTGAGTTTGAGATGTCAATGTTAGGTGTACTCACATTTTTTCTTGGTTTGCAAGTCTCATAGCTTGAACATGGATTATTTCTTTCTCAAACTAAATATGCCAAAGAAATGTTGAGAAAATTTAATATGGCTGAATGCAAACCTGTTAGCACTCCTATGGAAAATGGCTGTAAATTAATAAAGAATGATGATTCACCTTCTGTTAATCAAACTCTTTACAGATCTATGATTGGAAGTTTGCTATATTTAACTGCATCTAGACCTGATATAATGCAAGCTGTATGTATGGTGTCAAGATTTCAATCTGATCCAAAGAAATCACATCTTAATGCGGTGCATAGAATACTGAAATACATTCAAGGCACTCTTGATTATGGTTTATGGTATCCTCACAGCACTGATTTTACTCTTACTGGTTATACTGATGCAGATTGGGGAGGATCTGACGATAAAAAGAGCACTAGTGGTGCAGCTTTCTTTCTTGGTGAGTGTTTGGTTGCTTGGCATAGTAAGAAACAGGATTGTGTAACTTTATCCACTTGTGAATCTGAATATGTTGCAACTACAACATGCTGTACTCAATTAATTTGGATGGATTATCAGATATCTGATTTGGGCATTCAGGTTTCAAAACCTATTTCAATAATGTGTGATAATATGAGTGCAATTCAATTAAGCAAAAACCCAGTTATGCACTCACGTACAAAACAAATAGCCATCAAACTTCATTTCTTGAGAGATAAAGTTCAAAATAATGAATTCAAATTGGTTTATGTGCCTAATCAAAGGACAGGTGGTTGATATTTTAACAAAGGCACTACCAAGAGAACTATTTGAACAATTAAGAACACGATTGGGACTTTTCTCTCAATCACTACTGGCATAACACTCTTTCTAATAACTTTTCTGTGATAGGTTTCTGCTCCTTTCACAGAAATAATTGATGAAAAGCAGATGGTCAAATTTTTTTGACGCAAAATTTTTGGGGGAGTAATTAGCATTTCACACAGGATTTGGTTCACAGGTTGATTTCACAGCTTGGTTTATCAATTTTTTTGATTGATTTAGTTCAGTTGGTTTAGATTTTGTCTGATGTTTTCGGATCAGCATTGCATGGTAAATCAGCATTTTTGTTTCTATGAGATGGTGAAAATTTTGGCATCAAAAATGGGGGAGATTGTTGACCATGATGACCTTTTTGAAATATGGCAAAATGCGTAAATAAAAGATGGCCAAATAAATATGTTGTTTGAAAAAAAGAATAGGTGATAAGTAAGCCGTAATATATCACATGATATATTTATCACATGGCAATATTTCATCTGCAGTGTTGGCATAGAATAAAGTATCATCGTAGCACTTGCACAGTAATTAAGGTCTGGATGTACGCAAATATTTACGATGCACGTCACAGTTTTTGTGACATTTGTCAGATTTGTATGGCGGACTTCAAAAATGTTTGCAAAAACCTTAAGGTGGTGGGCAGTTTGAAAATTATAGTAACTTCTCTATTCTTCCATCAGTTTGTATTTTCACAGATGCAGAGGATGCTTTGTCAAGTTTAAAACAAGGTTCAGTTGACTTGCTTCTGGGTTTTTACTATGTGGTTATACATTCACTAAGGTTTATATTGATACCAGTTTTGTCATTTTCTGACCTCTCTTCTGTTGATCTTTTGATGAATTTTGTCGCTGTGAGCTATGTTGCTGTATACAGAGCTTGGCCATTGTACAGATGCCTGAGAAATAAGCAAAGAACAAGAAGGCATGTTATGAAACAATATGCAAGATCAGGCAGAAACATAAAAGGAATATCACAAGTATTTTCATGAGCATGTCAGGTATGTTGTTTCCCAGACATAATCATTTTCTTGAAGAACAATTGAATTCTTCATTTGAAAAGAATGCACAAAGTTCTTCATTTGAAACTCCAGCAGTAAGGGTTTTTGAAAAAAATTCTTTCACTCAGTTTGATGCACAAATATTTGTCCTAAAACAAATACATAGTCAGTTCAGGTTTAAAATGAAATAGCAATTTTTTTAAGGAATGGTTTTTATTTTTTATAAAAAGATAGAAAAGTTTCATGAAATATTGAATGAAGTTTTCTCCAAAGTTTGTAACAGCAATGAAGGAATTTGGTCTGAGATAATGGAAACTATTTTCGAGTATCTAAAAAATAAAAATGAAACACTATTGATCAGTTTGGAAGTTTATAATGATTACCAGATTTGAGACAGGAACAAATCCAAAAACTAAAATTGTTTTGTTAGTCTCTCAAACAGCATTTTTAAAAGGAAGTTTGTGTAACAACCCAAACTGGTTCAGTTGGGCTGATGTAACTGATTACATTCAAATTTTATCTCTATAAATATAGAGATCATTTGTAATTTAAATGGGATGAGTTAAAAAAAAAAAAAGAAGAAAGAAAGAAGACTTATATTTCAGAACAGTTTGTAAAGACTAAAAGTCTTATTATAGACTTGTATGCATGTATAAATGTCTTACATACACATTTATATGTGTGTATAAGCTTGTAATTACAACACTGATAAAAGGGTTAAATACCCTGAGCAGTAGAAGCTGCTGATTGTAAAAGAATTGGAACTCAATAAAGAATACAGGTTCATGGAGTGGTTTTTCTCCCTATGACGAAACCGTGAGGATTTTCGAGGGTTTCCCACTCGGCACAAAATTGGTGTCTCTTCTTACTGTGAGTTGATATTATTCAGTATGTTTACATTTCAGTACAGTTTGATTTCTCCACTGCTATAAATTATAAATTAAAATTACTGAACTCAGATTTTGGGAGAATTTAATAGTGTTCTGATTCACCCCCCCCTCTCAAAACGCTGATACTTCCAACAACTAATACTCGTAGCCTTCAGCATGAATAGGAGGCAAGATAGTATAGGTGATAAGTTTGTCATTGAAGATGATAATGATGCAACCGCCTAAGAGTGTGAACTGTGTAGGTTTCCCTATTAGTTAGGCTTCGTAGACATATTGCTGATAATGTCATCCACGTTCTTGAGAATTAAGTAAAGATTCAAAGACCAATGAAATATTTTGGCAATTGGCAACTTTGTAACTTGTGAATCTGCTATAGAATATGCCTCAACTTTTGGATGTAAAAACGTAGATAGGCTTGGAATGTTCTGGCTGCAAACTATAAAGATGATGGTTCTGTTGAACTTCACACACTAAGGTTTAATTCTTAGGTTAAAAGTGTTAAATAGTCAAAGTTGACTTATTTTTCTAAGATTAATTTCCTCCTTAGTGTGATTTTTAAGGGTGACCTTGAAATATACTTCCTGCTTGAAAGAAAATTGCAACTTGTTGATGTGCATTTTATGTCTTACCAACAGTAGAACAAAATATTGAGATATCTCATTCTCTCTTAACCAATATTGTGGGTGTGCTAAGATTGTGAAAGATCACACCAATTGATTCCAAGGTTCTTTTGTGCCAGTACTTGACCGTGGATAAGCTCAACGGTTGATTTGATATGCTGGTATAATGAGGGGCCTTATGTTATTTTTCTTAAGCTGACTGCAAATAATACTGGATGTGAGAGTTGTTGGATGAGATAGAAATGAGAGTACTTTTTTGGATTTCTCATGAATATGTAGAAAGTAGAGAGAGAAGGTTTGAAGAATTCTATTTTACTCCTAAGAATTTGAAAGATGAATACTGCTACAATGAAGTCTTCTAAACTTTGTTTTGTCTAATTCAACTACAAAAAGTTGGTGTAGTCTTCTTGGGCTGTGCAAAGCATTTTCATTTACCATCTTAACAAACAATATGCATCACATGTAGAAGTAAAGTTTCCATATAAGAGGCTCAAAATTAACCTTACATTGTGCTTAAGAATCACTTGAGAACAAAAGCTATGAGCAAAGTGACTTCACTACAATGTTATCAATCAAATTCCTCTAAATACTTGTAAGCAAATTCTAAATTAAATGGGGAACACAGAGAACATGCAAGCACTAAGATACACAAGTGATCACCAAACTTTAATGATGACTTTATTATCTTAGTAGCTCATAGCAACAATCTCCAAATTCTATCCCTTACAAATGAGAAATGGGATCTTTATATAGGTCCCTAATTACAGTGAGTGGCTCAAATTGAAACCAAATCGATGACTCAATTTTTGCCAATTCAACCTTAATTAAGGTTAGGGAAATGAAAGAGAATCTACAAAAAATACATAAGGCCACATGGACTAATCAAGAGGAACTCACTTCCTTAGTGGGGGAATAAATGCTCACTATGATAGCCCATTTAGCAAAAGAGTGAAGCAACAGAAATGCCCACCATGCATTAAATGCTTCTTTGCAAAGAATAACCTACCTCAAAATCCTCAAATTCTTGGTTGATTTGCTCCAAAGAGGCATGTCCTATATCGAACTTTGTCACATCGTACTCATCTTCAACAATTTGGACCTTTGATTTGTTGACTATACATGTTGCAAACTGTGAAGTCCTACATCTAGATTCTCCTTTGATGAAATCTGTACTTTAGCTCTATCTTTCTCTTCTATTAAGTTGACTTGGTTAAAAGCCACTTGTAACTTTTCTTCTTTTGACTTTTGTGTAAGGAAACTTGGCAACAAAGAATATAACCATTTCCACATAACCCATAATAGATCTGAAATTAAACACGGAATTAAAATCCACATGCAAGAGAATAGACAACATACCCACAAAATTGTGACACAAGATATACCCTGGGAAACCCTCATTGAGGGAAAAACCCAGCCTCCAAAAGCATCCATCATCATGTATTATTTAGCAAAATAACCATTTCCATACAACCATGGAAGCCTTCATGGCCATAGCCACAACCGAGCAAACTATGTGAACAAGCATGAATCCACACATCCCATGCCATGCTTTCAACCTTCACAAATGCTCCCTTGGCTAACCTGTCAAGCCTTGTCCCGCTCGACTCTTGCCTTTTGTCTTCTCCTTGTCACTCTCTTTTTTCTCTCTTACAACAACTACCCTTGTGGCTGCTTATATAGTAGCAAGTCCCACAAAACCACTACGTGGTATTACATAAACCATGTGCTACCTAACCCACTGACCCCACATTTAATATTGGGCATTTAATTCTTTTCCCCAATATTAAATAATTACATGAAATATTATCACAATGTTACAATACAACTCATCAAGAATATTCCATGGGAATCTTTACATGTTGCACATCCATCTAGGCACAACATTACATAATAAAAATAAAATAATAAAATAACAATATTATGCAATGTGTGCAACACCCATTATCTCAACAATCTCCCACTTGTTGTATACATTGCATAGGGTCAATCTGTAGCCACATAAATGAACAAGGGAACAATCCCTCCTAGCACATCCACCATCATGGATCAAAATAAACCAAGTGCTCCATCCTGGTACCCGCAACAAAATCAAAGTATCCAGCATCTCAAACATGAATGATCTCACCTCCTATTATGCCACTCCCACTGGTCATACATAGAAGCCATCCAAAGAGAAAACCACCCAACCTGTCGCATTAGAAGATCATAAAATCCTATACCAATTGAAATTCCAAGCACAAAAACCTGATCCAAAGGTAATCACATGTATCCATAGTTGTCAAAATATCCATAGCTGAAATAGTACCCACAGCAAAGTGCCAACCCATCCAACTATCCATACCTCAAAGGTATAATAAGTGAATCTTATATCATCGACATATCCAATCTATAACGTGCAATCACAAGCCTCAAGAGCAATACCTGCCACATATATACCAAGAAGCTCCCACTGCAAAAGATAATGTCAAATCTATAACCAATCCACTCACAACATCTCAAAGAAGTGAATCCATGTAGTATCAAGGACATCCACAATACATAAAATGATATCCTGCAAGAACAACTCTCATAAAAAGTCTCCAATGCTCTCCCAAGTTCACCACAACCAACAGAGGAAAGAGATAAAGGAATAACCATGTCATCTCTCACATGACATACATGAGCACAAACCAGTGATCACAATCTCCAACCAATCTCAAATCCAATGTAGGCAAAACTGAACATCCAGGAAGATAACCGAGATCAGAGAAACCATGCAAATCATAACCTGTATCATGTCCTTCTACACACACCTCTAGATGTAAACTGTGCAAGTATGATCTCCTCCATAAAACCCCAACAAGAAGCCTCAACAACACCCAAACCATACCATATAACTAATCATGGATGTAAGCCTCTCACAAGAAGATCAAACTCAATAAAACCATTCCTAAACCAAGGAATAACCATTCCTAATCCAAGGAATATGCCCAAATATAAAACCATCTCCCAAACTCAACCAGCATAACAACATATGCACATGGAGATAACCAATGCTAAACCATCTCTCAAATGAACCTTCCAGAACTAACTCATGTACCATAGCTCAAGATCCATATCCATGAAAGACAAGCATAAATATAATGCAACTGAGACAAACAATGGGCTATACCTCTCAAGTAGCAAACCACCGAGTAGACCAAGAGTGGGGAATGAGAATGCTCATCAAGATACCCAAGTCTCCAACCAAGACTCATCTAAGAACAATCTCCTCTCAAGTCTATATCAGGTGACTGCCCCTCGGACTTCCTGTTGAAACCATCAACCATCTCAACAAATACTTCTCTAATCCAAGAGAAATCAGAGTCACCACCATCTCTAAGTATCCATGAGCACCTGTAACCAATCAATCCATGCCAACTCCAAATGCAACATAGCAATATCATGAAGTATCCAACTTATGATTAGTGTACTCAATACCAAGAAACTAAACCAAGATCAATGTCAAAGTTCCAACCATGGCCTCAGGAATATAAACATGACAACATGATCTTACCATCTCAACCAAAGAGATAACATGCTCCACATGAACATACCATAACATGTCACAACTCTAAATGCGTATCAAGAGTATACCATGACATAATAATGAAACCATCCTCATACCAAGGATAACATGCCAAATAAAAGCATAAACCACACCTTTGCCAAGAACCCTGTGAGTCCTCAAAATGCAACCATCTCCATACACCATGAAGAAAACCATCTCCACATACTAGGAAGAACCATCTCCACATACCATGAAGATAACCAAGAACTCCATGAGTCCTCAAGATCTAACCATCTTCAAACACCATGAAGATAACAAGTGCACCATGCAAATGTCAAAGACGCTTCTGCAGCAACAGGATCTAAGACAAACCTCCAACATCTGCAAACACTCAATAAATATATCAATGCCAACAACTCCCACTCAACCGTGGTACCAAGTCACCTATGGCATCATAAAATCCATCCTCTCCAAACCAAGAAGATATAAACCAAACCAGGAACTAATCTTGCACTGTCACCCCATCACTGTCACAAGCTCCCACTAAACCATGTATCCAAGCTATCCATGACATAATGATGAAAAACCATCCTCTAACCATGAGAATCAACCAAGGCATCAAACCATCAAAGAAATCAAAGTGCACATCATGAGCTCCTCAAAAGAAACTAAATAACCATGATCCTCAACCAAGAAGATATACCACCATAACCAAATCAGAAAATCCAAGCTAATGAACATCTAGGATGTACCTGTATAACCAATCATGTCATGCCAAAAATCCATGACACCATGGTCACATCCATGAACCAAGCATCTAGCTCTCAAAGTGTCCAACCTGTCAGCATAAAATAGTCAACCACAATCCTCCACCATGACTGTACCTGGTAACAACATCTCATCCCTTCTACATGAAGATAAAATCATATGACTTAGGGCATAGATAACCCAAATCCAAGCCACCAATCTGAATATGCATCAATAATGAAAGATCAATGGGCAAAGACAACCCATAACCAAGCTATAAATGCAACCTGTAAGTATAGACCGCTTACAACACTGCACAACTTGTAGATCCAACAAGTCATCATACATATCCAAAGCTAAACATTGATAACCATATCATCATGAGACCAATCTGAAATATGAACTGAGTATACAATGACATCAAATCTTAAATCTCCAATGCCATAAACTCACAATGTTACCATAGTCAAAATATACCTATAAACTGTTTAGATCAATATATCAACAAATAAATCATGCTAAACCTGCACCAAATCTAAACCAATTTGTAGAGCTCTCCAAGAGCTTTCCGTTGACTACTTGAAGTCCAAAATCCGACTCCGTATGCCCAAATTATGCCCTAATCCGTGCTTAAAATAAATAACATCTAACTTTAGGGCTCTTAAAACCTGACAAAATCTCAAAATCATAGAACCAAACCTACACCATCTTGTAGTGCTCTGAATTAGCTTTCCAATGCCTATAAGAACTCTGAAATCCGATATTCTGAGAGAAAGTTATGGCCGTTTTACTAAGACAATCTTTTTACCATTTTCAGTACGATTTTCCATTTTTTTTTTTCAGTGACAAAAATTCTGACGGGATTAAATTTGACGGCCATCATGGGCTGAAACCAAAAAACTCTTTCATTTCCTTTGAACATGGCCAAACTAGGGCATATTATATATCAAATTTTATGGAAATGTCGACCCGGATCCAATGGTGAGGTCTTTTTTTACCCAAGAGGTCATTTCTGCATGCTACCCCCCAAAACCCTCATTTAAATGAAACATCCGAAAAAATCTTTTTGTCCAACAATTTCACATGCCCAAATCTTTTAACATCCCATCATAACAGCAAATCCAAAACCCTCAGATCTGCAATAAATCATTCATATATCTTGCCCTTTCTTTTATCCTCTCATGCATTCCCATGGATTCAATCTAGGGTTACAATAATAAAACCATAGCTCTGATACCACTTGTAAGGAAACTTGGCAACAAAGAATATAACCATTTCCACATAACCCATAATAGATCTGAAATTAAACACAGAATTAAAATCCACATGCAAGAGAATAGACAACATACCCACAAAATTGTGACAAGATATACCCTGAGAAACCCTCATTGAGGGAAAAACCCAGCCTCCAAAAGCATCCATCATCATGTATTATTTAGCAAAATAACCATTTCCATACAACCATGGAAGCCTTCATGGCCATATCCACAACCGAGCAAACTATGTGAACAAGCATGAATCCACACATCCCATGCCATGCTTTCAACCTTCACAAATGCTCCCTTGGCTAACCTGTCAAGCCTTGTCCCGCTCGACTCTTGCCTTTTGTCTTCTCCTTGTCACTCTCTTTTTTCTCTCTTACAACAACTACCCTTGTGGCTGCTTATATAGTAGCAAGTCCCACAAAACCACTAAGTGGTATTACATAAACCATGTGCTAAAAACCATGTGCTACCTAACCCACTGACCCCACATTTAATATTGGGCATTTAATTCTTTTCCCCAATATTAAATAATTACATGAAATATTATCACAATGTTACAATACAACTCATCAAAAATATTCCATGGGAATCTTTACATGTTGCACGTCCATCTAGGCACAACATTACATAATAAAAATAAAATAATAAAATAACAATATTATGCAATGTGTGCAACACCCATTATCTCAACATTTTGTGCAACCTTAACCAATATGAAATGACTGTAAGTTGATCATGAACTAAGAATTGTTATTTTCCTTTTACCAATCTTTCATTAATGTCATCCTTGGCAATGACACTTTCTATTGCTATCAGGGACCTCTACTTCTCCACTAGGAACTTGCATATATGTCCCCATCTTTTCTTGTTATGAAATGGCCTCGAGGCTTTCTTTAGTGGCAACCTTATTCTATCTCTTCCTTGGATAAATTCTTAAAAAACATTGATGTTTTTCTATCCTTAACTAGCCTAGTCATTAGATCTTCCAATTGTATCAATCTGTTTGTTACAAATTCTCCCTAGTGAAAGTACTTGTAAGCTCAGAATCCAACTAGGTGATGAAGGGGAAATTGTCAAAATTTTCCTCCTTAGTTGGGGTTCTTCACTATGTAGGTTAGGCCCACTTCTTGACTTCTATCCCTTATCTTGTTGAGCTCTTTGGTACAATTTCTCCTACAATTCTCATTCTCGAGGACTACCTTGGTTTATCATCCTGCAATGATTGGTGCCCCATCAATTTATAAGTTAGGCTATGCTTAGTAACCTCCAACTCATTGATTTTGACATTCAACCCACCATTTTGTGAATCTCACAACTGATGTAGATATTGAATCAATGCCCAATACTTCTTTCTTCGACCAATCTTATCGCTAGATGGTCTTTTCCCTTTCCACATCATATCTAGATTGGATCACATTCATATCTTTCTCCACCTAATTGTCCACCTAACAAAGTACTTAGATAATTGCATGCTCTGGTCATGTTGAGTGACAATCTAAAAAACATTCTTCATTTGTTTTCATTCTCATTTGTAACATTGGCACAAAAATCCTTAAGGAGTATCTAGTGTTGATATTTTTCACTTGACACCACTCTGAATTTTTTATTGGCATCAAAATTCAATCTTCCCAAGAAAAAGTGTTAATCCATAGAAACATAGCTCATTGGCACTTTTTTGGCTTCTTGTAAATAATGACACGTCTGAACTTCATGTCCTATGGTGATTGGGAATTCAAGACCTAATTTCTACTTCCTCTTTTAAATGTTGTCATAAACTATCAGCCATAGTTATGGGACTCTACAAGTCCAAGCCAGAGTCCACATTTCCAAGGAAAATGGCCTCTTGACTTGAAATCAACAGAATCAACATGGACTCACCAGGTCCAAGGACTCTCTTGACTCACAGACTCTCGAGCTCTAGACTTTCTCTAGCAACATGACTCATAAAGTGCAAAAAATAATAAAATAAAGGGTTAATTGAATTTTTTGTGCTTTGTATAACATCTATTTTACCTAAAAAGGTCATTCCATCCTTTGCCAATGCTTGTAATAGAGAGAAGATTTAGAGAAGAGTATTGGGGTTTTAAGAGAGAAATTAGAAAACTGGTTGGCTCTCCCATTTCAATTGTTGATTGTTTATGCAACTTTGTAGCTTGCACTTAAGTATCAAGAGGAGCTAAAGGAAGCATTGGAGGAGGCTTCTACAAATTTACTTCCATTTCCATTTTTTTGTGCAAAAATTGAATGATCTTGTCTTTTTAGTTATTTCACTACAACGTTTGCCTTCTCCAGAGACAGATCCAAGGCACCGATATATCACTGATTGTATTAGAGATTGTTGATCCACATGCAGAGTGGAACACAAAGATTGTTGATCTTGTCTTCAGTGATGAAGACATGGAGTGGGTTGATTAGGTGGATTGGGAGACAAAGGTAATAGTGATGGTAGTCGAGGAGGCTACAAACAAAGGAGATCGAGTGCAGGACCCTGAGGCTAGGGGTGATGGATCTAAGTCTGATGATGAAGATTATGTGGGTTGAATTAGTTATCCTTAGGTCCATATGTACCAATTCAACTTTTAATCACTTCAATTACTACAGATTTAAACATTTAAGGTCTCGGTCTATATTGCAAATAATCAACAACATAAAACTTGCAGTCCACTATCCCAATAGTAACAAAATTTGTAGAATGTAAAACATCTCAAATAACATCCACACAAGTATGATACCAGAATTTAATGTGGAAACCCAATTTGGGAAAAACCACTGGTAACATGCTACTTAATTTCACTCTTATGAAGTGAGCTCTATGAGGAGCCTACCCTATTAAAGGTTACAGAACATAGTGTTAAATGTAACCTTATTAAATAATTTAATCACCTTGTTAGGAGTTGCCTTGTTAGAGGGGTTTGGAATATTCCATTAGAATTCCACCTTGATTAAAGGAGTTTAAAATGTATATTAGGTCAGCCTTGATTAAAGGATTTAAATATGGATACAATGGTTAGAAAGTAATAGTAGGTTGCTCTGATAAGTACAACTCACTTTGCAAATACATATCATAATATAGCTCATATGCTGATCCACTAATTGACCTCCATTATCATCTCTACCTCTAATCTACTTGGAAATCATTCAAACAATCACTCTTCACCTCTTCATAATCATTCTCAGCCTCCTGCTTAAGTTCACCTGTCAATAGCATCAACAACTGCTCCAACTTCTATTAGGTTAGCCCTTGTACCTCCTTAAATAGGTAATTCTAATCTTTTTCCACTTACACATCACTACAGATCTTAGGGTTAGGTTAGATTCATCGAATCCTTCCATCTTTTCATTTCCTCCGTTCTCTTATAGAAACTTCTCAAAAATTCTCTCTGAATCCATGCATTGAAATACACAAACATAGTTTCCCTTGAATTAAATGCTCCAAGACATCCATCCTTATCTTGAAAATGTTTTACATATTCCAAGAACTCAATTGTGTTGGTTGGAAATCAAGATTTTCTCATAATCTGTCAAATTTTGTCCCTTGGCCAATGCTAGATTCTGACACTTGGTCATCATTGAATTACTTGATCGATATTAATTATTATACTCAACATACTTTTTGATACTTGACCAATACTAATTCTCGATCGACACTGTATTTTTCTCAACTAATACTTTCACTTGGTCAACACTAGCATCACTTGACATATACCTCTAGTTCTTTAATCTTCTTCTTTTTGCTCGATCAAGCCTATGCATTTGTTCTTTCTTTGATCACTTCTTCTAGGCTTCAATGTATTTGTCTTCTCCACTTGTGTTATAATTAAACAATAGCATTATCTTGTCAAGGTCCAACTAATCAAGTGCACATTGTAGTTTCAAATAACTCAAGCTTTCCTCTAGGCCCTTTTTAAATCTTATCTTCTCAATGTTGAAGAAGGAGATTGTTGAAAATAGATTGATACAAGTATGATAAATGTATTTCAATCATTATTTTTTCATTGATGTCAAACCTACTATTTTTTTGGTAAGACTACTAGTTATATGATTTAAGTACTATCACTTATTTGATTAATGAAGAGGATTTGATCAAAAGATGTAACAATAACACCTAGAGGAAAGGTTGAGTTATGATGTGAAAAGGAGTACAAGAATTAGTTAAGATAGTGATATCATAGTGCATTTATAATCTACTTAAGGTTGCAAAGGTGTTTGCACTAAGCAATTTCAGAAGAACAAGTTAAACAAAGTTTGTTTGCCAAGCTTGACTAAATGGATAGTAGGTTCCAAAGCAAAGTTAGTACAAGCTGACCGAAAAATTAGTCGGAACTGAGTAAGAGTCTATTTTAGTGTATTCTGAGACAAATAGTGGATGCTAAGTAAAGTTTAGTTGATCTCGAGCACAAGTAAACTTTAGTTTGTGCCAGATGATTTTATAGAGGATGTCGAGCATCAAAAGCAAGTTAATGCCGAGTGTCAACATTATTAGAAATATCATGAATTTGATGGATCTAAGCTGACAATTTTGTTTTCTTGGATTGTGTGAACTAGGTGGAACATAAGATTGCTGAGATGGTGGCACAAAATTTGTGGTAAACCATTTTGAGACGACTTCAAAGAGGATTGAAGGAGAAGTTTCTAGAAGTATATGAAATGAGTGGTAGATTCATTGAATCCTACCTAATCTATCCTAACCCTAAATTGGATGATGGAGAATGAATGGAAAAAGATCTTAATTCTCTATTTAAAGGGATGTATGGTCAGAAGCAAGGGTTGTCATGTGTGAGAACCTAAGAAAGACAAAGAGTCAAGGGTATTGCTTCATTCAGTCACCTAATTGAGAGTTTGTGTTGGCATGATAAGCAAGAAGGCTTAAGGGTATGGATGCTTGAAGGGTGAACAAGCTATCAAAGCTAAAATGTGTGAAAGCCAAGCATAATGGAGGACTAAAACAAAGATTTTTAATTCGCAAATGGAGTTGTAAGTTGTTATCAGATTAAGCCTTACTATTACTCTCTAACAATTGTATCAGCCTAGGGTAAATCCTTTAGATTAACGTTGACCTAACAGTCATTTGTAAATCCTTTAAGTAGGTGACATTCCAAGTGAATGGTCTTAAGTCCTCTAACAAGGCTCACTCCTAATAGGGTGATTTAAATCCTTTAACAGGGTCACATTTAACAGTGTGTATTTTAATCTTTATTAGGGTTCCCCTTTCATAGGACATCACTTCAGAAGAGTGAAAAAGAGTAGCATGTTACTGGTGGTTTTTCCCAAATTGGGTTTCCATGTAAATCATTTTGTCAAGTGTGTTGTTGAATCTATTATGTTTCATATTTACATTTTAGCAAAGTGATTTGACAGTAACCTACAAGTTTTAAGTGATTGCATAATCTTATGGATACATGCATGATGATAAATGTTTTATGGGTTCACTAAGCTGTAAAAAGTTTTATTTATACATTTGGACCTTGATTAACGAATTCACCCCTCTCTCAATTATTCTAAATAATTCCAACACTCAAATCCTCTTCATCAATCATCTTGATATGGCACTCTACTCAGATAGCAATTGTCTTACCGATAAAATTTTGACATCAATGACAAGATATCAATTGGTCCAAGTGTAGTTCTAAGAATCTCCCTCTTTGGCATTGATGGAAACACCTCTAGTTACCATGCAATCCAAAAACATTTAATTGCTTTGAGCATCTCCCTCTATGTTCAGTATAAGATTTCCATTAATATCCCTAGTTTTATTCTAATTCTCATTCTTGTAGCTCTGATATGCAACATATAGACTCGCTCTATCATATTATATCATGAAATCAATCAACTCCCTCTTTGATATACAATTTTTGAACTTTTAAGTTCCTTGATTGTTGGCAACACCATTCACCAATTTATCTTTGTTAATGCATTCTTTCTTCACAACATCTCTTACTATATGCTTCATCATACGGTAACTCTTTCCCTCTTCATATGGTAATTGTATATTATCTCCCTCTTTGACAACAATTCCAAAGACACTTTATCTTTCTCATACATCTTTATCATGTAGGTATGTTCATGTCAGTGTCATGTTCTTCATATGTCATCTTTCTTCACTACTTTAGGCATCTCCTAAAGAGTTTGAATTTCGACATCAACTTGTAAGACATTTTGATCAACACATTTAATGTAGAGCTTCATCTTTGCTTAAATAGCATCAACTAGGGTAATCAACCCTAATTTACCTCTTAGATACTCACATGCATCCTTAGGTAAAGCTTAGTGAAAATATTAGCTATCTACTCCTTACTGTTCACATGCTCCAATCTTACTTCTTTATCATGAACTAATTCTCTCAGGTAATCATACTTGATAGAAATATGCTTGGCTTTGTGTGCATCACATGGTTCTTTGATATATTTATAGCACATGTGTTATCACAATAGATAAAAACTAGATCAATGATCTCTTCCTTCATTCCTTTTAACAATTCATTGCTACTGTTACATATTCAACTTCTGCTGTTGATTGTGAAATATAGTTCTACTTCTTGCTTGTCCATGAAACCAATCTATTTCGTAGAAAGAAAGCTCCACCACTTGTACTCTTTCTATCATCAACACTTCTTTCCCAATCAATATCTATGTACACTCTTAGTTCAAACTTGTCATTCTTTTTGTAATATAGTCCATAATCCTATGTTCCTTTCAGATATCTTAGTATTCTCTTCACTGCCATCATATGATTTTCCTTAGAATTTGCAAAAAATCTTGCAACAATCCCAAAAACTAATGCAATATCTAATCTACTATGAAAAATATATTGTAGCTTCCAATCATTGATCTATACAATGTCTGGTTCACATCAATAGAATCATCATTCTTAGGGATTTTATGCCCAATAGCCATAGGTGTGCTGACTGACCTTGAGTCTTTGATACTAAATGTTTTTAATATCTCCTTGATGTATTTGGATTGGGTAATGTAGATACCTTTCTTCATTTGATATAGTTGCAAACTAACAAATAATTTGATTTCGCCAATGTATACATTTTAAATTTTCTTTCACATCTCATTAGAAAATGATTTGCATAATGCATCTTGTCCTCCAAATATGATATCATCCACAAATATTTTAGCTAACAGTATCCCTTTATCACCTTCAGTTTTCGAGTACAAATTACTGTTATCATTAACTCTTGCAAAACCAATCTTTACCAAATAGTTATGCAACCTTTCAAACCATGCTCTAGGAGCTTGTTTTAGTCCATATAGTGCTTTGTGTAGTTTGCATACCATGTTCTTCTTTTTTGGATCAAAAAATCCTTTTGGTTGTTCAATGTAAGTTTTTTCTTCCAGTATTTCATTCATAAATGCAAATTTGACATCAATTTGATAAACTTTAAATCCTTTGTAAATATAATATGAAAATAGAGTTCTAACTCCTTCCAATCTTGCAACTAGGGAAAATGTTTCTCCTTAGTCAATGCCTTCTTTTTGTGCATATCCTTTGCATACCAATCTAGCTTTGTTCCTTGTGACTTCACTTTTTTCATTCAGTTTGTTCCTGAATATCCACTTTTTTCCAATAACATTTTTTTCCTTTGGTCTACGCACCAGTGATTAGGTTTTTTCCTTCTCTCATGTGTTCAATTTCTTCATTCATAGCCTGAATCCAATCTTCGTTGTCCAAAGCATCCTTCACTATTTTAGGTTCAAACTCACAAAGTAAGCATGTGTCACTTCTCTGTCTTTTCCTTGTCATGACTCTAGTCTTTGTTTTCAATGATCTATCCATGTGCATATGATGTCTTCTCACATATTTTTTAAGTGTAGGTTCTTTTCTTCTTTCTTCTTCTTTAGGTTCATCTTGAAAATTTATTTTAAGTTCATTTTGTATCTCTGCTTTTGCTTCTGTTTGCTTGACACTATCTTATTGGTGTTTGATAGCTTCTTCTTGTATCTCGACATCATTTTGTTGATGCTCGACACCTACTGTTTGTTGTTCAGAAACCTATTGCTGCAACTCGACATTCACAGTTTGTTGTTCCTCGATAACCTTCTTCTCTAGCTCAACTCTCACAGTTGCACTTTCCATAACTTTTTTAGTGTTAGAATTCAAACACTTATAAGCTTTTCTCTAAGTGGAATATCCTAAGAATATGCCTTCATCACTTTTAGCATCAAATTTAAAATTTCTATTATCCTTTAGTATATTATATTTTCTTCCAGAGACTTTAAAATATTTCACATTAGGTGCATACCCATACCATAACTCAAAGGGTGTAAGATTTGTACTTTTATTGACTTGTACTCAATTCAAAGTATAGATTGTTGTACTTACAAGTTCTCTTCAATATTTTTGTGATACATTCTTCTCCATCACCAGTGTTCTAGCACAATCCATGATTCATCTATTCCTTATTTCAGCTATTCCATTTTGAAGAGGGGTCCTAGGTGCTAACATATGTCCCTTGATTTCTCTATCACTACATAATATGTTGAATTCATTAGAAAAAAACTCTCCTCCTCTATTAGATCTCAAGCACTTCACACTTTTACCTGTTTCCTTTTCAACTCTTTCCAAACAACATTTAAACATTTGAAAAATGTCAAATTTTTCTTTAAGAAACATCATAGTCATCATTCTAGATTAGTCATTAACAAGTAGAATGAAATTGAATGCATAATATTGGAGTAGCTTTTCACTCCAATCGGTCAAAAGAGTTTAGTATGAACCAATTCAAAAATATCATTAGATGAATAGGTTTTTCTCTTGAAACTAGACTTTGTCATTTTACCTAACTAACATTATTTACACAACATTATTAGGTTTTCTTAATCTTGGTAATCCTCTTACTCTTTTCATTTTACTAATGATTATCAAATTGTCAAAGTTCACATGACATAGCCTCTTATACCATAGCCATATATCATCAAATTATGCAAACAAGCAAGTCTCATCAAATAAAGATAGATAGGATAAGTTACCTCTTATCTATTCTCCACTTCCAATTAGTTTACCATTTGCATCAAATATCTTGGCCTTCTTATGATGAAATTCAACTTCATGTCCTGATTTGTTCAATTGTACAACACTCAAAAAGTTATAGTTGAGTCCTTCAACCCAATAAATACTATCACATTTGACCTTATTAGTCAATTTTATTGATTCTTTACCTTTCACAAGACATGGTGCATCATTACCAAACTTGACACAGCTACCTTTATATTGTTTTAGGGTTTCAAACTTACTTTTATCACCAGTCATGTGATGTGAGTAGCCATTATCAATTATCCATCTATCACCTTTTCTTACATAGGAAATTAATGCAGTTTTCTCATCTTCATCATAATCTTCTTTCATAGCAACATAGACAACTTCTTCATCATTACGACCAGACTCATTGTCAGTTTCTTCTTTGGAAATATAACAAGATTTATTACCTTTTTCTTTATATTCCTTATTTCTCCTATTGTCATTGTCATCTCTTCTGCCTTTATACTTGCTTTCCTTCCTTTCATCCTTGTCTTATGTGAGTTTGTGGTGACTAATCAGGGAAGTACTCTACATACTTCATAATTCTTTTAGGTACATGTTGTAACCCTAAATTAACATTAATACTTGTATAAAAGGGCTTAGGGTTAGGTATCTTTCATTATGTGTGATCCAAAAATTGCTTCTTGCAGCAATATTAAGCAGTAAGGGATTAAAGATTGTAATCAGGTTGTAATCATTGGATCATAATAATAATGGACTTCTTGTTTGGTGGACATAGCCTAGGGATTGGGTGAGCCATGTTAAATCTTGGTGTCTTGTTTTCTTTTCTATGTGATTCAATATTTTTTGATATTGTTTATATTTGCATGTAATTTTTATTTTTTTTTGTGATTTAATCCTAACAAGTCATATCAGAGTGAAGTTTTTTTTTCAGTTATATATTTTTTAGTTATGGCCGACGTATGGCTGACATATGAATAACATGTTGTAACCCTAAAGCAGCATAAATACTATTATAAAAGGGCTCAGGGTTAGGTATCTTTCATTATGTGTGATGCAAAAAAAAATTTTTGCGGCGATATTATGCTATAAGGGATTACAGATTGTAATCAGGTTGTAATCACTAGATCGTAATAATAGTGGACTTGCTATTTGGTAGACGTATCCTAGGGATAAGGTGAACCATGTTAAATCTTGGTGTCTTGTGTTCTTTTCTATGTGATTCAATATTTTATGATATTTTTTATATTTGCATGTTATCATTATTTCTATTTGTGGTTTAATCCTAGAAAGTCATATCAGAGTGAGGTTGTTTTTTCAGTTATATTTTTTGGGCTACGGCTGACATTGTGGCTAATGTATGGCTGACATATGGCTGAAATATTGTAACACTAAAGTGGCATAAATACTTGTATAAGAGGGCTTAGGGTTAGGTATCTTTCATTATGTGTGATGTGAAAATTACTTCTTGTGGTGGTATTAAGTTGTAAGGGATTACAGATAGTAATCAGGTTGTAATCACTAGATCATAATAATAGTGGACTTGTTGTTTGGTGGATGTAGCTTAGGGATTGTGTAAACCACACTAAATCTTGGTGTCTTGTGTTATTTTCTATTTGATTCAATATTTTTTTATATTATTTATATTTGCATGTAATTGTTATTCCTATCTATGGTTTAATCCTAACAAGTGGTATCAGTGCAAGGTTATTTTTTCATATATATATTTTTTGGGTTGTGGCCGATTTTATGGCCAACGTATGGCCAACATATTGCTGACATGTTCTAACCCTAAATTGGCATAAATACTTATATAAAAGGGCTTAGGGCTAGGTATCTTTCATTATTTGTGATGCAAAAATTGCTTCTTGCTATGATATTAAGCTGTAACGGATTACAAATTGTAATCAAGTTGTAATCACTGGATCGTAATAATAGTGGACTTACTATTTGGTGGATGTAGCTTGAAGATTGGGTGAACCATCTTAAATCTTGGTGTCTTGTATTCTTTTATGTTTGATTCAATATTTTTTGATATTGTTTATATTTGCATCTAATTGTAATTTTTTTTGGTGGTTTAATCCTCACATCTTCTCTATCAAGACACCTTCCCTCAATATGACCAACTTTGTTACATGAAAAATATATTATATGAAGTTTACCTTTGCCTCTTGAAAGTCTTCTAGCCATTAATGCTTCAAGCTCATCAAGATCATTATCAAAGATATCACTATCACTATTCACACATTTTCCTTTTCCTTTATTGTTAAGAACCAATTGAGATTTGAAAGCCGATTTAGTAGTAGTAGGAGTAAAATTATCAAAGTTTGACAATTCAAATGCAATAAGTCTACCAATTGATCCTTCTAGAGTTAGATTGTTACTAAGGGCACATCTCAGTTCTTGTATTACAAAAACTCTAATAGCATAAATAAGAAGTAGAGTTCTCAGTACCTTGTCGATCATAGTTTCATCATCAATATTTCCATTAGATCCTCTTATAGTATTCACCATCTCTTTGACTCATCCACAGTATTGAGAAAAGGTTTCACCTTCTGACATTCTCATTTCATCAGATTTGTCTCTTAATATTTCTAACTTTGCTCTCAAAATATCTGTCTCCTCCATAGATAATCTACAGTGTATCCCACATTTGGTTAGCAATAGTGTACTCCTTTATGCCATCAAACTCGACATAGCTTAGGATTGATGAAATCTCCACCATTGCCTAATTGTGTTCTTTCTTCTCTTTCGTCTGCTAAGTTGTCAGAGGTCTTGGTATCTCTACATATGCATGTTCCACATAGTGTATTGCACCTTCTCCAATTCCTATCAAATTCAACTTCATCAAACTCTACCATGGAGGGAAGTTCTCATTTTTAGTCTTGGTACCTCCTTTTTTACATCTTGATCTTTAGCTTCAAATACCTTCAAAATTTTCTTTACAAGAACCAAAACTCTAATACCTATTGTTAGAATGTTTTAGAATAACTAAGAGGTGGGGTGGGGGGTGAATCAGTTATCCTTACATTCATATGTACCAATTCAACTTTTAATCATTTCAAATACTGCAAACCTAAACATTTAGTAGTTCAGTCTTTATAGAAAATAATTAGGTAACATAAAACTTGTGGTCCACTGTCCTAATAGTAACAAAATTTATAGAATTTAAAACATTAACAATAAAAAATCTCAAATAGCATCCACACATGTATGCCACCAAGATTTAACATGGAAACCCATTTTGGGAAAAACCACTAGTAACATGCTACCAATTTTCACACTTTTGAAGTGAGCTCTATAAGGAGAAAACTCTGTTAAAGGTTATAAAGCACACTGTTAAATGTAACCTTGTTAAAGGATTTAATCACCCTATTAGGAGTGACCTTGTTAGAGGGATTTAGAACATTCCATTAGAATCCCACCTTGATTAAATGATTTAAAAATGACTATTAGGTCAACCTTGATTAAAGGATTTTAATACTAATATAATGGTTAGAAAGTAACAATAGTTTGATCTAATAAGTACAACTCACTTTGCAAATACATATCATAATTTAGCTCATATGATGATCCACCGACTAACCTCTATTATCATCTCTATCTCTAATCTTCTTGGAAATCCTTTAGTAAATCACTCTCACCTCTTCATAATTATTCTCAGCCTCTTGCTTAAGTTTGCCAATCAATAACATCAACAATTGCTCCAACCTCTATTAGGTTAGCACTTGTGCCTCCTTAAATAGGTAATTTTGATATTTTTCTACTTAAACATCAATGTAGATCTTAGGGTTAGGTCAAATTTGTCAAATCCTCCCATATTTTTATTTCCTCCTTTCTCTTCTAGAAATTTCACAAAACTTCTCTTTGATTCCATGCATAGAAATGCTCAAAAATAGTTTCCCTTGAATGAAATGTTCTAGGTCATCCACCCTTATCTTCAATACATTTTACATATTCCAATAATTTAACTATGTCATTCGGAAATCAAGATTTCCTCATAATCTATCAAATGTTGTTCCCCTGCCAACACTGGGTTCTGATACTTGGTCATCATTGGATTACTCTGTCGATATTAAATGTTCTACTTGACATACTTTTTGATACTTGGTCAATAGTGATGCTTGATCGATATTGTATTTTTCTTAGCTTATACTTTTACTTGGTCAATACTACTATCATTTGGAATATACTTCTAGTTCCATAATATTCTTCTCCTTTCTCGATCAAGTATATGCATTTGGTCTTTCTTTGATCACTTATTCTAGGCTTCAATGCAACTATCTTCTCCACTCGTGTTAATGATTAAACAATCACATTATTTTGTCAAGGTCTACCTAATCAAGTGTCCATTTTGGTTTCTCGTAACTCAACCTTTCCTCTAGGTCCTTTTGTAGATTATCTTCTCAAATCCTCTTCATCTATCATCTTGATATGTAGAAATTGTCTTACCAATAAGGTTTGACATCAATGGAAACATAATAATTTTTCCAATTGTAGTTTTAACATAATATTCTTTGTAGAGTCCTACCAATGTATATTTCAAAACAATCATTGACTCTCTCAAAGTCATCCTTACCATACAGTTATAACTGAGGGTAGATCTCATGCTTTTTCAAGTGTTGCAAACCACTTCCAATTTCTCATTTGCATCTTAATCCATCGTACCTTGTCATTCAAGCCAACATGTAGATGACACAAGAGCTCATGTAGAATTCTCTTGTTTGCTCCACATTCCCAAGTTTTCCATTCAAATTTTCATTGATCATGAATCCTTTGATCAATTATTCAAAAAAATACCACATCTTATTGGTCCTACTAACAAGTTAATATATTAAGAGGGGGGTGAATCAATATACTATAGATACTTCAATTTTTTCTCTTATGCAACTTCACCTTAACCTACAAGTTAGTGCTAGCTACAACTTAATTAGTTAGGATCAAGAAAAAAGAGAGCACATTAATAGCAATACATGCCACAATATTTATCTTGTGGAAACCTAGTGTATTGTCAGAAAATGGAAGCACTTCCATTTAGGACTGGTTTAGCTCTCTAAGAAGGTGGTCTGGGGTCATGTCAAGCACCTTAAGTGGGTATTTGACTAGATTTGGCATTTTTCCCCTATTATGCTTCTCTCTCCCTTGTTTCTAGCCCTTTTAGGTAGCCTTTTTTGAAGATATGAGATCTTTGACCTTTTAGGTCAAGGATGACCTTCTGGGTCAAGGTCAACCTCAACTTTCACCTAGGCCAATGATGAACTCGACCTTGACCTAGGTTAGAGTTGACCTTGACCTTGACCCTAGGTACAAATTTCAAGTTCTAGAGGTTTTAGGTTATCAGGCATTGGAAAGTTCCATTTCCCTCTTCCGAGTCAACTGTTTCACATTTTGGAATGGTAAAATCTTAAAGTGTATTTAATTTAGGTCCATTTTTAGGGGTTAAGGCTTAATTGGAATTTAATTCTCCTATGTCAACCTCTCTAGAAGTTTGTGTCCTAGATTAGTATAAAAGGAAGCCTTTCTCTCATTTACATAGATCCAGAGAGAGATATTTTCCATGATCAAGCATTTTCCTTCCATTGAATTTGAGCATAAGTGAAATAAAGTGATCAAGAAAGAAAGGAGAAGGAAAGAATTCAAGCATTCAATTCATCAAGGAGATCCATTGATAGCTATTGAAATTTTCAATCTCTTTGGAGCCCTCTTGTTGAAGATTCTAACATCCACATTCATTCAAGCCTCTTTCTATTCCAAGATCCATTCAAGATTGGTGTTGAAGATCTAATGCAATTGATTTGAGACATACTACATACAATTCTATTTTCATTTGGAGCATCCATACTTGTGGAATCAAGGATTTGAATCCTCCACAAGGATTTCAACATAAGTAAGGTGAATAGTTCCATTTACTTTGTTTATCTATATTGCAATTTCAATTTCATTTTTAAAGGTTAATTCAAAACTGGGGTTTGACCAAGGAAAACCATTCATCCAACAACAAAACCCTTTTTCTTATAGAAGCAAGTCCAACATGATGAATATCAGTACAAATTTGAGTACCCTTTCCAATGAACTTTCAAGATCTATGAATAGTATTTTTATTAGAGTAGTGTAGCTCAATGTCAGAAATAAAGGGGTAAGATCTTATGTTGACTTTGGGTCAAGGTCGACCTTCTTCAGAAAGACAAAAGGTTTAGGGGTTTTCTTTGTTTCTGCATTTCTAGTCTAGATCTAGTTGCATAATTTCCTGAAAATGTATACAGACATCAGAAAATAACATTTTCTAGATTTACCTTACTTTAAGGTTAGTATTTATTTTGAATTCAATTAAGATTTCAATACATACTCTTTATAATTAAATATAAGGTCTTCTTCTTGATTCATATTCTCCATAGATTGATTCTTTTGTGCATTAGCCTTTCTGGTTAATCAATTTGGATCTCTTGTAGTGTCTCTCATGTTTGTAGTTTGTGCCTTGTCTATTTTGATTTGAGAGATACTTGATACTTTTATTATATGTATTTTGAGGCAACTTGAGGGTTGAATGTTATATTTTGATTCAATATCATAGATGCTTTACTACTATGTTGTTCAGTTTATCATATTTGCATGTTGATGCTATTTTGAGATGATGGTAGATCTAAGATGATATCTGATTATCTAGTATTTGGGCATATCTTTTATTATTTTATGTGATGGATTTCATGCTATGGTTATTTACTTCATTCTTTTATCTTTGATGCTTTATGTGAACATGAGTGATGTAAATGGATTAATTAATTATTTAATGCATTTATTACTTTAGCTATGATATTATTATGTAATTGCACTTGATCGTGTGTTTTAGTGTGTAGGATTTATATCCCTGGCAGTGACACATGGAGTTAGTGATTCAGCTATTCATATTTACCAATTTCATCCATGTATGGTTGACATATCCTTATTTTAAATTTTTTAAATTAAAACCTTTCAGTGATTATTAAATCCAAACTCATTTGCATTATGTGATTTGACTAGTGAGCGTGTCTATGCATTTAGAGGTTCGCATTGTCACAAAAGTTGTTTAGTGGTTTTCTTTGATTTTGGGTTTTGGGCTTTAAACCTTTTCAGATTTAATTTTTGGCAGGTTTTCCTTAAGTGAATTCATGTTATAGAGAATAACCTATTTTTATTTGGGTTGATTTGGAGTCCAACTAGTCTAACTAGCTATGTACCCTAATTGACTATTCACTCAAAAAGTGAATAAGTATTGAAAAAGAGTTTTTATTATTCACTTCTCACTTTTTCAAAATAGAAATTTGAGAGCTCTTTTGAGAATCCTCTTCTGAAGGATTCAGTTTCTGTTCATTTTGGGAGCTGTGAGCATGGGTTTTTCACGAGACCAGATTTGTTGGATCTGGCTTGGGGAATTCTTGCTTTGCCATCACTTTCAATAGTTTTGGTAGGATATTTATTTTATTCTATGAATTTCAATTTCTACCCTTTTTCTATCAGGTAGGGCCTTCTCGTTTTATTGTTTCTACTCCATTTAAGCTTTTGTTTCTTATAGAAATATGTTAGGAGGCTAAGAACTAGTGTTCCCCTCTATTTCTGTTTGCTGGTTCTACCTGGTTGGTTGGGTATGAACGTTTTTTCTATTTTTGGGATGAGGGTTTGGGATTTTGAGCCATTATGCTAGCCATTTTTGCATAGAGTGTTTGAACTCTTTTATTTTTGGATTTTTTGGATTTTTGCGCCCAAAGGACAAATGGGTTTTAATTTTTAAGTTATCCAAATTTTAGGGTTTTTATCTCATTTTGTGTACTGCCCTTTTTTCTCAAGTTTTCTTGGCACAATGTGGATCATGGACCTGGATGATCTATTTGGATGTCAGTCAAACCACTTTTGTACTTTTATGTTGCATTGGGATGCATGTTGCATTGGTCATCTCGATTCTATTTTTGGTTGAGTGACTTTTGGCTTGTGCTCTCATCCAGTCCTTGTGTTATGATCTTCGTGATGGTGGTGCGCCACACACAAATACATGCACATATATATCTGTTAGGTGACTTGCAAGGCCTAATCTTCTGTGGTACTTCCAAAAGTTATGATCATTGGGGTTGGTTTGGGGATTTGCATGCCTATAGACACTCATCATTGGAGGAGCATGGGTAGAGTAGGGTAGCATATGGAGGGGGCTTCTATCTTGCAGTTTGATGATCATGACACTGAAGGTTGGCAGAGGAAGTTTTATATAAGTGATAACTAAATAAAATACTAGGTGGTAATAGAACTTAAGATAATGAAAAATGTTTTGTGCTAGAGCCTTTCTATTGAGGGAGCTGAATCTGCATGATCCAAGCTTGGGCTTGTCAATGCCAAGTGACTCTCCATGATTTCAGCCCCTAATTAGTAGCCCATTGAGTGTCTAACTAGGACCTATTGTTTATGCATTGTCTTTGTCTTGGTTTTAGTCATCATATTGTTTGGTGTGTGTGTTAGCCATGGATGTTTTCTTGTGTGTATTTTTGGTTGGATCATTATCTCCATCAGCATGGTAGGTGTGGACCTACAGGTGCCACATGGTTGGGAGGTGTAGCTACCTACACCACTGCTAGGGATTGGTGTACATAGACAATCTTTTGTCCTAGTGCGTTCATTGTTGGATGTTTCCACTAGATGCTTTAGGTTTTAGAGTATGCTTTCTTGTGATTTATTCTTTCATTGAGATGCTTGTATATCATGTTTAGATGATGTTATTTATTGATACATTTCCTTACTTTGATGATTAGCATGTGATAAGTGATGTTATCTACTTTGTAGGATTATCTTATGCTTTACTTCTAGCATGTCAGATTTCCTTATGCTTGTTGTAGCATGCTTTAGTAGCGACGTCCCTATTATGATAGTACTGATGATCTGTTCGGTGGCTTGGGATGTTATAGGCAGGGGATGGCTAGGGCCCATAATGGTTTTATGATGCTATTAATGGCTGGGAGGAACCAGATACTTAGTTTGGTTGTACTGCTCATTGCGATGTTATTTTTGTTTACTGCTTTTGTACTCTACGATGTTTCCCTTCTATTCCTTTCCTTCATTGTTTGACTAGATGGTTAGATGTTATTTCTAGCTTTCCATCTTTTATCTTTGTTCAAGTGTTTATGTCTCAAATTATGGATCTGGTACTCCTCGGTGTGGAGGAATTTAATCACTTAGATTTCTTAGCCTTTTCTTGATTTTTGTGTTTGTGTGCTGACTTAAGATCTCATGTGAGATTGCACTTTCTTGCACGAGGATGCAAGTCTTCGCATGGTGTGGTGGATTTCTTCGCGTGGCTGGGAACTTCCTTACATGAAACCCTACATCATTTTTTTGGTATTTTGGTTGTACAACCAAACATGTGCTCATCTCATTATGCACATCTTTACGTGAGAAGGTACTTCTTCATGCGGCATGATGCACTTCTTTTCAAAGAATTATGGTAGAGATAAGTTCTCACACAAAAAATAGGGGGTGTCTCCCTCAATTTTTAGGGTTCAATTTTTGGAGTTTCTAGTACCCTTTGGGTTGCCTTAAATTTCCTTGGTCAGGCAATTTTGAGATTCTTAGTGTTGGTTGTCATTTTTTAGGTTTTTATTATTGTAGTGTTGTGTCAGTTCTAGTAGTGGCATTAGGAGATCTATTGGTTGTCGGGATGGTGGTTAAGTCTTCTATTGCAATCTGTATGATCCGTGTGTGATGCAATCTTTAGCACTCATATTTGTTAAAAAAAGTATCTTGGCTTGTATTTCATCCTTGTTCCAAGGATCTTTAGGTGGTGCATTACATCTCTCCTTTGGGAATTTGGATTTAGAGGTAGATCTTATATCCCTTTCATTCCTCTATATTTAGATGAACACTCATTGTTCATCTTACATTTTGGTGAACTTGCGATAGACAACTCTTTCTTTTATTGTGTTAAATCTTGCATGTGTTAGATTTATTTTATGTGTTTGTATCTCCTATAAAGTAAAAATAAAAAAATATTCATTTCTTCATGCTTTTTGTTTTATTAGTTTAGTTCATTTTCATTGCATTGGTATATGAGCTTTCCTACCTTTAGTTCTACTTATAATATTCTGGTTAGAAGAAGTTGTAGACTGATGGGCACCTTTGATCCTGAGTCTTCCTCTCCTTTCCTTAGGATCTCGAATGACAATTTGATTATTCATGATTCTAACCCTATTATGGAGCAAAACTCGTCTCACTCATCTCATGATGAGGATTATGCTTTAAGAGTTCCTCCTAAAAAAGTCCAACCACTTTCAACTAAACTTGATAAAATGGGTAATTGGCTTATTCAAGAAAACCATAATCAAGAAACTATTCAAAGTCCTTCATGATAATGATCAAGGTGTTAATCTCCTACATGGAATCACTCACCTCATGCATTCAAATGTTAAACCTTTAGCTCAAGAAGCTCAAGATTTAGGATTTATTCCTCTGGTTACTAGTGTCAAACCTTTTTTAGTTCCTTTACATAGTTTTTCCTACTGATACCTCTCCTTTGGTGACTGCAATGGTTCCCTCTCTTTCTATGAGTATTCCTCATGTATCCCTCCCTACATCACAACCTTCTTACCATAATGTTCCTTTTACATATTCCAATCCTCTTCCAACTATGGTTCTAGGTGTTCCTCTAGTTGTGTCTTCCATTTTTGTCATTGCTTAATGTTGATGTGCATACTATTTCTTGTAATGACTCAACAATTATTAGTTTCACTCAAACTGTGTCATCTTTACTACAACAACTTGCTTCTTTAACTCAAAACAAGTTTAGCATTCCTACCTGTGATATGGGGAGTCCTCTATACTTAAACATCATTCATACTCCTATTCCTCATCAAGTTGATATGCCTCATCTTGAGAATTACAATAGAAAAGGAGACTATGTTGCTCATGTTAAAACATTTCAAATCCTTTGTAGTGACTACACTCATGATCATAGGATTTCAGCCAAGTTCTTTTCTCAAAAATTTTGTGATAAGACCTTGCAATTGTTATATTCCTTGCCTCCTTATTCTATTAACTCTTTTCCAAAACTTGCCAATGCCTTTATTCAACAATTTCAAAATAACATTGGTCTGCAAGTATCTTTAACCGATTTAATGCATTGTAAAAAAAATATTGAGGAAAAATTGACTGAATTCATTGGTAGATTTAAGATTTTAGATGCTCAAATTTCTTATCTTGTTCTTGATACTGATATTCAATGTATTTTTATTTCAAATTTGCAAAAGGATATTATAAATAAGATTCTTCTTACTAAATTGACCTCTTTTTAACAAATTTGTGTAGCGCTTAATCATTGTCAATTACAAGTGATCCAATTTGAGAGCAACACTCCAATGACTCCTGTTCTAGTTGATAAGAATGATGCTACTCCTAATCCAAATAAATTTCAAAATCCTAACAACTATGTCAAGATAAACAAGCAAGTGAATATAGTTGCTGATCAACTTGTTGTTGTATCTCACAATGCTACTTTTGCATCCACTACTTTTTGCTTGAATTGTATGTTTACTCCTCTCTTTGAATCTTTAAATTCTATTATAAATAGGTTTTTAACTACTAATATGATTACTTTATCTCATATTCAACCTCTTTTACCTGCTATGATTGTGTCTAAATCTTTTGATCTTAAAGCTTTTTGTCAATACTATCGTCAAAATGACCATGATACTGAGAAGTGTTATTCTTTAAAACATAAGATACAAGAATTGATTGATTATAATACCTTTTTTTTGATAATTTTCATGGTAGTAGGAACAAGTATGTTTCTCCTCCCAATAAAAATGATGGGGACACAACCCAAGCACAGAATGGACACAACAAGAAAGGGAAAAATTTATTAACTGTAAAAATATGCTAGTACACTTAGTGTAGAGAAATAGACTCCAAAACATGCTCTATGGGCTTACAATAGCATAAATCTGGAGATAAATTCTTCTCTCAGTACCTTCTCTCAAACTCCACTCCGAATTGCCTTTTACAATGCTAGAAATGTTCTTAAATAGACCCCAAAGGGTTAAGGATTAGGAATACATTCTAGAAAGTGCTAGTTGGCAACCACCAACCAAATAGAAGGTTCCAGAAGTCACATTAGAAGTTGACACAAAATTAGAAGAATCCAAAAATGGTAACCAAACTTTCGAGAGGCATAACTTTTGAACCGTAGCTCCGATTGACGAACCGTTTACATTTCTGGAAAGCTCTCGAAGTGCTCTATAGCTCTATGGACCAGCTTTGCTCATCCCCCATTTTTCAGCCCTGTTCAAGGTCATTTAATGCCCCTAACCTGACTTTGAAGCATTCTTAAGATGTCTCAAAAAACTAAAAAATTGAGATAACTTTCAAACCGTGGGGCCTTTTGACCTGATTCTTTTCTTGGAATGCTCCAAATTATAATTACAATCATCTAACCAATTTACACCTTCTAGTTCACCAAAATGATGGCTCAATTACATACTCCTATTTTTTTTGGCATTTACACATATCCCAAGGTGATTAAAAATTCTAACCTAGAACACTAATAGTGGAACTGTGAGAGTTGGAACTTTTATTTGACCCAAATGGGTATCCAAAAATGAAAACACATGAAACAGAAACTAAGTCTAAGTACATTTTTTTGGGTGACATAGGATTGCCCTTATACCTCTGGATACTCCTGCATCAGACACCCAGGGTAGATTGAAAAGTGACCCTGTCACTTTATGAATGGTAGAGGAAATCCCAAATGGGAAATCTTAGCTGTTGATATCCAAGTTGAGTCCTCTATCAGCCATCCTTTCCACTTGACCAGATACTCTTCATACTATCTATTTTTGGTACTCCTACCCACACGATGATCTAGAATGTCTTCTATCTCCTCCTTCTTAGAAGCAGGAATTGGACATGGCTCTAACATCAGCTCCTCATCCACACCATCATCATGATACTCTGTTAAGTCTGCAATGTTGAAAATAGGGGAAATGTGAATTCCATGTAGCAACTCTACTTCATATGCATTTCCTAAGTCATATTTCTTCAAAATTTTGCAGGGGCCAAATTTCTTCATCTTCAGCTTGTTGTAAGTACCCGTTGGAAATATTTCTTTTCTTAAGTGTACCATGATTAGATCCCCTACTTGGAACTCCTTATGTCTTCTCCTTTGATCAGACCTAGCTTTATACTCTTGATTCATCTTGGTAATGTGTGCCTAAACCTCCCCATGTAGACGCTTGATATGTTCAACAAATTCTTCAGCTTCAGCACTTGTCCTCTCCCCTTGCTCTATCTTCCTCAATTCTAGTGCAGTCCTTGGGCTACTTCCATATACAATTTGGAATGGTGACTTTCCAGTACTCCTATTTACAGAGTTATTGTAAGAAAATTTCGTTTGTGGTAAAATCAAATCCCATCCCTAGGGCTTATCCCCAACTAAACATCTCAGCAAATTGCCCAGACTTCTGTTTACCACTTCTGTTTGGCCGTCAGTCTGTGGGTGATGTGTGGAACTGAATTTCAAGTCCATTCTCAACTTCTTCCACAATGTTCTCCAAAAATACCCCACAAATTTAGTAACTCTGTCAGAAACTATACTCCTTGGGAGACCATGTAGTCTTACCACTTCTCTGAAAAACAAGTCTGCAATATGGACAACATCATGAGTTTTGTGGCATGGAATGAAATGTGCCATTTTGGAGAACTTATCAACCACCACAAATACTAAGTCATTACCCCTTTGTGTCCTCAGCAATCCAAGAACAAAATCCATACTTATTTCCTCCCATGGCTTTGATGGAATAGGCAATGGCTGATATAGTCTAGTATTGTGACTAAATCCCTTGGCCACCTGACAAATCTAGAAATTTTGTACAAACCTCTTCACATCCTGTGACATTTGAGGCCAAAAATAATGTTCTTTGGGAATAGAAATGGTCTTATCTCGACCAAAATGTCCTACCATCCCTCCATTGTGTTTCTCCTTAATCAAATTTTCCCTCATGGAACTCCTTGGAATGCACAATTGACTGCCCTTGAACAACATACCATCCTGAATGAGATAGTCTAACCACTTAGTTCTGTCTACAGCAATAGGTTCTTTACAAGCTTTCCATGCTTCAGCAAAATCAGGATCCTCAGGGTACAGATTCTTGAGTTCATCAAACCTAACTACTTCAACCTGCATTACTGTAAGTAACAACTATCTCCTACTTAGTGTATCTGCAACCCTGTTAGATTTTCTACTTCTATGCTTCAACACAAATGTATAGCTCTGCAAGAACTCTACCCACTTCATATGCCTTTGATTCAATTTACCTTGGCTATTTAGGTACTGTAATGCATGGTGATCAATATATAAAACAAATTCCTTTGGCAATTAATAACGTCTCCATTTCTTTAAGGTTTGAACTATTGCATAGAACTCTTGATCATAAACAAAATACTTCTTTTTTGGATCATTCAATTTTTCACTAAAATATGCAATAGGCTTACCTTCTTGGCTCAATATAGCTCCAATAGTGCTGCCATTAGCATCACAATCCACCTACAACACCTTTCTAAAATTTGGAAGTGCCAACACAGGTTGTTCAGTCACCTTCTTCTTCAGCAATTCAAAACTTCTCATAGCTTCCACAGTCCATTCGAACTCTTTTCTATCCCCTCTTATTGTGTCAGTTAGGGGTGCACATATGCCATTGAAATTCTTAATGAACATCATGTAAAAACTAACCAGACCATGAAATGATCTTACCTCAGTAGCAGACCTTGGAGTAGGCCATTCCAAGATGGCTTTTACCTTCTCTGGATCCATTTTGAGACCTTCAGGTGATATAACAAACTCCAAGTAGACTAACTCCCTTTTTGCAAGGATACACTTCTTCAGATTAATTAATAGTTTCTCTTCCCTTAACCTTTCAAGGACACTACAAATATGCAATCAATGTTCTTCCAAAGTCTTGCTGAAAATTAAAATATCATCCAAATAAATAATAACAAATTTTCCCAAGAACTTCTTAAGTACCTCATTCATAAGCTGCATGAAGGTGCTTGGGGTGTTCGTCAATCCAAAGGGCATGACTAACCACTCATTAAGACTCTCCTTGGTCTTGAAGGTTGTTTTCCACTCATCTCCTTCTCGAATCTGTATTTGATGATAGCCACTCTTGAGATCTATCTTTGTGAAGTACTGAGCCCCATTCAAGCAGTCCATAAGATCATCCATTCTTGGCAAAGGAAACCAATACTTGATGGTTATTCTATTTATAGCTCGAGGTTTTGTACACATTCTCCACTCTCCATCCTTCTTTGGTGCTAGTACTGCAGGTACTGCACATGGACTCAGGCTCTCTCGAATCAAGCCCTTCCTCAATAGCTCATGAACTTGTCTATTCAGCTCCTCAGTTTTAGTAGGAGTCATCCTTTGAGCAGCCTTGTTAGGAAAACAAGCTCCTAGGATTAAATCTATCTGATGACTGATTTTCCTTATCGATGGCAATCCTTCTAGAACATTATCAGAGATGATATTTCCAAACTCACCTAGTAAATCTGAAACTTTAAGTGGTATTTGACTACTACCTTCTTTATCTTTCCTAGGAATCAAAGCATAACACATATGCTGATGTTTCATGCCATCTAAAAACTTCCTTCCATCAACAAGACAAATCCTAACACTGCTACATACCTTTTTGCCTTCCTTTTTCATGGGCTCAGTTTGTGGTGAACTCCATCCTTTGTTAGTGAGTAGGTGTTTGCATGACCATCATGTACTGCATGCCTATCAAACTGCCACGGTCTACCCAACAATAGATGGAAAACATCCATTGGAATAACATCACAGAGAACTTCATCATGGTAACTGCCAATTTTGAACTTCACTAAACATTGTTCACTTACCTGTACCTTATGATCATATTTAACCCAAGAAATCTGATAGGGTTGGGGGTGTTTCTCCCTCTTGAGCTTCAGCTTAGAGACCATCTCCTCTGATACCAAGTTATCAGTGCTACCACCATCAATGATTACATTACAACATTTATCCTCACACTTGCACTTGGTATGGAATAAAATTCTCCTTTGTCTTGGCTCAATCTCACCACTTAGTAGGACCCGTTCATTTACTAAAGTCTCTCCTCTTTCTACATTCTCTAAATGTGATGATTGGGCATCCTCATCCACATGAGCAACCCTAGCTTGACCCTCAGCTCTCCTATCTTTCCTTCCTTGTCGTTGAGGGAATTCAAAGGCATGATGACCTTTTTCATTGCAATGGAAATAGGTACCACGAAAGCCTCCTCTTCCTTGTCCATTTCCTCTACCTCTTCCTCTATGATTTCCAAACTCTTGATCACGGGAGTGGTTAAAACCCTCGTTCCTCTGGTTCTTGCTAGTAACCACATCTTCATTTTTCTTTTGGGTTTCATTTTGGCCTCTAGATGACCTACCACTACCCATTCCTCCTTGACCATGCCCTCTTTGTCTCCCTTCAAACCTTTTATTTAGCTTCTCTTCAACTCGTAGGGAAAACTAGTGTGCCTCCTCAATGCTGGTCATTCTTACTAGACTTAATTCCTCCTGGATGCTAGGTCACAACCCACTGATATAATAAGCAACCTTCTCCTTATTTTCTTCTACATGCCCCACTCTAATCAGAAGTTGATAAAACTCCTCTGTATATTCCTAGACTGATTTTCCTACTTGCTTTAACCCATGCATCTTCTTAAACAAATCAAGCTCGTAGTCAATAGGAATGAACTACTTCTTCAATTTGTCCACCATACAATCCCACCTTGTGATCTTATCATTTCCTCTTCTATTTCATTCCAATTGAACCTCTTGCCACCAAATTTTGGCATGGCCTTTTAGTTTTTCCTTTGAAAACTTAACCCTATCTAGATCCTTGATATCCTCATACTCAAAGTACTCTTCTAGTTCATTGATACAATCGATCAACTCATCTG
Organism: Cupressus sempervirens; assembly: GCA_028749045.1. Taxonomy (NCBI): domain Eukaryota; kingdom Viridiplantae; phylum Streptophyta; class Pinopsida; order Cupressales; family Cupressaceae; genus Cupressus; species Cupressus sempervirens. The sequence goes on along the minus strand of CM053790.1, from coordinate 248,296,590 downwards.
GTTTCAAATTTCCTGAAAATACACCCACATCAATTGTAGGTCTTTTCCCAAACTTAGTAATGGCCCTAAAAAGCCTTTCCTCTACTTGATTCAAAACTTTCCCATCAAATTCCCCTTCTGGTCCAATTTATTCTTCTTCATTGTCATCCTCACTTTCGTCACCTGCAGCAACATTTGTTCCTCTAAGGAGCTCCTCCTACAATGCTTGTACCTACCTTTGGAGGGCTCTAACCTCCTTAGGATTAATAGCTCTGACCCTTCCACCATGCTCTCTTCATGGAGGCATCTTCTTAACTCAAACCCACAACCACACAGTCCTGGTGCAAACTGCCTCACAGTTGGCGCTCTGTCTACACACTCAGGAAAACTCGCTCTGATACCACTTGATGGAGATATAACCCAAGCACAGAATGGACACAAAAAGAAAGGGAAAATTTTATTAACTATAAAAATATGCTAGTACACTTAGTGCAGAGAAACAAACTCCAAAACATGCCCTATGGACTTACAGTAGCATAAATTTGGAGATAAATTCTTCTCCCAATACCTTCTCTCAAACTCCACTCTGAACTGCCTTTTACAATGCCAAAAATGTTCTTAAATAGATCCCAAATGGTTAAGGATTAGGAATAAATTCTAGAAAGTTCTAGTTGGCAACCACCGACCAAATAGAAGGTTCCAAAAGTTGCATTAGAAGTTAGCACAAAATTAGAGGAATCCAGAAATGGTAATCGAACTTCTGGGAGGCATAACTTTTGAACCGTAGCTCCAATTGATGAACTGTTTACATTTCCAAAAAGCTCTCAAAGAACTCTATAGCCCTATGGACCAGCTTTGTTCATCCCCCATTTTCAGCCCTATTTGAGGTCATTTAATTCCCCTAACCTAACTTTGAATCATTCTTAAGATGTCTCCAGAAATCAAAAAACTGCGATAACTTTCAAACCATGGGGCCTTTTGACCTAATTCTTTTCCTAGAATTCTCCAAATTATAATTACAATCATCGGACCAATTTACACCTTCTAGTTCACCAAAATGATGGCTCAATTACATACTCCTAATTTTTTGGCATTTACATGGATCCCAAGGTGATTAAAAATTCTAACCTAGAACACTGATAGTGGAACTGTGAGAGTTGGAACCTTTATTTGACCCAAGTGGGTATCTAGAAATGAAAACACATGAAACATAAACTAAGTCTAAGTACATTTTTTTGGGTGACACAAGATTGCCCTTATACCTCTGGATGCTCCTGCATCACAAAACCTTCAAATCTTTACAAATCCTTTACCTACAAATGATACTAATGTCATTACTCAGCCATCTTCTATGGATATTGTTTATGATTCAAAGATGGATGATCTTAATCATATTGTCAACCATGCAGAGCATGTTGATTTATCACAATCTATATCTCCACCTCAACCTAAAACTCAATCTCAAATTCAACCTCAAATTACACAACAACCTCAGTTTAAACTAAAAACTCAACCTAAACCTTTAAAACAATATAAGAATAAAAGACCTCAGGAATTCTTGATTACCTTTGATGATTTTGAAATTATTAAAGCTCCTGATGGTCCCCTTTACATTTGTGCCAAGATTGCTAAGATACTTACACATGATTGTGTAGTTGATCCTACATCCTTAGTCAATGTTATTACTGAAGAAAATATTTTTATGAAAAACTTGCAATGTGATTCTTATGATATATTTGATGTGTGGATTCAAACTTGTAATGGTTTTCTTCATCCATCATTTGGTTCTATTGATTTGTCAGTTGAAATTTGAGGTAAAATTGTGAAAATTACCTTTGTTGTTGTTCCTTGTTCTGATCAATTTCAAGTTAAGTTTGGTTTTCCTTGGTTGAATGACATGCATGTAGTTTCTTCTCCTATTCACAAGTATCTTAAATTTTTTCATGATAAAGAAGTGAAGACATTTAACCATAGTTTATATCAACCTTCTAGGTGTGGGGATTATCCTACACTTGACTTCTTTTGGCCTTCAATATCTAATTCAGGTCCTTCTTGGCTTGATAATTTTTTCACTCATATCAAGCCTATAAGTATCACAAGATTCTCAAGTTAAGCATGCTTTTGATAGATTTTAATTGTGGTCTTTTGCCTACACCTTCCATACCTCCTTTATCTATGGCTTTTGGTTCTATTAATCAAGCTCCTACTATTGTTTGTCAGTCTCCTAAGAATCCTATTAATCCTCCTATAGAATCTATGAAGGATCTAGTAGTTGTTCCTCCTAGTTCTCAACATGTTTCAAACAAGACAAATCATAATCAATCTGCTAATGAGCATCATAAGATGTGTTGTGCTCAAGTTAAAGCCCGTACTTATGTTATTCAAATTTATTTATGATGCAGGAGCATCCTAGGTTACCATGTAATCCTACACTTTTGTTCATTCTGTTAGTTGTTGCCAAGTTCTTAAGTTGATGCTAAGTCTTTGGTTGCCAAGTGATCCTTTGGGTGCCGAGTGATTCCTTTGATTTTTGAGCTTCTTTGATTGTCGAGTGATTTATTTGGGCGCCAAGTGATTCCTTTGGTTGTCAAGCTTCTTTGGGTGCCGAGTGATTTCTTAGGATGCCAAGTTCAGAGTTTTTGTTGAGTGATTCCTTGGGACGCCAAGTTTGTATGGAAGTTCAACAAATTTAGCATTAGAAGAGTTGTTACAAAGTTTTAGTTGTAGAGGCTAAAACATCCCAAACCCTCTCATGTTTCATGGATCAAAGATGAGCATAAAATATTGGTAAGTGAGAAATGCCTTGTGAAGTTTAAGATTGGACATTACTTTGATGAAGTTTTGTGTGATATTATGCTCATAGATTGTTGTCATATTTTGTTGGGTAGACCTTGAAAATATGATAGATATGTTATGCATGATGGAAGATTAAATCAATATACTCTTTGGGTAAATGGGAAGAAACAAATATTGCTGATATTGATTGAAAGTCCAAATGAGGTTAGTTGTATTGCAATAAAAGTTTTCATGGTTAATGGAAAACAATTTGAAAAGAAAATGAAAAGAATCAAGTCTATTTTTCTATAATCCCAAGGAGACCAAGTTGTGTCAATAGTAGCTGAGTGCCAAAAAATAGTGCTAACTGAGTGTTAGTCAGTGGTGACCAAGTGATAGTTGGTAGTATTGACTGAGTACCAGAAGAAATTGTAGAATTGCTAAATGAGTACAAAGAGATTGTTGCAGAGGATATGCCTGATAGTTTACCTCCAATGAGAAGTATAAGCCACTCTATGGATCTAATTCCTTGAGCTAGTTTTCCAAACAAGGCACCATAGAGGTTGACACCTACAGAGAATGAAATACTTAATAGACAAGTGCATGAGTTGTTGCAAAAAGGTTTGATCAAAGAAATTTTGAGTCCATGTGTTGTACCTATTGTATTAGCACCTAAAAAGAATGGAGAATGGAGAGTGTGTAATGATTCTAGAGCTATTAACAAAATCACAGTGAAATAGAGGTTTTCTATGCTAAGGATGGATGACATAATGGATTGTTTGAGTGGAGAAAATTATTTTACAAAGATTGATTTGAAGAGTGGCTATCATCATATCAGAATCAAAGAAGGTGATGAATGGAAGACTACTTTCAATACAAAAGATGGTTTGTATGAATGGATGGTTTTACCTTTTGGTTTGACTAATGCACCTAGTACTTTCATGAGGGTTATGGATGAAGTTCTAAAAAGATTCTTGGGTAAGTTTGTGATTATTTATTTGGATGACATTCTAATATTCAGTAAGACTAAGGGAGAACATCTTGAGCATATCAAACAAGTATTGCAGAGGTTGAAAGAAAGAAAAGTTGTTGATTAATCTAAAAAAGTGTTCTTTTATGTAAAAGGAGATTGTATATTTGGGATTTTTGATTTCAACTGATGGTTTGAGAATGGATCTAGAGAAGTTTAAAGCAATTTTAGAATGGCCTACACCTAAGAATGTGGGTGAGGTAAGATCATTTCATGGTTTGGCTAGTTTTTATAGAAAGTTCATAAGAAATTTGAGTTCTATTTGTAATGATATGACTGAGACAATGAGAGGAGATAAAAAGGAATTGAAGTGGACACATGGAGCTGATAAGAGTTTTGAAACTTTGAAACAAAAGGTTGTTGAATTACCTATATTGGCTTTGTCTGATTTCAACAAAGTATTTGAAGTTGAATGTGATGCAAGTGGTAGTGCCATAGGAGCTGTATTAACTCAAGAAGGTAAACTTGTTGCTTTCTTTAATGAAAAGTTGAATGATGCTAAAAGGAAGTATTCTATGTATGATCAAGAATTTTATGCTATTGTTTAAGTTTTGAAGAAATGGAGGCATTATTTGATTCCTAAGGAGTTTGTACTATATACTAATCATAAAGCTTTACAATACTTGTTAAGTCAACATAAATTGAATTAGAGACATATGAAGTGGGTTGAGTATTTACAGAATTTTACATTTGTAATTAAGCATAAGAGTGGAGTCACTAACAAAGTTGTTGATGCATTGAGTAGAAGACATTCTTTGTTGACTGAACTGAAGATTAAAGTTCTTGGTTTTGATGAAATGAAGGAGTTGTATGATGTTGATCCTATTTTTTTTGATGCATAAAGAGAGTGCAAAGCACAAAATTTGACAAATCACATCAGTAAGTATGATGATTATTTCATTCAATAAGGTATGTTGTTTAAAGGTATTCAGTTGTGTATTTTGAGAAGTTCTATGAGGTTGAATCTAATTAAGGAAAAGCATAGTGGTGGATTGGTTGGACATTTGGAATTGATAAGACATTGAGTTTGCTGAAAGAGAAGTATTATTGGCCACAAATGTATAAGGATGTTTAGAAACATGTAAAGAGTTGAGGAGTTTGTCAAGTTTCAAAAGGAGTGAGTCAAAATACTAGATTGTATACACCTATTGTTGTTCCTGAGAAACCTTGGAGTGACATTAGCATGGATTTTTTTCTTAGATTGCCTATGATAGTGAAAGGGTATGATTCTATATTTGTTGTGGTGGATAGATTTTCTAAGATGGCTCATTTCATACCATTTAAGAAGACATCAGATGTTGAGCATGTTGCTAAAATTTTCTTTAAAGAGATTGTGACACTAGTACATTTGAGGTCATTTTTCGACCATTATTGGTTAAAATTTTGACCCAATTTTTGACCAAATCCTAACCAAGTTCGACCAATCCATTGGTCAAAATTTTGACCAACCTATTGGTTAGTCAAAACCTTTCAAAAATGTTGGCACAAGTTTTGCCAAGCATTGGTCAAAATTTTGACCAATGCTTGGTCGAAAACTGCCAAGTATTGGTCAAAATTTTGACCAATGATTCGTCAAAAATAGCCATGCATTGGTCAAAATTTTGACCAATGCTAGGTAGAAAACTGTTAGGCATTGGTCAAAATTTTTTTGAGGTCATTCCTATGAAATTATTTTGTAAACCCTTTCTAATGAAATAATGTATTATGAGCTCTTCATCAGTGGGATGGAACGTGAATCCAGGAGGCAGTTGTGCATCACCCATATCATGATTGTAACTAAAGTTAAGAGCCTCTATTATTGAATTCTCTTAACTTTAGTTACAGTCATGATATGGGTGATGCACAACTACCTCCTGTATTCACATTCCATCCCACTAATGAAGAGCTCATAATAAATTATCTCATTAGAAAGGTTTTACACAACAATTTCATAAGAAGGGCCATTGTTGAAGTGGACCTCAACAAGTGTGAGCCTTAGGGAGGGTTCAACTTCCTCTTTTATTATTCACTAAGCATATAATACCACACACCCATTTGATCTCGAATGATGATATGTACTGAATGCTAAGTGTCTATGCTGAGTGCTCCAAAATGATCCATTTCATGCCTTCATTTGTACACAATGTCTTTCTAGTTTCTTTCTACTCACACGCCCATTTCATTTCATATGATCATCTAAAAATTGTGTCACTCTAAGCTCTCAACTATTTCCTCTTGATTGATCATCTCATAACTGTTGAATGAGAGCTTTGGGATAAGCTATAGGCATCCATCAAAGCATAAAGGATTTTCTTAGATGATGTAAATGAAGTAGTAGAATTTTCCTTGGGAGACATGCTTGCAAAATGGAAGCATAAATAAATCATGTGAACTGTTTGACAGGATGCCTGAATGTAATGTGGTCATCAAAAGAAATAGTTGTTGGATATGCACAAAATAGATATATTGAGAGAATATAATTGTTTAAGTTGCAACTGCCCTGGTAGACATGCATGCAAAATGTGGAATCATAGGTAAGGCATTTGAACTATTTTATTGACTACCTCCATGAAATGTCATCTAAGGCAAACCCTCCATGTTCTCTACACTCCACAAGTAAATCTACTCTAATAAAAGAGGTAATCAAAAACTAGTTCACTTTGCATTTGTAACCTTGGGCAGGCTCTTAGCAACATGCTCGCATTGAACCTTTGACGTAAAGGAGAAATAGACAAGCTCACAACCCTCAGGAAGGCTTTCTTAGATAAGAAGTTTTTGAGAAAACACAAATCCTCACTAATAATGCTGGTGCGATTTTCTTGTTTAAATCCAAACAAAGTTGTATTATCTTGGGCAGAGGAGACTACTGTTGTTTGTGGTTAAGGATCCTTTAGGTCAGTAGAATCACATGCAAATTGGATATGACATTGCAGTAAGCAAACTATAATAAGAGCTAGGAGCTTGCCTAGTGATTAGGGCTTGAGACTGGACACTACATGAAGCATTTGAAGGCATTTGAGTTTGAAGCATCACCAGCACAAAATCAAACTGAAAAGGAAACTTGGCAAATAAAACTAAATAAAAATAGTCCTCTTGAGTAAATATCAACATTGTATGAACAATACTATTACAGTGCACTATAATTGGTACAAATATATTGTTGGTTGAGTTCCATGACATAATGCCAGTTCCTAGGTACATCAATATGCCTACTTATCCAGGTATATCATTTTCTTATGGACAAAGGACAATCTATTGAAAAAAGAAAAGACCACTTTTTACAAATTCACATAGGTATAAACCCATTCATCTCTGAAGGTGATGCTCTTACTACTATTTCACCCCTAGTAAATTTTTTGTAAGTTCCCAAGTGATGATAGTTGTAGCATTAGCAGGGAAAGCTCTCACCAATGTAGGCCCCAAGCCATCATATAATCCTCTAAAACTGGGTTCTCTATAAATCTATCAAACATAGAATTGGGAAATGGTTTCATGCTCATTAATATGAGCACTTCTTGCTTTTAAATTCATATATTGGTTATCTAAGACTACTTAGTAGAATAGATCCTAGACGAAAAGGCAGAAGCTAAGTCCCATGGTATTTTAATATTTTAACCCAATTCAATAATCCAACTGTCAATCCTAACATATATCCTAATTGTTGTCATAAGAATCCAATAGCCTTGTAAAAGCCTAATCAAAATCTTTATTAAAAATTAATTTAAAAACATTTTTTCTAGAGTGGAGTCCATGTAAAAATGAAATTTTATGTCCTACCATCCTGATTGTGTGTATAGGATTTCTGCTAGCATTAATATTTGGAGCTATTTGAATACAAGTTTTTGCAACATCAAGAGGCAAAAAAATTGAGAAAAGGGAATTGTTACATTAAGTACCATGGTAGATTCAAAAAGAAAAACAACATCAAACATACCTTTCTTCTTGTGGCATTCCAGAATGAATGCAAATTGATGGAAGGTTGCACTCCATAGGAAGCTTGTTCAACTCTGCAGCTCTGTTAACACTCTTGACAAATATCACAACTTGATTGAAGTCCAGTGCATCAAGTAGATCATTCAACTTATGGTTCTTCTCCAGCTCACTCAGTTTGATGTAGTGCTGGAAGAATCTCAAGACATAAATACCAAACACAACAAAAGAGAGAATTGTTACTATTTTATCAGATATTATTAAACTCAAATAAATATAACATATATCTCCATAGGCTATAAATGGAAACAAATGTGTGTAACATTAGGTGGTTTGATCACCATCAAGAGCCAATAGTGCTACAATAATCCACCTCATATTTGTACCACGAAAAAGAACTAAACATAGCTAGTGCAATTATCATCAAAACTTCCAGAGGTCAAGACATGATTTGTGCCCTCAAAGAATGGTTTATCTAGTAAACCTATCAAGATAATTATAGAGCAACTAAAGAGGGCACCTATATCTACAACAAATGAGGTTTCCATATGACACTTTATTCACAAAGCTAAAGAAAATCTAGTTAGAAGATGCAAATATGAGTTAAGCCGTGACTATCCATTTGAGTTAGGTGACAATGAGATGCTGCAAAACATACCAAATTAGAGTTACCAATAAATAATGTTTGCAATTCACACAAGTATATTTATTATTTACAATTTATAGACTTATTGTGCCAAAATTATTAAATAAGAGAAACCAGTGAACAATATTGTGTTGTCTCTTGCACATAATATTAAGTTCTGGCTAAATTGATAATCTTTTTTTATTTAAATTTATTTAGTACTAATCCGAGCATTCCATTTATCTATCCCAATTCCCAACCTTAAAATAGATAGTCATTTAGCTCTTCCTACTCATATTTATTGTGCCCAGGTGGCTATGTACCTAATTACTATTAATTCTTTAGAAATAGACTTTCCCAACTCTTGCAATGCAGTCACCCATGCAAGGGAAACTCTGGACTTCTAATCCTGCATCATATCCTAAGGATGGATCTCATACACAGTGTTGTCTAAGAACATTTTTTCACAATATTATGAACCATGGAAACTAAATATCTTTAAAAGTAGGCATTGTATGACTGGAAAACAAAATAGCCAAAAGGATATTGAGAATAAAATTTGGCACGAAGTGCAAGCTTTTTCAGTCTTTGTTGTTCTTCTATAGACTTCAAATTTTGACTGTCCTCCAGGCTATCATTAGCTTCATCTCCATATTTCTCTCCTATCTCCAGATCTTCAAAATCTCCATAGGCAGAGTCATCATCTTCATCACTCTCATCCATTGCTTCACCTCGGCGAGCAACCTTTGACCAATCACTAGTAACAAAGCGATCATGAATTCTTTCAATTACATCCTAATTTAACCAATCACTTAATTATGAATCATCTACCTGTGGCTTAGTGTAGTCATCAACATTAGGATCTTCAACATTGCGATGCACATAACCTTTAAGTTCACCAACAACACTATAGCCGAGAGTAGAGTTATTTGGGAGCCTTCGTATAAGGGCTCATGTGCCTTCTCAAGTAAAGGTATATCAAGACCATCTTCATCATTATTATCAGATTCACTAGTACCATCATTGTGAGCCTCTTCATCACCTACCCCAATACCATCTTCTGCAATCATCTCCTCTAGCACATTATCATCTTCTTCCATGGGAGTGTTATCCTCAGCTTGGATATTCACACCTCCATGTTCCTCCAGTAGGAAATCCACATTCAACAACGAATGAAAATTGTGGCCCCCTTCAACATGACCATATTGCCTACAATGACTCTAGGCTATTGTGATTAGAATTCTTTGATTCTTTAAGCCCTTACACTTTTTGCAAGGACAATAACATTTATTAGGTTTTCTTCAAAACTGAGCCCACAATGAAGCCATTATCTCATTATTTTGTTCTGGGTTCATATTGTTAGGTGTGGTTTTTCTTCACAGGAAAATATACCTGCAAATAAATTGGACATGTTGTAGTTAATGTTTATATCTGCACATATGGAAATTGTTGATTAATGTTTTCAAATGTAACTAAAATGATCCTATAATTTCTAGAAGGCCTAGCTGTTTGTAAAATGTGGATTTATAGACAATGTATTCTAGTTATTTGCAAAATGCGTCAAAGAGATGTCACAAGCTGAAAGTTACTTAGGTGCTAACAGCAGCATGCCATGACTAATCCTGATAGCAATGACTAATTTGATTAATGCATCAACTTATGAAGATGACTAAAAGATTGAAACATATTAAAGCAATCTTCAATCAAGAACATGTGAGCTCAAAAGATGGGTAAATCTCAAAAACTCGTGAGCCTAAGATCATTGCAATTTCAACCATGAAATCATTGCAATTGAAATTTGTTGAAAAATAGGCCTAAGTGGGTTGGCCTAAGTGTCAAAAGGAGAATTCAGATTTCACTTAATTACAAATCAATTAGCTTATGCAAGTTTGGCCTCATGGTGGTTGTACAATTTTAAAAAAATTAAAAAGTTTGGCCTCATGGTGGTTGCACAAAATCATATCAAATAGGTGCATAATACAGTAGCAACCCCTCTTCCATGAGTTACATATACAATATAGTAGTGGGAGAGGTCAAATTCATTGAGTTTTCCTTAGACAGTCAAGTTCTATCACTGTTGTTAGGGATAATCAGATAACTGTTGTTATTTATAGTTATACTTGGAGAGCATTGATAGGATTGAATGGCAATGAACATATAGACCCTGCTCAGTTGAGTATTATAAACATTAACCACCACCATAAGAATTCAGATAGGGCATCTTGAGTTTTGAAGCCTTCTTTGTTAATTTCATTCATTGAGATTCTGAATGAGAAAATTTTCAATAAAGCAATAGAGTCTAACAATCTTGCTTGTTAGGCATGTAGGTAGGCAGTTAAATCGGCAATAGAAGAGGAAAATCAATCTGGATAGTACATAAATGGTTAGAAAAGATGTTAAATTATCAAATAAAACCAAAAATCTGTGTTCTTTCAATTGTTGAGAGTGATACAATTTGTATAACTTGTAGATAAGATGCAAGAGAAAGTTATTCATATTTTAGATTCTACACATCTATTTTTATCTTTCTTTTATCCCATAGATCCTACACACTCTTTAGATTCTGATGTTGATTGAATTATTTTCAAATATCCATTGTGGATTCATTGATGATGGGCTTACAAACAAGATTTTTTTCCATGTTCATAGGAAACAAATGATGAATCCTCAATACCCAGTGAGGATGATCAAGGAGCCTCATTTGAAAATAGTGATTGTGAGTCTCAAGCAAAGAAAGCAAAGGAAAATGTTGAGGAAACTAAGACAAGTGAATCAACAAATGGGAAAAGGAGTAGCTCAGGCAGCATTCCTGATAAAGTGATGCCCAGAAAACCTGACAAGCTTCTCCCATGTCCAAGGTGTGATAGTTTGGAGACCAAGTTTTGTTATTACAACAACTACAATGTCAATCAACCAAGGCATTTTTGTAAGAATTGCCAAAGGTATCGGACTGCTGGAGAAACTCTAAGAAATGTTCCTGTAGGGGTAGGTAGGAGGAAGAACTAGCACAACACAAATAACACTACTGCTACATCAACCTTGATCAACTCTCATGGCTCTTTGTTAGTAGGTAAACACTAAAACATTAATTATTTTAAGAAAACCTTATAAAAAAATTACAATATGGGTCAGTATGTTCCTAGTACACAAGTGCAAATATGTGCCGACTCTATATGTTTACCAAATTTTCTGTTCAAGTCTAATACACTTCACATTAAATGTAAGTAAAGTGTGAGATGTCAAAAATGAAATCACTTTCCATTAAGGATGAAAACTTCAAAAGTGTGTGTATATATATCATTCTGTACTTGCTGGAATCTCAAACCATCTTCCAATCTACCTTAACCTTTTAATTGGAATGAAATTACCTTCCCCATTGTCCATTGTGACTGATCCATTGAATTGGCTAAAAAATTTCAGGCTTAATTTAGTCAGTAATGTTCTTTCAGCTCAATCCAGTCAATTCTACATCCTGTAGTACAACAGGGGACTCTATAGAAGGATATACTTTCACACTATTTTATATATTCAATGTATGAACAAACCATTTAAAAGTTGATCTTATCAGACAAATTAAATATTCATACATTTTTATAAGCTCAATATGTCACCCAATATATAGATAAACTAGAGAGCATTAAAATAGAGATGAGATTGTGAACATAAGCTCAGAATAAGTTCACATCAATGATCATTCTTCTAAATGGATCAATCTACAATTTGTTATTAAACTTTGATGAATGAAAAGAAGACATTCAATATCATCAAAGAAAACTTATTCCCTTGTGAAGTTAATCAGTTATCAAGAAATCTGTGTCAATAAATGAAAGCCTCTGTGGTGGATCTTGCTTTAAGCCATGTCTTCTAAGATTTTTGAAAGCCCTCTTTGTACTTATGCTCTACTGTATGGTCTTAACTTTTTGAATAGAAATAATAATCTTGGTAGTTTCTCCTTTGGCTAGTGTAAAACTTTAACAAAATCATGCTCATTGTGCAAGTTCTTTAGAAAATGTCATCCTCTTTTCTTGATCCTCTGTGTGGCTCTCTTGACTCATTGCATTTTGTACCATTTTGGAGGTTTCTGAGGTGTTATTCTAACTGACAAAAGAACTTGTTGCCCCATTGAACTGGATTCTAAGTGACCAAATTTGAGTTAGGTAGGGTACACTAGTATGTCTGTATGATAAATGTAAAACTTATAAATACATACTAATATTATAGTAATACAAATAAATAATATGAATGTAGTAAAATTTTAACAACTGAATATTGTTATATTCTATGAAATAATAAATGTAACTAAATAGTAAATATACATATTTAACCATTATTTAGTGATTTTGTTAATATTAATCTATATTAAAATATAATAATATAAAGAAATTGTAAATATTTGCAAACTTTGGAATAGCAGGAAGTATGGTGAAGATTTACCATCCCAAAGCCATGTTTTTGGTGATTCAAATTTGGTTTATTAAATCTTATACTCTTTCTTCTCCAGTCATGATTCAAAGGTGGTATATTATGTATTTTGGTTCTTTGTTATTAAAATAAAGCTCCATGGTCAATTGCTTGCCACAACTAGTTTGGATTGTCAAATAATGAATATTTCTTAAAATAGATTAAGTTTTCAGAAACATTCTGATGTTGAATACTGGAACTTTCTTTAGGGAAAGTGATTTTTGGTGTGGTATAGAAGATTTGTGTCTCAACTGTGGAGTGGTGTAATGGGCCATGCCACTATAAGATATGGCATCGCTGTATACAGAGGTGAATCAAAGTTTAGATAAGCTGGCATATTATGCTATTTGAGTTGGTGATATTTATTATTTTCCATATGTTATCCTTCAATATTAAAGAAAAACATAAAATAGAAAACAATGTTGTTGTTAGGGTTTTGCAAGGGTCAAAGACTTAAAAATTCAAACAAACATGCTGTTGGATACAATTTTTAATTGTGTATTGTCTTTGATGTTACACAAATGCCATATCAGCCATCAGACAGAGTCTATCAAGCTCAAACGTTCAGTAAATCAATTTACAGTGTTTGCCAAATGTTCCTATACATTACACAGTAAGTTAGCTCTTATCGAGCTCACTCGAGCATCAAAGGATCTTGTAGCAGAAAGTTAATGTTAACTGAGCTCCCAAGGTTAACAAAGGGAAAGTCAATATCTATCAAGTTCAATGTCTACCAAGTTCACTCGGTCATCAAAGAGAAAGTTAGCTTTTATTGAGCTCACTCGGTAAGCGAAGGAAGGTTAGCTTTTATCGAGCTCACTCGGTAAATGAAGGAAGGTTGGTGTTTACCAAGTTAACTCGGTCTTCGAAGAAAGTTGCAAAGTTTGCAATGCTTACCGAGCTTCACTTGGTTAACACTGGGGATACCATTATGGAGCAATGGTCACTGAGTTGGGTCGGGCAGCAAAGAATTTTATTGTTCTAAAGAATTAAGTTTAATTGTCTTGTGGAGCCGACTGATTTAATTTTTTTTAGTTGTTGTAACTTGTAATTGAGCTGACTTGACAATCTGAAAGGTATATATGAAAGGTCAAGTTGTGAATTCATAAGATGTGAGAGTGTGGATGCATAAGAGTGCGAATGTATGAATAAGAGGATATATGAGCGAATGTTGAGGAAGGATTAGATATCCTTATGAAGCTGCAAAGTTGTGTTCAATCAGTAAGGATCTAGTGAAGCAGAACAAAGATCTGTATTCAGCAAAGATAAGTTGCATATATTTCAGATCACTTTATTGTTGCTTTCTAATCATTGTAACAGTGATTCAAAACCTCTTAATAGAGTTGGTTTGACAGCCATTTTGTAAATCCTCTAACAAGGTGACAATTCAGTTGAATTGTTTTAAAGACCTTTGACAAGGCACTTCTAACAGGGTGATTAAATCCTCTAACAGGGTCACACCTAATAGTGTGTTTTGTAACCTTTAACAGGGCTCACTTCAGAAGAGTGAAAATTGGTAACTAGTTACTTGGTGTTTTTTCCCAAATTGGGTTTCCACGTTAAATCTGGTGTCTCTTGTGTTCATGATTATTTCTTTATGCATGCGTGTTAACCATTTTAAATGCTTAACAAGTTAACAGAACATCTATCTACTTTCAGCATTTATTTGTGTGGTTACTGAGTGTCAGTAGCAGCTTTATTTTAAAGACATCCAAGGAACTATGGATTTATTTTTGTGGTAACTGATTCACCCCTCCCCTCTTAGTTACTCCATCTCTATTTCCAACACATGCTTCTAAATCATTGAACTCTTGAATTGTGTGCTCTAGATTTGTTCAATTTTGTTATGCAACAATTCCAAATTTTTCAAAGGAGAAAACTCCAAACCTTCTTTGGATCTATAGACAATTCAAATCAGATTCTGAATTTGGACAAATTGTACCTGAAATCAACATGAAAACTTGCTAATTTGGCAACCTAGGTTGGGTTTTAAACTATAATAAGGATTTTGAAAAGATTGCTTGAACAACCTTGTAATTATGTGATGTTTTATCAAGATTTTTAATCATGTAGTTTCGAATAGGAGTGGTTAAGAATACCTATCTCTCACAAGCCTGAATAATCCACTTAGCACTCACTGCATCTAGGTGATGCTCACATAAATGAAACGTTATGACTTCTTGAGAGCTCAACTGTGACAGTGCTACTCTGATTCAAGTGCAATTAACAAGCCAACTTAGCTTGCTACCTCATTTGCTAAACCTTCATAAAGTGTTGTGTCCTATGAAACATTGATTATAGAGTTTCTCAGATCATTCATTAACAAGTAGGTGGGTTTTCAAGCTTGTAATTTTCAGATCCCTCAAATATCTAGCAATAGCTCAGAAAGAAAATCAAACTTTTGCTGACCATGTATTTATGGTACAGGTTAGTGGCTCAAAGTTCTATTACCTAAAAAATGAGGCTATTTTATTGGAGATGGGACTCATTAACTGGGCTCTGTCAGAACTCACAAGAAGAGGATATGTGCCTTTGAGTACCCCTGATATTGTTTGGGCATATGTTCTTGAAAAGTGTGGCTTTAAACCCCGGGCATAGAATACCTAGGTGTTAAGTCCTTTTATAATACAAAATTTGATTGATGGAACAATTTCTATCATTAATAATTTATTGTCTTAGTTGTCCTTTTTATGTGTTCCAAGGTTCAATTCATAAATCATTAGAGTTACAAGAAGATCAAAGGTTTAAAGATAAGATGGTGCATTTGAAAATTTGAACCACCATGATACAAATATTCTAATTTTGTTTTGAGAAGGTATATTCTATATATGGAATAGACCAATTTCTAGTAGGAACCTCAGAGATCTTAGTAGGGGGAAAGTACATGGATCACATTGTAGCTGACATTAATAAAACATGTTGCTTTTTCACATTGCTTTCGCACAGAGGTTGGTGCTACAGGCTATGCAACAAGGTATGATTGCATATTTTTTTATGCAAGTGTCACTCTCTTGAGTAAATGGAAGTGCACATGTCTTCTGCTATATTAATTTTTATTGCATTACATCAACATTGGAAACTATGATTACATTAAATAAAAGGTAATATATTCCATCCAACATACATTTCTTGAAATATGAAAAAACTATTCAATTGAACAAAATGTTTGTAACTTCTATGCACTCCATACTAATAAAAAATGTGGTTTGAGGTTCTTGAAAGGGCCATTGTTTAGATTCAGTATGTTACAAGATACTCATTAATGTTGCTTAGGATTGATAACGCTATGTGGAATGGTGTGCAAAATGTTTGGTAAAATCATTATTATCTACATAATGGAGACCATTGAACATGTAAAATCAACAATTTCTTGAGTACTTTGGTTTATATAATACCACATAAAATGTATGGTCATCTTATATTCTACCAATATCTTGCAACTATGTCAAGTTGAAAACAAATGCATGCTCAAAAGAAACTATATTTCATATTGGAAAATAGAACATGCTTTCAAGTTAGTAAATGTCAATAAACCTCCTTGGCTGAAGGTCTAATCTCTCTTGGCAGGATAGGTTGAGGTCCCTAGTTCTTGTAAGGGACTTGATTCCCTCCTCATGAACCCTTACATGTATACTTTAATGGAGGTTGGTAGTACTTTTGGATGAGTGTCAATAATCTTTGTTTTCAAGTTAAGCTTTGGGCTCATTATTTGGGGAGTATATCCCTCTAATGTGTGTATTTCATTGGTCATTAAGGTTGTCAAAAATATTCACTCAATTTCAAGAGTGACCTTTGTTATGTTAATACATGTTGTGTTGACTAGTTTTATTATTTTAATTGTTGGCTAAGGTATTTTATCAGATGACTATACATTTTTAAATGCAATGGTTAGGTTTTAATTGATAACTATTGGTCCTTAAAATGGTACTAATGTTGTCCCAAAAAGGGCACATTTATAAAAGACCCTCTCTGTATCACTTGCATTGTAAATGGAAACCTCTAGAATAAGGCATTAATTTTTATATACTAATGCAATCATTTTGGTCTAAATTGTTATTCTTTTTTCTCTACCATGACTTATTATTTTGTAGTGGGGTAGGATTTTTTATGGTTACATCGTTGTGTGCATGTCATTGTGAGTTCATCCCCCATACATGGTTCTCTCCATAGCTTCTTTAATGTGTGGATAAAGGCAATGGAAATGGATTCTTAGTCTGTGAAGTGAAACTTCTTGATTGCATTCACTTGCCTCTACTCCACTAGACTAAAATAGTAGTGCTTGGAGGAGAGCACCAGTGTGTTCCAGCTCTCTTATAGTTACATGGTAGGTGCATTCATTGAGTTTGAACCTGATCCTCTCTTGCAATTATAGCTAGTTAAAAGTGCAAGAGGATTTCTTCATTCATCGCTTTCCCTTAACCTATTTGGATATATGAGTCATTCAATTTTAAGGAAAACAATTATTTTTTCAATCAGAAATACCTATCTTTTATGCCTTCATTCTTATTTCTTTATATACTAAGTTGTGCCCACTATCCACAAATAGAATATTGGTGACAGATGATTGAGACTCCAAGCCATAATGATGAAAAGATACCATGGATGCACACTACTTTGTTGTTTGAAATGCTTCATAACTGACAATAATAGATCTATGTTATATAGATTCCTTAGCTCCTTCTGGTGAGTGATTAATGAGCTAAGTTTTTTTTGAATTTCTATTGCCTAAAGTATAGCTATTTTTTCTAGGTTATTGGGCAAGGGTTTGTACCATGTCCATCAATTCAGTAAGGTTGAAATGTTTGTGATATGTCATCTAGAGGAAAGTGAATTATTCCTTGAGGATCTAATTAGCATTGAGGAAGATCTCTTTTCTTCACTTGGATTACACTTCAAGTAAGTTGGAAATCTTTGGCTATTTAATTGATTATACAGCATAATTTTTTTGTTTTTTTGTTTTACAATTTTTGATTTTTTGCAAGACTCTAGACATGCCTTCTAAAGACTTAGGTGCACCAACATACCACAAGTATGATGTGGAGGCATGGATGCTAGGTCTAGGGCAGTATGGTGAGGTATACCCTAAATTGTAATGTCATTCAACAAGGACAATATTTGATTGGTAGATAGGAAAAAAATATATGCCTCTACAAATATCTGTGTAATAATTATACAAATTTTCTTATTTTTAGATATCTAGTGCATCAAACTACATAGATTACCAAACTCATCGACTTAATATTTAGTTTCAACCTGTAAGTGCAGAATCAACTCTTTCAATGGCTGTCAAGCCCAAGAAAGGGAAAACCCCATTGCCACCACTGCAGTTTGTACATATGTTAAATGCAACAACTTGTGTTGTACCTAGAATGATTATATCCATACTTGAAAATTTTCAATAGGAAGATGGGTCTGTAATTGTTCCAAAAGTTTTGAAACCATTCATGGGTGGTGTTGAAGTCATATATCCAAAGTCGAAAGAATAAAACATTTTCCTAGATGTGAAGATAATTTTGTGACAGTTTTTTGAACCATTGTTTCTGAGCAGGACCTAAGATTTAGCTATTGAGTGTATGAAATGTTTTCCACCTCATACATTTTGGTACTCATCTTTCTTGACCTTAGTAATCCTCAAATGGTAGGTTGAATACACATTTATTGGGATAAGTTGTAGGTAGGTGTCTTAAATGCATTTCAGCATTGCTTACTTGATCCCTTGGTAACTTAAAGATCCAAAAAAGTATAAAATAGTGTTCTTTGAACATTCATTTTGTTCAAATGAAATTAAGAGGGGAGATTATCCCAATACTATAGACTATAAATAAGAGAAGATGTAAATACAATATGTTGTCTACTACATCACACTTTGCAAAGGGAAGGCATTCTTCTTCAAAAGATCATATTGATAATGATATAACAGATCGCACAGACAACATGAGGACATTTAACAGTAGTAAGTTCTCATTAATTTTTTTATTTATTTTTACATGGGGGTGTCCCCATGACCTTAGCCCAACGATGACTAGTGGCCAATGCAAGCTTAGGATGAGACTAGTCCCCCATTGGTGTAGAGCAGCCGCAGGCAAGCCACTCTCACCATTTGAACCCAAAGGCGAAATCAAACTCAAGACCATGAGGGTGACCCACGACTTCAAGCCTATCCATCTACCATGTGTGCTAGGGGTCGTCCCCTACAAGTTCTCATTTATTATGAAGAAAGTTAGCAGACTGCTTCCATAAATATTCTTGATTCATATGGAAGGCAAAATACTTTGAGGAGGCCATCTTACTGCAGTAGTTGTTTTTTGGGTAAGAAATAATTATAGTTTGAGACAAAAGAATTTGAAACAAGATCAAGGGAGAGTTTGTAGTATTTTTGTTAAAGAGTCTCATGACAATGCCAAGAATCCTAATGATGTCAAAATGATGGAAGTGAAAGACAACAAAATGTCCAAAGGTGCAATCAAATAATGTCAAATCAAAACAAAAAATTGCTCCTGGAATAAGAGGCAATCCTGTGAATAACACTATATTTGCAAGAATAATGTAGGTGCACATATGTTAAAATCACATTGGAATGGTTAGGATTTTATTTGTGATCTTGATAGTAATTTTTAACAATGGAGTTCAAGAGATTGGACTACTCATTCTCTATTTAGTATGCACTATTCTCAAGAACTGGTCGAGTTATTTATCAAGGAAGCTTACAAAAAGTCCATTTCTTGTTAAATGTTCAAAGAATGACTGTTGAGTGACCTTAATAGTTAATTGCTTTCGTGTTTGCTAACTGCAGAAAGGGTGATTATCAATACTAGTACATGTTACTAGAGGGTCTAGAAGAACAATATGATAAGAATATGTTTGAAATGAGTTAGAGATGTATTTGAAACATTGATAAAAGCAACTAACAATTTTTTGGTATTATGCTAGTGTTTAGGAAATGTATAAAAAAGTATATTTACAAACTATGTTGTAGGATGGTATGTTCACTTGATTATGCAGTTGTAATTAATATGGATGATTGAAGGAAATCATAAATCAAAAAGTATAAAAAGAGCTCCTTGTCTTCCAACTGTGCATACCTTATCCAACAAGCCCATGCCAAAGCCTCACTTGTTTTATGTTGAATAATGATCTTTGATGGCTCACAAATGCTTAACTAGGTTAGTAATAGTTGTGTGCCCTAAAAATGCAAAATTTCTCCTTTAAGAAAAAGGACCCACTTTTCAATATCATCTAGTAAACCCTGTAATAATCAATTTACAAACACCCATTAAGTTATGCTCTGTTCAACTACTATTCTAGACTGCTACTTCCAATTTGGGAAAACAATTTTGTTTGTTTGCATCTAATTCAAGAACTTATTGACCGGCTCAACTTTATGAATTATGTTTATACTCTTTGAACTATCTTGAAGCAACTTATCTAGCTTTATATGCAATATTGGAAGAGTTTATGTCAGATCTTCTTTAAGCTAAATAGACTGCTTCCAAACAAGGAGTTTTCCCATTAAATGGATGATGAAAACACAACAACTATACTATTTTACCTTTTAATAAAAGCGGAAGCAGATGCAATACTCCTGCATGTGGATAGGCAAGGGCCTCTATATGAGAAAAGAATGCCCAATGGCCTAATTCATTCTCATCCAAAAGAAAATGCACTGTATCTTGAGGACTAGTTATCCTAATCTCATGTGTTTCATGTTGATGAGAATGAGAAATAAGTATCTGACACAAGCTATGGTCAACCACTTGAATGCTATTCACTCTCACCAGTTGGTCATAGCTAGTATTGAAAGAATGGTTCCACACTGGGCCAAGTCGACATAGGGCACCTACAAGAAAAAAAATTCATGGGCAAACCCTATGAGAAATGCCAATCCTATATCTACACTCACCAAAGTTCAGAAAATGCGAGCAAAAAAGACACACAATTTCATCATGCCTTCCCAACCATATCCAAGTTCAAAAAATGTGGGCAAACATATTTGGTGTCCACTCACCAAAGTTCAAAAAATGTGGGAAAATATTTGGCGTTTCTAGTCTTTGCATCAACTTTGTGTAATTTGATGTTGGTCCAAATTTTGACCAAAGGGGGGGAAAGTTTTTTTTTTTGCGACCAACGCGGGAATGAAAACAAAAAATAAAGAGGATTCATAGTGTCGATCGAAAATTTTGGTAAAAAAATGGATGCAAATGTACTAGTGTGAGATTGCATGGATTACCAAGAAGTATTATTTCGGATAGAGATAGTAAGTTTTTTGGTTATTTTGGAAGATTTTGAGGAAGAAGTGGGTACTGTGTTGAAGTTTAGTTCTAAATTCCATCCATAGATAGATGGATAGGCAAAAGTTGTAAATAGAAGCTTGGGTAATTTGCTAAGATGTTTAGTAGGAGGCAAGCCAAGTAATTGGGAAATTGTATTTGCACAAGCTAAGTTTGCATATAATAATTATGTGAATAAGAGCATAGAGAAGACACCTTTTGAGATTGTTACTGGAATGTAGCCTAGAGGAGTATCAAATTTAAGGGATGTTGTTGGTGAAGAAAAGAGAAGAGCTATAGGGGAAACATTTGATGATTTCATGAAGTCTTTGCATAAGGAAGTGAAGCTAAGGTTGGAAAAAAGTAATCAGAAGTATAAGGAGAATGCTGATAAGTTCAGAAGACATCATGATTTTGAAGTTGGTGATGAGGTGATGGTTCATTTAAAGAAAGGAAGATTTCCTACTTGTACATACAATAAGCTAAAGATGAAGAAGTTGGACCTTGTAAAATCTTGAATAAGTTTGACAATGGTAATGCTTATGAAGTTGAGTTACATGATGACATGGATATATCTCCTATATTCAATGTTGCTAATCTATATAAGTATCATGAGTCAGATGATGAATTTTTTGTACCTGATGATTATCCTAAGAAGCATATTAAAGAAGTAAAACATATATTGAATCAGAGAATTGGCAAGAGCACAAGAGAAAGAAATTACTATGAATTTTTGGTGAAGTGGAAGAATAGACCAGTTGAAGATGCTACATGGATTTCTCAATCTAAGTTAGATGCAGCTCAAGTTGTGGCACTTGCATGATTTGGGAGAATAATTTCTCCAACCCTAGTTGTCTAATGTAGAAGCATCTTGGGTTGCCATGTAATCTTGCACTTTTCTTCATTCTTTCAGCTACTGCCTAGTTCTTAAGTTAATGATGAGTCTTTGGTTGTCAAGTGATCTTTTGGGTGCTGAGTGATTCCTTTGGTTGCAAATCTTCTTTGGTTGTCAAGTGATTTCTTTGGATGTCAAGCAATTCCTTTGGTTGTTGAGCTTCTTAGGGTATCACGTGATTTCTTTGGATGCTGAGTTTAGAGTTTTTGCTGAGTGATTCCTTGGGACATCGAGTTCATATGGATGTTGAGTGCCAGTTTTGAAAAGCTTTCATTTTCCATGCAATCTATGTCTGGTTCTAGTTTGGGCTAACTTTGCTAGTATTTAATTTAGTATAGGTGGTTAATATTTGTTGTGAGCCGACTTGTGGCTTTCCCATGTTCTAGAATGATCTATAAGCCATTTTTGTGAGTATAAATAGAATGTTTAGGCTTATAGTGAGACAAGTTTTTGGGGAAGAGATGATTAGGGAGCAAAACTAGAAAGTGCAAACTTGAAGTTGTATTCTTTACATTTGGCCGTAACCTAGAAGGCCTTACAACTGGGCATGTATGTTGATCATTTAGTGAATCTAAAAAAAATACTTTTTTCTTTCTCTCCTTGGTGTTGTTCTTGTGTATTGTTTTTGCTGTATTAACTCTTGCAGGGTGGATCAAATAGTTGGGTGTGCCTTTGGTCCTGATCTTATTCATTCCTCCTTCCATCAATTTAACTTCTTTTAATCAACCTATGCATGATGTGTTAGAATAATTTGATGCTAACAATTAGGTTCAAATGCAAGATTATGATTATTTATTTGCATCATAGATCCTATTTTGATTAATCTGGATGAAGAAGACATTCTCAATGATGTTAATGATGAATATGGTACTATTGACATTGATATTGATTTACCTAAAATTCTTTCATCATAATTGATAATTACACATAGTATCAAACATGATGAGTCTCAAGAGGATCCTTGTTTGGAATTGGCTATCATTCCTACTATGTTGGATATACTCCCTCTTGTGAATTACCCACCTTCCCTAAATGATATAGAATGAGATGGGGAGATTAGTTGATGTGCTTTATTGGCTAGTCCTTTATGCTAGCCTTTTGTGTGTTTGTTTGTCATACCATGCTTCTCTTGTAATGTGTTTTCTAAATGTTTGTTAGATTCTTTTCTATGACCCTTGTTGCTCTGTTGGGGCAAGCTGATAAAGGAATCATATTTGTTGTGCTACTCCTTTATATGTATCTATTTTTCTTCTATATGTAGTTTCATGTTATGTTGTACCTATTCTTTTGTTCGTAAAAGTTTCCTTGTGTAATTTGCTTGGATTTTCAACTTGGTAACACTAATTCTTTTTGGTCTCCATGTCATAGTCCTAAAAAATTCTTCTTTGTAACTCATATGTGTTCTTTCCTCCATTGTGATTGTAGTTCTACTTTTGTTGGGGAATGATGTCAATTCATTTGCAATAATATTATCTAGATATTATCTTATGATCATACTAACCCCATGGAAGGTAGGTACCTTCTATGTTCATTGTATGTTTATGTGCTAGTTCCCTTGATTTGTCTTTGTTTGGGGGCATCTTGTAGTGGAAACATAATCAATGGAGTTGTTTATGTTTTCATTCAGGCTATTTCTCTAATTAAAGTGTTAGCAACAACTAAATAATGTGGGGACATACGCTTTTCTCACTTATTGCACACATACACTTTCAATATACATATAATTTTTAAGGTACTTCTCTCCCTTTATGGATTAGTGATTAATCCTTAAAGCATGGATTTTTATTTCTATAGGATCTCTTGATCCCTACAGTTTCAAAAAATATATATTTTTGATCCCTTAAGGTTGAAGGTGTACTTAAGGCTGGATCTCTTTTTCTTTTGGTTTTACTCTTATGGAATAGAATATTCCTAAGGGTGAAACTTTGATGGGTTGACTAGTGAGTAGCCACGTTCACTAGGCAATTCAATTCCATCTTTCCAGTTGCATTGTTTCCTTGTGTGGTTCATAATGGGGCATAAGTTCTCATTGGGTGAGGTAATCACTCTTTCTCTCTCTATCTCTTTTCTAGAGATGTATCTCTTATTGTGATCTTGGAGTTGATGAAGACTTGAGTCCCTGGGGGCTTGAGAGTTTCTTTTGTCCCTTTGATTTTAATAATATTATCTTTTCGTTATGATCTCCTTTACCAAGAGTTTGCATTGTGTCCATACTCTTGCTAAAGTGGGGGCTAAATGTATCATTAGAAAATGGAAGCACTTCCATTTAGGACTAGTTTAGCCCTTTGAGTAGGTGGTCTAGGGTCATGTCAAGTGCCTTGAGTGGGTATTTGATTGAATTTGGCTTTTTCCCCTATTTTGCTTCTCTCTCCCTTGTTTCTAGCCCTTTTTTGAAGATCTGAGATTTTTGACCTTCTAGGTCAAGGATGACCTTCTAGGTCAAGGTCAACCTCAACTTTGACCTAGTTAAAGGATGACCTCAACCTTGACTTAGGTTAGAGTTGACCTTGACCCTAACCTTAGGTCCAAATTTCAAGTTCTTGAGGTTTCAAGATATCAAGCTTCAAAAAGTTTCATTTCTTGCTTCTAAGTCGACTGTTTTAGATTTTAGAATGGTAAACTCTTAAATTATATTTAATTCAGGTCCATTTATAGGGGTTAAGGCTTAATTGGAATTTAATTCTTCTATGTCAACCTCTCTAGAAGTTTGTTTCCTAGATTAGTATAAAAGGAAGCCTTTCTCTCTCATTTTCATAGATCCAGAGGGAGATATTTTCCATGATCAAGCATCCACGTTCCATTGAATTCAAGCATAAGAGAAATAAAGTGATCAAGAAAGTAAGGAGAAGGAAATAATTCAAGCATTCAATTCATCAAGGAGATCCATTAATAGCTATTGAAGGATTCAATCTCTTTAGAGCCCTCTTATTGAAGATTCTAACATCCAAATTCATTCAAGCATCTTTCTATTCCAAGATCCATTCAAGATTGGTGTTGAAGATCTAGTGCAATTTATTTGAGACATCCTAAATTCAATTCTACATTCATTTGGAGCATCCATACTTGTGGATTCAAGGATTTGAATCCTCCACAAGGATTTCAACATAAGCAAGGTGAATAGTTCCATTTACTTTGTTTATCTATATTGAAACTTCAATTCCATTTTAAAAGAATTCCAAACTAGGGTTTGACCAAGAAAAATCCCTTATCCAACAACAAAACCCTTTTTCTTGCAGAAGCTGGTTCAGGACGGTGAATATCAGTACATATTTGAGTACCCTTTTTGGAAAACTTTTGGGATCCATGAATAGAATTTCCTTTAGAGTAGTGTAGGTCAATGTTGGGAATAAAGGGGTAAGATATTACCCTAGCTTTGGGTCAAGCTCAACCTTCTTCAGAAAGGAAAAAGGTTTTTGGGTTTTCTTTGTTTCTACATTTCTAGTTCAGATCTGGTTGTAGAATTTCTTGAAATTGTATACAAACATCAAGAAATAACATTTTCTAGATTTAACCTACTTTTAGTATTTCTTTTCAATTCAATTAATATTTCAATACATACTTTTCATAGTAAAATATAAGGTCTTCTTCTCTATCCAAGCCTTTTTGGTTAATCACTTTGGATCTCTCCTTTGAGAATATGGATTTAGAGATAGATCTTATATCACTTTCATTCCTCTACATTTAGATGAACACTCGTTATTCATATTACACCTGGCTAGCATAAAAACCATAGTGTGCGAGTCAATCCTCACAAAGGTTTCACTCTTCTAAACTGCACCTGGTCAAGAGCTTATCTTTGTTAAAAGACTATAATGATATTGTTAGGTGACCTAGTTAAGAGATTTGAATAAGACATGTTAGAGTCTTTCTATGTTAGGAGAAAACTAGTTAAAGGAGTTTTAAAAACAATTTAGCATGTCGCCTTGTTAGGGATTTAGTACAAAGAACCTATTAGAATCCACCCTCGATTAGCTTTACTATTGGAGAGATTAGTAAACAACATAGGAATTATCAAATGACCTGTCAACAACTGCACTTTTCCTTTTGTAAACTTTACAACTTTATACACGATTACTTAGGTGCTTGGCATTTCTCACTCTTGCATGTGATCTCACTTGTATTTCTCTAGCTAATCAATTGGAAATCTAACCTTTTCTCTTTAGGCTATGTTCCCTTTTATAGTCTCTTGTCATTTAACCTTGAAATTCTAATACATGAATTCAAAATTCAAATTCTCCAGCCTCTTCCTAGCTTGACTTCCCATTGCTATCATGTGTCAGTCTTATCACATGTAGTATTTTCATACATGAATCATGAATGTCTTTTGTCCACAATGACTTACATTGATGGAAAGACTTCAAATTTGAATTTTTTAAACTATTCCTTGACATGAAAAATCCATCACCATTAAGTGAAATGATGAGTGCACTTTTACCTACTTTGTGATGTGAAAGTCATAGGTATCCTACTTCATGCTTCCCTTGCTAACTCAACCAATCCATTTTGAATGATCACCAATCATTTTACATTTTTCTACTTGATATCCTTCTACACATTCTTACTTCATACCTTGTCATTTGGGCCAACATGTAGATGAGACATGAGCTCATGTAGAATTCTCTCGACTACTCCAGATTCCAAAGTTTTCCATTCAAGTTTTGATTCATCATGAATCATTTGATCACTTGTTCAACAAAATATCACATCTTATTGGTCTTACTAACAAGATAGTATATTGAGAGGGTGGTGAATCAGTATACTACAAAAACTTCAATTTTTTCTCTTATGTGTCTACAAGTTAGTGCTAGCTACAACTTAACTGGTCAAGATCAAGAAAAAAAAGAGCACATCAATATCAATACATAACACAATATTTATCTTGTGAAAATCCAACTAGGATGAAAACTATAGTGTGTGAATCAATCCTCACAAAGCTTGAATTTTCCTAAAGTGCACCCAATCAAGAGCTTATCTTTGTTTAAAGATTACAATGACAATGTTAGGTGCCACCTAGTTAAGATATTTGAATAAGGCATTTGCGAGTGTTTCTATGTTAGGAGAAAACTAGTCAAAGGACTTCAAAACATAAGTTAATGTGTCACCTTGTTATGGGATTTAGTATGAAGAACCTTCTAGAATCCACCCTTGACTCAATTTACTATTGTAGATATTAGTAAACAACATAGGAATGATTGAATGACCTGTCAACAACTATGTTTTTCCTTCTCTCAACTTTGAAACTTCATACATGATCACTTACATACTTGGCACTTCTCACTCTTGCATGTGTTCTCACTTGTGTTGCTTGGGTTCATTATCTTCTCTTCAACATACTTTCTCCTTAGCTATGACTTCTCCTTGTCACTCTTTCTTACTTTGAGATTATGCTTACCTCAACTTCAATGCCTCTCTAGCTAATCAATTGGAAATTTGACATATTCTCTTTAGGCTATGTTTCCTTTTACAATCTCTTGTCATTTAACTTTGATATTCTAATATGTGAATTCAAATTTTGAATTCTCAAGCCTCTTCCTAGCTTGACTTCCCATTATTGTCATGTACCACTATTGTCACATGTAGTGTGTTCGTACGAGAATCATGGATGTCTTGTATCCATTATGACTTGCATTATTGGAAAGATTAAAATTTTACTTTTTTGGATTATTCCTTGATATGGAAACTCCATCACCATTAAATTAAATGATGAGTGCACTTCTACCTACTTCATAATGTGGCAATCATGGGTATCCTACTTCATGCTTCCCTTGCTAACTCAACCAATCCATCTTGAATGATCACCAATCATTTTATCTTCTTTTTCTACTTGACATCCTTGTACATATTCTTACTTCAATTAGTGTAACTCCATCTAAGTGGATATCCTTTTTCATCACCTTTGCTAGGCTTTTCCTTCACCTTTCTCTAATTTCCCTTGTAGGCTAGAGTTGCACACATAAGATTGATGTGCATTTTAGGTCATGAATTTATATTAGTCTTACTTTCTTCAATGCCCTAACATCAATGACAACATAGTCATAACTAAGTGCACTGATCATTCTATCAGTCAATCCTCAAGCATTGAGACAATTATTTCAACAATCTCCCCCTTTAGCATTGATGGCATCACTTCAACATTTTCAGCACTCTAGTGTCTCTTTCTTTGCCCTTTTATTTTTCACTTAAAATCTTCCCTTGAGATGATGTATCCACAATCATTGACCACTTTGAGTTCTTCCTTGTGGGTTCACTTTCACTTTATTCCTTTTGTCTAGCTCTCTTTTTACCACTCTTCCTACTTCTACTCTTCTCAAATTCTCCCTTGTTGATTTTTCTCCCCCATTGCTATTCTACTTATGCTTCTCAAACTTTTTCCCTTTGAAAACAATGCCAAAGGCATGCATACTTAACTTTGTGATTGCTCTCCTTATGGATTATTCTATTTTTCTCATCAATCCACAATTTAATTTTACTTCTTGTTGAACATGGATTGATGCCTTCCTAACTATCTTATTTTAGGCTTAATAGGGGTAATAACCTAATTTCTTCTCTCAGATGATTGGAGGTATCCTTTTGAAGAGTCTTTGTGAATATCAACCAATTGTTCTTTGGTTGGTACATATTCCAACCTTACATCATTTTCCCACACTTTCTCTCTTAGAAAATGGTACTTGATTAATATGTGCTTTGTCTTCGAAAGCATTACCAATTTTTGGATATGTTGATTGGACTTGTGTTATCAAAATTGATAACCACTAGTTCCTTCATCTTTACTTGAATTCCTTCAAGTATTTTTTTTATCCAAACAACTTGAGTACAATCCATTGTGGCAACAACATACTCTTCTTCTACCATAGACTATGCTATGGAATTTTGATTCCCATAGACCTAGACAGCCAGTCATCCTCTAAGAAATAATGCACCATTGGTCGTGTTCTTTTTTCCATCTATGTTTCCTATCCAATCAACACCACTAAAGAAATTGAGCTCATAGTTTCCCTTGTGAGGATACCATAGGCCATACTCTTTAGTACCCTTTAAACATCTAAAGATTATTTTCATAGCTACCATGTGTGACTCCTTTGGGGTGGCAAGAAAGCTGACTACTCTTCCAAGTGCCTATGTTATATTAGGTCTATTATGTACAACATATTGTACTTTACCAATCATTGATTGGTAGAGTGTCTCATTCACTTCAAAGATTTCATCTTCTTTTGACAATTTACAACCAATCACTATTTAGGTGCCCACCAGTTCTTCTTCCTCCATACTGAATATCTTCATAATCTCCTTCAAATACGTTGTTTTCCCTATGAAAATTCCTCCTTTCAATTAAGATACTTTAAGCCTAATGAATTTTTTTATCTCATAGATCATGCACATTTAAAATTCTCTCTTCATGGATTTGGAAAATTCAACACTCATTTTATCATCTCCTCCCAAGATGATATCATCCACAAATAACTCTACAATCAACAAACTTCCTTCTGCTTCTTGCTTTAGATATATGTTGCAGTAGTCACTTATTCTTAAAAGCCCATTTTTTTCCAACTATGAGTGCACTTTATAGTTATACCATGCTATGGGTGCCTATTTCAGTCCATATAGGGCTTTCTTTTGTTTGCACACTTGGTTTTTGCTTTCTTTTTTCTCAAACCCTTCAAGTTGTTCAACACACATTTCCACCTCTAGAACTCCTTTCAAAAATGTAGATTTTGCATCCATCTAGTACATTTTTAAGTTCTTGTATGCATCAAATACTAGGAGTATCCCAACTCCTTCTAGTCTAACTACCAATGCAAAGGTTTCTCCATAGTCTATGCCTTCTTCTTGTGCATATCCTTTGCAAACAAGTATGGCCTTGCTTTCAAATACTTCTCCCTCCTAGTTCATCTTATTTTGGAATACCCACTTTATTCTAATGAATTTCTTGTCTTCTAGTGGGGTTACTAAGGTCCATGTATCATTATTTATTATTTTATCAACATCTTCCTCCATGATCTTTCTCTAGTATTCATCCTCAAGAGTTTCTTTTGTAGCTTTGGGCTCTATATGTGAGAGAAGACATGTTGTCTCTCTTGTATTTATCTTAGTCATCACTCCAACATCTTTATCTCAAATGATATGATAAGATGAGTGGTATCTTCTTACATACTTGGCTAGCACTAGTTCCTCTTTGGATGCTTTTGGTCTTTGTTCTTTAGGTTGATCTACTTCTACATGTGTCAGCACAACTTTTTGTGCATGTTATACTTCCATTGGTACTCTCTACTATATTATTTATTGTAGTTTTTAGTCTTCTAATTCTTTCTCACTTTCTTCTTCATTCTTCTCAAATAACTCATCAGTTTTCACATTATCATATTCTACAATCTTATTTGTCTAGAGATCTGGACAGTTTCTTTACTTTTGGTAGAGTATCCTAGAAAGATATGCTCATCACTTTTGGTTCAAACTTTCCTTGCTACTCATCTCTTTTAATGCAACATTTTCTTCTGAATACCTTGAAGTAACTCATAGATGGTGATTGACCAAACTAAAATTCATAGGGAGTCTTCTTTGCTCCCTTCTTCACTTGTACACTATTCAAGGTGTACATAGTTTTCCTTATAGCTTCTCTCAAATATATTTGTGCAACATTGTTTTGAATCATCAATTTTCTATCATAATCTATGATTATTCTATTCCTTCTTTCAACAACACCATTCTATTGTGGTGTCTTGCAAGATGACATCTATCTTATACTTTTGTGCTCCTTATAGTAATTTAAAAATTCTTGTTAGGTGAACTCATCTCCCTAGTATGGTCTAAAGCATTTCAATGCTTTATTGATCTCTCTTTCCACCTTCACCTTGTAGGCTTTGAACATTGGAAGGCTCCTGACTTTTCCTTCAAATAGATAGTCCAAATCATTTTGGAAAAATCATTATTACAAAACATAAAGTAGCTATCTTCATATACACTCTTCATCCTCATGGGACCACACAAGTAAGTATGAATTAGATCTACAACTTGTTCAAAAGTAAATGGTTTTCAAGAGAAATTAGAGCTTGCCAAATCTCCTGGTTGATAGTCATTACACATACATTGTTTGGTTTAGTAATTGGAGGTAGACCCCTCACACAAGTTTCCCTTCCTACCTTAACAATGCTTTCAAATTTTACATGACATAACCTTCTATGCCACAACCAACTATTATCATTCTTAGCTACCAAACATTTATTTTAAGAAACATTGAGGTAGAAGAGGTTACTACTAACACAAAATTTTGCACCCATGCTTGAGGCATGAGCCTCAAGAAACCTTGCATAACATAGAAATAACCTCCAAGTGTGAGACTTGCACTTTGAAGTTGAAACTCAAAAGAAGGTTGATTTCCTTACAATTAGGATGCACCTAAACTACAACTTTTGAGGAAAAGGGAGGAGTACAAGAAATTAAAACATTGAAAGGGAAAGGTGATGCACTAGATCAAAATTTGGTCACTCTCTTTGCCTAGCTCTTCAGTATAAATTAATAACACCCTCAAAACATACACAACTTTTAAATCCATTTTATTTCCTAAAGAATCGTATGCATATCATAACTAATGAGATGCTACAAGGAATATTTATTCACTTATACAAAATTCATAAGAGAAATAGATACAACATACTAACTTTAGAAAATAAGTAAGAAACAATTGACATAAGAAAAATAATATGCACAAGATACAAATTTATGCTGATAGATTTTTTTTTTAAAGAATTCTATTACTACAAGGTGTAAAGAAATTGCATATACAGAAAAACTCCTAGAGAAGAACCCAAAAAATATATTAAAAACTTACTTTTAAAGAGATTAGGCATAACTTAGTTACAATAGTTGAGTTTGAATTCCAAACTCAATGGAGTTAAGTTATATATTTGCAATAAAGAAATATCACATAAAAATATGATTCTATGTGTACATTTAATCATAGAAGTTACAAAGAACAACAAAAAATGAAGGCACCTACAAAAGGAATAAACAACTCAAGTAGAATAAATTAGAGAAAAATATGATTTCCATGTGTATTTGATCCATAAAATGAAAGGATTTTGGCCAATAAATGCCCATGCAGTCAAGAAAATCATTCCCATACCCTCTGCAAATGGAAAAAAAAGGAAGAAAAAGTATTTATATTGCATGTATAAGCCCAACATTGTAGTCCAACAATAAATATTCCTCTTTTTGATATTATCTCAGTGATCAAAAAAAATTGGGGAAGCATGAAAATACACAACATTTTTGGCCTATGTAACATCACACCAAGATATCCGTTCTCTTCAATTTGACTTGCAATGTTAAGAAAAGGTCAAAAATACACTACAATTTTGACTTCATAACATCACAACAAGAAATTCCTTCTCTTCAATTTGACTTGCAATCATACAAAAAGAACAAAAACATTTCATAGTTTTGGCATATGTTCTTCGAATGAGAAAAAAAGCTTCCTAACCTAAGCCAAACTCCTATGACACCTAACACATATGATGCTCGAAACACAAAACTTTTTTCCCACGCATACGAAATGAGAAAAAAAGGATTCCTATAATGCCAAAAATGCTCAATATTTTCAAGTACATAAGACTATGTCAAAATTACACAACATTTCCTATGTTGAAAATAACAGAGCTTAGCCCATGAAATATGTCTTTGATTGGTTATTTGTAATAGGGAAAAAGGTGACAAAAAATGTCAAAATTTCTTGCAAATCAAGGGGAATACTTGCCTACTAAGCATATGATCAATGGCCTTAAAGAAATCCATTGGGCATGAAGTCATTAGCATCAAAACATGATGCATATCTCTATCAGAACATAAAAATCAGCAACTCTACAATTGACAAAACATCCAAAAAAAAATTATTTTCAAGAGGGAAAAAACTATGCTCATGCACTTCTTGGAAAGGTAGAAACATCTAAACTACCATATAGAAAAAATTACAACAAAAGGAATTAAAAAAATCCATAGAATGACAGGTTTAAGTAGTTTCCCTTCCTTACTAATTGATTATTTGTTTCATGCACATGGGCAATCAAACATATCAAGAAGCATGATAAGCATGTTGTTGCATGCAATACCTTCCCAATAATGAGAAAAATGAAGCTCTCTAGCATTGGGACATTGTCATTTTGAGAAAGACATACTTTCTCCTTCTTTTTGAACTCACCCTCATGCTCAAAAGTAAGCATGACTAGGAGCAACTTGCTGATTTGTTGTAGAGCTAGATGCCTTATAAGGCATCATCTTGATGACATTTGGTTTAAGAATCAACCTTGACCATGATATTATGCTCTACAACCTTGGTATCATATTGGTTTGGAAGTGAATTCTCCTTATCTTATGAATTTATGATATCTACCTTGTCTTCATGCTTCTCATAAACCACCTCCTTGGGAGTTACTAGTATGATATAGATTTCCACTTGTTTTTGCAGAAGAGCATGCTCTTCACAAATAGTGGATGATGGCTCAATATTAATGGAAGAGTAGATAATGTATAACCTATCCAAAAGGTCATCATCATAATTAATCTCCTCTATCATAGTAGAAATAATATGTATGGGTTGAGGGGAAACCTCATGTATATCAACATGTTCTACATTTTCCTACAATAGGTCTGATCTTTCTTCTCCGTATGAATATCGAACAACTATATTTGGTTCCTTTGAGGTAGGGACCACTTCATCTTCATTCTCCTTTCTCTCCACTTCCAACTTCTCTTGTGTTATCTTTTATGTGGGAAAAGATATACCTAGTAATGAAGAATTGACAATAATCATCTAGGGGCTCACAATCATCAGGATGGGGTAAGGTTAAGAACTTTGCAACATGAAATGGAAATCTTGGGATGGTCACTCAATCTAAAGCTAAAAAGCTTGTGTTTTTGTGGATCTTCTTCAAATGGTGGATTTGGAAATATTTCTTGTATGTCATACTTTGGCTCATGTGTGGTATCTTGTAGAATGGGAGGGTTGCTTTATATGAAGCTAGAAAAATTATGTTTGGGAAGCACTTGTGCTTCATGTGCTTGCCTTTGAGAAGGCTTCAGCCTTGTCTCTTCTTCTATCACAACAAATATTCTTGAAATATCCTCCCCAAGCTAAGAATTTCTCAACTCCCAATCTAGTGAGTAAACAAGAGCTTGATAATAAGACTCTTATTGTTGAGGAAAATCTTGAAAAGAAAATTTTGTTCACATTGACCCTATTGGACCTCCATTACTATTGCATATCAAACTCATATTGTCTCCAAATTTTAATAATTTCATCCATCATGGAGATGCATCCCTACCATTATTTCTTTAATTTTATTGTAGTAGATGTTAGAATTTATGAATCAAGGGGAAGAGGAGAACAATAATATTTAGCATATTAGATATGTTGGCCATAAATAGGCTACAATTGATCTTGATATAGATAGTAGGAGGGAAGAGGAATAACATCTTCATGATATGGGAGGGGGGGAAATAATATGATTTTCATATGAAATGGTTCCATAATTAGAACTTTATAAAGGCTGAAAAATCATAGAAAATCCTTGAAAATCACAAAATATTAAGAATGATCTTTACATATTCATAGTGCTTCTAATTAAAACCAATAGATTTATACTTAGAATCTCCATAGTGTTTGATGAGATGCTTGCAAAGGCTAACATCACTAAGAAGAAACCAAAGTTCTTAATCGATATAGAGTGGAATGGCTACCAATGAACTTGTGTAGCTAAATCTATCCCACTAGTTGTGCTGAAAATAGTTTCCACAAAATTTTGCAACCATGCTTAAGGTATGACCCCTAATAAATCTTGTGTAACATGAAAACAACCTCCAAGAGTGGGACTTGCACTTTAAGGCTAAATCTATGGAGAATGTTGGCTTCCTTATAACCAAGATGCACCTAAACTAAAACTTTTCAGGAAAAGGGAGAAGGAGCGTAGGAAATTAAAATGTTGAAAGGGAAAGGTGATGCACTAGATTGAAATTTGGTTACTCTCTCTTCCTAGGATTACACTATATATTAATAAAACCCTCAAAACATACACAACTCTCAACTCTATTTTATTTCCTAAAGAATCATATGCAAATCATAACTAATGGGATGCTACAAGAAATATGCATTCATTTATGTAGCATTCATAAGAGAAATAGATACAACATACTAACTTTAGAAAATAAGAAAGAAAAAATTGATATAAGATAAATAATATGCACAAGATATAAACATACACAACTCTCAACTCTATTTTATTCCCTAAAGACTCATATGCAAATCATAACTAATAGGATGCTATAAGGAATATGCATTCATAAGAGAAATAGATACAACATGCTAATTTCAAAAAATAAGAAAGAAACAATTGGTATAAGATAAATAATATGCACAAGATATAAACTACTGAGAATAGGTAAAAAAAAAATAGAGAATTTTATTATTGCAAGGCATAATAAAATTACATATAGAGAGAGAGAACAAATGCTATAGCAAAGAATTGGAGGAAAATTTTGAGAGAATAGCCCAGAAAATATGTACAAAACTTATTTTTAAAGAGACCAAGCATAACTTAGTTAAAACAACTAAGTTTGAACACCAACCTCAATGGAGTTAAGTTACAAATTATTAGTCAAGAAATATCAGATAAAAATTTGATTCTATGTGTACATTTAATTATAGAAGTAATAGAGGACAACCAAAAATGAAGGCACCTACAGAAGGAAAAAACAACCCAAGTAGAATAAATTAGAAAACATTTAATTTCTATGTGTATCTAAGCCATGAAATGATAGGATTTGGGCCATTAAATGATCCTACAGTCAAGAAAATCATTCCCATACCCTCAACAAGTGGAAACAAAGGAATAAAAATTGTTTATGTCATAGTTATCAGAAAAATGTAATGCAAATACAAAAATACACAATATTTTAGGTCTGTGAAACATCACACCAAGATATCCCTTCTCTTCAATTTGACTTGTGATGCTATGAAAATGTTGAAAGCATATTGTAGTTTCAACTTTGTAATATTTTACTAAGAAATCCCTTCTCTTCAATTTGACTCATCGTAAAAAAGCATAAAAAATTCCACAGTTTTGGCCTGTGTGTGTCAAATGAGAAAAAAAGGCTTCTAGTGACAAGCCAAACTTATA
This sequence comes from Cupressus sempervirens, assembly GCA_028749045.1. Taxonomy (NCBI): domain Eukaryota; kingdom Viridiplantae; phylum Streptophyta; class Pinopsida; order Cupressales; family Cupressaceae; genus Cupressus; species Cupressus sempervirens. The sequence goes on along the minus strand of CM053790.1, from coordinate 248,260,484 downwards.
TGATGCTAAATTCCTATGAAGATTGAAAACACACAACATTGTCAGCCTATGCAAATCAAATGAGCAAAAAGAATTCCTATGATGCCAAAAATGTACACTATTTTCAAGCACTTTAGAATAAGCTAAAAAGACACAGCATTTCCTATGCCAAAAATAACAGACCTTATCCCATGAAATATGTTTCTGATAGATTATCTATAATAAGCTTAAGTGTAACAAAAAAATCAACATTTTTGGTGATTCAAGGTGAATTCTTTGCTTCTAAGAATATGATCAATGGCCTTACAAAAACCCATTGTGCATGGATCCATTAGCATGAAAACATGATGCACATCTATGATACAACATGAAAATGAATAACTTTGCAACTGGCAAAAATTTAAAAAATGTTATTTTCAAGAGGGAAATGACTATGCTTGTGCACTTCTTGGAAAGTTGGAAACATATAATCTACTATGTATAAAAAAGTACAACAAAAGGAATAAAAAAAGCCATGAATTTAGTTGTTTAAATAAATTTCCTTATTAATTAATTATTTCTTTGATGCATGTTGGTAGTCAAACAAATCAACAAGCATGACAAGCATACCGCTGCATGAAATGCCTTCTCAATGCTGAGAAAAATGAAGCTCTCTAGCATTGGGACATTTTAATGTTGAGAAAGAAACACTTGATCCTTATTTGAAACTCACCCTCATTCTAAAAAATAATCATTTCTATGGGAAACTTGCTGATTTTTTTAGAGCTAGATGCCTTACAAGGAATCCTCTTGATGGTACTTGGTCTAAGCAATCAGCCTTGACCACATTGTTATTCTCTACAACATTGGTATCCTACTACTTTGTAAGTAGCTCCTCCTTATCTTGTAAAGATGTGATATCCACCTTATCTTAATGCTTCTCATGAACCACCTTCATGGAAGCTATCGATATGGCATAGATCTCCACTTGTTGATGTTGTAGAACATGCTCTTCATGTATAGTGTATAATGGTTCAATATTAAGGGAAGAGAAGACACCATAAAACTCTTCTAAAAGGTCATCCTCATCACTGATATCCACTATCATAGTAGAAGTCCTAGTGCTTCACCCCTGTGAGCATCACCTAGATCCAATGAGTGCTAAGTGTTCCATTTATTCTCATGAGAGATGGATTCATGTTGAATCACTACTCATGAAACATGGGTCAATGATTTTAACTCAAAATCATACAACTAAATCTTGATAGCAATATCACAATTTGACTTGCTATGGACATTATCTCCTACTTATCAAGAAATAGTATGCATAAGTTGAGGAGCAACCTCACACATATCAACATGTTCCACCTTTTCCTACAATAGGTCTAATATGTCTTCCCCATATGAAGCTTGACTAACTATCTTTGGTTCCTCCAAGTTAGGGACCACTTCATCCTCCTCTTCCTTTATATCCACTTGTAGATTCTCTTGTGTTGTCTTTGATGTAGGAAATGATATATCAACCTCTTCATCAACAATGAAGAATGGACAATAAGCATGTAGGTGCTCACAATCATCAGGATGGGGAGGTGTAGGCTCAAGATATTTGCAACATGAAATGGAAATCTAGGGAGGATAACTCCTTTTGAAGCTAGAAAAATTATTTTTGGGTGTCTTTTCTTTTGATGGTGGATTTGGAAATATGGATTATGGATGGTCCTTTGGCTCTTGTGTGGTATCTTGCAAAATGAGAGGTTTGCTCTATCTAAATTTGGAAAAAATTATGCTTGAGAGGCTCTTGTACTTCAACTACTTGTATTTGAGAAAGCTTGATCCTTGCCTCCTCTTGTGCTACAAACAATATTCTTGTAAGATCCTCCTCAAGTTAGGCCTTTCTCAACTCTCAATCTAGAGAGTAAATGAAAGACTGGTAATCAAGCTCTTGCTATTAAGGAGAAGCCAGACAATAAAACTCTTGTTTGCATTGCCCCTATTGGACCTCCATTTGTTGTTGATGACAAACTCATATTGTCTCCAAATTCTCCTCATGTCATCCATCATAGATTTCATTTCTATCATTTTCACTTTGATTTGATTATATGTAGATGCTAGAATTGATGGATCGGGGGGAAGACGAGAACAATAATATTGAGCATATTGGATATGTTGGCCATAAATAAGCTACAATTGATCTTGATATTTGTAGTAGGAGGGTAGAGGAATACAATATTCATGATATGGGGGTGGGGATAAGTGGAATTTCTATGAAATGGGTCCATGATTATAACTTTATAAAAGATGCAAAACCATAGAAAATCCTTGAAAATTACAAAAGATCAAGAATGATCTTTACATACCATCACTATTTCTTATTGAAATTAGTATATTTACACTTAGGGTTGCCATGGTGTTTGATGAGATATCTCTAAAGGCTAATGTCATTGAGAAAACATCCAAGTTCTCAATGAATAAAGATTGGAATGGTTACTAGTAGACTTATGTAGCTGAATTTATCCCATTGGGCATGTCAAAAATTGTTGACACAAAATTTTGCACCCACATCTAAGGTATGAACATCAAGAAACCTTGTGTAATATAGAAACAACTTCCAAGTGTCAGACTTGTGCTTTGAGGCTGGATCTCTAGAGAAGGTCATCTTCCTTACAATTAGGATGCACCTAATCTACAATTTTTGAAGAATAGGGAGAAGAAGTGTAGGAAATTAAAATGATGAAAGGGAAAGGTAATGCACCATATTAAAGCTTGGTTACTCTCTTTGCCTATTACAAAACTATATATTAATAAAACTCTAAAAAAACACAACTCACAACTCTTTTTTATTTGCTAAAGACTCATATGAAGATCAAAACTAATGAGATGATACAAGGAACATATATTTAATTATATAGCATTCATAAGAGAAATATATGCAACATCTAAATTCATAAAATAAGAAAGACACAATTGGCATAAGGAAAAAATATGCACAAGATAAAAACTGTTGAGAATAGGTAAAAAATAGAGAATCCTATTTATACAAGGGATAAAGAAATTACATACACAAACCACAAATGCTACTTCAAAGAATTGGAGAAAAATTTATAGAGAAGAACCCCTAAAATATGTAGAAAGATGTTTTTTAAATAGATCAAGCATAACTTAGTGGCAATAGCTTAGTTTGAACTCCAACCTCAATGGGGTTAAGTTATAGATTTACAATCAAGAAATATTAGATAAAAAATGATTCTATGTGTATATTTGATCATAGAAGTAATACAGGACAATGAGAAATGAAGGTACCTATAGAAGGAATAGACAACCTAGGTAGAATAAATCAGATAAAATATTTTTCTATATGTATCCAATCCATGAAATAATAGGATTTGGGCCAATAATTGCCCCTGTAGTCAAGAAAATCATGCATATGCCATTCATAACTAGAATCAAAGGAATAAAAAATATTTACATTGCATGTAGAATCCCAAAATTGTAGTTTGACAATTAATATTTAGCTCTCAAGTCTTATCAAAGTCATCAAAAAAATTAACGCATGCATAGTAACACATAACATTTTTGGCCTATGTAACATCACATCAAGATATCCCTTCTCCACAATTTGACTTGCAATGTTACGAAAAGGTCAAAAATACACAAAAGTTTTGACTTCATAACATTGTACCAAAAAATCCTTTCTCTTCAATTTGACTTTTGATCATACGAAATGCACAAAAAAATTTCACAACTTTATCCTATGCATGTTGAATGAGAAAAAAATGCTTCCTATGATAAGTGAAACTACTATGATGCCTAAATCCTACAATGCCCAAATACATACAGCATTTTTGGGTTGTGCATGTTGAATGAGCAAAAAAGGCTTCCTATGATGCCAAAAATGCACAATGTTTTCAAGTGCTTGAGAATATGCCAAAAATACACAACATTTCCTATGCCAAAAACAAGAGAAATTATCCTATGAAAGATATCTCTAATTTTTTATTTGTAATTGGCTACAAGGTGACCAAAAATGTCAAAAATTATCTGTCCTTTGTTCTCTCATAGCTAAAATCTTACCTATCTTCTCAAATATTTTATGAAACCCTTTGTTATATTCAAACTTCTAACCTTTATCCTTTAGTTGGGCAACAATCAATAGGTTATATTTCAAACCTTCCACGGAGTACACATTTTTACAATTAGTGGATTCATCTAGCAATAAATTACTCCAACCTATCATTCTACATGGTGACTTGTTACCAAACTTCACCATTCCTCCATCATAGGCTCTACCTCATGGAATTTTCTCCATTCAATAGACATATGGTGTGAGAAATGACTATCAATTATCTAGTTCTTGTGGATACTAGTACATGTTATAAGGGTTCTTTCTAGCCTCTCTTAAATGATATCAAAAATTGATATTTCATCCTCATCCTCATCATTATCACTAGTTGACTCTTCATTAGGCACACCCTCTTTGGAAATGTAGCATCACTTCTTCTCCTTTCCTTTGGGATTTTTCCATTGTATAGCAATCTCCTTCTTCACTTTCTCTTGACATCTAGAAACATGATGTCCCATTTGAATAGAGTCTTATCTTTGTACTTCCCTTTTCCTCTAACCATGCTATTTAAAAATAGAGCTTCTAGCTCTTCTTGTTCGACTTCTTCAGTATAGAGACTATCTAGTTCTCTTGTATCTAGATGTTCTTGTCTCCTCTCTTCCTCTTTGAGTTATACATAGTATAACTAAGGCCTTGAATGTAGTCTCAACCTTAGGTTGACTATTTTTGTAGTTTCTTAGCTCAAATACAGTGAGCTTCCCTATTAGGGCATCAAGAGAGAGATCCATCTTTTCTATCCTTCTTAGCTCCTAAATGGTTAACACGCTTATGACATATCTGGCTAGCAAGTTCTTCAATATATTTCTTACACATCAACTAAAAATTAGGGGAGATTAATTTGGAGGAGAGTGGTCTGCAACTAGGGTTCCATTTTTACATCCCTATACTTTGTACTTCACACACTTTTGTAGATCTAGGGACATTTGTCGTGTAGCTTCCTTCCATAGCATTTGGTGTTATTTTCTACTTTTTATGTGTGTTTTCCCCATTTTCATGTGATCTTCTATGTACTTCTATTTTTATTGTTTTTTTCTTGGCCAATGTGTTTTGGTTAGGGCACTCATTAGTGGGTTATTCTTGGACTTAGGTTGTGCGAGTCTCAAGCCATCTTAAGAATGGGAGTATCATCTAATGATGCAAAAGGAAGGGATGATAAGAAAATTCATAGTAATGATAATGTTATGGGAAAGAACAAGCCATCATATAAGGTAGTGGTCGTTGATGAATTGTAGCCAAAAAATTCTAAGATAATTTTTTTTGAAGGAATATTTGAAAAGAGAGATGTGAGGTGTTGTGAAGGAGCCAAGACCAATAGAGGTGGACAAGGAACCACTAATGGTAGAGAAGGTTACAAACCATAATCCAATTCACAAGGTATGAACTCAATGCCTGGTGGTAATGTCCTTGCCCTTTCTCCAAATCTTGATATGATTAAAGCAATTGAAATGGAACATAATAGGTTAAAAAGTGTGGCTTTTTTTTTTGCAAGGATTTCAAGTTCTTACCAACCATAAAATTTCTAGATGACTAGTTTAATAATATTAGAGGTAATAAATTTGGAATATTGCTTAATTTTAGTCAAATGATACAAAAGGGACTCTTTGCCATTTTTTTTCAAAAATCATTCCATGCAAGAGAATTTAAAAAGGTGTCTCTAAAATGTAGGGAAAACCCTATTTAGGAATTTTCCTTGGTCACTAAAAGGTAGTTGTGATAGAGATGATTTTAATGTCTCCTCATTTTCAGTTGAGATTAGAGGTGTTTAGCTAGAATTTTGGCCCTTTATTCCTTATGTTTAAGCCCTTAGGATCAACTTTGCAAGTCAAAAATTTGAGGATTACTCTTTCTTATCTCAATGCTCGGGTTCTTTTGGCTCTCCAACCCAACTTTCCCCAATGAAATATCTTTGAAAATTAATAATGATATTTTTATGTGGGAAATTGTCAAGTTGGGAGACATTAGTTCTTGCTTCCATTATAGATTAAATGGTCCCAATAGAAAGGATTATCCATCCTTGAAGCACATTCAAAAAGAATTTAACTCTAGTAATGACATTAACAACAATATTAAAGAGAAAAATGTTAATTTTTCTAATGTTAATGTTGATTCTATGGAAAAAGGTGGTAGTAAGTTGAATAATCATAACTTTGATAGTAAAACCACTGATTCTCATATTGATGAAAAAAAATTCATTACTAATCCCCTCTTTGAATATGAGTATGAAGTTAGAGAAGCTAGGAGTACCCTTGGTAAGAACAATGGAGAAAATGTTTATTGTCAGCCACAGTATATTGAAGTCCCAATGGAAAAAGTAAATGAAGATGATTCCCCTAAGCTAAATTCCCAACAAATTTCCCTGGGAAATTTGAGGGAAATACCAGATAAGGATCAAAATAATAACTTGCATGTTATAGAGTCAGTTGGGGGTAAACCTAACAAAATGTTTTCTAAAGATAATCTTGAACCAATAGACTCCCCTATTGACCAAATTTCTTTAGAATATATGCAATATGGTTTCACTAAAGTTGTCAACAAGAAGAAGAAAATAAAACCTATGATAGAAGTAATAGTCAAAAAAATTATGAAAGAGCCAACAATATTAAAAGTAATGAGATGCCATGATGTTTTAACAAACTCTATAAGAGTTAAAACCCCCCATCCTATTAACCATGATGATTCATATTCATAGTTGGAATGTCAAAGGGATTGAGACACCTGATTGAAAATATAAGGTGAGAAATTGGTGCAATAAGCTTACTAGTAAGGACATTATTTTCCTTCATGAGATTAAGTTCACTAGATCTTAGGCCTTTAGCAGCCTTAAATTCTTATGGATTGGAGATATTTGTTTGTTCATTGGTCATGTCAGAGGTAAAGGTGGTCTTGCTAATCTAATTGGATAGAAATGAGCTAATAGAATGTCTCCTTATGACAGAGCTTTATGGTCTACTTTTAATTTTGAGGATAAAATGATTGGGATCTGTAATATCTATTCTTCTAATGATTATAGAGAAAGATCCCTTTTTGGGGGTTGGCTCTCTACTAACTTACCTGGTGCCTCTTGGTATTTCATTGGTAATTTTAATATGATTGAGGGGAACTAGGAAAAAGGTGGTAACAAGATGGAGTGTAAAGGGAATGAACTTTTTTTCTAGTCTAATATCAAAAGGAGATTATCTTTGATTCTCTTAAGAATATGAAAGGGGTCTTTGATAGTATTTGGTTTACTTGGTGTAATATTCAAGCTAATAAGAATAGGATCTACTGTAGGCTTGATTGGATACATCTAAATGTAAGGGTTATTTTTCTAGTTAAAAAAATGGGAATTCTCCCATTCAGATCTTCCCTACTAGTATCTATGATCATTCACCCATCTTTGCCTCTATAGATTTGAAAGATCATAATGGTGTCAACAAGTGTACTATTAAAAATAGATTATTCAAATTGAATGTCTTCCTTCTTAATGATGATGACAATATTGAAGAAATTAAAACAATTTCCTATCTTCCTAAGTTTTGTAATGCAGAGTGTAATCCCATCAAAAAATGGGATCGGATGGTTGGGAGTTGGATTTTTTGTTTTCAAACTATTGGGACCAAAGAAGCTAAAGATGAGAACTATAAGGAAAAAGTGTATCAAAATAAATTGAATGAGGTAGAAAATTATCTTTAGAAGAAGGCTAACTATGTTAGACTTGAAAAATAACTTATTACTACCAAGAACCAACTTATGAAAATTCAAAACTACAAGATTTAAGGCTAGAAAATTAGAGCAAAATCCAAGTTGTTAAATGATGGAAATAGAGGGTCTAAATACCTTTTTAATATTATAAGGGCCAAAAAAATAAAAGAGGAAATAATAGTTATTCAAGTGAATGGAAAATTTTCTAGTAATAATTCAAAAATTATGGAAGCTTTTGTTAACTTCAACAAGGATCTCTTCTCTTCAGAACATGATGAAGCAAATCATGATATGTTGAAAATGTGTGCTAATATTATTCCCAAAAAAATCAATGATAAGAAAGCTAGGAATTTGAACCATAAATTTTCCATTGAATAAATGGGTACCAAGAGTGAGTCTATGGCTCATGGTAAAACCCTAAGTATGAATGATATGTCATTTGAGTTCTATAAAAAGAACAAAGAGTGGATTTTTGAGGAACTTTTTGAGGTCTATCAATATGATTTTGAAATTATCTATCTTAGGAAGATAATTAATAAGGGTTTAATTAATCTCCTCCATAAAGATGGGGATAAATCTCAAGTGAAAAATTGGATATCAATTACCCTCCTTAATCTTTCCTACAAAATTATTGCTAAGATGCTTGCTAAGAGGTTGACTGTATACTAAATGAGATCATTTCTATCAACCAAACTAGCTTAATTAAAGGAAGATATATTCTTGAGAACTTCATTATCAGTTGGGAAGCCATGCACTGGGTTAAAATGGATGGAAAAAAATATGGTCATGATCTTGCTTGACTTAAAATCTATGAAAGAATTGAATGGCCATTTGTGATCAAGATACTTGAAACCTTTGGTTTTCCTAGATGCTTATTTAAGTGGGTGAAAATTTTATTTAAATATGCCTCCATTGTTATAGATGTGAATGGTGAGTTATCATATCCTATTTTTTTAGGGTGATCCATTAGACAAGGCTTCCCTCTTGCCCTTGCCCTTTTTGACATAACTACTGATGGCCTTACCTACATTTTTAAAGCTAGTGAATTTGGTCCCCCTATTAAAGGGATAGCTTTTCCTAATATGTAAGAACTTTTTCTTGAATAGTTTGTTGATGGTGGTACACTTTTTGTGGAGCTTTATGAGAAGAAATTTGACAATGTACTTAATAAACTTTAGATATTTTGTGTTTATTTAGGAGTTAAGATTGAACCCTAGAAGTCCTTAGGGTTAGGTTAGAATGATTCTCCTTCCAATTGGATTACATATAGGAATTGGAACTAGTTTGGCCCTAATCATGTTGTTAGATATCTTGGCATACCCTTTTCTTTATACCTTTCCTTGTCAAATATGTGGGAGTTGATTTACAGAAAAATTAGGAAAAAACATATCAAACGGAAAACACACCTACTCCCCCTAGTTGGTAGTGTGCATCTAGTCTAGAAGGTGCTTACCTCCCATGCTTTATACTATGCATCTACCTGGCTTTTTGCTAAGGATAATAGTAATAAGTTGGAGAAAGATCTGAGAGAGATGTTGTGGTATGATGGTTTGGGTAATAAAAAGAGGCATTGTGTGAAATGGAAATGTTGTTTCTCTACTAGAAAAAAAAAGGTGGCCTTGGACTAGAAGATTTAAAAATTCAAGGTGTCTTTCTTGTGGCTAAGTGGATTATCAACTCTCTAAATTGGAATGAACCTTGGAAGGTCCTTATTAGAAATGACATTTGTAGATCTCAAATCAAGAAAGGGAAATTTTGGAAAGATGTCACTTTTGATGACATGATGTTTGGAAATTTTGATATTAAAATCTTTGGTTCTAAGGTTTTTTCTACTATTTGGAATGCATGGTGTGAGATTGGGCCCCTTAGATGCTCTAGACATGTTGTTGGAAAGAACCCTATATATGCTATGAGGGATAGATATACATGGTGGGGAATTTATCTCAAAGATAAGCCTTTAGCTCTAACTTAATACTGCTAAGGAAAAATTTAGAATAATAAAGACATCTCCCTTATTCAAGATATTGTGGCTGACAATAGAATCCTTCCTTGAGATGATTTGAGATCAAAGTTTGACATTCCTATGCCTCATAAGAAGACTTTTATTCTTCTCTTGAAAGCAATAGGTGAGTGGTTTTCTAGTGTGATCATATCTGCATCTAACTCTTATAATCACATTAGATAGAGTAATGTGAATTTGATAAAGTATTTTTCCTGCAAATAGATCTATGATATGTTGAATGAAAATGATGATATTATTAACCATATCAAGTTGGCATAGGACTTTAATTGGCCTTGTAATAGGTGCAACACTATTTTTGAGTTTCTTTGGAACCCTAATCTTGAACCCAAAAAATGTTGCCTTCGTTATATTTTATTTCTTAAAAATATTGCTATTTTCTCTTTCTTTGTCTCAAAAAGTAAAATAATCTATCTTTTTCTCTATTTATCATTGCACTAAAAAAATTGAGCATATCTTTTTTAACTACTCTTGTGCTTCCAAGATTTGGGCTTTATTCTTTGGTAATGAATTTGTGTGGAATGTTTCCCTAACAAATCTTTCTTTAATGCCATTACTAGTTTTTTTGAGGCTTTTGATATGCATCTTAATAAGTTCTAGTTCACTTTAAGTACTATAATCTTATGGTTCATATGGAAGCACATGAATGAAGAGATTTTCCAATCCAGGCCTTGGGTTCTTATCGAGTTTTATTATAAACTTACTTTTTTTCACATAATGTCATTGGTTATTGTTGTTATGGAAGTGTCAAAGGACAAATTTATCTCCTTGATCCAAGAAGGTTTCATGATCTTATTTGAAATGGATATCAAAAACTTTTGCTACATAGGGATAACTTTAAGAAACCCCCTGCCCAGAAAATTTATAAAATGTTGGCAAATCCATCATTTTCTCTAAAGAAAAAAATTATTTTCCCTTGGAAAAAAAATTTCAACATGCAAAAACTTTAATTTTATTGGCAATTTTTTTTAATGTGGAAGAATTTCATAAAATCGGGGGAATTAATTCATTTTTTTTGGTGAAATACATAACTTAGGAAGTGATTTTTTTCCTATTGAATGGAAAGAATATATAAATTATGAGGTGATATTTTCCCATTTTATGGAAAAAATACATAATGTATGAGGCAATTTTTCCCCTTAGTTCGAAAGGATACATAATTAATGAGGTGATTTGGTTGCTTTTAATGCAACCAAACGTAACACATTGGTGAGTGTTGTACAACTTGTTTTCAAAACATGTGAAATATACAATTAATTTCCTTTTGGAATTAAATCCATGCTTTATAAAACCAAGTTTCCAACAAAAATGAGAATGTGTACTCAGAGCACAAAGTTTTCTCTAGATTAACAAGTGCATTTGGGAGAGTTGATGAGCATGAAACTTCTTATTTAGGAGCATCTAGTAGGATATGCACCAAACCTTGTAGTGCACTCATGATAGGTTGGGTCTGAAGAAGATCAATATGATATTATTAGTATCATGATGAATGCAGCTTGGGATCTTGGATAAATTATCCCAGGTATATCAATGATCAACATGAACTGGAGCAGGAGGTAGAAAGGGAGGAGTTGGACTAGACATTCATGATTTGTGAAGACAAAAGAGGCTCAATCCACATGCTATAAACATAGAACACATTGACAATTTATTGACAATGTTTCAAGATATGCAAAAGACAATTAATTTTCTTATTTTGGAAATTATTTTGTAAAATCTTTGGAAAAATTTTGCAAATTTATTAGTTACCAAAGAGTCTAAAGCTTGTATGCACCCCTTCATTTTCTACAAGAAGGGGTACGAAGACTCTTTGGGAGGTATTTAATGGATATACAATATATAATAGGTATACTTATAAGTTATTATACACTATTGAATGTTCATAGAACATAATTTTGTATAGGATCTTATAAGGTTATGCAACTATTTCAATTTTCCATCTCAATTGTACTTAGACTTTTAAATTAACATAAATCTAGACTATTTTATGCCTCACTGGATGATTGTTGATCAACATATATTTTTCCTACCAGAATTTGTCTCAAAAGGCCTGCCATGTTTGGAAAAGGCACATATTAAACTATGTAATGTAATAAGTGCCAAATGAGAATTGGTAATAAATACAACACAATGGACTTGTATCGAATAGTAGTGTATCTTTTGATGATTATATGTCAACAATGGAAGTTTTATTTTAGGTCAAATACCTAGTATGAAACCTCAATCTAATTTTAATTTTTGTAATGGTGACAATTGTCCACTCTCCTTGCCACCACCTCTACTTGGCACTTGTAGTGTGAGTTGGCATTAATTAGATGTCCCATCACTATTAGTTGCATCCCTTTGCCATATGATTTTCATGCTTCACTTTTTCTTCGATACTAAAGAAAAATTATAAACTATAGTCCTGCATATGTGGGAAAGAATTCCAAATATTTTTTACTAATAGAATTTAATTTTAAGGACTAAGGGAAACATAAGGTTAAATGAATTCACTCAACCATATTAAGTTATTAGTAGGCTCTTTTCTTCGTCATTTATATACAAAAAATTCAAAATGACTATGGTAGTGATAATTTTTGTCTAGTTTAAGAAAAAAAAATTTGGTTTAGGTGAATTCCCCTTGCCTTTGGTGTTGGTGGTACAAATTATTTGATTTAGGTAAATTGTCTAGAATGGCCACTCCAATAAGATTGAGGTGCAAGTTGGAAGAACCAAAAAGGAAATTTCTAGGCCCTTTTCTTGATGAAAACCTAAGTGAAATTTGTAATGATGTATGTACCTTTTTCTTTCAGGCTGTGAAAATGGTGCTTGGCTACAACTTTCTAGAGAATGAAAATAAGTACCATGTCAACATGAACATTACTTCCGAATTTCTAACATCTCTCCTTGATCTTGGAGGACAAAAGGTAGACATGCTTATGTTGTTGAGGAAGACATTCAAAGAAGTGTATTTGGGTGATGTCATTGATGTCATCCCAAATGTAAAAGTAGGGGTGGGCATCCCTTAGGCTAGTCAATTGTACAATCTTTTACAACCTGCCTAGATTGTGGTAATGCAACCTTTTCTATTGGACCTCATTATTACGTAGTTGAGGTGCCATAGGAAATAGGCGCAGCATGGAAGACACTTTTTAAGAAAATAGTTTTATCTAGATGTTGATATTGCAAATGACCCTACACAGAACACATATCTCGATGAATTTAAAAATTTAATCCTTACTTGATAATTCTACACTAATGATGGATAGCACCACTAGGGTTTCCTAGAGTTGACAACCCATAACTGTGATTGTTGAAAACATATTGATACAAGTATGATAAATGTGTTTCAATTATTGTTTTGTCACTAATGTCAAACCTATTATTTTTTGGGAAGACATTTTCTTATATGATTTAAGTGCTATCACTTATTTGATTGGTGAAGAGGATTTGATCAAATGATGTAATAATAGCACCTAGAGGAAAGGTTGAGTTATGATATGAAAAGGAGTACAAGTATCAACTAAGACACTGATATCATAGTGCATTGATAATCTACTTAAGGTTGCAAAGGTTGATTACAATAAGAAAGTTCAGAAGAATAAGATAAACAAAGTTTGTCTATCAAGCTTGATCGAGTGTATAGTAGGTGGAGAGAAAATTTGGTACAAGTTGAGCAGAAAATCAATTGGAGCCAAGTAAAATTCTATTTTAGTGTATGCCAAGTAAAACAATTGATGTGGTGTAAAGTTTAGTTGATGTTGAGCACCAGTAAACATTAATTCGTGCCAAGTGATTTTACAAAGGATGGTGAGCATTAGAAGCTAGTTAATGCCGAGTGTCAACATTACTTGAAAGATCATGAATTTGATAGATCTAAGCTAACAAGCTTGTTTTCTTGGATTATTTGAACCATGTGGAAGATAAGATTGATGAGCTAGTGGCACAGAATCCATGTTAAACTATTTTGAGGCAAATTCAAAGAGGATTGAAGGCGAAGTTTCTAGAAAGGGATGAAATGAAATAAGGGGTAGATTCATTGAATCCTACCTAATTTTTCCTAACCCTAAATTAGACGGTGGAGAATGAATGGAAATATATCTTAATTCTCTATTTATAGGGATGGTTGGTCAGAAGATAAGGTTGTTATGTGTGAGAACCTAAGGAACATAAGGAGTCTAGGGTATTGCTTCATTTAGTGACCTAAGTGAAGATTTTATATTGGCAAGTTAAGAAAGAAGGCTTAAGGGTACAGATTCTTGAAGGGTGAACAAGCTATCATAGTCAAAGTGTGTGAAAGCCAAGAAGAATAGAGGACTAAAAAAAAGATCTATAATCTACAAATGGAGTTGTAAATTGTTATTAAATCAAGCCTTACTGTTACTCTCTAATAATTGTATCAGTCTAGGGTAAATCCTTTGGATTAAAGTTGACCTAATAGTCATTTGTAAATCCTTTAACTGGGTGACATTCCAAGTGAATAATCTAAAGTCCTCTAGCATGGCTCACTCCTAATAGGGTGATTGAAATCCTTTAACTAGGTCACATTTAACAATGTGCATTATAACCTTTAATAGGGTTGGCCTTTCATAGGGCATCACTTCAAAAGCATGAGAAAGAGTAGCATGTTACTAGTGGTTTTTCCCGAATTTGGTTTCCATGTAAATCATTGTGTCAAGTGCGTTATTGAATCTGTTATGTTTCTTCTTTGATTTGATTTGATTTGATAACTGATTCACCCCCCTCAATTATTCTAAAGAATTCCAACAAATTGTATCAAAGCCATCTACTTAATAGGACTAGTTTGAAGGTACTAGAAGCACAAAGATCAAGATGTCAAAAAGAGAAGTACCCAAGCTTAATAGAGATAACTTTCTAGCATGGAAAAATTTGATGAAGCTACACCTTAGATTACTTGGAGATCATTTACAATATACCATTACTATTGCTCATACTGATCCTACTGGAGCCCTAACTACTGAGGATCTGAAAAAGAAGAAAGAACACAACCAGAAAATGTTGGAGATTACCTCTACCCTAAGCTATGTTGAATTTGATGATATCAAAAGTCTTGATAGTGAAAATAAAATGTGGGATGCTCTACACACCATCTATGGAGGAGATAAAAATGTTCTGAGAGCCAAAGCTGAAAGTCTCAGAGGTATGTTCGATGACATGAGAATGCAAGAAGGTAAAAATATTGTTCAATATTTCTCTAGGATAAAATATGTTGTTAATGCAATAAGAGGAGCTACTAGTACAATAGATGATGATATAGTACTAAGAAAATTCTTGAGAACACTACTACCTATATATCCTATTAGAGTTTCTACTATACAAGAACTAAGATGTGTACCAGGGAATGTTCTAACTCTTGAAGGTTTGGTAGGTAGGCTCACTACTTTTGAGCTATCTAATTTTGATAATTACAAACTTGAAAATATTGAATCTTCTTTCAAAGCTAAGTTGTCATTAAAGGAACCTGAAGAGAAGAAGAAGAAGAAAAAAAAAAAAGACAAAATATGTGTCCAGTGACAGTGGTATAGATGAGGATGATGTAGATAAACTTGAAGCACTACATGCAAGGAGATTTCATAGAGGTAAAGCCAAATTTAAAGGTAAATAACCTATCATTTATTTCAACTGCAATAAGGTTTGTCATATTGCTACTAGATGTCTAGAGAAGAAAAACTACAAAGGTGGTGACAAGTAAAAAATTAGAAGAGATGAAGACAACATAGATTACAAAGACAAAGGCAAGAAGTCTTGCTATATTGTTGAAGAGGAAACAAGAGATGAATCTGATGGACATGATGATGAAGTCGTGTGTGTTGCAATGAAGGATGAATTTGATGAAGATGAGGCACTTGTTGCTTGTGTGAACAAGAATGACAGATGGATCATTGACAATGGGTGTTCACATCACATGAATGGAGATAAAAGTAAGTTCATTACCTTGAATTGTTATGATAAAAATAGTGTAAGATTTGGTAATGATGCACCATGTTTGATAAAAGGAAAAGGTTCTATCAAACTCATAGAAAATATTTTATGTGACAATGCTTACTATGTTGAAGGACTTAACTATAATATATTGAGTGTGTCACAATTGAATAATTCAAGATGTAAGGTTGAGTTTGAAAACACGATTGCTAAGATATATGATATCAATGGAAAATTGATTGGAAAGTGTGATCAAACTAGAAGTAATCTATTCTATATTGATATAGAGGACACTACTTGTTTAGTTGTAAGATTAGAGATTATGTCATGTTAATTTTGATAACTTGATTAGTATCAACAACATGATAAAAGTTAGTGGTTTGCCTAAGTTGAAGAAGCCTGATAATATAATGTGCAAACAATGTCACATAGGCAAGATGAAAAAGTCAAGTTTTAAGAGTAAAACTCATACCTCTAAAGGAATATTAGAGATTATTCATACTGACTTGTTTGGACCAATTCAAGTGCAAAGCTACAAAGGAAATAAGTACATTATGTTGCTTGTTGATGATTATTCTAGAATGATGACAGTTATGTTTCTGAAATAGAAATTTGATGCCTTCCAAATGTTTTAGTGGTACTTAGCAAGAGTTAAAAAGGAAATAGGTGAAATTCTGAAATGTTTGAGATCTAACAAAGGGGGAAAATTTACAACAAATGAGTTTGAGATGTTTTGTAATGATAAAGGAATCAAAAGATGGACAGTTTCTCCTAGAACCCCTCCACAAAATGGAATGTTAGATTATGGTGACTGAGTAGGGAAGTACTATGCATACTTCATAATTCCTTGTCGAGGTTCAAAGTTTTTATCAACATTTTGGACCAACATGAAATTATTAATTATAACCCTAAAGCAGTAAAAATACTTGTATAAAAGGGCTTAGCGTTAGGGATTATTTAATAGTTGTTATGTAAAAATTGGTTCTTGCAGCACTATTGAGTTGTAACGGATTATGAATTGTAATCAGGTTGTATTCACTGGATCGTAAAATATTGGACTTGCTATTTGGTGGACATAGCCCAAGGTTTAGGTGAACCATGTTAAATCTTGGTGTCTTGTGTTCTTTTCTATGTGATCTATTATTTTTTGATATTGGTGTTGGTCATTTTTGCCTTCCCGCCAAAATCACCATGTTTGAATTCAACATAGTAATGTTTACAAGTTTTAAATATTCAAATATTCAAAAGGGGCACAAAATACTTTATGCTCAACCTTGTATATTTCTTTCCCTACGCATTTTAATGTTTTTGTGAGCCCACAAGTCCCCATCGTCAGATCGAGATAGATCAATGGTTGGTGCTATCTCGCTATGGGAAGTTGCACGTTGTTTTTCCATAGCAACATAGCACCTTTTGGCCGCATGGCCGGTGGGTCCTCCTTTTCCTTGTTGTTTCTCCGGCGTCGAGTTTTGCTAAATCCACAGTGGGCGCTATGTTGCTATCGAAAAATTTGTGTTCCTCACCATTAGCGACATAGTGCTCGGATGAAAAATGATCTTGCGATGACATCAAAAGGAAGGTGGGTCCTAGGTATGCCTCATCGGATATCAGTGATGAAATTTGGAAAACACGGTGGAAACTCAGGCAATGTGGAAGGATTACTGTGCTTGGAACAAGGCTTTGATTCATCACTAGCTAGGTAGTTCATTGATGTCAGTAGTTACCTAGACCCACGCCCCTTTTGAACACATGAAGATTTACTCACCCTCAGATCTAAGGAGATCGACGGTAGGTGCTATCTCGCTATGGAAAGCTATGAGGATATTATCCATAGTGACATAGTGCCTCGATGACGCATGGCATAGATGATGTATTGGGCCCGCCCTTCTCCAAAGTAATATTAGGGCTCATCCTCGATGGCAGTTGTCAGGTGGGTCATAGTACAGTGGTGATATTTCATTGGTCCATTCAGCCAACTTGGTGTGTAGTTGTGCAATTTTGTTGATCACCATAGATCTAAGGAAATCAATGGTGGGTGCTATCTTGCTATGGAAAGCTATGAGGATATTACCCATAGCGACATAGCACCATTATGCCATGTGGATCAGTGGGGCTAGGTATCACCAAGATGAGGATGCCAGGTTGTGCTAGGTGGTTGCCAAGTGTTTTGTGGGCCCAAAAGTTTTAAGGAGATAGCACAGTAATATGGCAAGTCTTCACGATCGTCAGATCAGTTTAAATCCATGGTGGGCACTATCTTGCTATGGGAAATTGCTTGGAGGATATCCATAGTGACATAGTGCCTCGGTGACACATGTCCCAGTGGGTTTGGTGGAGGAAATAACGGTTAGATGCACTGGCAATTAATGTGACTGTCACAGTTGGAGTTTGAGGAAATGGCGCAGTTAGTAAAGAATGATTGGTCAACCTCGAGAAGACCTTGTGGGGTGGCAAAGTAAAAAGAGATCGTTGGTCCACATGGCTCATTTCAGTGCCAAGGTTATATTGACCTTCTGACCACACTAGTTCATGAACTGAGAATAGGGGATATTGAGGTTTTTTGCATAATTCAATCTTATGATCGATTCCAACCACCTTGGAGTAAATACGAAACAAAGAGGAACACTCTACCTCCCGATCCAACCTATCTACCTTATCAGAGCATAGTTATGGCACCGTTTCTATCTTTTCAAGGCCCTATTTTAGTTAAAAATCAAGTTTCATGGTACTAAAAAGCTATATTCAGATCAAATTTTCTTCTAGATCCTCATGATTGTTCTCTATAGGACTTCATGGCAGGTTGTTGCAAAGTAATTATAGTTGGAGGAAATCTCAGTTATGCCTGAGCTATAAACGAAAAATTTTATGAATTTTGTAGGGGTCAACCTTTCTCTATTTTCTCTATCACTACTCTACAAATTCTCGATGTAAATTCCCCTGTGCCTCTAAACTACTTGATTTTTTGTCTTATCTCTTTCAGCCATTGGTATGAAAGTGCAAGAACTCCTTGCCTCTTACTGGTGTTTTGTAGAGATCTATGATCTACATGATTGTATCTCCTTGGCCTATGAATGATAATATAAGTGAATCTCTCTTTCCTTGTGTCATTCAGCTTGGTCTTCTTATCTGCATGAGATTATTAGATTAAAGCAAGTCTGAATGTGTATATCCTTAGTTTCATTCTGGTTCAATAGTGCATATATGGGTAGAGTTTGGTCTGAACACTCTATTTTGGTGCATCACCTCTTTAGATTAGATTAGGTAGATTTTCTTTCATGCTCTCCTTCTCCCTTTTCCTCTCCAAGGATAGTTAGGTGTGCCCTGATAGTAAGAGGAAGCTGGCCTTCTCCAGAGACTCAACCTCACAGTTCAAGTCCCATATCTTGGAGGTTGTTTCCATGTTTCACTAGGTTGTCCTCATGCATAAGCTTTGGAAAAGGGTGCAAACCTAAGTGACAACAATTTTTGGCACACCCAGTGGGACAACTTTTTAGAAAATTTCAAGCCTACTGGTGTCAAAAGGGAAAATTTCAAGATCAATATCAAGGAGATAGTAATGGCTTCAATGTTTAAGACTTCAAGAGGCTCATTCTTCAAAGTACTTGGTGACTCTGAGCTTCAAATACATATCTAGTTCCAAACCAAAGTTGCGATGATTCATGCTCAGAGCTGAAACAAGGGCATCTTCTAGAGGTAAGTTTTAGTACCAAGAGCTTTCACTTTCAAATCCTAGAAGAAGGAGAACTAGAGTATCTTTATCACTAGATAGGAGTGAAATAGTAACAAATACCCTTACAAGATCTATCTCTACTCCTCGTACTATTAGATCTCAGCCTAGACTGCCCTCAATACATATCAATAGATCACTTCTCTATATGGTGTTTCCTAGAGCTCATACTTTTGCCACCTTTAATGGTGGGAGCCCTCTCTTATTAGCCCAAAGACATGACATACTAGTAGCTTCCCTCAAAAGTATACCAAAGTTTATTAGTGAAACTTCTATCTCTCCCTCAAAACACATTCAAGAGGTTGCAAATGTCTACAATATCCATGGTATTACAAAGGATGAGGTTGTAGTTAGGATTCTAGCCTCATCCCTAAAATGAAAAGCACTACAATGGTATAGAGGTTTAGTTCATGGTTCTATAACAGATTGGGATGGATTAGGAGTAGGATTGTGCAAACATTTTGAGGATAAAAGTGACTATTTGTCACTTTTATAGTAGTTGACTACTATAAAAAGAGCCCCCCATGAATGTATGACTAATTTTAATTATAGATTTCAAAAGACATGGGATAGAATACCTACTTCAGTGAAGCCTATCCCTGTTAATGCCTTCTTGCATTACCTTAGAGCTTTTAACAGTGATATTGCCACTACAATCCAAACTATGGGAGGAGATACCTTGCCTAATGCTTATGACATAGCAATAAAATTAGAGAACATCCTAATACAAGGGCATAAGCTAGCTCTAAGGCCTCCTATGCCTTTCTTCCCTGATGTTCCAAATAATCAGCCAGCAATGGCTCCTCTTCCCATAACTTCTACATCACAATCCCTTGTCCCAATCCCTGAAGCTTCCACATCTTCAAATTGGATAGATGAAATAAAAGAGATAATGCAATATCCAATGCAGAACATGGATAAAAGAGAAAAGAACCTAGAGAAAAGATTGCAAGATTATGGGAAGAAGCTAGAGGATAACTCCTCTATGATGCAGAAAGTAAGCAACAAGATGGTGACTTTAGAAAGATAGCAAGCTTAGGGTAGTAAGCCTCATCAATTGCAATATAAAACTCCAAGCAGTGGTAGGCCTCCAAATCCTAATCATTGGAACAATTATTTTGATCAAATTAGGCAGGGTGGCCATGCTTCAACCTCAAATGTAAACCAAGGTAGGGCCATAGTCCCTCAAAACAATATGGCTCAAGATCAATATTTTTGTCCCTCTTGTAACTACTCCTATGCCTATTTTATGTTTCAAAAGGGCTAAATATTTTATGGCTTTGACAATCCAAGAACCTATAGTAAAATAATCATACAAGGAGGACCAATTTAAAGATGCCTCAGATATGCAAAGATAGGGTGATTGCTCTTTTATGACTCATCAAATGGAGGAGCATTGTAATGTAAACTAGGATTCCATTGCTCATAACACTAGAAGCAAAAGAAGAGCTATGGAAGATGCTATCCCTCCTCCCAAGCAGGCCTCAACTTCAAAAGTAATATCTCATGAGCAAGAAGCAAATAATCAATAGTGCCTTTCAGCAGCAAAGGTAAAATCATGGCAGAAAAGATACAAGTGATCCTCATGTTATTCCATCTCAACCTCATACAATTGCAGCTCCCAAAGCTTCTACCAAAGTGCCCACTACACCATTCAATGTGGTAGAGAAAATAAAGAAGACATGGAGAAATGTGAATATCTCCATGTGGGATGTTGTTGCTACTATACCCGTACAAAAGAGGTTGCTGCAGCAAGAATTGGAAAGAATTGAACCAAAGGATCAGACACTCAGTATGGAAAGTGCCACAAGCCTAGTACAACCATCAAGGGAGTTAGAAACAAGTAAAAAGGTTAGACCTCCTCCATTCTATGTTTCTCTTATTATAGGGAGAAAACTAGTCCATAATTGCATGATTGATTCAGGGGCTAGCAGTTCAGTGATGCCTAGGTGTGTTGTTGATGCTTTGGGAATGAAATATGAGCCCATTGTTAAGGATGTATTACAGTTGGATGGTAGTACTATCAAGATTGTAGGGATCCTTAGGAATGTGGAGATGGCCTTACATGCATGCCCTGGTTGTACTGTAACCCAAGATATCTTTGTTGCTGAGGTCAAGCCATATTTTTCCATCTATCTGTCAAGAGACTTTACTGCCCAAATAGGTGGTTTCATATCTTTTGATTGGTCATATATGTCTTTTAAAATGAGATATGGAGCCAATGCTTCAATCAAAGCAGAGCCTCAATCCCTCCATCATACTGAATCTTACACCCCCAACCCCATCAACATAAATTGCTTTATTCTAGAGATGGATGAGAATGACATAGTGAATGAGCCCACCACTTCCCTAGCAGAGATACTTGATTTTTTCTTGGATGAATGGGCTAATGCATATGAATTTGACCCTATGTCAAAAATCCTTGAGACAGGTCTCAGTACATATTGTATATTGGAGAAAAATGCTCTAGTTCCCAATCTTGTGGAGACTAAAAAAGATATGAGTGGGATATGGAGTATGTACTTTGATGGATCAAGGAATAAAAATGGATCAAGGGCTAGTGTGATGTTGATTTCTCTTGCACAAGTAAGGTACTACTTCTCCTTTAGGCTCCAATTTAGTTGCACTAATAATGTAGCCGAGTATGAATCCTTGATTCAAGGTCTCCTACTTACTCAAAAAAGAGGAATCCAAGCCATAAGGGTGTATGGAGATAGTAAGTTGGTGGTTAATCAAGTGAGAAATTAGAATACCACCACAAATGGTTTGCTCAAGTCTTATAAAAATAGGGTATGGGATTTTCTTGAAGGTTTCAATGCATTTAATATTCAAAGCATCCCTAGGAAAGAAAATAGATATGCTGATAGACTTGCAGCAATAGGTGCATCTTATGATGTGCTAGGGAATCTTGAGGAGGAGGAGAAGCAACAAATCAGAGTGGTAGTAAGGCCTACTATCCCTGATAACAACATCCATTGGTAGGTGTTTGAATCTGATGAGTAAATTTTCAGCTTCTTGCAGAATGAAGTAGAGTTTTTAGGCAAGAACCAGTTGAGACTGCAGGATCAGTATGGTGATCAGATCATTCATCTCAGTTCTAACAAATTTTCTAAGGGTCTCATTACTCTAGAGAGTGTCTTTAATCCTGATGATCAAGCAAGAGGTAGGGCCATGAACCTAGCTGTTGATGAAGATGATCATATTCTAGTCATGGTTGCTAATGGAAAATCCTTGAACATGGGTAAGGTATGTTCTGAAATTGAGCAGGAGATTTTTATTCATCTATGTCAAGAATTTAATGATATATTTGCCTAGACATATGATGATTTAAATTGACCCAAGGTTATTTCAGCATACTATAGATTTAGTTGATAATGGTAAACTAGTAAGACAAAAGTAGAGGCCAGTCAATCCCAAGATTGAACCCCTAATGAGAAAAGAGCTATCCTGGTTGATTAAGGCCAATATAATTTTTCCCATCAAAAACTCATCATGGGTAGCAAACCTTGTCCCTATTAGGAAGAAGAACAGAGAAATTAGATTGTGTGTGGACTTTAGGGACCTTAACCAAGCTTCCCTTAAAGATCACCATCCTCTCCCTTCTATGGAGCAAATTTTGTCCAAGGTCAGTGGTTCAAAGAGATTTTAATTTCTTGATGGATTTTCTGGCTACAATCAAGTGCTGGTTAAAGAGTCTGATAGATATAAGACTGCATTTACTACCAAATGGGGTACCTACACTTATTGTAAGATGCCATTTGGGCTAACCAATATAGGTGCTACATTTTAGAAGGCAATGGAGGTTGCCTTCAAAGGATTGATTGACAAGTTTGTCTCAGTTTACCTTGACGATGTCATTGTGTATTCAAAGGATGTAGAAGATCATTTTGATCATCTAAGATAGGTATTCCTAAGATGCAGAGAGTTTGGTGTTTCCCTTAACCCAAGAAAGTGTGTCTTTGCTACTAACCAAGGAAAATTATTAGGACATATTGTATCTAAGGATGGCTTAACCATTGATCTAGAGAGAACAAAAGCAATACTTGACCTTCCTCTTCCTAAATACAAGAAAGGGCTACAAAGTTTCTTAGGTAGGATAAATTTTGTGAGAAGATTTATCCCTAATCTTGCTACCATGGTGAAACCTCTTACAGCTATGCTGAAGAAAGGTATGGTCTTTGCATGAACCAAGGAAGGGAAGGAAAGTTTTGAAGAGATCAAGATAGCCATAGTCTTGGCCCCCACTGTCATGAATCCAAATTTTGAGAAAGATTTCATCCTTTATACCCTAGGTGGTGAGTCAAGCATTTCTATTGTCTTGACTCGAAGAAATGATAAAGGTCATGAGCAGCCCATAGCTTTCTTTAGTGATGGGCTTAAAGAGTATTAAGATAAATAAAACTATGTAGAGAAGCAAACCCTTGTAGTCATCAGAGCTTTAAAGAAATTTAGACACCTCCTATCTCATAATAAGATTCATTTGTTAGTACCCCATGCCAGTGTGAAGGATTTCCTTTTGAGCAAAGATATTAGTGAGAAAAGAGCTGGCTGGATTACTAAAGTAATGGAATATGATATTGACATTTAGATTACCAAGCTGGTAAGAGGGAGGGGGTTGTGTAAACAGATGTTATTATCTCAAGAACCTAATGAGGAAGCTGCTATGATACTAATAGAGCAACAAGAGGTAAGAAATAGCGACCCAAGGAGTTGGATGGATGATATGATTAATTTCTTATTAGGCAATGGATACCCTCAAGGATTAGATAGAACTAAAAGGAGATAGTATAGATTACAGTCAATTCCTTATGTCATAGTTGACGATGTCCTCTTTAGAAAAGATTTTAATGGAGCCCTATTAAGATGCCTTGATATAGACCAGGCTAAAATAATGATCAAAGAACTTCATGGTGGTCTTGATGGTGGTCATTTCTTAGCAAGGACAACTGTAATGAAGATCATGAGGGCTGGTTATTATTGGTCATCCCTATTTCATGATTTTCATAGGTATGTGAGGAAGTGTGAGAAATGTTATTTCTTCTCTAGCAAACAAAGACTTGCAGCTCTTTCCCTTCATCTTATTCAGGTGGACCAGCCTTTTGGTCAATGGGGATTGGATTTCATAAGCCCTATCAATCCTCCTTCTAATTTAGGTTACAAATGGATTTTAGCTACTACAGATTATTTCACCAGATGGATAGAGGTAGTTGCATTGAAGGATGCCACTGAATCTTTAGTTGTTGAGTTCCTTGATGAAATTGTGACCAGGTTTGGTGCCCCTTCAACCATTATTTTAGATAATGCAAAGTCTTTTGTTGGAGCTCAGATTTGTGCATGGATAGTGGATCATGATATTTATTTGAGCACATCCTCAAATTATTACCCCCAAGGTAATGGTTTGGTTGAGTCCTCCAACAAGAACCTAATCAGGATCATGAAAAGGACAATTGAGGATAACCATAGGTGTTGGCATAAAAAATTGAAGACTGCTCTATGGGCTGACAAGATAACACCTAAAAGATCAATAGGGAACTCACCATTCATGTTGGTATATGGTAGAGAGGCAAGGCTTTCAATCTCATTGGAGTTCCTAGCCCTGGAGTTAGCTCATCAATTGGAACTAATCGAAGATGATGCCATGATAGTGAGAATGGCAGAACTGACAGAGCTGGGAGAGAAAAGGAATTAGGCCATGCAGACCCTAAAGACACATCAATAGCAAGTGAAGAGGAGTTTTGACAAAAAGGCTAGGGTCAGGACTTTCAAAGAAGGTGATTTAGTTTTGAAATGGGATGCAGTAGGGCAAAACCAAGAAAACACTCAAAGTTTGATGCATTATGGAGTGGTCCCTATCTGATTATCAGTTGCAAACAGGCCAATGCTTTTCAATTAAGTAGGCCTAGTGGTGAAATTTTTCCCATCCCAATCAATGGGATTTATCTCAAACCATGCTTCTGATGAAGGTTGAAGGTTTCATGTATATAATTATAGTTTCATTTTTTCAGCTCTCCTATTTTCCAAGAAGTGCACAAGCACAAGCTATTTCTCTATGAGATAGCTAGTTTTCTTGAAGTTTTGTGGTTGCAAAGGAGGAGCTTCAATCTCTTATTCTGATTGCAGAGACAAGGGTTTTAGGGTTTTCCTCTCAGAGGTAGGGTTAGGGTTTCATAGTGTACATAGGATCTACATCTTTTAATTTTGTAGCCCAATGGATGCATAAGGTCACTGATCTACACATAGCTGGCTTGCGTCCCCTTTGAGTCACCAGATTTGTTGGTCATTTTTGCCTTTTCACCAGAATCACCACATTTGAATTCAACATAGTAACATTTACAAGTTTTAAATATTCAAATATTCAAAAGGGGCACAAAATACTTTACACTCAACCTTGTATATTTCTTTCCCTATGCATTTTAATCTTTCTACGGGCCCACAAGTCCCCATTGTCGGATCGAGATAGATTAATGGTTGGCGCTATCTTGCTATGGGAAGTTGCATGTTTTTTTTCCATAGCAACATAGCACTTTTTGGCCACTTGGCCGATGGGTCCTCCTTTTCCTTGTTGTTTCTCTGGCATTGGGTTTTGCTAAATCCATGGCGGGTGCTATGGCGCTATCAAAAAATCTATGTTCCTCACCATTAGTGACATAGTGCCTAGACAGAAAATGATCCTATAGTGACATCAAAAGGAAGGTGGGTCCCAAGTATGCCTCGTCGGATATCAATGATGAAATTTGGAAAACATGGTGGGACCTCAAGCAACGTGGAAGGATGACTATGCTTGGAACGAGGCTTTGATTTGTTGCCATCTAGGTAGTTCATTGATGTCAGTAGTTACCTAGACCCATGCCCCTTTAGAATGCATGAAGATTTCCTCACCCTCAGATCTAAGGAGATTGGCGGTAGGTGTTATCTTGCTATGGAAAGTAGTGAGGATATTATCCATAGTGACATAGCACCTTGGCGCCGCATGGCATAGATGACATATTGGGCCCACCCTTCCCCAAAGTAATATTATGGCTTGTCCTTAGTGGTATTTTACAAGTGGGTCATAGTACAGTGGTGCTATTTCATTGGTCCATTTAGCCAACTCAGTGTGCAATTGTACAATTTTGTTGATCACAATAGATCTAAAGAAATCGATGGTGGGCGCTATCTCACTGTGGAAAGCTATGAGGATATTACCCATAGAGAGATAGCACCATTATGCCATGTGGATCAGTGGGGCTAGGTCTTGCCAAGATGAGGATGCCAGGTTGTTCCAGGTGGTTGCCAAGTGTTTCGTGGGCCCAAAAGTTTTAAGGAGATAGAACAGTAATATGGCGAGTCTTCACGATCGTCAGATCAGTCCAAATCCACGGTGGGTGCTATCTCACTATGGCAAATTTCTCAGAGGATATGCATAGTGACATAACACCTTGATGACACATGTCCCAATGGGTCCAATGGAGGTAGTAACAATTAGATGTGTTGGCAGGTAATGTGACCATCGCAGTTGGAGTTTGAGGAATTGGCGCAGTTAGTAAAGAAAGATTGGTCAACCTCGGGAAGACCTTGTGGGGTAGCAAAGTAAAAAGAGATCGTTGGTCCATGTGGCTCATTCTAGTGCTAGGGTTATGTTGACCTTCTAACCACACTAGTTCATGAATTAGGAATAGGGGATATCGAGGTTTTTTGAATAATTCAATCTTATGATCGATTCCAACCACCCTGGAGTAAATACAAAACAAAGAGGAACACTCTACTGCTTGATCCAACCTATCTACCTGATCAGAGCACAGTTATGGCATCGTTCTATCTTTTTGAGGCCCTATTTTAGTTATAAATCAGATTTCATGGTACCAAAAAGCTATATTCAGATTGAATTTTCTTCTAGATTATCATGATTGTTCTCTATAGGACTTCATGGCAGGTTGTTGTGAAGTAATTACAGTTGGAGGACATCCTAGTTATGTCTGAGCTATAAAGGCAAAATTTTATGAATTTTGTAGGGGTTGACCTTTCTTTGTTTTCTCTGTTACTGCTCTGCAAATTCTCAGTGTAAATTCCCCTGTGCCTTTGAACTACTTGATTTTCTTTCTTATCTCTTTCAGCCATTGGTATGAAAGTGCAAGAAATCCTTGCCTCTTACTGGTGTTTTGTAGAGATCTATGATCTGCATGACTGTATCTCCTTGGCCTATGAATGATAATATAAGTGAATCACTCTTTCCTTGTGTCATTCATCTTGGTCTTCTGATCTACATGAGATTATTAGATTAAAGCAAGTCTAAATGTGTATATCCTTAGTTTCATTCTGGTTCAATAGTGCATATATGGTTAGAGTTTGGTCTGAACACTCTATTTTGGTGCATCACCTCTTTAGATTAGATTAGGTAGATTTTCTTTCATGCTCTCCTTCTCCCTTTTCCTCTCCAAGGATATGTTAGGAATAAGGTGTCTCAACCTTGTATAATTCCTATTCTTATTATTATTTGTTTTTTAAAATGTATTTTTGCAAATAATATGTAAATGTGAGTGTACATGTCTAGTTGGCATGTTGATCACCTACATGTGTCGACATCTTGAAGTGTGTGAAGGAGATCATGGCTGAAATGGTTATGATGGATTCCTATGATGCGTAAGAGCTATTTAAGGAATAAGCTATGATAGGTGTAAGAGCATCTTATGACATGAGGCCTATTTGGGCACTCAAGAATAAGTGGTTGGTGTGTGTAAGAGAATATGCCAAAAATAGGTTGGTATGACGGATTCCCTTACACTTCTCTTGTGACCGCTATTTTTGGTGGATTCTATGACAAGCTGTCATTGCCTATTCAAGGGATGGATGCCCTTTTCTTGGTACTGGATGTACATGTGGCATTGTGCATGTTTCTTGGTGGTTGAGCCATGAAAAATTCCCAACTCCATTATGGGCATTTTTTTGGGTCTTAAGATGTTCATAAAATGAGTATTGCATGTTGTAATGCAATAGTGTGATAGATGAAAGTTTGCAGGTACTGAGGTGTTGCTGGAATCTTCTATTGTTGATGCTGAAATTGTAATCTTGTGTTGAAGATAATACATTGTGTAGGTTCTGGAGGGGTGGGGTTGTTTTACCGAAAGGTTTTTCCCCACCGGCAAATCTTTGTATTGTGTGTTTCCTTCTCTATCTATTTTCTGTATGCATGGTTAGCTACTATATTGGTGTTTACATGATATTGAATCTGTAAGTGTAGAAGATTTTAAAAGGATTTGCACCATACTTTCCTTATGAGATTAGTGTAGGAAGTTGTTTTCGCACCTGAGTTTCCTTACAAGTGGTATCAGAGCTTGATCAACTTTTGATCCTAGTTGTTGGGTAGGGTTTTTTGAGCTAATCTCAAGTTGAGTGGGAGTCTTGTGCAGAGTATCCTAAATCTTATTTGTAGATTGAGATGGTGAGTTCATCATATGGAAGAATGGAGGTGGAGAAATTTAATGGCACTAATTTTGAGTTGTGGAAACTCAAGATGGAAGACATGCTGGAAGATCGTGACCTATGGGAAGCGACTACAAGTGCTACAAGACCAGCAACTATATCTCAAGCAGATTGGGATATCAAAGATCATAAAGCTAAGGGTCTCATAAGACTTTGTTTAACCAATGTAGTCCTTCTAAATGTTCTAGATGAGAAAACTGCATATAGTTTGTGGGAAAGACTTGGGGCCATGTATCAGGCCAAATCTTTGGTGAACAAGTTGTTCCTGAGGAAGAAGTTGTATTCTCTATGAATGGAGGAAGGTGGATCCTTAACGAATCATTTAAATGCATTTAATCTATTGGCTACACAGTTGACATCTACTGGTGTCAAGTTAGAGGAGGAGGATCGTTGCTACACACTTTTGTGTTCTTTACTGGATTCATGGGACCATCTTGTGATGGCTCTCAGAAGCACATTAGTCACCTTCAAAATGGATGACATGGTGTCTTCGCCGCTATCAGAGGAGATGCAAAGAAAGGCTTTCATTTCAAAAAAAGAAGCCCTTGCTATTCATGGGAGATCCATAGAAAGAGGAAAGAAAAATGACAATAAGTCTGACAATAAGGGTAGATCCATATCCCGTGGGAAGTCAAAGACTTCCAATAAGTCCAAGGAAAAATGTTGGAACTATGAAAAGATTGGGCACTTTCGTAAAGACTATAAAGAGCCTAAGAAGAAGAAGAAAGCCTCAAATTCTAGTTCTAAAAAATCTCAAGAAGATGGCGATGCATTCATCGTAGCTTTGGCAGCCCATGCATCTGATGATGTGTGGTTGGTTGACTCGGGTGCATCTTTTCACATGACCTCTCATCGAAACTGGTTCTCAAGATATGAAGAGTTCGATGGTGGAAAGGTGTACTTAGGTGATGATTCTCACCTAAAGATAGTTGGACGTGGAAGGGTCACTATCAAATTTCCTAATGGATGAGTAAAGGGAATCAATGGAGTTATGCACATTCCAGGTCTAGCATGAAACCTATTATCTGTAAGTATGTTGAACGATGTAGGTGTGCAAGTTGTTTTTTCAAAAGAAGGATGTAAGATGATTAGAGGATCGATGGTGCTTGCTAAGGGTACTAGGAGAGGTACTCTATTTCAGCTAGATGCATGTATTCCTCTATGTAACAGTTCTTCATCCTCACCATCTGAAAGAGCAGTGAAGAATTTTGTGGTTATTGGTTTCGATGGCAATGCAAACATTTTGGAAGGAAAGCTTCATGCAGAAAAGACAATGTTGTGGCATATGAGATTTGGCCACATTGGTGAGAAGGGTCTCAGAACCCTGAAAAACAAAAATCTTGTTGAGGGGTTAAATGATTGCAATCTCGAGTTTGACTTCTGTGATCATTTTGTATATGGTAAACAAAATCATGTTCAGTTTTACTCTAGTTCTCACAAATCTTTTGATGTTTTGCATCTTATTCATTCTAATGTATTTGGTCCTGTAAAAGTTCCTTCGATCTCCAAGTCTGTATTATTTGTATCTTTCATAGATGATTATAGTAGAAGGACATGGATTTATTTCCTTAAAAGTAAGACACAAGTCTTTAGTCGATTCAAGGAATTTAAAGCCCTTGTAGAGAATCAGACTAGTAAGAAGATTAAGTGTGTGAGAACTGACAATGGTGGTGAGTTTTGCTCAGCAGATTTTGAACAGTTCTATAAAGAACAAGGTATTGAGAGGCATAAGACAACTCCTTATACCCCAGAGAAAAATGGAGTTGCAGAGAGAATGAACAGGACACTAATGGAGAAGGCTAGGAGTATGCTTAGTGGAGCTGGTTTAGAACAAAGGTTTTAGGTTGAAGCTATGGCCACTACTTGATATCTAGTTAACAGATCTCCTACATCAGCTCTTGTTAGTAAGACACCCATGGAGGTGTGGTCTGGTAAGAAGCCTTCAATTAGACATCTTTGTGTTTTTGGTTGTGAAGCTTATGCATATGTTCCAAAGGAGAAAAGATCTAAGTTGGAAAACAAAGTTGTTAAACGTATTTTCATCAGATATAGTGCTGGTGTGAAAGGATACAAGCTTTGGGATCCTGTGACTAGTAAGGTGTTGTATAGCAGAAATGTTATTTTTAGAGAGCTAACATCTTCTCCTATTGTGCTACAACCAGATGAAAAAGAAAAGAAAAAAGATGTTTTTCAGTTGCCTCCTACCCCTGAGAAGACTGAACAGAGAGACCATGTTGGGTCTAATGATGAGGAGAGCTCTAGCAGCTCTGACAGTTTAGAAGAAGAGGAAGAACAACCTCAACGTCAACCCTTGAGGAGATCCACGAGAGAAAGAAAGCAACCAGAAAGGTTTGGTTATTCTATGTTAGATTCTAGTTGTGCTTTTGCTTTGATTACTAACACTGATGAGCCTAGATCTATGAAAGAGGCTTTGGGCATCGAAGATGCAGGTTCCTGGATTGAGGCTATGGATGATGAGATGGCTTCATTAGAGAAAAGAAAAACTTGGGACCTTGTACCTTTGCCTAAAGGGAGAAAATTTGTTGGCTATAAATGGGTGTTGAAGAAGAAATTCTATGTAGATGGCAGTGTTGAAAGGTACAAACCTAGATTGGTTGCAAAGGGGTATTCACAGGTAGATGGAATAGATTACGGTGAAATATTCTCTCCTATTGCAAAGTTGACATCCATTAGATTTTTGTTATCTCTTTATGCATCATATAATTTAGAGATAGAATAGATGGATGTGAAGACAACTTTCCTTCATGGTGATTTGGAGGAAGAGATTTATATGTCACAGCCTGAGCAATACATTGTTAAAGGTAAAGAATCCTTTGTTTGCAGATTGAAGAAATCTCTATATGGTTTGAAGCAATCTCCTAGGATGTGGTACCTTAAGTTTGATGCCTTCATATTGTTAATTGGATTTGTAAGATCAAAATCAGATCATTGTGTTTATTTTAGAGTTGAAAATGATCGCCTTCTTATTGTTGCATTATATGTTGATGATATGTTGTTTTTTGGGAAGGGTAAGGGTATGATTTTTTATTTTAAATCTCAGTTGTCAGCACAATTTGAGATGAAAGATCTTGGAGCAGCTAAGTACATCTTGGGTATGGAAATTAGTAGAGACAGGTCTAATAGAAAACTTTGGTTGAGTCAGAGTAAGTATGTGAAGTCTGTGTTGGACAGGTTCAGCATGGCAGATTGTAGACCACTATGTGTTCCTATTTCTGTGGGAACAAAGCTATCTATAGATGATTGTCCAAAATCTCCTAGTGAGGTGGAGGACATGAGTAGAGTACCTTATTCTAGTGTAGTTGGCAGTCTTATGTATGCTATGGTTTGTACTAGACTAGACATTGCCCAAGCAGTGGGAGTCCTGAGTTGATTTATGGCTAATCCTGGACGGATACATTGGGATGCAGTTAAGCGAGTATTCAGATATTTGAGGGGTACATCCAATTACTCCATATGTTATCATGGTAACTCTTCTAGATCTCCACATTCAGTTTGTATTCATGGGTTTGTGGATTCGAATTGGGCAGGTGATATTGATCGCAGGAGATCCACCAGTGGTTATGTGTTCACTATGTTTGGTGGTGCCATCAGTTGGATGAGTAAGCGACAACCTGTGGTTGCTTTGTCCACTACAAAAGTTGAGTACATGGCTGCTACTCATGCTTGTAAGGAAGCCATTTGGATTAAGAGATTATGTTCTGATGTTGGTGTTGATGCAGAACAGATTACTATTTGGTGTGACAGGTAGAGTGCTATTTGCCTTGCGAAGAATCCAACTTTCCATGCTAGAACGAAGCACATTGATGTGTAGTTTCAATTTGTGAGAGATATAGTGGAAGATGGAAAGGTAAATTTGGAAAAGGTAGATACTGTGAAGAATTTTTTAGATGCATTAACGAAACCAGTGGGCACTAAGAAGTTTAGATGGTGTTTGGAGTCTATGGGCCTTTTGGCCTATAGTGGTTAGTTCCTATTATGTTTCTGTTGCTCTTACAAGGTGTTCGACAAGTGGGAGAATGTTAGGAATAAGGTGTCTCAACCTTGTATAATTCCTATTCTTATTATTATTTGTTTTTTAAAATGTATTTTTGCAAATAATATGTAAATGTGAGTGTACATGTCTAGTTGGCATGTTGATCACTTACATGTGTCGGCATCTTGAAGTGTGTGAAGGAGATCGTGGCTGAAATGGTTATGACAGATTCCTATGATGCATAAGAGCTATTTAAGGAATAAGTTATGACAAGTGTAAGAGCATCTTATGAAATGAGGCCTATTTGGGCACCCAAGAATAAGTGGTTGGTGTGTGTAAGAGAATATGCCAAAAATAGGTTGGTATGACGGATTCCCTTACACTTCTCTTGTGACCACTATTTTTGGTGGATTCTATGACAAGCTGTCATTGCCTATTCAAGGGATGGACACCCTTTTCTTGGTATTGGATGTACATGTGGCATTGTGCATGTTTCTTGGTGGTTAAGCCATGAAAAATTCCCAACTCCATTATGGGCATTTTGTTGGGTCTTAAGATGTTCATAAAATGAGTATTGCATGTTGTAATGCAATAGTGTGATAGATGAAAGTTTGCAAGTACTGAGGTGTTGCTAGAATCTTCTATCATTGATGTTGAACTTGCATTTCAAGTGTATTGTAATCTTGTGTTGAAGATAATACATTGTGCAGGTTCTGGAGGGGTGGGGTTGTTTTACCGAAAGGTTTTTCCCCACCGAAAAATCTTTGTGTTGTGTGTTTCCTTCTCTGTCTATTTTCGGTATGTATGATTGGATGCTATATTGGTGTTTACATGATATTGAATCTGTAAGTGTAGAAGATTTTAAAAGGATTTGCACCATACTTTCCTTATGAGATTAGTGTAGGAAGATGTTTTCACACCTGAGTTTCCTTATAGGATAGTTAGGTGTGCCCTGATAGTAAGAGGAAGTCGGCCTTCTCCAGAGACTCAACCTCACAGTTCAAGTCCCATAGCTTGGAGGTTGTTTCCATGTTTCACTAGGTTGTCCTCATTCATAAGCTTTGGACAAGGGTGCAAACTTAAGTGAAAAAAATTCATTATATTTGCATGTAATTGTTATTTTTGTCCATGGTTTAATCCTAACAAGTGGTATCAGAGCGAGGTTGTTTTTTCAGTTATCCTCTACAAGAAAGTCTCATGTTTGAGTGGGAGTCTTACAGTTGAGTGAGAGTGATGGCGGACAAGGGTAAGCTGAGGGTTGATAAGTTTAATGGGTAGAGCTTATAGTTATGGAAGATGCAAATAGAAAACTATCTTTATTAGAAGGATTTACAGAATTCATTAGAAGGAAAAACCAAGAATCAGGGATCTATGTCAAATAATGATTGGGATATTTTGGATAGAAAGGCACTTGGAAGCATTCAATTATGCCTGGCACCATTAGTGGCATTTAATATTACAAAAGAAAAGATGATAGAAGAGTTGATGAAAACCCTAGTGACACTGTATGAAAAGCCCTCCACTTCAAACAAGGTATTTCTCATGAAGCATTTATTTAATATGAAAATGGCAGAAGGTGGATCTGTTACAGATCATTTAAATGAGTTTAATACTATTAACAGTTAGTTATCTTCTATGGGTATCAATTTTGATGAAAAAATTAGGGCTCTCTTGATTTTGTGTTCTTTGCCTGAAAGTTGGAATGGCTTGGTAATGGTTGTGAGTAATTCTATTCCTAGATCTAGTACCCTAAAATATGATGATGTGATCAGTGTTATTTTGAGTGAGAAAACTCATAGAAAATCCTCAGGTGGATCTACATTAGGAAGTGCTTTGAATGCATAAAGTTGAGGTAGAACAAGTGAGAGAGGAAGTAATTCCAAAAATCGTGAAAAATCAAGAGGAAAGTCAAAGGGGAGGAGGTCTCAATCGAGAGGATTGAACAATTGTTGGTTTAATGGGAAACCAGAGCATAAAAAGAAAGATTGTTGAAGTCAAAAGAAAAATGAAGGAGATAAACCAAATGGAGACAAGGAGGAAAATGTGGCAAGTAAAAAATCTGAAGAGGATGCTTTGCTTCTATCTTTAGAAAGTGTTGATGATTCATGGGTTTTGGATTCTGGTGCTTCATTTCATGCTACACTTCATAGAGGTTATTTCATTGATTATGTCCAAGGGGATTTTGGACTTGTCTATTTGGGGGATAATGAACCCTTTTAGATTTTTGGAAAGGGAAAAGTTAAGATTAAGTTGTAGAATGGGAATCGTTGGCTACTACACGAGGTAAGACATGTTCCAAGGCTAAGTAGGAATTTCAGCAGGGCAACTTGGTGATGAGGGTTGTGTAGTTACTTTTAATGATAAAAATTAGAAGGTTTCAAAAGGTTCCCTTTTAGTAGCAAAAGGTGTGAAATTAGGCACCCTATATCTTTTTACAGATCATATTGTTCCTTCTACTTTAATTGTTTCAGAAAAAATGAATGTTCAAGAATAGTTGTTGCAGTTTAGCAGGGAGAACAAATAGCTATTGTAAATTTGGATACAGTGTTGTAGCACAATAGACTTGGGCACATGAGTGAGAAAGGTATGAAAGTACTTCATTCAAAGAAAGTTCTACTAGGTCTGAAATGTGTTAATATGGATTTCTATGAAATTTGTGTGTATGAAAAACAAGAGAGAGTGAGTTTTGTGAAGACTGGGAAGGAAAACATAAAGGAGAAATTAGAGCTTGTGCATATAGATGTATGGGGACTAGCTCAAGTATATTCCCTTGGTGAACTCATTATTATGTTACATTTATTGATGACACAACTAGAAAAGTATGGGTTTATTTCCTTAGATAGAAATCTAATGTATTTCAAACTTTTAAGAAATGGAAATGCTTGGTTGAAAATGAGACTGGTAAGAAATTAAAATGTCTCAGATCTGATAATGGTGGTGAGTATTGCAGTCATGAATTTGAAGATTATTTCTCCACTAATGGTATTCATAGATAGAAAATTGTTCCAAGGACTCCACGGGAAAATGGAGTGGTTGAACACATGCACAAGACTATAATGGAATGCACAAGGAGCATGAGGTTACATGTTGGGTTGCCCTTATACATGTGGGTGGAGGCTATTAATACTATTGTATATTTTATTAATAGAGGTCCCTCTACTCCTTTGGTTTGTGGTATTCTAGAGGAAGCATGGGCTAGTAAGAAGGTGAGTTATTCTTTTCTCAAAACCTTTGGTTGTGAAGCATTTGCTAACATAGATTTTGAAAATAGAACCAAGCTAGAAGCTAAGTCAAAGAAATGTGCATTTTTTGGATATGGCATTAATGAATTTGGTTATAGGATTTGAAATTTTGAAAATTATAAAATTGTAAGAAGCAAGGATGTCATATTCAATGAGAAAGTGTTGTACAAAGATCTTTTGCAACAACATGAGAAGAAAGAAGATGATTATGTAGTGTTAGATGATACTCCAAAAGATGATGTTCCAACCATTCCTCATGATGTGCAACAACCATAACAAAAAATACCACACACACAAGTGAATGTTAAATGGTCAACAATGCAAATTAGAGCTCCAAAAAGATTTTCTCCCTCTTTGTATTCAATTTTACTTACCAATACTGGTGAACTTGAATGTTATGATGAAGTTGTGTAGGTGGATAGTAAGATTTAGTCAGAGTTTGCAATGAAAGATGAAATGGACTCTTTGCTGAAGAATAAGACATGGGATTCATACCAATTGCTTGCAGGTAAAAGGGCTTTATAGAATAAGTGGGTTTACAAGTTAAAGAAGAGGATGGAGGTAAGAAAAGATTTAAATTAGGTTAGTTGTAAAAGGATTTGCACAGAAAAGCACATTGATTTTGATGAGATATTTTCTCCTGGTGTCAAGATGACTTCTATCCATACTATTTTGAGTATTGTGGCTACTGAATATTTGCATTTAGAATAGCTTGATGTTAAAATAGCCTTCCTTCATGGTGATTTGGATGAAGAGATATATATGGCTCAACCACTGGGATTTGATGTCAAAGGTAAGGAGAACTTAGTGTGCAAATTGAAAAAAGTTTATATGGCTTGAAGCAAGCACCTCAGCAATGGTATCTAAAATTTGACAATTTTATGCATGAGCATGGATATAATAGGTGTCATTCAGATCATTGTGTTTACTTTAAGAGGTTGGATGATGAAAGCTACATTATTTTATGTTTATATGTTGATGATATGCTTGTAGCTAGGTCTAACATTGATCATATTAAGGGGCTGAAAAGTTAGTTAGCACATGCATTTGTTATGAATGATTTGGGGGTAGCAAAATAAATCCTTGGTATGAAGATTTGCAAGGATAGGAAAAATTAAAAAATTGACGTTACCTCAGGCTGATTATGTTGAGAAAGTGTTGCAACATTTCTCTATGGAGAATGCTAAGGCTGTCAGTACACCTTTACCTAGTCATTTGAAGTTGACTAAGGAGATGTATCCCAAGACATAAGAAGAGGAGGATAAGATGTCCAAGGTACCCTATGCTTCAGCTATAGGAAGCTTGATGTATGCTATGGTATGTACCAGGCTAGATATTCCACATGCAGTGGGAGTTGTTAATAGGTATATGAGTCATCCAAGAATTGAGCATTGGAATGCAGTCAAATGGATTCTCAGATATTTGAGAGGAACATACAATAAATTTTTACACTTTGGGGGCTCTACTACTGATTTACAGGGTTATGCTAACTCAAACGTGGTTGGGGATATTGATACTAGGTAGAGTACTATAGGTTATATCTTTAATGTTGATGGGGCAGCTGTGAGCTGGTCTACGTTACAGAAGATTAATGATCTATCCACTACAGAGTTAGAGTATGTTGCTACTACAAAAGCAACCAAGGAGATGATATGGCTTCAGTTCCTCTTAGAAGAATTGGGACACCCTCAGAAGGATAATAATTTGTTTATAGATAGTCAAAGTGTCATACATCTTGCCAAGAATTTAGTTTTGCATTCAAAGACCAAACACATATAGTTGGGGTACCATTTCATTCAATCAATGTTGGAGAATGGATAGTTAAAGCTAGATAAGATACA
The DNA here is from genome assembly GCA_028749045.1 of Cupressus sempervirens. Taxonomy (NCBI): domain Eukaryota; kingdom Viridiplantae; phylum Streptophyta; class Pinopsida; order Cupressales; family Cupressaceae; genus Cupressus; species Cupressus sempervirens. Next base: position 248,222,517 of record CM053790.1, on the reverse strand, counting down.
TGCAGATGACAATCCAATAAATATGTTGACAAAGGTAGTAACAAGGGAGAAGTTAAACTCTTCAGCTTCAGTTAGTCTTCTAGACTGAACATGAATAAAGGAACAGCAGGGTCTAGGGTGGTTTGATCTAGTGAGAGTCTCATGGAGTAGCGGCATAGCTACAGGAATAATCTCCAAGCGGGAGATTGGTTTTTAGTGTGGAGCTTGATCAGTCCCCAAGTGGGAGATTGTTAGATTGTGGTGACTAATTAGGGAAGTACTGTACATACTTCATAATTCCTCATCATATGTAATTATTAATTTTAACCCTAAAGCGATAAAAATACTTGCATAAAAGGGCTTAGGGTTAGGGATTATTTAATAATTGTGATGCAAAAATTGGTTCTTATAGTAGTATTGAGCTATAAGGGATTACGGATTGTAATTAGGTTGTATTCACTAGATCATAAAATATTAGACTTGTTATTCGGTGGACGTAGCCCAGGGTTTGGGTGAACCATGTTAAATCTTGGTGTCTTCTGTTCTTTTCTGTGTGATCTATTATTTTCTGATATTGGTTATATTTGCATGTAATTGTTATTTATGTCTATGGTTTAATCCTAACATGGAATTGTTGAAAGGAGGAACAGGTCTATAATGGACTGTACTAGGACACTCATGATGGAGAAAAATGTTGCTTTCAAATACTGGAGAGAAGTTGTAAGTACAACTATCTACACCTTGAACTAGGGTGTTTTTTAGTGGTGAATATTCATAATTTTACAAATTTTGGAAACTTTTCGCTAGTAATTTGGCTAATGATTTAAGATTTAATAGAACCTGAATTGCCACATTTTTATTAAATGCAGTTCTAAAATATTTGAAATCGCTCAATAATTTATTTTATTAAAAAATTTAAACTCAAAGATTCGCCACAATATTTGATACATGATTATATTTTATTCACCTAAATATTGTATATTATCCAAGAAATTAAAATTAATTCACCAATAATTATCATAATTATTATTTACTTTACAGATATATCACCAATATTTAGTTTTCATTATTGATTTAAAATATAATATAATTATCTTCATAATTGTCATGAGATAAAACATGTTCAATTTTGATTTGTAATATTCCATGACAATTAGAGAACTTTCTATTATTATTGAGATTTGCCAATATTTTCTACTCAAAAATTATGATTTCAAAATAATTGCCAATGTAAATAATATTTAAAATTTAAAAATTGAGAGATACGCTGATAAAAATAATTTGATTTTTCAAAATAATAAAAGATTCACCAATAATTTATATATTTTTCTGGAGGGGGGTTTCTTAAAGTTTACCCTACCTTGAACCATGTACAAGTTAAGAAAAGTACTCATTCAATGCCTTTTGAACTATGGTATGGATACTCACCCAATGTAAAATATTTTAAGGTATTTGAAAGAGAATGTTATATTCTCAAAGATTTTACGAATCATAAACTAGATGCAAAAAATGAAGAAGGTATATTCCTAGGTTATTCCATAAGAATTAAAGCTTATAACTGCTTAAATACTAACACTAACAAAGTTGTGGAAAGTGTGAATGTGAAATTTGATGAATATACAGAAGTATATAAGTTTGAACCTATGAAGGAACTAGAATAAGAAAAATCATTTGTATACTTTTATGAAGGTATGCATGTTGAAGATGTTTCAAATCAAGTTACAAACCAACAACAAGTTTGAGTGACTACCGAGTCACATACTATGAATGTCGAGTTGTATTCAGGAATCAAGCTACATTCAATTGTCAAGTTATAGAATGAAGTTGAGGCACATTCTAATTATGAGATTAATGTACATGAAAGAGATGCTAAAATACATAGTGATTCAGAAGTTGAAAGACCAAATGATGAAACCAGAGCTGAACCAAGATTATCTAAATATGTCAAGAGACATCATCCTACTGTACAAATCATTGGAGATAAAGATGCTAAACCAATGACAATGAACAAGTTGAGAAATGATACGTGCTTGTTGAGTATGAAACAACCCAAAATAGTAAAATATGTTTTAGAAGATGTGGACTAGAGTAAATTCATGGAAGAAGAGATTGAACAAATTGAGAAAAATAAAACATGGACTCTAGTTCCTAGACTAGAAGACAAAAATGTGATTGGCATCAAGTGGGTATACAGAAACAAGTTAGATGAAAATGGTGAAGTCACAAGGAACAAGGCTACATTAGTTTGCAAAAGATATGCACAAGAAGAAGGAATTGACTATGGAGAAACATTTTCTCTTGTTGCTAGATCAGAAGGAGTAAGAACTCTACTTACTTATTCTGCATACAAAGGTTTCAAATTTTATCAAATGGATGTTAAATTTGCATTTTTGAATAGTATATCAAAGGAAGAAGTTTATATAGAACAACTAGAAGGATTTTTTGATGCTAACAATAAAAACATGGTATGTAGATTACACAAAGCCTTATATGGTTTGAAGCAAGCACCAAGAGCATGGTATGAGAGACTTCATAATTATCTTGTGAAGATTGGATTTGAAAGGACCAATAATAACAATAATCTGTACTTGAAGACAAAAAAGGAAAAGGTATTTTTTTATTTGAAATTTTTGTTGATGATATCAGATTTGGAGTTAAGATACTTTATGTAAGGCTTTTGCAAATGAAATAAAACAAGAATTTGAGATGTCTATGTTTGGAGAGATCAAGTTCTTTGTGGGTTTGCAAGTACACTAGATGAAATATGGTATATACATCACTCAATCAAAGTATGTTAAGGAGATACTTAAAACTTTTGGATTGGAGGATTTCAAGCCACTAAGTACACCTATGGTAACAAGACATAAATTGTCAAAGAATGATGATTCAGCTAAGGTGGAGCAAATATTGTACAAGTCTATGATTGGAAAATTGCAATATGTAGTACTTAGCAGACCTGATATTGCTTCACCTATAGGAATAGTTGTAAGATTCTCTACTAATCCCAAGGAGATTCATTTGATGGCTTTGAAGAGAATAATGAGATATCTGAAAGGAACAGAGGAATATGGTCTATAATACAAGAAAAATGAGAAATTTGAATTAAGAGCCTATAATGATGCTGATTGGGATTAAAATATTGATGATAGAAAGAGCACCAACAGAGGAGCATTTTTCTTAAGCAAGAGGCTAGTTACATAGACTAGCAAGAAAATAGAACTATACTTCTCAATCTACTGGTGAAGTTGAATATGTTGTTGTTGTTGTAAATAGTACAAATATTGTATGGATCAAACAACTACTCAAAGGTATGGAGGAAGAGATTATTGAACCAGTGATACTTTATTGTAATAATACAAGTGCTATAAATATATCAAAGAATCTTGTGATAAGAGGTGTCCCCTAGTTACAAATTGATGTAGTGGACCTTACTTTAGGAGCTACCTAAAGTAATCAAAGAGATGAAACTATAAATCAATTACAAGCAAGGTGACAAAGGGAGAAACTAAAGAATTTTATATCTACATATTAAGATGACAAGTCTTTGGCACTATTGCCAAAGAGGGAGTTAGTAACTGAAAGAGGGAGATAGTAATTGATCAGAAGAGACATTGAAGATAGACAAAGGAACTGAACAAAGAGGGAGAAATCCTAACACACAGTATGAGGGAAAAATTTTGAATATTGAGAAAGAAAGTGTATATGTTGATTACATCTACCTAGTAAGAGGAAGATAATGTAGAGGGAGATATAAGAAGTAATTCAGATGGAGTCAAAAGGATGAGTTGATTTTTTGTTGATTAGAATAGAACAAAATTTGTAACCTATTTAGAAGATGAAAGTTGCTAATAGAGGGAGAGATTTAAATACAAGGAATTATTATTTTTTTGGTATTTTGTTGATCTTATTGTTTAAACCAAATCAGTTTAGTTTCCCATCAATGCCAAAGAGGGAGATTGTTGAAAAGAGATTGATACAAGTATGATAAATGTGTTTCAATCATTGGTTTGTCACTAATCTCAAACTTGCTATTTGTTAGTAAGATAACTGCTTATATGATTTAAGTACTATCAATTATTTGATTGATGAAGAGGATTTGATTAAATGATGTAACAATAGCACCTAGAAGAAAGGTTGAGTTATGATATGAAAAGGTGTACTAGAATCAGCTAAGACAATGATACCATAGTGCATTGATAATCTACTTAAAGTTGCAAAGATTGGTTACACTAAGAAAGTTCAAAAGAATGAGATAAACAAAGTTTAGTTGATGTCGAGCACCAGTACACTTTAGTTCATGCTGAGTGATATTACATAGGATATCAAGCAATATAATATGTGTTGAGCATCAAAAGCTAGTCAATTCTGAGTGTCAGCATTATTTGAAAGATCATGAGTTTGATAGATCTTAGCTGACAAGTTTGTTTTCTTGGATTATGTGAACCATGTGGAAGATAAGATTGATGAGCTGGTGGCATAGAATCCATGGTAAACTATTTTGAGGAAAATTTAAAGAGGATTGAAGGAGAATTTTTTGGAAAGGGATTAAATGAAATAAGGGGTAGACTCATTTAATCCTACCTAATCTGTCCTAACCCTAGATTGGATGATGGAGAATGAATGGAAAAATATCTTAATTCTCTATTTATAGGGATAGTTGATCAGAAGAAAAGGTTGTTATGTGCAAGAACCTAGGGAAGATAAGGAGTCTAGGGTATTGCTTCATTCAGTGACCTAAGTGAAGAGTTTGCATTGGCAAGTTAAGAAAGAAGGCTTAAGGCTATGGATGTTTGAAGGGTGAACAAGCTATCAAAGCTAAAGTGTGTGAAAGCCAAGAAAAATGGAGGATTGAAACAGAGATTTATAATCTACAAATGGAGTTGTAAGTTGTTATCATATCAAATTGCTGAAGATCAAAGAAGGAGATTGGTTGACAAAGAATGTTTTCAATCATTGTTTTTTCATTGATGTCAAACCTACTATTTATAGGACTGACATTTGCTTATAAGATCCAAGTACTATCACTTAGTTGATTGATGAAGAGGATTTGATCAACAAGATGTAACAAGAGCATCTAAGGGAAAGGTTGAGTTATGATGTTGTAATGAAGTGCAAGGATCAGTTAAGACAATGGTTAAATGATGTATTGATAACATACTCAAAAGACACAGAGGTTGGTCACACTTAGAAACATTGGAGGAATAAGTTGTAACAAAATTGACTACAAAGCTTAAACTAAGCTCATTAGTGGGTGCCAAGCAAGCTAGTTGAAGCCAAGAAAATTCTCAGTTGGAGCTGAGAAAAAGGTAAATCTAGTGTGTGCCAAGTGATCTTCAGGTGCTGAGTGAAGTTCAAGTTCCAAGCAAAGTATCAAGTGCCGAGCATTAGAAAATCTTAGTTGGTGCTGAGCATCAGTAAAAATACAGTTGATGTCAAGTAACATAGTATGTGTCAAGCATTAGGATTTCAATAGTGTTGAGCTACTGCATTATTTTAAATGATAAAGATTCACCAAATCTGAACTAACATAGTTGTTACCTAGAATTTTGTGAATCATTTGGAGGATAAGGATGATGAGTTGGTAGCAAAAAATTCTATGCAAACCATTTTTGGAAAATTCAAAAGGATCATTCAAGAAGTTTCTAGAGGAAACAAAATATGGGTTAGATATAATGAATCCTACCTAATCCATATGAATTGAAATTAAAGAATGAAAGAATTGAGTAGGAAAGGAGATCGAAGACTTCTATTTAAGGAGATAGATCAAGAAGCAAATGTTGTTGTTGCTACTATTGGAGTACCAAACTACAAAGTGATTAGAAGAGTGTCAAGGAGAAGGCATCTAGGAAAAGAACAGAGCACAGAGACTCTACTTCTACAAGTGGTCAAGAAGAGATGATCACATTGGTATAGTGAGCATTGAGACTCAAGGAGACTAAGCTCGAAAGGAGGGCAAGCTATCATAGTTGTAGAGATTGAAGGCCAAGCAATGTGAAGAGCTAAAGAGTGATATGAGGTCTGCAAGTTGAGTTGTATTTAGTAATCAGGTCAAAATCCCTAATTGTTACTCTCTAAAAATTGTATTAGTTAGGATAGAAGGAAAATCCTATGGACTTAAGTTGTACTAATAGCCATTTGTAAATCCTTTAACAGGGTGGCATTCCAAGTGAATGTTCTAAAGTCCTCTAACTAGGCCCACTTCTAACAAGGTGGTTAAATCCAATAACAAGGTCACATTTAATAATGTGTTGTAAGCTTTTAACAAGGCAGGCCTTTCATAGGGCATCACTTCAAAAGAGTGAGAATTGAGTAGCATGTTACAGGTGGTTTTTTCCAAATTGGGTTTCCACATAAATCATTGTGTTATGTGTTGATCTTTTATGTGTTATGCTTGCATGTTGATTTATAGTAACTTTCTGAATTGAAAAGTTAAAGATTGGTTGAATGGACTCACTACATTTAGTAAAAAAATTTGAATAGGACATTTGGACCTTGAATAACTAATTCACCCCTCCCCCCCCCTAGTTATTCTAAATCATTTCTAACAATCAGTATCAAATCCATCTACTGATTTAGTTTTAAGGTAGTAGAAGCAGGAAGATCAAGATGTCCAAGAGGGAAGTTACTAAACTCAACAAAGATAACTTCGATGCATGGTAGAGTCTGATGAAATTGCACCTTGGATCAATAGGTGACTATGCACAAACCTTAGTTGGAATAGAACAAGTAAATCTAGCTAGACCTCTTACTATAGATGATTTGAGAAAAAGAAAGGAGCACAATCAAGCAATGCTAGAGATTGCCTCTACACTCAACTATGTAGAATATGATGACATCAAAGATTGTGACACTACATTCAAGATGTGGAAATCCCTAATAGATATTTATGGAGGAGATCAAAATGTACAAAGAGCAAAGAGAGAAAGCCTCAGAGGAAATTTTGATGACATAAAAATGGAGGAAGGTGAAAATGTTGCTCAATATGCAGCTAGAATGAAAGAAGTTGTAAGTGCAATAAGAAGTCTAGGTGGTCAATTGGAAGGAGAAATTTTCAATAGAAAATACTTAAGAACTCCGCTCCTTATCTATGTTATTAGAGTTGCAGACATCTAAGAGCCAAGGTGTGTACAAGGAAACACACTAACCTTTGAAGGAATAGTGGGAAGACTTACAGCATTTGAATTGTCCAACTTTGACAACTACAGACCTGAGAACCTTGAATCTGCTTTCAAGTCCAAGATGACAATAAAAGATAATGAGGATGAGACATCAAGCAAGAAAAGAAGTAAAGAAAAATATGCATCTAGTGATAGCAGTACAGATGAGGAAGATGTGGAACAATTGGAAGCACTACTGGCTAGGAGATTCCATAGAGGCAAAGAAAAATTCAAAGGTAAGCTCCCTATCATATGTTTCAATTGTAATGAAGTAGGTCATATTGTTGCAAGGTGTACAAAAAAGAAGAACTACAAAGAAGGAAATAAGCACAAGAACAAGAAAGAAGATGATAACAAAGACTACAAGGGAAAAGGCAAAAGATGCTACATTGTTGAAGAAGATACTGATGAGAATGATGATGAAGTAGTCTATGTGGACATGAAGGATGAATCAGATAAAGATGAAGATGAAGCAATAACATTGGTTACCTATATGAACAAGAATAACAAGTGGATCATAGATAGTGGATGCTCACATCACATGACAAGAGATAAAAGTAAGTTCATTACCTTTACTCAATATGATGGAAATAGTGTTAGATTTGGTAATGATGCTCCATGTCAAATCAAAAGAAAAAGTTCAATTAAACTCACAGAGAAAATTTCATGTGATAAAGCATACTATGTTGAAGGATTGAACTACAACGTGTTGAGTGTATCATAGTTAGGCAATGTAGGTTGAAAAGTAGAATTTGGAAACAAAACTATCAAGATCTATGACATTGATGGAAATCTGATAAAAAAAGGTGAACAAACTAGGAGTAACTTGTTTTAACTAGATATGGAAGATGCAACTTGTCTTGTTGTTAGACTTGATGATGTATGGTTGTGGCATAAAAGATTATGTCATGCTAATTTTGACAATCTAATTAGTATTAGCAAAAAGAAGAAGGTTAGAGGGTTGCCTAAATTGAAGAAACTTGAAAACGCAATGTGCAAACAATGTCAACTAGGGAAGATGACTAAGTCTAGTTTCAAAAGAAAAACATACACTTCCAAAGAAGTACTAGAGTTAGTCCATACAGACTTATGTGGTCCAATAGAAGTGCAAAGCTACCTAGGAGACAGTTACATAATGCTATTTGTAGATGATTACTCCTGGATGATGACTATTATGTTTTTGAAGCAAAAATCTAATGCATTTCAAATGTTTAAGTAGTATTTGGCCAGAGTTGAGAAGGAAACAGGGAAGAATCTAAAATTCTTAAAGTCAGACAAAGGAGGTGAGTTTACATCAAAAGAATTTGAAATATTTTACAATGATAAAGGTATCAAAAGGCAAACATAAACACCAAGAACTCCACCTCAAAATGGTATTGCTGAAAGAAGAAATAGATCAGTGATAGACTATGCTAGAATCTTGATGATGGAGAAAAATGTTACACTAAAGTACTAGAGAGAAGTTGTAAGAATTGTTGTTTACACCTTGAATAGAGTCCAAGTCAAGAAAGGTACAAATGCAACACCTTTTGAATTGTGGTATGGTCACTCACCTAATGTTAAACATTTCAAAGTCTTTGGTTGCAAATGCTATATTCTTAAAGACACTAGAAATGGCAAGTTTGATGCAAAGAGTGATGAAGGCATATTCCTTGGCTACTCCACTAGAAGTAAGACATATAAGTGTTTGAATACTAACACTAATAAGATTATGGAAAGTGCAAATGTAAATTTTGATGAGCATGCAGAAGTCCAAGTTGATGAGTCCAAACATCTAGAAGATTATAGATCTTTTGTACACTTCTATGAAGGAATGACTATTGAAAACAATGCTACCAATCAAGTTGGGAATCAACAACAAATCTCAATATTAGCTGAGTCACACACAGTGATTGTCGAGCTGCATTCAGAAGCTAAGTTGTAGAATGTAGAAAATACACATTCTGACTTTGAAATTAGTGCACATGAGAGAAATGATGAAATACAAGATGAAGGAGAGAAAAATGACTCTGAAGCTAAGTGATGAAACATGGAAAGGATAGAACCAAGGTTAGCCAAGTAGCAAGAATACATCACCGTACAGATCAAATCATTGGTGACAAGGATGCTAGACCAATCAGAAGGAATAGACTAAGGAATGAGTCATGTTTGTTGAGCAAGGTTGAGCCCAAAATAGTGAAGGATGCACTACAAGATGATGACTAGTATAAAGTTATGGAAGAGAAGATAGATCAGATTGAGAAGAACAAAACATGGACCCTAGTTCCTAGACTAGCTGATAAAAATGTAATTGGTACCAAATGGGTGTTTAGGAACAAACTTGATGAAAATGGTGAGATAACAAGAAACAAAGCCAAACTAGTTTGAAAAGGCTATGCACAAGAAGAAGGACTAGATTATGGGGAAACATTTGCCCCTATTGCAAGAATGGAAGGAGTAAGAACACTACTTGCATATGCCGCATACAAAGGTTTCAAAGTCTACCAAATGGATGTGAAGTCTACTTTTTTGAATGGTATACTAGAAGAGGAAGTCTCCATAGAACAACCTAAGCGATTTTTTGATGACAAGAATAAGGATATGGTTTGCAAACTACACAAAGCACTTTATGGTTTGAAGTACGCACCTAGAGCATGGTATGAGAGATTACACAAATATCTTGTGAAGATAGGATTTGAGAGAACAGATGAAAATAACAACTTGTACATCAAGGCTAAAAAAGGTAAAGACATTTTGATATCAGAAATCTTTGTTGATGATATAATATTTGGAGGAAAAGATGTTCTTTGCAAAGATTTTGCTAATCAAATGAAACATGAGTTTGAGATGTCAATGTTTGGAGAAATCAAATTCTTTGTTGGTTCGCAAATAGATCAATTTAAGCATGGCATATTTGCGACCCAATCAAAATACATCAAGGAGATATTCAAAACATTCAAATTAGAAGACTCAAAACCAGTCAGTACACCAATGGCAACTGGACATAAGCTATCCAAGAATGATGAGTCTACTAAAGTGAATCAGACATTGTATAGATCAATGATTGGAAAGTTGCAATATGTTGTACATAGTAGACCAAACATTTCATTAGTTGTTGGAATAGTGGCAAGATTTTCTAAAAATCCAAGAGAAAATCACCTGATGGTAGTAAAGAGAATATTGAGGTACCTAAAAGGAACTGATGTCTTTGATTTGTATTACAAGAGAAGTTAAAAGTTTGAACTAAGAGCCTACACTGATGTAGATTGGGGAGGTAACATTGATGATAGGAAAAGTACCAATGGAGGAGCAATTTTCTTAGGGAAAAGATTGATTACATGGACCAGCAAAAAGAAAAGTTGTACCTCACAGTCCACTACAGAAGTTGAATATGTTGTAGCTGCTATCAATTGCACCAATATTGTATGGATCAAACGTTTGCTGCAAGGTATGAAGGAAGAGGCAAATGAGCCAGTGATACTTTATTATGATAATACAAGTGGTATGAACATATTAAAGAACCCTATAATGCATGCCAAAACCAAGCACATTGCAATTAAGTATCACTATGTAAGAGAGTTGGTGGAAGGAAAACAAGTGAAGATGGAATATGTAAGATCAAAGGAACAAATTACTGACATCTTCACAAAAGCACTACCTAAAGATGCTTTTGAGTATCTTAGAGGTAAGTTAGGGGTGATACCCCTAACCAAGGCTACTTGAAGCAAAAGCAAGACTACTCTGCATCAAATGAGCTGATTGTTGAGATATTACACATTGATATAAAGGATATCTACTTTAGGATTCATGCCTAAAGTAATTGAAGTGTTGAAGTTCCAAATCAATCACAAGAAAGGTGATAGAGGGAGAAATTGAAAGAGCCTGCAAATCCTACACTTGCATATTAAGATACTAAAATAGTATATCTTTGGCATTGTTGTCAAAGAGGGAGATTATAGTAGAAAATTGATCAACAACATATGATCAAAAGTATGAGGGAGATTATCAAATCTAGAGGAAGAAAAAGAGAAGATGAAGAAGCTGATTAGAATAGAGAATAGAAAAAGAAGAGCAATGCATATAGAGGGAGAAAACAAAGAAAGGATACATCAGTTAAGAGGGAGAAGCTGAAATGAAGTAATCAGGATGGTAGATCAAGAAAGGGAGATGTGAAAACTAATCGTGATTGTAATACAATTAATTTTTGGCATTTGACTTACTGTTCTAATCTAGTTAGCATATGGTTAAATAGTTTAGTCTAATGGTTGATCAGTTTGGTTTGCCATCAATGCCAAAGAGGGAGATTGTTGGAAATCTAATAGAAAAGCTCATTGTTGAAGATCAAAGAGGGAAATTGGTTGATAAAGAATATTTTCAATCATTGTTATGTCATTGATGTCAAACTTGCTATTTATAGGAATGACATTTTCTTATAAAATCCTAGAACTATGACTTAGTTGATTGATGAAGAGGATTTGATCAACAAGATGTAACAAGAGCACCTAAGGGAAAGGTTGAGTTATGATGTTGTAATAAAGTGCAAGGATCAATTAAGACAATGGTTAAATGATGTATTGATAACATACTCAAAGACAAAGAGATTGGTCACACTTTAAAACATTGGAGGAATAAGTTGTAACAAGGTTGACTGCAAAGCTTAAACTAATTTCATTAGTGGGTACCGAGCAAGCCAGTTGAAGCTGAGAAAATTTTTAGTTGGAGCCAAGAAAAAGGTAAATTTAGTGTGTGCTAAGTGATCTTCAGATGTTGAGTAAATTTAAGCACTAAGCAAAGTATCAGGTGCTGAGCATCAGAAAATCTTAGTTGGTGTCAAGTGAACTTCAGGTGTTGAACATCAGTAAAAACATAGCTGATGCCAAGTGACACAGTATGTACCAAGCATCAGGATTTCAATAGTTTCAAGTTGCTACATTATTTTAAATGACAAAGATTCACCAAATCTGAGCTAATATAGTTTTTACCTAGAATTTTTTGAATCGTTTGGAGGATAAGGATGATGAGCTAGTGACATAGAATTCTATGTAAACTATTTTTGGGAAAATTCAAAAGGATCATTCAAGATGTTTCTAGAGGAAACAAAACATGGGTTAGATACAATGAATCCTGCCTAATCCATACAAATTGAAATTAAAGAATGGAAGAATCAAGTAGGAAAGGAACTCCAAGACTTCTATTTAAGGAGACATAGACTAGGAAGAAAATGTTGTTGCTACTGGAGTGCCAAACTGTGAAGTGGTTAGAAGGGTGTCAAGGAGAAGGCATCTAGGAGAAGAATAGAGCATAGAGACTCTACTTCTACAAGTGGTCAAGAAGAGATTATTGCACTGGTACAGTGAGAATGGAGACTCAAGGAGTAAGCTTGAAAGGAGGGCAAGTTGTCAGAGTTGCAAAGATTGAAGGCCAAGCAATGTGAAGAGTTGAAGAGTGATCTGAGATCTACAAGATGAGTTGTATTCAGTAATCAAGTCAAAATCCCTAATTGTTACTCTCTAACAATTATATTAGTTAGGATAGAGAGAAAATCCTATGGACTGAGATTGGCCTAGCAGCCATTTGTAAATCCTTTAATAGGGTGGAATTCCAAGTAAATGTTCTAAAGTCCTCTAACCAAGTCCACTTCTAACAGGGTGGTTAAATCCTCTAACAAGGTCACATTTAACAGTGTGTTGTAAGCCTTTAACAGGGTAACCCTTTCATAAGGCATCACTTCAGAAGAGTGAGAATTGAGTAGCATGTTGCTGGTGGTTTTTACCAAATTGGGTTTCCGTATAAATCACTATGTTATGTGTTATGTTTGCATGTTGATTTACAGTAACTTTCTGAATTGAAAAGTTAAAGCTTGGATGAATGAATGGTTGAATGGACTCACTACACCTAGTAAAAAATTTTGAATAGAAAATTTGGACCTTGAATAACTAATTCAACCCCCCCCCCTCCCCCAGTTATTCTAAAGCATTTCTAACCACTGTTACTCTCTAATAATTGTATCAGTCTAAGGTAAATCTTTTGGATTAAGGTTGACCTAACAATTATTTGTAAATCCTTTAACTAGGTGACATTCCAAGTGAATGGTCTAAAGTACTCTAGCAAGGCTCACTCCTTACATGGTGATTGAAATCCTTTAACTGGGTCACATTTAACATTGTGCATTATAACCTTTAATAGGGTTGGCCTTTCATAGGAAATCACTTCAGAAGAGTTAGAAAGAGTAACATATTACTAGTGGTTTTTCCCAAATTAGTTTTCCACATAAATCATTGTGTCAAGTGTGTTATTGAATATGTTAGGTTTCATGTTTATCTTTATGCAAATTGATTTGACAATTTCCTACAAGTTTTAAGTGATTGCATAATCTCATGGATGCATGCATGATGATAAATGTTTTATGGGTTCACTAAGTTGTGAAAAGTGTTAATAGTACATCTAGACCTTGGATAATTAATTCACCCTCCCTCTTAGTTATTCTAAAGAATTCCAACATCTGATATTTTAGGTTTTTTCTTTTAATGAATTACAAGCAAATATGCATCATTCATCCTAGACATTGTAATTATCATTTGAATATTAACGAAAATATGCAGTTTCATTTCAGATTTTTGTTTTATGGATTATGGACTTGCAAACTCCTTAAAATATTTGGAAATGTGTTTTTAAAGTTAAATTTTATTAATCTTTTATCTTTAAATGTTTGATTTCACAATGAAGTTAATCCCTTTAAAAGTTTTTGTTGTTGTCCCCTACCAAGAAGACATATGTCTAGTTTACTTAAACATAAAATTACATTATTAGTATTAATACTAATAAAAAATCACTTAATATTTTCTCTTATGAAGTTTAATGCCATAAATAGTGAAAATTCATTGTCACTTGTTCAATTTAAAAAAATTCAAAGGCTCAAATCATATTTCAAATGAAAGTTCAGAGTCAGGATTCATTTTTTCAGTTGGCCCCCGTAAGGAAGACACATGTCCATGTTTTTTCAAGATAGTTTAACACCATGTGTCTCTTCTTAAGGAAGACATGTGTCCTTCTTTATTTCTTTCATCTTAAGGGCAATACTTTTTGAAAGATTTTCTTAGTGATTAGATTGTATGACTTTATGGAATTTATAATGATAGGTTAGAAAGCTTCCCTTCACCTATTTATCTTGAGGGTTGGATTTATAGGCTCCATTATTTTTCAATGGACACTCTAATCAAGCTTTCTTGCCCCTCTCTTCTCATGGCTTTTGATAGACCGATCAAAATAGAGTGCATTATGTGAATTGTCAAAGTTAAGAACAAGGTCATTTGGTGGGTTGTCCTACAATGATTAGGGACCCAATTTGTTAATGATCCTAATAGATTTCAGTCCATTCCAGATACTATATCCATGCTCATTGCAGTTTCTCGGTATTTTTATGTGGACTATGATCTCATAGCCACCTTATGTAGGGAATTGTTTGAAGATGTTCTCCTTGGTGACTTGGACACTATCCTCCAAAATATTAGGGATGACCTTACCATCCCCTTAGTAGAAAATTATAACATGATTTATGCTCATGGGAAACCTATTGTTACCTACCCAATAATCATCATAGAGGCATAGAGGACCCAACTAGCTTCTAGGAAGAAAGTGATTCCTATGAGAGGAATCTGTGTTTCCTCATCTATTTCTGCTCAATCATTGACCCCTTAGAAGAAGAATAGCTAGAGTGGTACTTCATGGAGGAGGATATCTCACAAGACATAACCCTTAGGGATGTTATTCAAGACCTTTGGGAGGCCTTTAGAGTGGAATAGAGACCATCTTGTACTTTTTATTTTAACTTAATCTATAGAGCTCGTTGAAACTCAATTTCTAAAACTCTCACTACATTTTTATTTATTTTACTTTACTCTTACTATATAAAGAATTTTAAATAACTATGTTGACTATGGAATCATGGATGGTTTTATTGGAACTTTTATTTGAGTTGTTGCCAAGTATAATGATGAACAATGCTCTTTGTTATGATTTTCTTGGAACATTTGGTTATTTAAGGGCTTTTATATCAATCAAATTTAGGTGAAATCTCTAAATGATATTTAATCCTTTCAAAATTATAGCTAGTGTTCAATTTTATTATACTCTAACCCTATTTGTTGTTATTTTGGTATGGTAGTTTCTCTTTGTTGTGGCAGGTGGATTGAAGGTAGATAGAGGGTTACCATCAAGGTGTCACTTCAACATTGCATTGGTTCTCTTTAACAAACCATTCTCATTCTCATGTAATTCACTATAATTGGGGGTATGCCCCCTAATACATCTTCTAAAAGAGGGGATGCCCTCTTCAAGTCCCATTTAGGGAAAATGTATGTATACAAGACTTTGGTCTCAGGCTATACCGGGGGTTTTCTTTACCCCATTCTTTTTTCCTCAGTGCTTGCACTTTGAATGAGTTTGTATGGAAATATTTTGATATTAATAAAATGGGCGTTTCTGGGCAATATTCTAAGGACTAAATGGTTTATAAATCACTGTACTATAATTGTAGATTGTATAATTTAGAGTTTAATTACAAAAGATCAATGACATGAGGTGTATTTTGGGCTAAAAGGGAAACAAATACCTCATTCTACAACAATTTTCCCATAATGATGACACATGTCCACTCTATCATATCACTTTGTATTGTGTTTCAATCAACAACTACAAGTACGAAGTTCAACTCTTAGTTGTAGTATGTACTGATCAAGAATGTACATACTAATAGAAATAAATACCCAATATGTTTCATGTACCAAAAATTATGTATTTGTGTAGAGTTGTTTCTTCTTCTTTTTTGATCGATAATAGTTTTGTAGTTCTAAACTTGTAGCAACAATTTTTAAAAATTTGAATCGTAGAAAGGCTTCTTGGTTGAGGATTCAAGAATGCAACACAGATTGTCAGCTCTTTCACCACTTTCAATCTTTTAGTTCTCTTCTCAAATTCATTTTCTAGGTAAGATCTTGTAGACTAAATGGTTTTCAAATTATTGTACTATAACTATGGATTGTAGAATTTAGGGTTTAATTTTGAATTATGCATGTAATTTTGTAAGCCTAAATTGTTAGTAATGAGTATTTACTGGTTAAATTCTAAAATTCTAGCTAATTTGCAAAGTAATTTATAGAATTACTTAATTTTCATTAAATTTGTAAAGGCCAAAAGGAGTTAGGGTTTAATTTTAACTATCCTTATAAATTGTATTTTACGACAATGAATACTTATTCAAATTTTACAACCAGTTCACAATGATGAAAAGAAACATGAAGAGTGTAATGCAAAAATAAGAGAAACAAAAAGATTTGACAAACTACTTTGAATTTCTTAAAACACAAGGTTTTATTAACGAATTTCATGATATTTATGATCTTATTATATATGGGAAAAGTATCAAGGAAATTAGGTTTTTGCTTGAAAATAAGTGGACAGATTCAAAAAATGATGAAAAGTAACCTAAGTATAATGCTAGTGTAGGGACCATAACATATAAACTAGCAACGTGGCCTACTAGAATAGTCCATTTGGCATTTCCTCTAGTATTCCCTTGTCCATAAATTGTCATGCTCTATGCCAAAAGCTATGAGGGAAATCGAAAGACAATTATTAATAAAAATACTCAAGAGGTAATTTTGTCCATAATAGAGACTAAATTTGATAATCTATTGGGAGTAACATGGGTAGAAAAAAACTAAAATGTGCATATTGACCTAGAAAACTTGGCAGAGTCATATGAAAGATTACCAACAAATAAAAAAGATTCTTATATCAAAGGACTAATGTTATCTGTTGACATTACAATCAAGTTTATTTATTAGTGACTCACGCTCAGTGATTAGCAACTATCAAGCTTATCTTATAGTTTACAATGCTAACCAAGTAATTAAATTTCTATCGAGTCCTACAATTGCTATCGAGTTCTAGAAATAGTATTCAATTTGCATCGAGTAGTATATACCAAGTTGATGAATATCAGTGTAAACCAAGCTTCATAGTGTTTACTGAGTTGCACAATACAAATCGAGTTCTCCAATGTTTACTGAGTTTGTAAATCAGTGATTCAAATCTAGTGTTGACTGAGCTAGGATGTGTTAACCAAGTGATTCAATTTATACCAAGATCATAGTGTTAGTGTTGACCAAGCTATGTAGTGTCAACCAAGTTATTCAGTTTATATGCCAAGTTTTGCAATGTTTACTAAGTTACCAGTGTTGACTGAGTTCAGATTACTTGGAAGTGATTATTATGAACTAAGCTTATACATCTACTGAGAGCATGATGATGTTGAGTGTTGACAATGGTTTCCAAGTATTAGAACCTCGCTAAGTTTTTCTTCAGAACTTGATTACCAGTAGTTGGGCTAACTTTGTGTATTTTGGTGAAACTTGTATTGTAGTTGACTTTGATGAATTGTAATTTGGATTGGTATATATGTAATGTATTGTATCACATCCAAATGATATAGGAAATAATATATAAAGAAGATATATGTGAGAGTAGAAGTGCAAAGTAAGAAGGCTACAAGTAGTATAAGGAGCAACAAAGATTTATCTATCATAGCAAGGTGATCATTACACTCTAAAAGAATCTCAAGCAACAAATTAGAGTTGCAGATCAAAGATCAGCCACTGGTTTATCCTAATAGGTGGAATAGTTAAATCCTTTCACAAGTTAGACTTAACAATCTTTTATAAATCTCTTTATCGAGTGCATACTTCATTGTATGTTTTGTAAATCCTTTCACAAGGTGGACCTAGCAATCCTTACTGCTCCTAATAGGGAAAGTCATTAGAAGTGATCAATTGTAATCCTTAATTGGCCAACTTTATACAGTAGTACTAAAGCTTGTGGGTATCATCCCCACCCTAATTTTACTTTCTATTTGGAAGGTTTCTGGGTCACCATATCTTGTGTCAAAGTGTTATGGATGTTTTAATGTTTTTAGTTTTTCATACATGCAATTAGATCATAATACATATGAAGGATTAATTGGTGAATTAAGATTAAGTTTTATTGGTTTCCAATTCACCCCTCCCCTCTCAGTAACCTAGCCTATCCTATATTTCCAACAATTGGTATCAAAGCTTTGTGGTTCTCAAAGAAGAATTTTAACTGCTTGAGCAAAGATTAGAAGCAATGGAAGTATTCAGACTTGATAAGGCTATTGACAATGAAAAGGTGGATTTGGAATTGACTAT
The DNA here is from genome assembly GCA_028749045.1 of Cupressus sempervirens. Taxonomy (NCBI): domain Eukaryota; kingdom Viridiplantae; phylum Streptophyta; class Pinopsida; order Cupressales; family Cupressaceae; genus Cupressus; species Cupressus sempervirens. The sequence goes on along the minus strand of CM053790.1, from coordinate 248,204,177 downwards.
TGGGCAACTAAAGAAAGCAAATGAGCAACTCTCCCAATCCTTGAAAAGAAGAAAAGATATTTTAGTACAAATGAATGACAAACTCTACACTGAAGAAAGAATTGAAGATATCTATTTAGAAAGAAATTCAAATGAAGCTAATGAGGCAATCAGAGAACTATTAGAAAAGAATTGTAACCTTCAAGAAGAAGTTAGAAAGCTAAAAAGAGAACAAGAAATTTAGTTAGTAAGATTGTGTGAAGTCATGGAAGAAAAATACAAGGCAAAAGAAGAGATAGAAGGAAAGAAAAATGAAATTTAGCATCTATCCCTTCAACAAGAAGACTTCGTTGATCAACTTACTAATGCAAATGAAGAAATCATGAATCTAAGATCAGAGAATGAAAAATTGTAATATGATCTAAACACTAAAAAGAAGCCAATGAAAGGATGATGAAAACTCCAATAGACATGAATTAGTTGAATGAGAAAATTCAATACAAATAAAAAGGTAAAGTAGGAATAGGATACATAGAAGAAGGTGAATCACCCAAGCAAGGAGCTCAAAAGAATCAAAGGCCTAAGTTTGCAATCACTATGGTATTTTAGGTCATACATCAAACAAATGTTGGAGTAATGGTAAAGTTAAATTCAATGGAAAATGTTACAATTGCAATAAGCATGGTCAGAGAGCTAATGAATGCGAAGAGAAACCTAAATTTGAAGGAAAATGTCACAAATGCAAGAAGCATGGGCACAAATATTTTGAATGTAAAACCAAGATATTGAACCCAACAAAATAGATTGTGAAACCTATATTTGGTTGGGACTACAAGACATGGTGTAGATGCCACTACTATGGAGAATTTGGATATATTGGAGAAAAATATGTGAAACGTCACATGAGGACAAGAGACACCACTAGAAGATGTTTTATTTGTATAGAACTTGGACACCTTGCCAAATACTATATGAACACTGGAAGGATTGAAGATGAAAAGAAAGCCAAGGCTGACAACATCAGAAAGTAGATGAGGCGGCAATAGATTCTGAAATCTTTGGAGAATGCAAGTCTGAGTCATGAAGCACATGTTACTCAAGAATTGGGTGACTCAAGAATTTCTACTTGATCTCCCATAGGGATAACTAGAACTAAGACTTTGAAGTAGACATCTTACATTAGTTTTAGTCAGCCAGAAGGAAAGATCCATATTAGCATTCAAGATGAAAAGGGATCACTAAGTGTCTAAGGAAAATCTAGACCTTACCAAGCTAGGTTAGGTTGCAAGACCCTATCAAGCAAGGTCAGGATACACTAAGTCATTATGTGGACATTGAGTAATGAATGACTCTGTTGAGCACTAAGATAAAAATGAGCGGAAGGCAATATGTCACCAAATGATTTTTGCATTTTTTTGTTGAAGATTTTTGTGTTTTCATAAACCCTACTAAGCATGGCATCCTCCAATAGCAAAAATAATAAGGGATTTGAGATTTTGGTTTGAGGAGTCAATTGGAAGACACTGGACTTCTAGTTGAGTCCAACAATTGCAAAAGCACTTGATCCAACTAGAGCTCAGTCACAGATTCTACCAAAGGTACTAGTTATTAATGATATTCATTCACATTTTCATTGTTTGATACAAGACAGTGGAACCCTAGAGATGGATGAGATTCTAGAAAAGTTATATGTGAATGGTGTGTTGAAACTAGAGCATCAGCACTTGGAGACCAAGGGTTTAACCCACATTTTCGGTATGCCTCGAGACTTTTAGATAAAATGGATAAGGTTTATTCTTAGTCATATACATAATAGGTAGCTATGGTTGGAGTAGCCTATTCAAATAATGAAGAAAATGATTCATCAAATCATAGGGCTCCCAATGTTGAATGAGGAAAAGACTACCAAAACCCTAAGTCAGGTAGAACTAGAAAGCAAAACTCTTGCCAAATGGGATGGAAGAGGTATGAAGATCAGTTGTGTAACTAACATGGAGCTGAAATTTGGAATCCATGTGATAGCACATAAGATCTATAGCTCCAGTCATCTCAACAGTGTGTCATGTGAGGCAGTTGATCTAGCTCTCAAGGTGGTGAAGAATGACATGTTATTTGACCTTGTTGAGCTAATGCTAATTCAATTTAACAAGAACATGGAGAGCATCAAGACTTCAAAGAATAACTTGTGTAAGTTTGGTTCACTATTAACTTTTTTATTCTTCTATGGGCAAATTTTTTTCCCTTTAAAAGGATCAGTCATGTGGAGAAAAGATGTACCAATACTATATCAGATTAATGAGTATATAGCAAAGATGGGTGATAACTTTGCTAGTATCATGGATAATTATTTTGATTCATCCAAGGAAAAGATGAATAAAATATTTAGAATTCCTAAGAAACTTGTAGAAGACTACAAGGATTATGTTTGTTTCATGGTAGATTGTGACAAAGTGTACATTTAAATAGTCAAACCTAGAGTGGTGTGGGTTAAACCTCTAAGCTATGAGGTTAAGATTGATGATACCAAGGATATCATTGAGACACTTTTGAATGAACCTGTGGATCCCAAGGCCACATAGTTTGGTACTTATAATGAAGCCAAAGCAAGGATAGAACTTGAAATTAAGCCTCCTCAAGTAGTCAGCAAAGGAAAGAAGAGGATAGAAAAACTAAGACAAACAAGTTCTACTCTCCTATTGACAGAAGGAAAAGAAGATGATGTGGAAGAAGATGATGTAGAAGATGAGGTAGAGGAAACCAAATTAGAAGAAGAAGATCCAACCAGGATGAAAGGTACGGTTATCATAACCAAACCTACCAAGTCATTCACTATAATATTCACTAGAAGAGAATCCAGATCTAGAAAGAAATTGAAATTAGGTGAAGAAGAAGCAGAGGATATTATTTTCAAAAGATATCCACCTACATTTCAAGAAAAAGTAAAAGAGATTGATGCAAGATTTGGCATGAAAAACTTTAAATCTCTTAGATATGAGACTAGGAATGCAGATGAGAAGAAACAAGTTGAAGACATGATTATGTCCAAGTTAGGTAAATGGAAATATTCACCTGATCAACTTGTACAAAAAATTCTCAATGAGTTGGTGGAAAGAATCAAGCCTAGATGGGAAAATGCTAAGAAGACTGAAAAAGTTATATTTTAACAGACTCTGAGGTAGCTCATGTTGAGTCTTAGTGATAAAGATGTAAAAGAATCCATGAAGAGCAATGAAGAAAAAATCACTCTAAAATTCAACACTCGTATGATATTGGTTAATGGCATTGAACATGTGGTGAAGACAACTACTACTGCTTGGAAGAATATCTACAATCTTCATCAAAAAAGTGATTTTGTTGTTCATGTGAGTGATATTGATGATGAAGATGACAAGGATGAAAAGGAAAATAACAATGAAGAAGATATGGAAATAGATAATGTTAATATGGATGATGAGGAGAAAGAATAGAAAGCTACGAAGGAGAATATCCTTGAGATTCAGAGTATTGAGGAAACTAACCTAGAGAAGATTGCAATAGTAGCTATGGCCTCATTTCCTCACTCTCTGAGCAAAGATTTAAAGCCATCAAGCTCAAAGAAAGCTTCTACAAAGTTGGTTATGGAAACCATTACAACTCCATGCACCAACCAATCTCTGCACCTATCCAGCTAAGTACTACATTGACTGAAGTGATCAACACTTCATCTACCAAGCAGCTAGTGTTTCCTCCTTCATCACATTTGGCTACACAAAAACTAGGTATTTCTATTATCAATAAAATATCTACTTTTTTTTCCAACCCTTCTATTTCTACTATTGTTACAATTCCCAGTATGCAAATAGTTAGTACAAATATAGTTGAGAGCAAGCCTCAATCGAGTACTAAAGTTTCAAGCAAGGGAAAAGGTAAAGAAGAAGAAATTGATCTTGATGAGGATATAGTTATCCCAAATTGGGATATCTGTACTCTGAATCCTTATCAAATTAACATTATAGGTGAACTATTATAGAATAAAGCTAAGAAACAAAATCTTAGAGAAGAGAAAAGTAGAGAAAACCAAGTGCTAGAAGATGCAAAGAACATACTTGTAGATGCATTCAATACCAAGGTTGATAGTACTCAACCTATTTTGGTTTAGTTAGTAGAATTTGTTCATAAATTCAATGAAGATCTGAATGGGCAAGAAAATTTTCTACAAAGAGAAGAGAAAAAATTTGAGAACAAAGTATTGGAGCTAGTTTCACTAGAAAATTGCAATATATCAAGCATATGTGTTTACTCTTCTCAGCCCATTCAAAACCTTTATAAATACTATTACTTCATTATTTATAAAGTTATGTGATACATCTATCTTCACTTAGGAAATCAAAGATAAAATATTTAAGATAGATGAAGACTTGAAGGCAAGTGCACATTTGTTGTCACTTGACCCAAGCTACAGTTCTGCTCATTACATAAAGATCATATTTTTGACTAATATGCAAGAAAAATTATTAAGGGAAGAAGCCAGGATCAGGGTCACACTTGTAGACATTCAAGGCATGATTATTTTGAACATGGATGCATTGCAGAAACAAATTGCACATGCCAAAACTCTCATCCATGATAACAACTTCTCCATAGCTGATCACATGATGGAGTTATCAACAGAAGTACAAATTGCATTACATGCAAGCAAGGTGTTACAAGAAAATTAGGACAAGACAATGTCACTAATTTTGAAGGTACATTCTAGATTCTTGTTACATTTTGGCATTACCATGTAGCATATACCTTTGGCATTTATGTCAAAAAGGAGGAGAAGACGAGAAGATGAGATAAGATAAAAAGGGAGAGAAGATGTGATATTAAAACATGAGATATATAGTAAGTAAATTGTATGTATATGTATGGGGGAGCAACATAATATTTAACATATACATGTACAGATAATCATAAAACATCTCTTACAAAAGAAATTTTGAAAAATCTCAAAAACAGAGTATGTTACTAAGTTGAAGACATAGGATGGAGAGTAAAGATTGTTTTGAACTTGAAATTTTGAGAATTCAGTTTTTGATTGATAAGTATTTTTGTCACTAATGCCAAAGGGAAGATTTTTGACATTATAGTCAAGTTTTTTTATTAGTGACTTGCAGTTAGTCAAGTGGTTAGCAACTATTGAGCTTATCTTGCAGTTTATAGTGCTAACCAACTAAGTTAGGTTCTACAGAGTTCTACAATTGCTATCAAGTTCTAGAAACAATATTCAATTTATACCTAGTAGCATCTACCAAGTTGATGAATATTAGTGTAGACTGAGCTTTGTAGTGTTTACCGAGTTTCATAGTGCAAACTGAGTTCTCCAATTTATACCAAGTTCATAACATCAATGATGTGAATCTAGTGTTGATTAAGCAAGGATGTATAGACCAAGTGATTCATTTTATACTAAGCATGCAATCTTAGTGTTGACCAAGCTATGTAGTGTCAACCAAGTGATTTAGTTTATATGTCAAGTTTCACAGTGTTCATCAAGTCACCAGTGTTGACTGAGTTCAGACTACTTGGAAGTGATTAGTACAAACTAAGATTCTATGTCTACTGAAAGCATGATGATTTCAACTCTACATTGAAGAAATAATTGAAGACATCCATTTAGAAAGCAATTCAGTTGAAGCAAATGAGGTAATCAAAGAACTATTAGAAAAGAATGGTTAACTTGAAGAAGAAGTTAGGAAACTAAAAAGAGAGCAAGAAATCTAGTTAGTAAGATTGTGTGAATTCATGGAAGAGAAAAATAAGATAAAAGAAGAGATAGAAGGAAAGAATAATGAAATTCAGCACCTATCTCTTCAACAAGCTGACTTCATCAATCAACTTACTAATGCAAATGAAGAAATCATGAATCTAAGATTAAAAAATGAAAGATTGCAGAATGATCTAAACACTAAAAGGTAAACCAATGAGAGGAGAATGAAATATCAAGTAGACATGAATCAACTAAATGAGAAAATCCAATACAGACAAAAGAGCAAAGTAGGAATTGGATACACAAAAGAAGGTGAATCATCCAAGCAAGGAGCTCAAAAGAATTAAAGACCTACTTGTAATCACTATGATAAGTTAGGTCATACATCAAATAAGTTTTGGAGTAATGGCAAAGCTAAATTCAATGGAAAGTGATACAATTGTAATCAACATGGTCATAGAGCTAATGAATGCAAAGAGAAGCCTAAGCTTAAAGGAAAATGTCACAAATGCAAGAAGCATGGGCACAAATCTTCTGAATGCAAAACTAAGATATTGAACCCAGTAGAACATATTGTAAAAGCTATATTTGGTTGGGACTATAACACTTGGTGTAGATGTCATTACTGTGGAGAATTTGGACACATTAGAATGAATTGTGTAAAACATCACATGAGGACAAGAGACACTACCAAAAGATGTTTCATCTATACAAAACTTGGTCATCTTGCCAAGAACTATATGAATACTAGAAGAATTGAAGATGAAAAGAAGGCAAAAGCTAATAACATCATAAAGTAGATGAGACAGTAATGGATTCCAAAATCTTTTGAAAATGCTAGCAATGAAGTAAATGTCACTCAAGAATTGGGTGACTCAAGTATTTCAACTTGATCCACCACAAGGAGAACTGGAACTAGGATTTTGAAGTAGACATCTAACATAATTTCCAGTGAGTAGAATGGAAAGATCCATATCAGCATTAAATATGCAAAGGGATTACCGAACATTCAAGAAAATGCTATTCATTACTGAGAAAGGTCAAGTTGCAAGACCCTACTGAGCAAGGTCAGGAGTTACTAAAATTGTTGTGTGGACACCGAGTCATGGATGACTATATCAAGCATTTAATGCAAGTTGAGTAGAAGATAGTCTTTCATCAACCAAGTGATCATACCAAACATATATGGCAATTGAAAGGCAAAATTTGATAAAAAGGGCAAAATCAAAGTCATTTTTTACTATGAATTTTCATGAGCTATCTGTGTAGAGAAATTTTTAGTGCATCTGAGCAATCTGTGCAAATTATTGTTGAAGATTTTCATGTTCTCTCAAACCCTACTGATAAAATGTAGCAAGGCTAAGAAAGGGTCAGAAATGTTGGTTTGAAGCATGGAATAAAAAGCACCAGATTTCAAGCTTAGTCTGGTAGTTGTTGAAACCCTAAATCCAAGTGGAGCACAATTTCAAATTCCATTGAAGCTATTATAGATTAACGATATCCACATACATTTTTGATGTTTGATTCAAGACATAAGAACTCTAGAAATGGATTAATTTTTGAAAGAATTGTGTGTGAATGGTGTGTTAAAACTAGAGCATCAACACCTTGAAGCAAAGGATTTGACTCACATTCCTCACATGTCATGAGACTTTCAAATTAAATGCATGAGGTGTATCCTTAGTTGTGTGCATAATGGATAGTTGTGGTTGGACCAACCTATTGTGATAACAAAGAAAATGATCCATAGGAACACAACTCTTCCAATACTAACTAAGGCAAAAACAACTAAAACCCTAAGTCAGGGGGAGCTAGAAAAGAAAACCCTTGCCAAGTGGGATGGAAGGGGAATGAAAATCAGCTATGTCACAGATATGGAATTGAAGTTTGGGATACACATCATTTCACATAAGATATATAGCTCAAGTTGATATCTTGACCATTGCCAAGTTTCCATTTAACTTTGTCAAAAGCTAATCTCTTTATCCTCAGAATGTTATTCCATATAAAAGAGCCTCTAGGGTCAAGGTCTTTATTAATGAATTATTTGATATTGAGGTTTGTCATATGCTTTAGCTCTAGAATATCTCTCCATTCCCTCTTGGTTTTGAAGATTCTCTAGATTCGTTTCACTTGAAGAGCACAGTTAAACTATTTTAGCTTTCTAATACCTAGGCCCTCATGATTCTTGGGTCTATAGATGTTCTCCCAGGCCACTAGAGGGTACTTTTTATTTTCATTGGTGCCTGACCATAAGAAATCCTCTAAATAGCTTCCAAATGCTCAGCAATCTTGGGAGGAATAGAGAAGAGGCTAAGAGCATAAGTAGGAAGGTCTTGAAGGGTAGACTTGAACAACAACACTTTGTCAACCTGATCGAGAGCAACATGATCTTATATTATATGTTATGCATTAGGAGTGAATTCATTAAATTGGTTTTGAAGCCAAAAGAATGAGGTCCTGATTCATGCCCCCCCCCCCCACCTCTCAATATCTTGTTTCCCATTGTCTCATTCCAACACCTATGTCTTTTAGAAATGAAGATATTAAATAAGAGGGAAGGGGTGAATTGATTACTACAAAATGATTCCCAATCCCTAGATGTCAAATCAAATTTTTCACTAATAATGCAATACTTGGCTAGCTCTGTTAAAACTAAGATATTGTTGTAATTTGGTTAACAAATCATTCTTGTGAATATTAATCTATTTTAACCTTTAGTAACTTAGTTGTAGAAACATAAAACATAAATTAAATAACATGAATACCAATAAAACCAAGATTTAATGTGGAAACCTAATTTGGGAAAACCATTATGCAACTAGTTACAATATTTTTCACTCTTGAATTGAGTCTTGTTAGGAGTCAATCTTGTTAAATGTTACAATACATACTATTAAGTATGAACTTGCTAGAGGATTTAGATCAACCTATTAGGAATGGCCTAGTTAGAGGTCTTTAAACACTTCAATCTTAAAATATCACCTTGTTAGAGGATTTACAATGTGATTGATAAGTCAACTCTATTAAGAGATTTCTTGACTACTAAAATGATTAGAAGGTAATAGTAATTTGACCTAATTTATGAAAAAACTTCTTTTGCATATTCAGATCTCTATTTTGGCTTGACCTCTAGATCCTTACTAATCATAATGTTCTTTATAGCTTATCTTCCATACTTTCCTACTCCACCTTTTCTTTCGCTCACATATCCATCTTATTCCACATCTTACCACTTACCCTTTTTATTCCTTTCTACTTGACCTTTCTTATATATCATAAGCTTTGATAAGTTTGCTTGAATACCCTTTCAAATAATAATTAAACATCCAAATAGTTAGCCTCAATCAATTAATTAATAGACAAGTGCATTCTATTGACACTTAGTCAATATTGGAGTTAATCACTTGGTTAACACTAGAAGTCCTGTGATGCCTGACCACTCAGTTAATACTAGAAGTTAGATATCATTCATTACATGACTACTTAGTTAATACCAAATTCCCTTCATTGCCTAAGTGCTCAGTCAACACTGAATATGCTTGGTTGATACTGCAAGTTCTTCATTGCTCGATTAATACTAATATGTGTGTAACATCAATAGAAACATAAAATTTGAAGAATTATTTCCAACAATATTCCTCTTTGGCATTTATGGAAACAAATATCAACATACAATGATAAAATTATGAGCATTTAGATAGTATCCTTAGTTTCATTTTGATTCTCATCCATACCAACTCCCTTGTGATTATGCTTGGACTTGTCTCAGCTTCTTCCAAATGAATTCTCCCTCTTACATATATCATCACTTTATTGTGTACTTTTTTCATTTTCTCTCTCTTTTTGATACATTCTATCATTTAAATACTTTCCTTCCAAGATACAAAATTCTCCCTATTTGACATCAAACTCTCCCTCTTTGACATTAAATACCAAAGGATACATACTATGAAGTTATTGTGTACCTTTTGTACTAATTCATATGCAATATGTTCTATATTTCACACTTGAATTGTGACAATATACATCAACTTGATAGATCTTACATGAAACTTGGCCAATGCATCACTATCTTGTGCTTTAGTGAGGATTAGATATGGGAATAACTCCTAGTTTACCTCTTACATACATAAATCCATCTTTAGGTAATGCCTTAGTAAATATGTCTTCTCTTTTCTCCTCGGTGTTCACATATTCCAATCTCACTTCTTTCTCTTGAATCAATTCCCTTAGGTAATGATACTTCATTGCAATGTATTTTCTCTTTGTATGCATCACAAGATTTTTAGATATATTGATCCACTTATGTTATCACAATAGATAACCATTGGTTCCTTGATTACCTCCTTCATTCCTAACAATAATTGCTTGATCTATATTATGTTACAACAATTGACTATTGTAACAACATTCTCTACCTCTATTGTTGATTGAGAAATATAGTCCTTCTTTTTTCTTGTCCATGATACTAATATCTTTCCAAGAAAGAGTTCTCCTCCACTGGTGCTTTTTCTATCATCAATGCTTCTTTCCCAATATGCATCAGCAAAGGTTCTTCACTCAAGATTTCCTCCTTTCTTATATTGTAAACATATTATTTAGTTCTTTTTAAGTACCTCAGAATCCTTTTTACTATCACCGTGTTATTTTCTTTTGGATTTGCACAAAACCTTGCAATTATGCCAACTGCCAATGCAATATCAAGTCAAGTGTATACCACATACTGAAGTTTTCCAATCACTGATCTATAGGTAGTCCAATTTACCTCATTTGAATCATCATTCTTTGAAATTTTATGTCCAGTAATTATAAGTATTCCAATTGGTTTGGAATCTTCCAGTCCAAATGGTTTCAATGTTTCCTTGATGTATTTTAACTGAGTGATGAATATGTCATCCTTCATTTCATGAAATTTTAGGCCAACAAAGAATTTTATCTCTCCAAACATAGACATCTCAAATTATTTCCTTGTTTATTTAGTAAATCATTTGCATAACATCTCATGTCCTCCAAATATGATATCATCCACAAATATTTTTGCTAGTAATATCTTGTCCTGTGGTCCTTCCTTTATATACAAATTGTTATTATCATTTGTCTTTCAAAACCAATTCTTACCATATATCCATGTAGCATTTCATATCATTGTCTACGAGCTTGCTTTAGTCCATATAGAGCTTTGTGAAGATTACATACCATGTCTCTTTTGTTTGGATCAGTGAAACCTTCAAGTTTTTCAATGTAGACTTCTTCTTCCAGGATTCCATTTAAGAAAGTTGATTTTACATCCGTCTGATATACTTTGAATCCCTTTTGATTAGCATATGCTAATAGTATGTTGACTCCTTCAAGTCTTGCAACAAGGGAAAATGTTTCACCATAGCCTATACCTTCTTCTTCTGCATATCCTTTGCATACTAACCTCGCCTTGTTCCTTGTTACTTATCCTTTCTAATTTAACTTATTTTTTAATATCCTTTTGTGCCAATCACATTCTTATCCTCAAGTCTAGGTATAAGAGACCAGGTATTATTCTTTTCTATTTTCTCAATGTCTTCATTCATTTCCTCTATCCAACCTTTATTTTCTAAAGAATCTTTTATAGATCTAGGTTCAAATTCACTAAGCAAGCATGTACATTTTAATTTTTTCATTGTGATTAGTATGCTATCTATCTCTCCTCCAATTATTTGTTCAATTGAATGATGTATTTTGATATATTTTTCAAGTCTTGGCTCTTTATTTCTTTATTTTGAACTTGATACACTTGGCTCTCCATGATCTTCTACCTTTTGCTCAGGCTCCTTTGGCTAATCTAGCTACAACCAAGGTTTCATTGTTTGTGACTCATGTTTCTTAACTTATTTGGCTACAACTTGGGTTTTATTCCCTGTGATTTGGGTTACACTATCAATGATTTGATATGTTCACTTTGTTGTTGCTTGGCTTCAACTATTTGTGGTAAAGTCTTAGCTTTCTCCTCATAGCAAACAGTTTTTTTGTAATCTTTAGGCTCCTTCTTGCTTTTTTCTTCACTTCTTTCTCCAAACTTGTCAATTTTTACATGTGTACTTTCCAAGGCTTTTTGAGTAGCAAGATTCAAGCATCTATATGCTTTAATTTTATTAAAGTAACCTAGCAATACACCTTCATCACTTTTTGCATCAAGTTTTCCATTCCTTACATCCTTCAAGACATAGAATTTACTTCCAAATACTCTAAGATAACAAACATTAGGCTTGTACCCATACCATAATTTATAAGGTGTTTTGTTTGTACCTTTCTTTAGTTGAACTCGATTTAATGTATGAACTATTGTGTTGATTACTTCCCTCCAGTATTTTGGTGCAAAATTCTTCTCAACCATTAGTGTTCTTGTTAATTCCATGATGGATCTATTCCTTCTTTGTGCTATACCATTTTTCTCTGGCATCCTAGGTGTTGATACTTTTCTTTTGATTCCTCTTTCATTTTAGAATTCATTGAATATATTTTAGATGAATTTACCTCCTCTATGTGATCTCAAGCATTTTAGATTCTTTCTTATTTCCTTCTCAACTCTAGCCAAATACCATTTGAACTTTTGAGAAGCATTAGATTTATCTTTTAGGAATATTATAGTCATCATCCTAGAATAGTCATCAACAAATAGAATGAAGTATATGTCTCCACAGTAGCTTTCTATAACTATTGGTCCACAAAGATTTGTATGAACTAGCTCCAAAACTTCTTCAGAATTGAAAGACTTGCTTCTAAAACTTATTTTACTCATTTTTCCAATTTAACATTATTTGTGCATGACCATCTCAAGTTTCTTCATTTGGTATGCCTCTTACTCTTTTGTTCTTTCTTATAGTAACCAAGTTATCAAAGTTAACATGACACATTATTTTATGTCATAGCCAACTTTCCTATATTTGTGCCAACAAACATGTATTTTCAATGAGATCTAGCTTGTAAAACAAATTACGTTTTGTCAGATTGTCAGTCTTGACCAAATTTCCTTTACCATCCAATGGTTTAGCTTTTTAATTCATGAATTCTACCTTATATCCTATATTGTTCATTTATATCACACTAAGTAGATTATTTCTTAATCCTTCAACCCAATAGGCATTTTCACATTTGATTCCTTCAATTAAAGCTATGAATCCTTTTCCTTTCACATAACATGGTTCATTATTTCCAAACCTAACACTTCCACCATCATAGTGTTCTAAATGTTCAAACTTAGTTTTGTCACCAATCACGTGATGAGAACAACCATTATCTATGATCCTTGTATCATTTTTGTTAACATGAGAAATAAGTGCCATCTTTTCATTTTCCTTATTATTAGATTCATCCTTAATAGCAATGTAAACTATGTCTTCTTCATTATCATCACTATCAAAATCTTTATCAATGTAACAAGATTTCTTACCTTTGTCTTTGAAGTCCTTGTAGTATCATCTTTATCTTCTTTGTTTGAACATTTTTCAGCAATATGACCAACCTCTTCATATGAGAAACAAATCAATGTAATTTTGCCTCTGAATTTTCCTTTTCCTTTTGATACTCTTTTTGTAAGCAGGGCTTCAATTACTTCAAGGTCTTCATATATTTCTTCTTCTTCTTCACTATCAACCTATTTTCCTTTTGATTTTCCCCCTTTTCTACCAAGAGTTAGTTTAGCTTTGAATGCAGATTCAAAATTGCTAGGATTAGGAGCATAGTTATCAAAGTTATGCAATTCAAAAGCAGTCAATCTTCCCACAAGTGCATCCAAGGTTATATCATTTTTAGGATTGCATCTCATCTCTTGAATTTCTAAAACTCTAATTACATAAATAGGAAGAATATTTCTTAGTACCTTGTTGACCATTATCTCGTCAGTTATTATTCCTCTTGTAGCTCTAATTGAACACACACTTCCTTTGACTCTTTCACTATATTGGACAATGTTCTCACCTTTTTTTCATTTGCATTCAATCAAACTTTCCTCTGAAACTTTTTTCCTTGGTTCTTTGCACATTTTTATCACCTCTATAGACTTTCTATATTTTTTCCCACATTTCAAATCGAATAGGACAATCTTTAACCTCATCAAATTTAGAATAGTTGAGAGAGGAAGCTATATCAATCATCATTATATTGTGATCCTTTGTCTCTTTCATTTGTTCCATACCCATATTTTTAGGTGATGGTACATATTTGTTTTCCAATTATAACATACTAGTATCTCCAATGCTTGATAGATGCAGCTTCATCAACTCCTATCATGTTAAACAGTTTTCTCTGTTAATCTTGGGAATCTCCCTTTTGTATCACATCTTGATCTTTAGCTTAGGTCCTTGAAACCTTTCCTACAAGCACCAAATGCTCTGATACCAATTGTTGGAAATGAATATAGTAACTGAGAGGGGAGGGGTGAATTAGTTACTACAAAATAATTCTTAGTTCCTAGATGTCAAATCAAACTTTCACTGATGATGCAATACTTGTCCAGCTAGATTAAAACTAAGATATTGTTGTAAGCATTCTTGTGAATATTGATCTATTTTAAACTTTAGTAACTTAGTTGTAGAAACATAAATCATAAATAAAATAACATGAACATGGATGATGCCAATATTTAACATGGACACCCAATTTGGGAAAACTACCATGCAACTAGTCACAATACTTTTCACTCTTATGAAGTGAGCCTATTAGGAGAAAACCTTTTTGAAGGTTAAAATACATACTTTTAATTGTGACCTTGTTAGAGGATTTAGATCACCCTATTAGGAGTGACCTAGTTAGAGGTATTCAAACACATCAATCTTGAAATGTCACCTTGTTAAAGGATTTGCAATATGACTATTAAGTCAACTCTATTAAGAGATTTCTTAACTATTACAATGGTTAGAAGGTAATAGTAATTTGACCTAATTTATGAAGAAACTTATTTTATGGATCCACATATCTGTTCTAGCTTGACCTTTGGATCATTACTAATCAAAATTTTCTTTGCAGCTTATCTTTCACACTTTCATACTCTGCATTTTCCTTCGCTCACATATCCATCTTATTCCACATCTTACCACTTACCCTTTTTATCCTCTCTACTTGACCTTTCTTAAATATCATAAGATTTGATAAGTAAAACATGAATACCCTTTCAAATAATAGTTAAATGGCCAAATTTGTGGCCTCAATTGGTTAATTAATAGACAAATTCATTCTACTAACACTCGGTCAATATTGGACTTAATCACTTAGTTAATACTAGAAGTCCTTTGATGCCCAACCACTTAGTTAATACTAGAAGATAGATATCCTTCATTTCTATACTTCTCAATTAATATTGAATGCCCTTCATTTCCCAATTTCTTAGTCAATACTGAATATGCTTTGTTAATACTGCAAGTTCTTCATTTTCGGTTAATAATAACATTTGTGTAACATCAATGGTAACATACAATTTGAAAAAAAATTTCCAACATATGTCTTGGGCATGCTTCAATCATTCGTCTTTCCTCCTTATTTTTGTAAATGGGTTAGTATTTTCCTTAAAGATTCCTCCATAATCATTGATGTCAATGGTGAATTAACTAAAAGAATTAAGCACCAAAGGTCTATAAGACAAGGGTGCGGGCTATTGTCCCTTCTTTGTTTGTAATTACAAAATATGTTCTTTATTATATTCTCAAGACTCCTTAGTTAGGCCCTCTGGTAAAAGGCATTACACTTCCTAACAAGGAAATGCTTCTTAAATCTCAAATTGTAAATCAAATTGCATTATTTATTGAGTTGGAGGATGAGAAATTTGACAATATGAATCATAGGCTTCAATACTTTTTTTTGGTTAATGGGGCTAAAATGATTACTCACAAGTCTTCTATTATAGGTTGGCATCATGATCCTCCAAAGTGGATTACTTCCAAAGGTTGGCAATGGCTTGGGCCCAATTCTATTTACAAATATGTGAGGGTTCCATTCTCTATTGATCCATCCCTTAAGGATATGTAGTCTTCACTCTTCTCCAAATTTGAGAAGAAGTACCTAAAGTGGAAAACTTATCTTCTTTCTTTGTGAAGGATGGTTCAAGTAATTCAAAAGGCTCTTTCATCTCATCATATTTACTTTTCTTCTACTTGTCTATTTTTTAATTATCAATCCAATAATCTTGAAAGGATTATGAGATATTTCTTGTGGTTTGATGGTTTGGGGAATAAAAAAGGCATTGTATCAAATAGGAATGGTGATGTCTTCTTAAAAGCAAGGGTGGCCTTGAAATAAAATATTTGAAGGCTCATGGAATTACTTTGGCCTCTAAATGAATCCTTCAAGCCCTTTCTAGGGAGGAACCTTAGAAGGTCCTAGTTAGAAATAGCATTATCAAAGCTCCTATTAAAAAAGGTAAGGTTTGGACCAATGTTTCTCTCTATAATAAAGTCTTTGGTAATTTTTAGATGTCTATTTATGGTTCTAAAGTTTTTCAATCTCTTTGGAAGGCAAGGTTCCAAGTTAGAGATTTTATTCTACTTAGGGGGGCTAGTGGGGATTCTCCTACTTACTTTTTCATGGACAAATCCTTATGGTGGGGAGTGGGGACTAATGCAAAGCCCTTAGCATTAACACAAAGTTTCTCTACTAAAAATTGGCACAAGTATGGAATTTCTTTGGTGAAAGATATTATGATTAAAAATTGATTAGGGTCTTGGGAGGAAATCTTAGCCAAATACAATATCCCTAACTCTCAGAAAATGACCTTTTCTATTATTTGTAAAGTTGGGGGTTTCCTCTTTCCTAGGCATATTATGAATACTAATCAATTATTGCAGTGGGTAAAATGGAAAGATGGTACTGAATTTAACAAGATCTCTACTAAACATATTTATTACATGTTGAAAAGTGGATGCTCTACTTTTGATAGAGTGAACCAAGGTTGGGGGCTATGTCGATTTTTTCTAAATGGCATTTTATCTTTGATTTTTTCTGGCAGTCCCCTTGTGAATCTAAAAAGGCTTACTTTTGATGGTTTTTGTTGCTTAAGAAACTTACTATTGGTTTCACCATCCCCCATGACAAAAGTAGCATCATTATGTGTGACCTTTGCTTTGTTCCCAAGACTTGTGATCAATTATTTTTTGAGTGTAGTTATGCTATAGTGTTTGGTCATTTTCTTTGGCTCACCTATTACATGGATTAGTGATCTCATTCTTTCATGGAGTGAAATCCTTACTAGTTTTGTGGCATCATTTGATCTAAAGACTAACACTTTTTGGTCTATCTTAACTTGTGAGATTGTGTGGCTCCTATGGAAGGATATGAATGTAAATATTTTTCAAAGGAGAAGGAGACAACTTACTGAGTTTGGATGTAAACTCACTCATTTTCAAATTATGATGCAAGTTGTTGGTGCTTTGGAAATTTCCAAGGATAGATTCATGATGCTAATGAGGGAAGGTCAACTATTGATTCACTAGAAGGATGTGATTTTTTGCCAGTATTTCTCTATTCACAAGGAAATTCTCAATCAAAGGGAACTTTAGGATTTGAACTAGCTCATCTAGAATCTAAGCTTTGGTGATAGGTCAGTTGGCTATAAGGTTCTTACATAAGGACTCCATGCTATTGAAAATATTACCAATAGGGAAGATAAAGCTCCTATCACCTGAAGGTAACATTTCTCTTGTTTTTGAATGATACCAATTTTGATCAATGTTGTATTTAGTGCTCCAATCCTGGTTCCTTGTCAAATACTTTTGTTAATATTTCTAAATGGGATGTAAATGTTTTTATATTGATATAATTTTTGCTGATAGGAGGTTCCTTGCTAGGTGTTTGAGTCATTTTTTATTATCAGCATTGGTTCTTAAAGAACTTATGATGTAATATTAGACTTGAACTATTTTAATATCAAAAGTGAAATGGATTAACTAGATATTATTCATGATTGGGGAGTTTAAGGTTGAATAACATGTAAAAAGATACATAAGGGCTTCTAATAAATGTTTCATATCAAATTGGATTATTGATTTGGAAGAGTTTCATTAATTATTTGCATCAAATGAGAGTTATTCATTGATTTTCTACATCACGGTTAGAGGATATACTAAACGAATGCATGATTTCTATGGAATGGGCATATTGTACATATAGGCTAGGGGATTGCATTTTTCCTTCAATGTAGTGTTGTTAGGAAGTCATCCAGAAAAGATTGGTACCATAAATTGTGTTGCTCAAATGAAACAAGGTTGCAATGTTCTTAGGGGTACCTTTTGTAATAGAAATTCAACTTGATGCTCTTTTATATATCTATATAATTTGAGAGGTTACAATAGTTGGGAAGTACCTTCATCAAGAAAAAAAAATGGAGATTCATGTAATAGAATCTTCAATGGAGGAGGGATAATAGGTGTGCTAAATCTTAGATGAATGTCCTCTAAGATATCATCAACAACTACTCTAAGTGGCTCAATAAATGGATTTGGAATGTTAGGCAATGTTGAAGAGGAATATTGTGTAACAAATGGAATCTAAATATGAGGAGGTGTAGAAGACACAACACCAGTCTCAAAAACAACACATAAGTTCAAGTGACCTGACTTCACCTCAATTGGCTCTTGTGGAGAAAAAGAGTGATTCTTTGATGGTGGACCAAAATAGGAGAAAGAGTATAAGTAGGAAGAATGATTAAAAATACCTATAGCAACAATATTGCCTATCTCACTATCTCGAATGTACACTAAATCTCATTTGAACTCAACTATCTACCCTATTCCACTATGAGTAATATGATAAATAGAGAAAATGTTACAGGATAAGGATGGACCACGTAGTACATCATGAAATGTGCCATCATCAATATCAATAGAACCTTTCCCACATAGAGTCATAATAGTTTTGTTCCCCATCAAGATGTGTGGAGTAGGAGAAGCCTCAAAAAAATAGAACAAATCATAAGAAGATGCCATATGGTGTGAAGCAACTAAATCTAGTAACCATCTAAAAGAATGTGGACTAGTAGTTCCACATAATACATGACCATTTCCTCTATATTTACCATATGAATGAAATAATGATGATGATGAAGATCTATGAGAATTAGAAGGAATATTAATGTTTCTCTTTTGAAGGAGAGTTGTCAAATCTAAAACATGTTTGACATATCCAACTAACATCTTTTCATCACAATGTGACTCGTCATGATTGGGATTATTTCATTAAGCACACTCTAGTCTATTCATCTTTGATGTATCTCCCTTATGAGGAGGTGGGTCTGATGAGAGGTGAGCGATAGAATCGATCTAATACTCTATAGGATGTGACTGTTATTTCTTCTCCTTCTTTCTAGAAAATGTCTGAGCTACCAATGCATGAGTCTATAAGCCTATGAGAAAATCCAATTGAGAGATATAATCTTTCTCTTGAGTCAAAAAATCACAAAAAAACATCAAAGTATGGCATGATAAATATATTACCCAAAGCATCCATGGTGGAATGGAAAGTAGAAGCAAAAATCTGAAATTTTCCACAAAGCTTAGAAAGAATCAAGTAAATGCACTCAGTGTTAGTCTTGATCTTCCCACAACCTTGGAATAAATATCTTTGTTGTTTGAAATTCATCAAGAATTCCTCAATGGAAGGAAAATAATTTGGTACAAGAGAGGTAGGCTCTACCTTAATCTGAAGTGCCCTGAACTCATTCACTGTACCAAATAAGTCATTAAGCTTGGTCCACATAATTAGCGAGGTATTGCACCCATCAAGATGAAATTTTAGACTGTCATATACCTATAATGAAATCAACCCCATTGCCTAATCCATATTTTTCTTGTGTTGCATGACCTTAAAAGGCCTCTATAAAACTAGTTGCACTGTGTCTAAACTATAATGCTAAAAACCTAGCATACTACAAATATTAATAACAACTTAACATTTACAATACTAACTAATAGAAACACTTGTGATAAGATGAGTTGAACATCAAGAAGGAATGCAAACCAAAAATGGTAAGCTCCTTGGGTGTGACCTATGATGATGTAGATGTTTCTAGATAGCTAGGGGATATGTGCTTGGATGTAATGCCCCACCCAGAGATCCTTGGAACAAGGATAGGTAAAAGCCAAACAACTTTTTTTTCAACAAGTATGAAAGCACAAGACAAACATCATATGCAGATCATGAAGATCACAATAGAAAACTAATCAAACAACCAGACACCAAAGATGTCCATGCGTCACCATTAACCAAAACATAAATAAGAAAACAACAGAGACCAACTATGGTCTCACACACCTTAAGGACACAAAGGAAGCACAACTCAACTACCAAACACCAAGCTAAAAGACAAACACTGACTCCTAAAAATTGGCTAAGTTTGAAATCCTGATGCTCTGGAATTTCCTAGAATCTTTATCTTAGCTCATAGAGGTTTGGAACCTATCTCAAAAGACTCATTGCATATATTAAAATATATATCATCTTATACTTAAATGATATATTTTAAACCCTATATGAAATTTATTTTGAACTAGAAAGGTGTAAAACATAACAAGGTGTCCAAATCCAACTTCCAAAATTTCTCTAGCCAAGCCTAGATACCCCTTGTTTTTTAGGAAAGGATAATAGACTAACAGATTCTCGCATGAGGAAGTGCAACATGCCATGTGAGAAACTATCATCTGCACAAGGAAATGCACCAAATGGTGCAAGAATGTACTTGGACCAATAGCCAAGACACCTAGAATTGGTGTTGAGTTTCATGCAAGAAAGTGTTAGAGGCTGCATGAGAAAACCCAACACACCACGTGAGAGCTTGCATTCTTGCGCAAGAAACTACAATTTTGCACAAGAATCCAAAATAGCAAGCCAAAAAAAATCAAGGGAAGAAAGATAGAAAATGAATTCCTCCACACCAAGGAGTACCGGATCTGCATATCAAGGAAAAGACACTCGAACAAATAACTGAAAGATAGAAGAAAAATCTAACCATCTAACATATAATGAATGGAAAATAACTGAAAGCAACATCGCAATGTACAAAATTAACATCAGAATAAATTGAACAATCAAACTAAGTATGTGGTTCCCCCCAACTATAATAGCATCATAAGACCATCATGGGTCCTAACCATCCCTCACACATAACATCCCAAGCCACTGACTAGATTGTCGGAGCTATCATATGAGGATGTCACTACTAAAATGTGCTACAACATAATAATAAGGAAATCTAACATGCTAGAAGTAAAGCATAAGATAATCCTACAAAGCAGATTGTTGGAAATATTCAAGATATAACAAGTTACTGAGAGGGGAGGGGTGAATCAGTAACAATACAACTTTTAAGTTAATTTAGCATAAATTGGAAAATCATTCATTCACCTAATCTGATGCATGCAAGAGATAAATAAATATTCATAACACATATGCACAGAGATTTTGGTGACCCAGAAACCTTCCAAAATAGAAAGTAAAATTGGGGTGGGGATGAAACCCACAAAGCTTCTTTTCTGCAGTAGGAAGTTAGTCGGTTAAGGCATACAATGATCACTTCTGGTGATCTGCCCTGTTAGGAGCAAAGAGGATTGCTAGATCCACCTTGTTAAAGGATTAAAACATACTTTACAAGTATGCACTCTGTTAGGAGATTTATACAAAGACTGTTAAGTCTACCTTGTTAGAGGATTTTTAGATGATTCACCTGTTAGGATGAACCAATCAGATCTACATATACCTTGATTAGATCCTTTGCAATAATCACCTCTTGTGATTGATGAAATCTTTACTACACCTTGTGAACCTTGCTAATATACTGCTCTGCTGCTGAATTCGCATCTGTCTCTTGTATCACAATATGTACATATTCATACATGTCGCTTATCCATTACAACAATTACAACTCTGTATTATACACATATATATACCATTTCAGTAATTATAGATGCAAGGTCGGTTGAACACAACTAAACAAAATATAACTGAGTCGGCCAAATAGTAAAATAAACTCGGGTTCTTTAGACAGACTTGATGACCTTCTAATACACACCATCCACTACGTTACATGGCATCGTCATGCACTCGGTAGAGGTAGGGGCTCGGTTCATACTAGTCATACAACATTGCCTGGAACTCGGCAACCATTGGTGACTCAGTAGATATAGTGTCACTCGGTAAAAACTAATTTCTTTGTTAACCAACTAAGCTCGGTTAACACTGAGTCCTTCTTCACTTGGTCAATACTGAGTCCATCTTTACTCGGTTAACACTAAGTACATCTTCACTCGGTTAACACTGCGTCCATCTTTACTCGGTTAACACTGCTTCTAACTTTACTTAGTTAACACTAAGTACATCTTCACTCGGTTAACACTGCGTCTTCGACGCTCGGTTTGAACTGTGTCTTCGACGCTCGGTTTGAACTGTATAATGAGTGTTGTCACTAATGGAAAATACCTTTATGCCAACAATCTCCCCCTTTGGCATTAGTGACAAAAACAATTATGAATCAAAGTTTATGTGCAAAATAAAAATGACATACAATTCAAAATTGATCTTTTTGCAAATCTTGCAACACATATCCTTTTATTTACATATATCTCCCCCATACAATATGTACAGTATTTATAAGTCAATACATATATCTTTTGCACAGTTAGCTCTTGAAGTCTATCTCCCCCTTTTTGACAATAATGCCAAACAGTATATATTTACACGGAGATTCCAAAATGAGAGATAAATTTTGAATGTACCTTGAGAATAAGAGCCAAAGTCTTATCCCAATTTTCTTGCAAAATTTTGCTGGTGGAGAGTGCAATTTGAACTTCTGCAGAGAGTTCAATCATGTGATCTGCAATAGAGAAGTTGTTGTCATGGATCAATGTTTTAGAATGAGCAATATGCTTCTGCATTGTGTCCATGATAGGAAGGATCATATTCTGGATGTCAATCAGAGTAGACCTGATCCTTGCTTCCTCTCTCAGCAATTCTGCCTGTTTCTCTGACAAAAACCTTATTCTCAGATAATGGGATGAACTTGCACTGTGGTCAGATTGCAGCATTTGGGCACTGACCTTCATATCCGCATCAATTTTATTCAACTTTTCTCTTATTTCCTTAGTAAACTTGGTAACATCACAGAGTTTTCCAAAAAGTGAAGTTACATTATTAAAAGAATGTTCAAAATTACTCAAAATTGTAGACAATTCTACCTGTTTTACTGCAATATGCTGAGCAATGTGTTCAAGCACCTTATTGTCAAATTTCTTCTCTACCTTTTCAATCAATTTCTCTTGGCCAGAGCTGTCCTCATTAAATTTATATACAGCCTCTTCTAACTGAATCAAAATGTGTTGAGTAGAATCTACTTCAACACCTATAGCATCTGTTATGATATTCTTAGCATTCTCAATAATGCTATATTCCTGGTCTCTCTCATGCCTCAGCTATTTTTGCCTAGCTTTCTGCTCTAATAGCTGACTGAGCATTCTCATTTCATCAACTGATGCAGTATCTAGATCTATCTTAGGAATGACAATGTCCTTATCCAGATCTATTTCCTCATCTACTGCCTTACTGAAAAACATGTATCTCTTTGGTTTTTCTACAGTGATTGCACCTTTTCCCTTTGAAATTGAAACAATAGTTGATGATGTTGGACTAGCTAACAAAACTGGAATAGGACTAACTAGAGAAAGACTGAGAGAAGTGCTAATAGTATCAAAAATTGGTGTTGCTCCCAACATTGTTGTACAGGATGGAGTGGGAGAACTAACAGTTGCCAAAATTGGACGAGATGTCAAAATTGTAGTACCTGTAGGTACACTTACTGTACACTCTGCAGTAGAAGTTGATATACTTGAAAAACTTACTATTGTGACTTAGGATAACTTGGTCAAAGAAGGTGGCTGCAGCTCGGTTAATGAAGTGGTAGACACTTGCATAGATGGTACTCGGAGCTGAGAGGAGATAGGTGAAGATTGATCAATTGATGAGGCTATTGAGCTCACAATCTCACTAGTAGAAGCTATCTCCATAGTTGATGTACTTGTTTTAGGTGGAGAGTGAGGAAGAGATGCAATGACTTTGGCTGCAATTATTAGTGGATCTTCTTCCTCCTTAGCTTGTTCTGCTTCTTCCTTCATTTCTCTTTTAGCTTCTTCCTCAACTTCTAACATTAATGATTGTAGGTCTTCTGGAATGTCTTCAATGTCATCACCATCATCATCATCATCATTATCATCATTGTTGTCATTGTCCTTGATTTCAACAGTATCATCATTAGGTTTGTGTAGATGATAGATATTTTTCCACATGTTTGTTGCATCATTTACTACATGCTCAATGTCTTCGACAAGTATCAAACAAGTGTGGAATCTAATCATCATGTTACCTTCATGGTCTTTCAGTGATTTCTTCACTTCAGCATCAGTGAGACTCGACAGGAAATTCCTCAGGGTCTGCTCATAAATGTCTTTGACAGTCTTGGTTGCAGCTTCCCATCTTGGTTACAACCTCTCCAATAGCTCTTTGGAGATTTGAGAGGCTATCTGGTCCAGGGAGTATTTCCATTTACCCATTTTGTTTAGTACCAGTTCCTCAATCTGCATTTTCTCTTGTTCTGTTCTGGTTTCAAACTTCAATGCTTTGAAGTTTGTCAAGCTAGCTCCTGCATCTAATTGCTTTAGTCTTGCCTCAAGGGTGAGTGGAGGCTTAACAAGTACATGTTCCTTCTTTCCCTGTCTTGTTCTCCTAGAGAACACTACAGTAGTTTGCTTTGTAGGTTTGGTGATAGTCACCTTACCTTTCTTTCGTTGAGGCTTTTCTTCTGTTTTCAGACTCGGTTTCCTCCTCTTCTTCATCTTCTCCTCTCCCTTCTGTTATCATGAGAGGGCCAACATCTGTTTTCAATTTGGCTATGCTCCTCTTTCCTTTGCTAATGGCCTGAGGGATTTTAATTTGAAGCTCAATTATGGCCTTAGCTTCATCATATGTTCCAAAAACTGGTTGCCTTGGGTCTATAGGTTCATTTACCAGTGCTTCTATGATGTCCTTGGTTTCATCAATATTTACCTCATAGGGAAGAGGTTTCACCCATGCTACTCGAGGCCTGACTTCCTATATGTATACCTTGTCACTGTCTACCATGAAACATACATCTTCCTTGTACTCTTCAACAAGTCTTGGAGGAATTCAGAACCTATTGTTCATTCTTTCCTTAAATTCTTCAAAATAACTATCCAAAACACTGTCAAAATTTTCACCTAATTCGGCGATGAATTCATTAATATGATAAAGAATTGGGATATCCTTTTCCCATACTATTGATCCTTTAGATGGAAAGGACTTTAGAACATAGAAAAACAAACAAATCAAAAGTGAACCAAATTTACAGGAGTTGTTCTTGGAAGTCCTTATGCTTTCCATATTTTTATTGAATTGGGACAAAAGCAATTCCGATAAATCAAACTCTACATTCTTCTTTACTATTTTATATGCCAAATCCACAGCTTCACAGGATACACTATTTGGTTGGCTTGAACTGTAGATTTTATGAGCAATGACGTGAATGCCAAATCTCAATTCAACGTTAGTTACTGTACTGAGCTTAAGTCCTCTGCCATCCCATTCTACTTGGGTTAGTCTCTGCAATTCTTCCCGACCTAGGGTTTTGGTAGTCTTGGCTTTGCTCAACATGGGGAGTCCAGTAATTTTGATAATCATTTTCTTAGTGATAGGTACTGGTTGCTCTAACCACAATTGGCCATTGTGAACCCGACTGAGTACATACCTAACCCATTTTACTTGAAATTTCCTTGGCAAATGCAAAATATGGGTTAACCCTTTTGTTTCAAGATTTATATGTTCGAGTTTCAAGGTTCCATCTACGCTCATTTCACCTAGGGCATTTTCAATTTCTAGGTTTCCAAGTTCTTGAATGGAACACTTGAAATGAGAGTGAATGTCATTAATAAGAAGTACCTTTGGAGGGATTTGTGACTGAGCACCGTTAGGGTCTAATGATTCTGCAATTGTTGGTGCCAATTTGAAGTTCGGGGTCTTCCATTCCTCTCCTCTAACCAGCATTTCTGAACCTTTCTTTGTCTTGGAGCTATCACTTCTGGATGCCATTGCTACTCGGTAGGTGTAGAAAAATTCTGAACAAATTATTTGCCCTTTTGAAAAAAATTTCTCGAAAATGCTTTAAGCTCACTCTGGAATCACAGAAGATAACTTGGCTCATTGTTCGCAGTGAAAAATGAGATCAAATTTTGCCCCTTTTGACAACAAATTTGCCATAAATGTTTTGGTACGATGGTAGATGAAATGACAGGTTGTCATCCACTAGCTCGGTAGATATTATCAACTCGGCGATCAAATGAAAACATTGAAGTACCGACCTAACTTGGTTAGGTCACGAACCGACCTTGCTCGGTTGACACAACTCGGTCAATGAAACTTTGTTGCACCTGACCGAACTCGATAAAGTCTCTTACCGACCTAACTCGGTAGCTGCTACTCAGTTAATGAAGCTTTGTTACACCCGACCGAACTCGGTAAAGTCTTGAACCGTAGTAAAGTCAAAGTGTATCTGAAATATTGATTTGATCATCCTTCTTCCTTTGGAGCTACTTAGGATAAATCTTGGAGGATGCAGTTCCAATCTTTCTTTTATGAATATTAATTAGAAATGGTGGAATCACCCATTTCTTGAGTGACATTTCCATTACTTGATTTATTTTGCTCGGTAGATTTTGGAATCCATTGTTGCTTCATTTGCTTTCGATTGTTGTCTACTTTGATTTTCTTCTCATCTTCAATTCTTTTATATTCATGCAACTTTTAGCTATATGACCAAGTTCTGTACATGTATAGCATCTTACTATAGTGTCCTTTTTCCTTAGGTGATGTCTAGCACAATTTATGCCAGAATGTCCATATTCTCCACAATAGTGACATCTGCACTAGGTGTTGTAGTCCCATCCAAATATGGCTTTGACAATCTGTTTAGCTGGATTGAATGATTTGGTTTTGCATTGGAATGCTTTGTGACCATGCTTTTTGCATTTGTGACTATTGCCCTCAAATTTTGGTTTTTCTTTACACTCATTTGCCTTATGACCATGCTGATTGCAATTGAAGCATTTGCCACTGAATTTTGCTTTCCCATTGCTCCAGCATTTGTTTGATGTATGTCCTAACCTGCCACAGTGATTACAAGTGGGTCTTTTATTCCTTTATTCACCTTGTTTGGAGGATTCACCTTCTTCCTTGTATCCAAGACCAGCTTTACCCTTTTTTCTATGAAGGTTTTCCTCATTTTGTTGATTTAATTGATTTATATCTATTTGGGATTTCATCATTCTTTCATTGACTTGTCTTTCAGAGATTAGGTCATTTTCCAAGCTTTCATTGATTTGTCTCTCAGTTCTTAAGTCACTCTATAGACTTTCATTGATTTGCTTTTCAGTGTTTAAATCATTCCTTATTCTTTCATTTTGTGCTTTGAGAATCCTGATTTCTTCATTTGCATTAGAGAGTTGGTCTATAAGATCTTCATGCTGATGGGATTGATTATGAATTTCATGACTTCTATCTTCCAATTCTTCTTGTGCTTTGTTTCTTTGTTCCAAAACTTCACATAGCCTGATTGACTGTATTTCTTGCTCTCTTTTAAGCTTTCTTACCTCTTCTTGCAGAGATCCATTCTTTTCTAGAAGTTCTTTGATTGCTTTGTCAGCTTCTTTTGAATTACTTGATGGTAACAAATCTTCAATCCTTTCTTCAACATAAAGATGGTCATTCATTTGTCTTGCAAGTTCCTTTCTTCTTTTTAGGGATTGAGAAAGATGTTCCTTTGCTTCTTTGAGTTGAACCATGGCCATTTCTAGATCTAACTTTTCATTTTCTATAACTTTCTCCACTCTGAATAACTCCATTGACTTTGATCTTTGCTCAAGCTGTCAAGCTTTGTCCTAAGAACCAAATATCTCTGATACCAATTGTTGGAAATATTCCAGATATAACAAGTTACTGAGAGGGGAGGGGTGAATCAGTAACAATACAACTTTTAAGTTAATTCAGCATAAACTGGAAAATCATTCATTCACCTAATATGATGCATGCAAGAGATAAATAAATATTCATAACACATATGCACAGAGATTTTGGTGACCCAGAAACCTTCCAAAATAGAAAGTAAAACTGGGGTGGGGATGAAACCCACAAAGCTTCTTTTCTGCAGTAGGAAGTTAGTCGGTTAAGGCATACAATGATCACTTCTGGTGATCTGCCCTGTTAGGAGCAAAGAGGATTGCTAGATCCACCTTGTTAAAGGATTTAAAACATACTTTACAAGTATGCACTCTGTTAGGAGATTTATACAAAGACTGTTAAGTCTACCTTGTTAGAGGATTTTTAGATGATTCACCTGTTAGGATGAACCAATCAGATCTACATATACCTTGATTAGATCCTTTGCAATAATCACCTCTTGTGATTGATGAAATCTTTACTGCATCTTGTGAACCTTGCTAATATACTGCTCTACTGTTGAATTCGCATCTGTCTCTTGTATCACAATATGTACATATTCATACATGTCACTTATCCATTACAATAATTACAACTCTGTATTATACACATATATATACCATTTCAGTAATTATAGATGCAAGGTCGGCTGAACACAACTAAACAAAATATAACTGAGTCGGCCAAATAGTAAAATAAACTCAGGTTCTTCAGACAGACTTGATGAACTTCTGATACACACCATCCACTACGTTACACGACATCGTCATTCACTTGATAGAGGTAGGGGCTCGGTTCATACTAGTCATACAACGTTGCCTGGAACTTGGTAACCATTGGTGACTCGGTAGATATAGTGTCACTCGGTAAAAACTAATTTCTTTGTTAACCGACTGAGCTAGGTTAACACTGAGTCCTTCTTCACTCGGTCAATACTGAGTCCATCTTTACTCGGTTAACACTAAGTACATCTTCACTCGGTTAACATTGCGTCCATCTTTACTCAGTTAACACTGCTTCTAACTTTACTCGGTTAACACTAAGTACATCTTCACTCGGTTAACACTGCGTCCATCTTTACTCAGTTAACACTGCTTCTAACTTTACTCGGTTAACACTAAGTACATCTTCACTCGATTAACACTACGTCTTCGATGCTCAGTTTGAATTGTGTCTTCGACGCTCGATTTGAACTGTATAATGAGTGTTATCACTAATGGAAAATACCTTTATGCCAACATAAATACCTTTATGTAAAATGTGCTACAACATAATAATAAGGAAATCTAACATGCTAGAAGTAAAGCATAAGATAATCCTACAAAGCAGATAACATCATCTATCATATGCTAATCATCATAATAAGGATTTACGTAAATAATAACATCATCTAAACATGACATACAAGAATTCAAATGAAAGCATAAATCACAAGAAAGCATACTCCAGAACCTGAAGTACCAAGTGAAAACATCTAGCAACGGTGGCACTAGGACAAGAGATAGTCTATATACACCAATCCCCAATAATGGTAAAGGTAGCTACACCTCCCAAGCATGAAAAACCTATAGGTCCACTCCTGTCATGCTGATGGAGATAATGATCCAACCAAAAACCCACATAAAGAATAATATCTGTGGCTAACACTCATGCTAGACAGTATGATGACTGAAACCAAGAACATAGACAATGGATAAACTATGAGTCCTAGTCAAACACTCAATGGGCTACTAAGTAGTAGGTGCTAACATCATGGAGAGTCACTTGGCATCCAAAAGCCCAAGCTAGTATTGGTAGCTACTCTTCTCAATAGAAGGTGCACAACCTAGGTAGCAACTCTTCTTGATGAAAGGCACACAACCCAAATAGTTTAATTATCTTTTATTTTATTTTTTATTTTTTATTTTTAGACTGCAGGAATCGGTGCAACACGGCCCCCCTATAAACTGTAGTGCGCTTGGTAAAATTTTTAACGTGACTAGTAGCGCTGGCGCGACACGCCCACTGGTACCATGAGGACGGGGGAGACTAGAACCTGTGACCAACCCCTTGCAACAGGGAAGATTTAGCCAACTGAGCTAGGGCCCCCGCCCTTTAATTATCTTTTATTTATTACAACCTAGTATTTTAATTTAGTTATCACTTACATAAAATTCCTCTACCAACTAGGAAATAGTCACTAGGCTATGAGATAGAAGCCCCTCCATTCCCTACCCTACCCATGCTCATCAAACGATGAGTGCCCGTAGGCATGCAAATTCCCAACCCAACTCAATGATCAACTCCATCAAAGTACAACTAGGAGATCAGGCCTCATAAATCATCCAATAATGTATGTGTACATACTCGTGTGTGGTGCACCACCATCATGAAGATCATAACATAAGGATTGGATGAGGACATAAACATAAAATATCACTCAACTAAAAACAAGCTTGAGAGGATAGATGTGACACACATCCCAATGCAACATAAAAGTGTAATAGTAGTCTGACTGACATCCAAATAGATTATCCAGGTCCATGACCAACATCATGCCAAGAAAACCTAAGAAAATAAGGTGGCATGCAAAATGAGGTAAAAATCCCAAAAACTAGAAAACTTTGAAATTAAAACCCATTTGGTCTTTGGGTACAAAATCTTCAAAAATCCAATAATATTGTGGTTCAGACACCATATGTAAAAATAACTAGCATAACGATGCAAAATCCCAAACCCCCATCTCAAAAATAGGGAAAATGTTCATACCCGACCAACTGGCTACAACTAGCAAATAGAAATGAAGCAGAACACTAGTTCTCAACCTCCTAACAAATAGCTATCAAAAATAGAACCTAAAATAGAATTGAAGCAAGAAAACAAGAAGGCCCTACCTCACAGCAAAAGGGGTAGAACTAAAACCTGCACAATGAAATAAAACACTCGCTGAGACTGTCAGAAATCATAGAAAAGCAAGGTCTACCCAAGTTGGATCCAACAAGAATAACCTCACAAAGATCTGACATGATTTTCCAGAAGAGGATTCTCAAAAAATCTCTCAAATTTGCATTTTCAAAAAGTGAGAAATGAGGAATTAAATTCCTCTTTCAATACTTATTCACTTTTTGAGTGAATAATCAATTAGGGTAAATAGCCAGTTAGACTAGCTAGACTCCAAATGGACCCAAATGAAAATAGGTTATTCCTTATAATAGGAATTTAGCTAAGGAAAAGCTGCTAGAAATTAAATCCAATAAAATTAAAGCCCAAAAACCCAAAATCACATAAATTAAGTTAAAAACTTTCGTGACAATGTGAACCTCTAAATGCATAGACACACTCACTGGTCAAATCACATAATGCAAATGAGCTCGGATTTAATAATCACTAAAAGCTTTAATTTAAATGATTAATTAAGGATACATCAACCATACAAGGACAACATTGGTAAAATATGAATAGTTGAATCACTAACTCCATGTGTCACTGTTAGGGATATAAATCCTCCACACTAAAATATACAATCAAGTGCAATTGCATATAATATCATAGCCGAAGCAATAATGCACTAAATACCTAATTAACCCATTTACATCACTCATGTTCACATATAACATACTAAAAATAGAATAAAGTAAATTACCATAGCATAAAATTCAACACACAACAACATCAGAGATATGTCCAAAACTAGATAACCAGATATCATCATGAAACATACTTTCATCTCAATATGGCATCAACATGCAAATATGATAATAAAAATAGCATAGCAGTATAGCATCTATTATACTGAATCAAAGTATAACATCTAACCCTCAAGTCATCTCAAGGTACAAATAATAAGAGTGTCAAGTATCTCTCGAAACAAAATAGACAAGATATGGACTAAAAACACAAGAAGCACTACAACTTGGTTGTGCTCAAGATTCAAGTGATGGGTTGTTAGCAAGCATGGAGGTGAGTGGAGGATTCAACAATGGAGGTGAAGATGGATTTTAACATGGTAAGGGTGTAAATGGATATGTTATAGGGGTTAATGGGGCATTATAAGTTTGCATGGGCAGATGATGGATTCTGAGAGGGGAAGGGCTCAATTTATAGGCTAAGGGGTAGTGATATGGAGGGTTAGGATGTGAGGATGGAAGAATGGTGAGGGAGGGCTAGGATGCTTTGAAAGGGGAGCACATGGATTCTTCTTGTTTGGGGCCAATCAAGGAGTGACACTTTTCACAAGGAGGATGAGTGTGAGGGGATGGGCAAAATGGATGGTCAAAGGGAGTAATGAGGGAGGAAGAATGTGTAAGAGGGATGTGAGATGCATTAATGGCATGTAAGAGCCATTAATGCTCTTGGATAGGGATGGAAGAGGAGAAGGAAGACCATTGACTTTGGCTTGGGTTAGCAAGTCTTAACCCTTGCTTAAAGTTGTGCACATGTTTAGGAGAGGGATTAGGCTTAGCTTAGAAAGGGTTAGGAGGTAAGTGGCTTAGCTTTGATGGGATGGGTTAGTACATGGCTAAGTGAGGTTAGTATGGGTGGATGGGTTGGATTAGGGGTAAAGATAGGTTTTAGGGATGGTTTAGGGGTTTAGGAAGATTTATTAAATGATTTATTTAATAAAAGGGGTTTTGAGAAATTAAATTAAATATATTTTGATACTTATTTAATTTAATAGAGGAATGAGGATTTAATTGATAAATTGATTTTGGGTTATCATTTGATTTTATTAATTGGACTATAGTTAATTAAATTAATTAATTACCTAGGGGATGACAATTAATTAATTAATTAATTAATATTTAATTAATAATGTCCTAGAAGATGACTAAATAAGATTACTTAATGGTGTAATCAAATTTAGATGTCTACATAAACAAGATCATAATCCTTTTGACTGGAGGAGCCTTGTCATTGGGGATTTTCATGTGTGATAGTTATGAAGGGTTAGAAATTCTATACAAGAAGAGGTCTCAGTCATATTTTTTAGAAGAGTTATATGATTTTGAGTTTATTGAAGTAAATTACAAAAAACAATAAATAAAACGCCCCCACAATTCAATAAATTGAATCCCAGAAGCTAGAAAAGATTGCTTGCAAAGAGAGAGTTAAAAAGCTTCAAATGAGTATCATGTGTACCTCTAAATATTTTTAATGATAGAGAATCTAGAGTGTGCTCAAGAATATATTTTTGGTGTTTCTTCCAAGTAAAAAATTGGAGTTAATTTGGACAAATTAGGCCCCCTAGAATGCAAGAAGCATCAATTGGATTCAATAGAAAATATAGGTACCATAATGGAAATTAAACTCTATGGGTGTGGGGGGGTCAGAATCATCTTTCCAACAGTATCTCATTTTCCTATTTTTGATATCGTATGCTCAAGATATCGCAAAAAAACCACAGACTATTCTTTATGATAAAACAAATTAAATTGATGATGGTTTGAAGACCGTCAAATTTTATCCAAAAAAATCAATGATTTCAGCATTGTGCCTATTGTATTAAAAATGTCAGATCTTTGTTGATCTCAGTGTACCTTTGCATGACTTTCTAAAAAAGATAATGCCTTTCTTAAAAAAAGGAAACATTTTTTTTTTAAAGGGTTTTCTTTTTTTAAATGCAATTTTTTCAAAACCCTTTCTAATTTTTTTTAATAAAATAATAAAATTGCCACCTTTGAAAATGTATCCGATATGGGAGCAAATGTTTGCCTCAGCTTCCAACTATGTCCATATTCGACGTCCCTTATATGGAAATAGGGGTTTTTGGGTGTTGTGAGCTCAACAATGAAGTCCATTTTTGCTCAAAGTGCATCAAACATTAGTAACCCCCCCATTTCAATAATAATAATAATAATAATAATAACCTTAAAATCATATATTTGATTCACTCAAACCCTTGTTCTTCTGAGAGCTTCAAAAAAACTCAAACAAGTTGTAGAAGATCCTGCTCTAATACCATGAAGGATTTGAGCAATACAAATCCACATATCTAGTAGAACACCTGCAAGAAAGAACCTATCATAGAGTAGCAAAGGAAAGAGAAGGCAGGGGTTTGACTATGAAAATATGCAATATTATATTATTAAACAAAAACAATAAGAGAAATATACAGCAAATCACTACTTGTAGAAGGAGATCATAAAACCTAAAAAAGGGAAACCCTAAGAGGTAAATGACATTTAATAATTAATATGTAATTATTAAATGAGAATACATGGGCAAAAAGTGAAATCTTAAGTAGGGCGTAAAGGTAATTTAATAAATGGAATTAAATTAATCATTTACTCTATTAGTGTTTTATCTATTATCATAGATCTATTTTAATATAAACTTTGGTTGATTGCATACATATTGCTCCTAGACCTATTTTACCTTTGTTATCTAATCAAATGGTTCAATTTACAATCACATCACACATTTAAAGTTAATTAGCATTGCATGAACAAGGATTTTATTACAATAATCCTTAGTATAATTTGGGTTGAGTATTGGTATCCCTTCATCTAATTTGGGTTTTGCTAATCTAACTTGAGTTATATTGAGAGTTATGTTTGGAAGACCCTCTTTCTCTTGTATTGAATGGTTAAGTGTGAAAGTGTGTTGTTAATGAATTTGAATCATCTAGTTTACATTGTTCAATTTGTTGATATGTTTTCCCCCTAAATATTTTGGTTAATGAAATGCACTCCCTTCTTTGTGTGATTTTGGAGTTAGATTTGGATTTCTTGTGGAGTTGGATTGTTTCTTTGGGAATATAGATATATTTTGTATTCTCTAGTAGTATTTAGATCTTCTTAGCTAGATCTCCTTTCATGACATTTACATCATTGAGTATGTACTTTTCATGCATTCTTTTTGAATTGTTCACTAGATATTGCATATATTTCAATCACAAAATGGTTAGTTGGAACTACTCTATATGCACCTCTTTTCGATTAGTATCCTTTTATAGATCATGTTATTTCTTGATAGAGACATTCCTTCTAAAGATAATATCACTATTTAGGATGAATTTCTAGATGATAATGTTGACTATTCTATTCCTCGTGAAAAAGATAACACAATTGATACCTTTTCTTTTCAACGTGACAAACTTGATGTTTCTTTTCTCCTAACACATACCCAAGCCTCTTAGGGATTATTTAGGGTGAGAGGAAGAAATTATTAAATCTTTTATTAATGTGACTTTTCTTTTACTTGATGCTCCTAGTAGAGATGAAGCATTAATGGAAGTCTACAATTCTTATTCTAAGAATTCCTTGGGAAAAGAGGATAATATAGATCTCTTTAATGCTCTCCCTTCTGCTTATGAACTAATGAAGAGGAAATATCCTAATAAAGTTAATGTTTCTCGAAGTATTTGCACTCTCAAAGGTTACCCTCCATCAAATAAATATATCATCACCCTTAAGGGTTTTCCTTCCATAACTTTCAAAGGGGAACCTAGTGATTCTTTGGATTATTATGTAGTCTCACACCTATAATACAAGAAATAATCATCAACCCACTACTTCTCTCCCACCTTCTCAAACCACTCTTCCTCATCTACCCCATCTTCTTAAATATCTTGGAATGGAATATAATTTGGTAGCCCAATTAAGTAATACCCTCACCAAGATTTCTCTTTGGGAACTTTTTCAAATATCTCCTACATATCATGAAGCCTTACAAAGATATTTAAACAATCTTGCAACTGCACCTCATATCCAATATAATATCAATTCCTTTTTTCAATGCATGAATATTACACCTATTGAAACTCAAATTATTTTTTACTCAAGATGATTTACCTCTTATGGAAATTCAAGACCGATATGATGCTTTTAAGGTAGTTGTCCTTATCAATGATAACCTCATTCATAGAGCCTTAATTGATAATGGGTTGAGGCTTAATGTTTGTAGCATGGAAATTCTCAAAGAAATTACATCGATCCTTCAAATATCCAACCTAAAAATGTTCCTATACATGGCTTTGATAATATTTCTAAGAAAACATTAGGCCTCATCACTTTATCTATTAAAGTAGGTCTAGTTATTTTGAATATTCACATTCGTATTATGTTGGGCCTCTTAATTACAATATTCTTTTGGGAAGACCTTGGCTGTATAATATGCATGTTATTTCTTCCACTATTCATCAAAAAGTGGAGATTGTCTATAATAATGTGATGTACACTCTTCATACAGATGGTAAGCTAAATAGTTATTTGAATATTGTGGAAAAACAAGATCAAGAATCTAATGATGATTCTCCTTCTACAAGTATTCTTTTATAAGATGATTGGGGATCCTTAGATTTCACACCAACTTTTATTGGAAAGTATAGAATTATTTACCTTTCATTATGGAATCTGATACAACTCCTCTTTCCAATAGCTTTGTCACTGATTTCACTCATGATAAATATATCAAATCTACTTGTGGTAACATAGTGACAAAATAAATTCTATTATCTCCTTCTGATTTGGTTCTTGTTATGGTCATGGTTATTATTTATTTAAAAAGTATGAATTTATGGGGAGTGTATGTGGTAAAAAAGAACAAGAAATGCAAGTACCTTTAGGAAATGTGGGGCTTGATCATTCTTATAAATCAAAAACAGTCAACACCATTGTTGATCATAATTTAGGATATGTGCAACAAAGTTCTTAGTATCATTCTTTGTCCACATCCTCTTCTTCATCATCTAACATTAATTAAAAAATGGTTTTTCCTAAACCTCTTTGTGCTAAGGTTCACTAAACACAGAAAGAAACATAGTTAGCAACTTATGGATCTTCTATTTTGCATGTATCATTTCTATTATGGTCACTCGAGTAATGATTATCAAGCTTTATATTACAAGATTCAACAACTCATTAACAATGAGGTTATTCACATATTTCCTTTTAATGAGACTTACTTTAATCCTAATTTCTTAAATTAACATCTAGGTCCCTAATACATTTCTTTATGTCATGTAACATTACTAGCCTATCCCTTGAGAGTTCATTGTCATGCACAGTCTACTTTGAGAGTATCATAATAGGTCCTCTTTTCCCTTGCCTACACTTGGGGGGAAAGGAAACTCTATCCATTTTTATCATTCCCATAAGGATCCACTATTCCTTTGGTGGTGTGTTATGTGTTTATCATGTGGCATTGGATCTTACATGGTAGATAAATAACTTACTTTGGATCCTCACAATAGTGTGTTGTCCTATACAAGGATTTCCTTTTTTACTTCTTTTATGGTATCTCATTGTATTCTTACCTTTCATGGCCTTATATGAGCTATTGAATCCTAAATTTTCTCATGGGAGTGGAAGTGATCTCTATGAAAATTCTAGTAAGCGAGGACTTATTTACACCTCACCAAGTAACCTCTAAGATTTTAGAAGCTGACTATTTATCGAGTAAAAGGGTACAAAGAGGTTACAAAAAAAACAAAGATGAAGTGCCAAAATTATGACCAAGTGCATAGGCTAACTTGGTATGAGGTATCAAGGCACAAAAAGATCCCTCTGGCATGGAAATAATTGCTGATCTCCAAAGGATAAAAATCTTTAAAAAAAGAATATGGAATATGAGAATAACTACTAGGAGAAAAGCAAAGTACATAGTCTAATAAAAAACCATCCATATAAGCACAATAAAGTTTAAGTTTTCACATAATACATCCATATAGACAATGAGATTTTATAATAGGACCAAATGGCCTTAAGTACAATCAATTATATTGGTAAAACACAAAAATTAATTACAATATTATGGCTTTTATAGACAATAATCCCCTCAATTACAATAATTATTCCTAGTCCAAAACTTTCCTTGGACTCCCTTGACAATGTGTTGCCCCCCCCCCCCCCCCCCCATTTTAAAGGTTTATATGTACCCTGTTCTTGGTGATTGTAGTTGGCATGAAATTAATTGGTCAATCTCAACTCAAAATAATCTCAACTTATCCTTTGAACATTGGAAATTTATCAAATGTCTCTCTACTTGAGGTGGTTATACATCACACAAGTCATAATTTCCTTGCTGTTCCTTCATAGAAGGTAGTGGGCATTTTGAATTGGGAGGTGCATGGAGACCAATGGAGTAAACATCCCCATCTATGACTATCACTACATTTCAATATGCATCTTGGGTTTGGGTCCATGCTAAGACACCTATTAATGCTTCATGTGGAGCAAGTTGAGGCCCATGATGTTGAGAGAGAGGTGGAAAATTTGAACATGTAGCACCTCCATAAGTTTCCCCCAAAATTATGGGAGCAGTGACCCCATAGACCATGCCATTATGACTTAGCATTGTCCATTATTATTCCTTCCACTATCATTTCTTGTAGATAAATTAGGTCATCATGAACTTTTTTTATGGCACTATAAAATTTTACTTCACATGAATTGTAACCTCTTTGGCTTGGACTAGGTGTTCCTTGTGGATACTATCTTGATGTTGGAACTACTTTAACCTTATTTAGCACTTCCTTAAGATACCAAAATAGGAATTTATTTCTCCATCCTTAAGGAGGAGAATACATGGTATCCTTATTTTAATTTATTTTTGTTCAATCATGACATATAGAGTATACTAGACTATCAAAACTTTCTAGGGATACTCTTTGCATATCTTGGATGGTACACTAGCATAACACAATTTTCTAGGGGTTTATCCTATTTTTACATGTCTTGGATTAGTTGTCTAGCATGTCACATGCACTTTCTTGACCAGTTGACCTATCCTAATACATACATAAACTATCCACATGAAGAGTAGGTACTACATCATGGGAGAGTAAAGTTGTTGCAAGGCATCAAGCTTTGTAGGATTAACTATCAGGCACACAAACCCACTAGACTATTGATCCCACCATTTTGTGGGATTGATTACTAGGCACACAAACCTACAAGACTATTTTATCTTACCTTACTATTTTTATAAGATTGAATACTAGGTGCACAAACCTTCTAGACTATTCAATCCTACCCCTTATATTTTGTGGGATAGAAAATTTGGCACATAAACTCACTAGATTATTCAATCCTATTCCTTTAGGGTGGTTCACAATGAGGAACATGAACCTTATTGAGTGGGTTGATCAATATCTCTCTTGTTAGTAACATAACTCTTGTAATGATTTTAGAATTCTCAAAGACTCAAGTTTGTTGGGGGCTTGGTAGTTCTTTGTCTCCTTAGTCATGATAAGAACAACTCTTGCTTTTAATCTACTATACCAAAGTATTAGATAGATCATACTCTTGATAAAGTAGTGGCTAAATGTATCGTATATAAATTGAATAACCCATAGTTTAATATCTTTTAGCTCCCACTCTTTAGTGATCTTATAGACCATATATGTGTTTGTGCTTAATCAATTCTTTCTCACTCTTTTTAAGCTTTGTCACTACAATTACGAGACCTCGGGGTTGTCCAACCTCCAAAAAATCATAGTATAGGTCAATCAAGTCCACTTATACTAGAATATATTGGCCATAAACCTATACCCTAGGATTTTTTGGTCTCAGGGCCAATTTTTGCAGGGCTTGGTAGCTCTTTGTTTCCTTAGTCTTGATAATATCAACTCTTTCTTTCGATCTATTTTACCACAAGTATAATGTATCTCATACTCCTGCTAAAGTAGGGGATAAATTTAATGCCTTAAAATAGAATAACTCATCATTTTAGACCTTTTATCTCCCACCCTTTAGTGATCTTATGGACCATATATGCATTTGTGCTTAATAAGTTCTTTCTCCTGCTTTGTTTCCTCTTTTTCAATTCAATCATTATAGTTTTTAAGACCTCAAGGTTGTCTCACTTCTGGAGAACCATGGTATAGGTTCACCAAGTTGACCTATATTAGTATATATTGACCAAGTCAACCTATGACTTGGGAATTTTTGGTCCTAAGGCTAGTTTTGTCTTAGGGAGTTAATTTTTGAAATCAAGTGACCCTGTGTGCTTGATTTATTTTTGAACCCAAAAACTAGTATAAAGAGAGTCCTAGAAACCCCATTTTCACATCAAAATACATATATAAACACATAAAGGACACTCAATCAAGCATACTCAAGGAATTCATCAAGTTTTCTAGGAAATTCTCAAGATTTAAGAATCCTTTGTGAATATTTCCTCTTCAAGATCTAGTATTTTGTTAGCCATTAAGGGAGGATATTATTCTTATTCTTCTTCCTTTGTGTGCATCTACATCCATTGATATGTGACTTTTAATTGGATATTCATTATATTTGTGGATATTTCCTGCATCCTTCATCGATGATTCAACATCAATAATATTCAAGCATTGCAAAATCCTTATTGACAAGGATTTCATGGCAAGTTGAATATTCACATTTGTATTACTTCCTTATATTATTTACATTTCAAGGTAAATTCATAAAGAGGAGCTTGACCAAGGTAAACAAAAATCACACCCCCCCCCCCCTGCCCCCCTTTCCTCCCCCCCCCCCCAAACAGAAATCATTTTCTTTCCTATGTACATGAATAGGTTATAAGAATTGTGACTTCATATCTAAAAACTAGTAGCTAAGGGCTTTCGGAAAAGTCTAGGTCAAATTTATTACAATTCCTAGCAACATGTTCATCATCCTATAAACCTACTAGTAGAAAACACCCAAATTGACCAATACCTAGAGATTTGCAATTTTGGGGGTTTTCCATTTTGATCATAGATCAATAATTAGCTTCTTCATCACAGTTTTATAACCATACTTTTTAGAATGAAAACACACTTTCCCTTGCATCTTTTTTAGGTCAATTTTCCACCACTTA
This sequence comes from Cupressus sempervirens, assembly GCA_028749045.1. Classification (NCBI taxonomy): domain Eukaryota; kingdom Viridiplantae; phylum Streptophyta; class Pinopsida; order Cupressales; family Cupressaceae; genus Cupressus; species Cupressus sempervirens. The sequence goes on along the minus strand of CM053790.1, from coordinate 248,163,700 downwards.
TTTTATCTCTTATCATAGATCTATATTCATATTTCAATTGTGTTAATTGTACACATACTTCTCCTAGATCTACTTTACCCTTTTTATCTAATCAATTGGTTTAATTTTGTAAGAATTTGCCTAAGGGAAAAATTCACCCAAGAACTAAGAACTCAAACACAAGAATAATTTTAGACCAAGAGAGAGAGTATGATCAGAATGATGATATATTCAATATGCCATGTTCAGTATGTGATGTGATGTGCAAACACACTAGGAGTGCTTGTATATAAAGGCCTCTTAGGAAGCACCTAGAATGTCTCTAGAAGCAACTAGGAGATAAGATAAGCATCATGACAACCAAGCACACACCTTATACAACATTCTAGATGAGTGGATAAGAATGAGAAGGTTGTAGACACCATGTGCTTAATTAGTGTGCTAACTCCTATGTTGTCAACATGACAACTCACAAGAGTACACATACTCCTAGGTGACTAATAAATAAATAATAAAAATATGCATTAACCTAAGTAAACTGAAGTAAGTGTAAATATTAAATACTTATTTACACCAACACCCCCCCTTAAGTGCAACTTGGGGGAATGCCCTTAAGCTTACAAAAACTAGGATGAAATGCATGATGGGTCCTGACTACTAGGCCATGTTAGGTACCCATGTACATAATGATATGAAAATCTCTCATAAAGTGGGGAAAGAGAGAAAACCTCATGGGAAAAACCCTCCCCCAAAAAGAGAGATTAAAAGGGATGCATGGATGGATGGAGTAATCAAGACCCCCCCATTATGACATACATTGAGTATATACAAGAGAAAAAAAGGAGAAGGACAAAACCCCCTTAAGAGGAAAAATTCCCCTCCATAAAAGAGAAGTAGGAGACAAGAGTGCCTCCCCCCCCCCCCCCCCCCCACCCACCTTAAAAGTAGTGTGTTGACCAGTGAGAAATGCTCTGATGTAGAAGTTGATCCATGATCGATGGATGATGTTCCTCCCCTTTGGAAGAAACAAATGCAAGGGTACTTGTGAGATGCATCCCCTATATGGAGAAGGAATCTCGATGATGAATAGTGTCTCTGAAACTTGTTCAAGTGTCCTTGTGTTGATGTTGATGATGGCTTCCTCCAAAACTGCTAAAGAGAAGTGCAAATCGAACAAGAAGTGTGGTAGAACCTACATTAGGAAACCAACAGTCTTCTCAAATGTGAAAGAGACCTCTTGCAGATGTTGTAAATGAGAATCCACAATCACACCAACCTAGAAAGATTGATCATGTAGAGCATGGACTTGAGGGTCAGAGTGAACCCTTGCAAAAACTATAGAATAATTTTCCTCAACAAAGAGAAGTTATAAATCATCATAAAAGTCTCCCATATCTGTTGTGTGTGACTCCAAGAATAGAGCTAAAATGTTTGGCAAGAAATCATCACCTGGAAGACCATGTGTACCCTGCAATGCTAAAGTACATGAATCTATCACTATGGAAAAAGAAGAAGTATCCACCTCAAAAAGAAGACGAATGTCATCAAGAATGTCTCCCACATCTTCAATGTGAGACTCCATGAATAGGCCTGCAAGGGCAGGAAGGAAGTCTTTGCATGAAGGTAATGTAGGAAGACAAAAGGTATCCTCTTGTACTGAATCCAAAGCATCTGTGGCTATAACAGGATTAGTAGAAGCAATAGGAGTTGGAGGTGTGATCTCATCTAAAGAGGAGTCAGCTGGAACTAGAGGTAGAAGATCTTTTGGGAATGGAGGAATGGTTGGATCTCCATAATTCTCCCAAAGATACATCCAATGAACATATGGATCATTTTCCTTAAGGTCAATAAGTGAATCTAGAATGTCCATATCCATATATAGAAAGAGAACATGAGTAATGAATTCAAAAGTCTCAATATCATAGTCAAGTTCTCTCACATATGGTAGTGCATTGTGTTGACTAAGACATTTGATAGCCATTTGACTCCATTCTTGATAGTTATCTAGGTGCAAATAGATCAAATCATCCACTTCCATGATGGACCAATCAATAAAACCTTCAAAAAATCAAAATAAATCAAAGAACCCCCCCTAATGTATGATTTAGGCACTTGGTAACCACTTGCCAATTTAGGGTCTATTTTTGAAAGTAGTATTTTTGTCCACAAAACCTATAATCTAATTGCAGATCTAGAAAGTAGACAAAAAAATATGCACTTTCAAAAAAAATGGAACTTGATTTGGAGTCCAGATAAGCCCGTACTAATTATTTTAAGTGGCAAAAATTGAGATTTTGGAGTAGCAAAAAAATTCAGGAATAGAGATGTCAAACCACCTACACCAATGTGTAGATCATGAAATTCTACCCCAAAACAAAAAAAAATTGCTCGCAAAAAGGAGTTCGTATGGGGGAGATATCGTTGTTTGAAAATCATTGTTGCTGTTATTTTTCCTAAATTGTTGTTGTGCCTCCAAAAATTAAATGGCTCTAGATTTTGCCTCAGATGTCCAATTTGGATGAAACAAAATGTGATCTAGGGGTTTTTGGACCTTCCGATTGTGATGCAAATATTTGATTTGAACCAGCAAGCTTCAATCTTCACCTACAAAAAATCTCTTCTATGTCCCGATGGCCAAAAAAAGTTCAAAAAATAATGCAGATTCGAAAAAAATAGTAGAGATGTAGATGAAAAAAATGTAGATCTGAAAATTAAATGTACAAATCTGAAATGATCATACCAATGCTGCAAATCAATCCTTTGGGTGCCGATTTGCAAAAAGCATTTGCCTCACAATCAATTTTGGCCTAGGGTAGGCAACTTTGTAGTTGATCTTCACTGAATCAGCATTCTGGATGCAATGGTGAGGTCAGATCTAGCTCTAGACACTCCCAATTTCTGCAGTACTCTAGATTCAGGCTGAGGTGCTAAAGAAAAAATGGTCTCGAATGGCTATGTGATAAGAAAATCTCCAAGAGCTCTGATACCATGTAAGAATTTGCCTAAGGGAAAAATTCACCTAGGAACTAAGAACTCAAACACAAGCACAACTATAGACCAAGAGAGAGTATGATCAAAATGACGATATATTCAATATGCCATGTTCAGTATGTGATGTGATATGCAAACACACTAGGAGTGCTTGTATATAAAGGCCTCTCAAGAAGCACCTACAATGTCTCTAGAAGCAACCAAGAGATAAGATAAGCATCATGACAACTAAGCACACACCTTACTAATATTCTAGATGTGTGGATAAGAATGAGAAGGTTGTAGATACCATGTGCTTAATTAGTGTGCTAACTCCTGCGTTGTCAACGTGACAACTCACAAGAGTACACATACTCCTAGGTGACTAATAAATAAATAATAAAAATATGCATTAACCTAAGTAAACTTAAGTAAGTGTAAATAGTAAATACTTATTTACACCAACAAATTTATATTTGCATTGCAAATATAAAGTTAATTAATATTGCATGAAAGAAGAATTGGTTGCGTACTTCCTTAGTATAATTTGAGTTTATTACTGATATCCCTTCATCTTATTTGATTTTTTCTAATATTACAAGTTGAGCTATATTGAGATTTATTTTTGTTAGCCCCTATTTCTCTTAAATTAAATGACTTGGTGTTAAAGTATTTTGTTAATAAATTTATCTCATCTAGTTTAGAGTGTTAAATTCATTAATGCCATTTCTCACTCCCCCCGCCGCCCCCCCCCCCCCCAAAAAAAAAAAAGGATTCATAATGTTGTAAAAATTATTCTATTTGTATCTTTCTTGCTTTTTATGTCTTTTCATGTCATGTTGTACATGTTTCATTATTTGTAAATGTGTCATTATATTGTCTGCTTGGGATGATGCAAAATGTGCCTATTCTTTCTAGTCTCCATGAGGCCATACCAAAAATAACTTCATTTGTAATTCTTACATGTAATTCTTCTATTGTATTGTATTCTACTTCTTTTGAGGAATGATGACGTTTTATTTTGACATAATATTTCACATATTATCAATGATTATACTAACCCCAAAGTTAGTAGATCCCTTTTGTGCTCTCTTTTTTCATGTGCTCATTTCCTTTGATTTGTCCAATCTTGGGGGAATTTCACAATGAAAATATTTCTTGTGGATGGATGTGTGCTCTGTTAAAGCTACTACCTCATTAAGGTGTTTGTAATAGTTTTAATGTGGCGGCATACAATCCACTCACATTTTGCACACACCTACTAATTCAATGTTATTTTGGATTTGGATGCCTTAATGGATACAATTTCCTTAAGGATAAATCTTCATTTTCTTTTTTATCCCAGAGGAAGCTTACCTTTCCTTAGGATAGATCACTCTTTTGGATCCCTTGTACATACAATTTCCTTAGGATAAATCATTCATTTTCTTACTAACCTCAAGAAAATCTCACCTTCTCTTAGGACAAGTCATTCCTTTCCAAATCCCTTATTGGATATACTTTTCTTAAAGATAGATCCTTGATGGATTGACTAACCCAACATAAATCTACTATAACTTTCAATTCTAGCTTTTGCAACACCCTATTTTTGTGGTTCTTAATAACACACACACACACACACACACACACACACACACACACACACACACACACACACACAAGCTTATTAGGCTAAGGTGATCTCTCTCTCTCTCTCTCTCTCTCTCTCTCTCTCTCTCTCTCTCTCTCTCTCTCTCTCTCTCTCTCTCTCTCTCTCTCTTAGACACTATTTTAGTCATTTCAAAAATTTGGATGCATTTATGATTGCTTTACCACTTATCTTCCATTTTTCCCCACAATATCCTTACACTTCTTGAATCTCGAAGCTAATTTTCCAAATTTTTCCTTCTTGGTTATATGTCGATTCAAGTTTCCTTATACCTAATGTATCATCTTAAAATGGATGCACTTAATTTTGAGACATTTTATCCCTCCTTAGTGTGGTTTTGGTCTTTTTTTCTTCTCTCTTAATCCATCTTATACCTATTTATCATCTTTTTCCTTCCAACATGATCTTCTAGGGTGTTGCTTTGCCACCTTTCTAACCATATCTCCTAGTAGGCTTTTTATCTTCTAGTTTCATTTGCAGATTCTCTCGAGCCTTTTTTAGTCCTATTTTCTCCCTCCTTTGGGTATAGGTTTACCTATACTAGTTAAGGTCTACCCAAGCTGATCTTGACCCTAGTGGTTTTGGGGTTCAGGGGCGAAAGGCTTTGTCAATCAATTTGTTTTAATCCTTGGTTGGCCTGAATTATTTGCCTACCCCAAATAGTAGTAAAAATGGACGCTTGGGGGATTTTTTTTTATATCTCATCTTCACAAGATATCACTTTGTAAGAAAGCAATCAAGGCATTCTTCTTCAAGCAATTATCTTCAATAATTCAAGTTTTGGCAATCTCCTTCTTGCATCAAGCTTCTTCCTTCAAGGTGGCAGTGGAGTTTTGCTCTAAGGAGAAGATTTATCATTCCGATCCTTTCAAGATCTTTTTCTATTTGTAATCACCTAAAAATGGTCATCTAGACTATTAGCCCCCTTTCTATCATTTTTCCATAATTTATCCATCACTTATATTTGATCAAATCCTCAAAATCTATTTATTCGATTATAACTTATGGTTTGACCACTTTATCCTAAGCCTCTTATTTAATTAAAAAAACTTTCTTCCTTTTAGTTAAATAAAAAGACTCACTTCCCACTTATCCTAAGTATACACACATAAATCATTATTCCTATTTCAAAAATAAAATAAAAGGCATTTATGTTTACACATGAATGCACAACTTTCTATGTGAAAGGAATCTCTTATTTTCAAAATAACTTTAATTCATCTTTTTCCTCTTTAAGTCAATCGTTGATATTGATTAGGTAAGATTCTTGTACACATGGATCACTCAAGATGCATTCTCCACCCTTGATTATGCCTCTCTTGGCTTTCAATCTCAATTGTCCATTTTTTTTTAAAGGGATGTTAGCTCCCCATTCTTGCATAAGGTGAAGGAGTTGGAGCTATCATCACACTACCAATTTGAAGCCTTGGCACCTTGGAGTCTCATTGCATTCTTGGTGTCTTGGAATACTTGGAGCTTACCCTCATCTTGTATCTTGGACCTTATTTGTCATGGCGAGATTAACATCTATCCATCTTTCATTTTAGTTCCTATATTATCTTGTTGTATTCATTACATTGCATTGCACTTTTACTTTCACCATAGCTAGGTCTTGCATCTCATTTAATTTAGATCTTTCATTTCATATGAATCTTCTATTCTATAGTGCACCTTTCAAGGGTGTCTTAATTGGGTTCATTTGAGAGTGATTATCATATTGTTATTTGTCATAGATAGGAAGCTATAAGCTATCTCTTAAGATGTTCTTCATCATGGGTATTCTCAAGTATAATGGTTTATAGAAGTGTGTCCAAATTTTTTACACACATTTTTGGCACCCGTCGTGGGGCTAGAACCAAGTTTCTAGCTCCATTTTCTTTCATTTTAGTTTCATTTCCCATTTATATTTTTTTACAGCAACTTATTGTATCTAATCAAGTGGTTTTGCAAGTTTCTCACTTTGGTTTTAAGGCTAACCCTTGTGCAGATTTGTTTGAAGGCTAAAACCTTATTTTTCAATGAGTTGATCATATCTTTCTAAATAGAAGAAAATATGGTGGGTGTGAATGAGATATAATATATGATGTAAGAGGGGAAATATAGGACCTATCCTTGACCCAAATTCCCAAAATAAAAGATCCAAACGGATTAATCACAAAGGAGTGGTCAATGCACAAATGAATCAAACAATAGAAAATATAAAGAAAGGAGGAAATGCTATAATCTACTATAGAAAGTATATAATTAAAATATTGAATGAATAAAAGGAAAATACTAATCTCAAAGTAGGTCAAATCTGGAAAATGTTGATTTCTGATGTTTGGGTATAGTTTTAGGAGATTCTACAATCTGCTCTAGATTAGAAATGTCAAGACAGAGAAAACCTAGAAAACTTATCTTTTTGAGGGTATGCCGCGATGGTGGGGCACAATCTTACCCCAGCGCACAATCTTACCACAAAAATTTGACCTTGACCTACACTGCTCTAATGGAAATTCTGTTTGCAGATCTCAAAAATCCATAGAAAAGGGTATCCAAATATGAACATCAATTTGTTGTCATGTACTTGTACCTACAAAAAGAATGGTTTTTTTTTGTTTAGATGGTGAGGTTGCCTTTGTCAAACCCCAGTTTGGAATCAACCTTGAAATGTAATTGGAATTGCAATATGAATAAACAAAGTAAATAGAACTATTTGCCTTGCTTGTGTTGAAATCCTTGTGGAGGATTCAAATTCTTGAATCCACAAGTATGGATGCTCCAAATGAATGTAGAATTGTGTGTAGGATGTCTCAAATCAATGACATTAGATCTTCAACACCAATCTTGAATGAATCTTAGCATAGGAAGAGGTTTTAATGAATGTGAATGGAGAAATCTTCAACAAGAGGGCTCCATAGAGATTGAATCCTTTAATGGATAACAATTGATCTCCTTGATGAATTGGATTCTTGAATGCTTGAATGCTTGATAATGGATTGTCTAATATCTTCTTGTTCTAGTTAGCTTTTGGTTCTTCTTGTTAGAGAAAATGAGAGGAGGAGGCTTCCTTATATAGTGATCTAGGGCACAAACTTCTAGAGAGGTAGACATTGGAGAATTAAATACCAATTAACCTTAACCCCTAGAAATGGACCTAGTTTAAATGATATTTAAGAGTTTACCATTCCAAAACCCAAAATGGCTGACCCAGAAGCAAGACAATGAAACTTTTCGAAGTCCAACATCTTGAAACCTCTAAAACTTGAAACTTGGACCTTGGGTAAAGGTCGAGATCAACTCTACCCTAGGTCAAGGTTGAGGTCATCCTTGACCTAGGTCAAGGTCGAGGTTGACCTTGACCCTTTAGGTCATCATTGACCCAAAAATTCAAAGTGTTCAGTTTCTCAGAGAAAGTTGTCAAAAAGATGTTGGAAATAGAGGGAGAGAAGCATGATAGGGGGAAAATAACTAGATCCATCCAAATACCTATTCAAGGTGCTTGAAATAAACCTAGAACACTTACTTGTAGGGCTAAACACTCTTATCATGGAAGTGCTTCCATTTTAAGATGATACACTTTCACACCGCTTGAGGTTTAGATCTTGATTTTTTTAGGTTAGGGATGCATACGAGATATCTCAGTCCAATTTTTAGATTGTTTTGAGTTTATTTGCATCTGTTATAATTTTTTTGGAAATATTTACATTTTAAGAAAGGTCTTTAAATTCTACAAGGGGTTTGTTCTTTGTGTTTGTAAATTGGAAGTCATATTAGGGCTTAATAATTTGATTTGAAAAATCTGGTATGTTTTGATAAAATGGGTCCCTAGGACAAAAATTTTGAGATATTTCTAAAATTATTTAATTTTTGAAAACCTTGCTCATTTTTACTATAAGTTCCTTCTTTACATTTTAATTATTAGGGCCAAAATAATAGCATACAAACCCAATCTTGTTGACTATGTCAAAAAGAGAAAAACAAAAAGAGGCATTTTGGTGATTAGCTTGCACTTTATTTGCACAAAGTTCAATGCATAAAATGAGTTGTCATTTTGTATGGAATAAAATATTTCAATGTATTTTCATATAAATTTTATTATTTCTTCATTATTTCATGCATGTGATTGAAGTTTGTGAAGGCAACTTGGAGGTTAAAGGAGCAAAAAATAGGGGAAAAAAAAGAAAAAAGGAAAGCATGAAATCATGGTGTACATATTCCAAACATTCTCATTTGAATTGTAAAAAGTGATCATTGTCTTATTTTTCATTTTAAGATAATTTCCTTCTTTTGTCAAATTGTTTGGTGTGTCTTCCCAACATTAAAAAAAAGGCTTAAAATGAATCATTCACATTTGGATTTGGGTTTAAAATAAACCCCTTTTGTCTTTTAATCCCCAATTTTTTCTTATTGATGTTTTCTTCTTGCATATTTTTTAAGGAGTTTGAGGGGAACATAAATAATGGATATTGTTTTTTTTTAGGGGGCCTTCCTAGATAAGTGATTACTCTAGGAGATGACCTCAACTCTTGTGTTTTGGCAGAGTATAAATAGTGTGGCTTGAATCTAAAGATAGGAAAATTAGAAGTAGCAATATTATCAATCTTGGCTAAGCCACAAAGAAATTTAAACCTTTGGGAAGTGAAGGTGGAGATTGGGTTACCATTTCCTCCTAGATGTTTGGCAGTATTCTCTTTCATATACAAATTTGGGCCTCATGTACCTTGCGTCTACCGAGGACATCCCCTAATTGTGCTTATGCATCCTTGTAGAAACCTAAATAGGTTGTTGGTGTGTTTGTTGTGCTTGAATGTCTAGAACCTTACACACTTGGAACAAAAAGAGGATACATCCATCAAATCGAACCTTAGGATTTTTTCCTTCTTGCATGTTTTCATTGTATTTTTTTATTCAAAAAAAATCTCAAAAAATTTATTAAACTTCAAAAACCAAAAAAAAAGAAAATCAAAAATACATTTTTCTCCAAGTCTTAACGTTAAGTCTAAACATTTTGCATGTGTTTCTTACTAGGGGGAGTTCCATCATTTCACTTTTCTTTGTTATGTCTCTAGTGCTTGAACATACTTAAAGTGTCTCTTTGGTCTTAACACTCTTGGTCTTTCTATCTTCATGGTTTATGTTAGCTTTCTAGGGCCTTCCTCTTTTTCTAAAATGTTACCTTAATTTCTTGACTACATTCCTTGACTAGGAAATTTGGTCACTTGTCATCTTGCTTCCTCCATCTACTTTCTATTTGGGTTCTTACCTAGCTCTTCACTTGAGTCACATGTGTCATAAGTTTCTTGGACACTTTTCTTGACAAGTCACTCTTTCATTGCTACCTCTCTTTCACACAAGTAAACACTCTATCTCTCTAGTTTGGACATGAAACTATCTTTTGTCACCTTATTAGCTTCTTCTAGTTTCCTTCATGCTTCATTATATATCTACCAATATGGGTTTTGAGTCTTTTCTTCCAAACCTTAGCTAAGTCTAGATGATCATAATAAGCTCCTCCATAATGCTACAAAGTTTCAAGATGTATATGCTCAATACAAAGAAGTAGAAAAGAAAGATGATCTTGCTTACCTTTGTCTCATTAGGTGCATAATAGAGGTTAAATCTAAAATTGAGAAAAGGTTAGATGATATAATGCAATCCTCACATGAATTTTCCTTAAGACTTGTACATAAGCATGAGTCATCTTCTTCAAGGTCTACACATTCTCCTCAAAGACATCAATTGTCTTCATCTTCTAGTTCCAAAGACCTCTTGAGAGAGAAAACAAGAAATACCTCCTTTGAGCATGTCTCAATATTTCACAAAGGACCTATCTTTGACCAAGAATGATAAAGCATAAAAATTACTCATCCTTGAACCCTTCACATTCACCATTTCATCTAAACTAGCCATATCATCCTTATTCATCCACAAGTCCCAAGTTTTTTGGAAGCAATTTGGATGATCAACTTAAGAATAAAAACAAGAATCCATTTACAAATAAATATCATTATGTCTGATCTAATTGATATGTGAATGGACATAAAGACCAAATATTTAAGAGACCACAAAGGTCCACTATTCAAAAAGTGAAATCAAAGAAAATATGGGTTCCTAAATCCATTATTAAAACAATATGCTCTAAATCATCTAAAGATAAAGAAAACTCTAAAGCCATATGGATTCCAAAGTCTCTTTTGAAAGAATTGAATATTGAAAAAAAATCAAAGTTGAAATTAAAGCTTCCAAAGGCTTCCACTCCATCTTCTTTTAAACATCTTCCTCAAAAGCTTTCAAAGTCTTCAGCTCCATCTTCCTCCAAAACTATCTTAGCATCTTATACATCTAAGCCTGAAGCTATTTCATTCATGATTCCTCTATCATTCCATCACCCTTCAAGGTGTCTTTCAATGTTGATCTTGCCTACTTTCTCACCTACCCTTATGCAATATTTTCAAGCCTACACTTACCTACTATCCATATTTCTTCTAGCTTTTGAAAGTATAAAACCTTGTCTGCCAATAGTGGCATGTTGTGATGGTTAAGTTGTTGTGTTGTTATCCTTGCCATCAAGGTTCAAATCTCATGGGGATGAGGTCCCCCGTTTGTGGCCTCACTGGTTCATAGCTCTAGGTCAAAGCGTTTACCCCTCTTTAAAAAAAAGAAAGTATAAAACCTTGTCCTTCATATACCTTATCTACCATCTCCTTTCCATCACCCTATTAACATCTTTGAGCATACCTCTCCATGGCCTTGGCTTATCATGAATCATCCTTCCAATAGGAGCACTATCCAAAATGAAAGAAATTTACCTATTTCTATTAAAATTCAAAAAAAAAAAAAAAAGAGAAAAAAATAGAAAAAGTGCCTTGGTGAAAACCTGGTAAACGGATGCCTTGGTAGCAAAAGTAAAGAAATAAATTCATCCTATGGTGAAAACTACTTCTTGTGGCACCTTGGATAAGTACCATGATGAAAACCTAGCAAACAAGTGTCATGTGTAAGTCTTTCATTATCCATCTATTCCACTTTCCTCTTTGATCTTGACAAGTTGAACTATTCATGAGCATTGGCTAACTTCTCTATTGATTAAAATATCATGAGCTTGATTATCCTAATTTTTTTACTCATAACATCTATACCTAGATTCATTCTTATTGTTCTATCTCATCACTATGCTATCCAATCGACCCCTTGGTCTTGATCACGTAAAGAAAAACATGGTTCTCATAGGCCTCTTGATATGTCTACTCTTTTGGGCTATAGACTTTCATGATATCAAGTCATTATCCTATATGTTATCATGTTCATCATATTCCACTTCTTATCCTATATGTTATCTCGCTTATTGGCTTCCACTACTTATCCCATATGCTTCTTGCTTGTTGATTTCTATTTATTATCCTACATGCTACCTTGCTTATTATATTCTATTGCTTTCTCAAAATGTGCTTCATATAGCTATTTTTTCTCTTTCCCTAGCTTGGGCACTCTTGAGTCAATCCTTGAGGACCACTTTCACTCACTATCATACTCCTTTCCTATCCATATTTTTTTATCTATTAGCTATGCTACTCTATGACATATACCTTTCTTGACATTGGAACAAAATGTTGTCATCTTGCTTGAGAACTAGTGATCTCTAAATAATTCTAAAAAACCCAAAAATAAATGATATATGATGCTGAAAAAATCCTAAAAAGCATATAATACCTTAAAAAAATGATCATCTTAGTGAAAACCTAGCAATAGGCACTTTGATGTATCACCAAAAAAATCAAATATCTCAAAAATACAAAAAAAATCATAAAACAACCTGAAAAAAATCTTATCAATTGGTGAAAACCTTGAAATAGGTGCTACTTGAGACCCTTGTACTTATGTCTATCAACATATCACTTTGCACTCTAAGTTTAATCAACTTCACTTAATATGTCCTTTTGGTATTCTTGGTTTATAATGATCCTACTCTAGTTCTAGGGGGCATAATTAATCTTTTGCTTTATCTAGGGTCTCTTTGTTGCATTGGTGTTTCTTTGGCAACTCTTGTAAATAGTGTTTCTCAACACTTACCATTGCCATCGAGTATTTCTCAACATTTATCAGATACCTTTGTTATAGTCTAGGATGTTGTGATACTTATCATTAGTAGACTTGAGTCCTACAAGAGACAGTAATGTAACTTCCACACATACACCTAAACTAATAACTGGCTAAGACTTGTTGGCTTTATTTCTCTTTGTGTGTTGTCTATGACGATTTCTTTGATGAGTGTGTTGGTGTTTGTACACTATTAAGAAACAAAATAGTTAATACCAAGATAATAAAGATCACAACAGCCTAAGGATTAGCTATTTTCCATAAACAATTATATGTGCTTCAGATATGGACCCAACTTCAACAAAATCATGAAAGATTTTCTACTCTTTTGGTTTTGCAAAACCAAGGCGAGTGCACCTAAGGGATGAAATATTTACAATCTAATACTACATATATATTTCACTCATTCAATGACATTTTTACAATAATACACATCCCTAATAGCAGATTGGTCACAATTCTTTTTAGATCTATAGGTAATTTTGGGCAATAGTAGCTAACTAAGACTCAAAAATTAAATGTAAACAAGTGCTAACCAGTTTGACATTCTTCAAACATTAAAGTAAAATTGATTTTGATTTTAAGCTTGATGCTTATTTATGGTTTCTCCATATGCAGACTGAACTAGTTGATCAGTGCCTCGTCCATTGGGATTTAGAGTCTATCTAATTTTTGGATCTAATTGATTGCATTACAATTAATGTTATCGATAATTCTCACTAAAACTCATTCTTATGCATATCCTTTCTACTGCCATGGAGATCCTATCATATTCACTAAAGCATTTACCTAATTCATTGAATTAAAAGCAATAGTGAAAATGATATACAACTTAGCCTAATTGAATTCAATTGAACAAGCTTTTCTCATGTAATTTCAAGATAACTAGGTAATAAAAGTGGAGACAAGATTCAAGAAGAAAAGATATGGGGACAGCTCATCTTTATATTAATTTCCTTTGAAAATTATATAACAACTGTAATAGAACTCAAAATGACTCAAGATAAGATATCAAGATCCTGTAACATCAATGTATTCTCTCATATTTATAGAGAAAATACATCATAAAGTTTGCATCAAGACTGGACGAAACAAAACTTAGTAAAACTAAAATTATGCAATGACTTGGACCCTTTCTCTAGCCCTAGAATCTCACTTATATAGTGTGAGATGCAACAAGCTTCATGCATAGAGAAACTAATAGATGTCCTTAAGATAGAAAAGATATTTACATTGTTACTATCATAAAGGACAAAAATGTGTGCAACGGAATGTCTTTCATCGTGAATATTCTTTGGTGGGACCATTTTCTACTACATCCTTTTGTTGCATTTTTTTATTGATGAAAAGTTGATGATTGGCTTTATTGTTGTTGTAGCTCCTTGGAAGATGTAGCCAATGGAATTGATTGTGATGTATCTGGCTTTGCTTTTTGTAGGCTTATTTCAACTTGAGGCTCTCCATTTATATTATCATAAATTAATAAGACAATAGTTATATATGATTTTTCTTCTACCAAGTCACCAGTTTGGGTTTCTGTGCTTGCAACTGCAATTGGTTGCTCACCTTTGTCATCTTCTTCTTTTGCTGATGTGTTAATAATTTGTACTCCATCCTGTTCCATATCTTCATCATCAATTTTAGCATATCCTAACTACTTTGCATGAATGAATTCTACCATCCACTTGTCAAAAAGTGTGTTGTCTAGCCAATTAAAATTTAGAAGATCATGTTGTTTCCTCATCACATATTCTCCTAATTTATCAATCTCAATAAAATCCTGCCTCAAAGAATCAAAGAATAACTAAACTTTTACAACTTCCTCAATTGTGGCTGTTGACCATGCTTTCCTTTTCATTTATGACTTCATTCATTTGAAGGCACAATAAATCATTTAATTCTTGGGCCTACTCTTCCTTATTCTTCAATCTATCTTTTTTATCTATGCCATGTGGGAACAATCTAAATTTAACACACTCTTATACTTATCCAGATAACTTGATTCTTCTCTACAATACAACTCTCTTATCATCAAACTCTAATATATCATTGTTTAGATCATAAGTTTTCTCTATAGATTTATAGGATAGACTAATAATAGAAAAGCACAGAAGAGTAACATCTCTATTTCTTTTGATCCATTTGTTGACAATTGGCTTAAGAGCATCATCACTTGCTTTTAGCTCTTCCCATGTATTTAATACCTTTGTTAACCACTCATAGAAGATGTCAAATCAATTTTATTTACTAAATAAATAATGGCTTTCCTTAACCTTTCGTTAGATTGTATATCTAGTTCCACATGCAATACTCACAATTTTCTCTTTCCTTCTTCAAAGTCTTCTGTAGTGTAATATTGTGGTCTTTGTGGTGTGTTTGGAGTTTCAATGAGAGGAGTGGATTTAAAAGGCTCCACTAGTGGGTAGGGATATGTAATTTTAGGCCAACTAGATTTCCCTTGGTGTCTCATTAATTTATTTTCTAGTTCAATTCTCTTTTGAACTTCTTTATTGTAGGCAGCCAAAACTGTCTCATAGTTATCCTGCAACTCATGTCTTTCTCTTTTGTCTCACTGAGTTGTGGCTAAGACGAAATTAGCTGATCCAACACCTAGCTCTATGGCCTCTTCAGTGGTAGTTTCTTCAACTCTTTTTACAATTAGGATGCCTATTAAGACAATATCATCAAGCTAGGAAGAGCCAGTCATGGACCCTTTTCTCATTGACCATATAACTAGTGTAGCATGGTCCTCACTAAATTTGGAACCTTTCATTTCTTTCTTCCCTTTTTCCTCTATACTCAATTTATTTGTATCAAAATTGAAAACCATGGCATTAACAATATCCCAATTGGGCAACAGCAAAACCTCGGATGCTTTTATCATTTGCCTACCTTCTTCAAGAGTCAAGCCTTTGAATTCATACATCATTTCTTCTTTTATTTGGTTTTGTATGTCTACCTCTTCCATTTCAGGATACTCTATTTTTAACTTACTGCATATTTCTTCAAACATTCCAATGTTTGTTCTCCAAGCAAATTCGTAAAAGGCTCTGGACTTGACGAAATTATCATCAAAGATGAATTCATGGCTAGCCTGTTCCATCACAAGGTCCAATTCTTTCCCTTTATAATCTGCAATAGTTAACTCAAGGCTTGGCATTAGAGGTTCCTAAGGATTTCCTTCCTCCAATTCTATTGTAGTAATTGGGATCCCAACTATTCCACCTGCTCGCTAGTGAGTTGTTTATCTTCTATGTGCAATGGAGATTGGGTGGGTGAATACTCCTCTGTTTGAGGTACTTGTTCTCTTTCTATCCTCTACCTCTTGGGCACAGGCTCATCAGGTCTCTCCTCCATAATAGTACCGGTTGACCCCATTATTTGTTTTCCTTTATCTAATGTAGCCTTTTATTCTAAATTACACTATAGCTAGGTCTCTTTTGAACAATTAACTACCCTGATCCTACTGCAAGGGCAAATGACAATCTTCTCATAGCCTCTTTGGCCTTTTCTAGAAAAAGAATTAATAAAGAATAGCTTCTTTTCATTCATGACCTCCATAGTTTCAGGAAAAGTGGTCATTACTTTATTCAACTTGTCTGCCTCTATTTTTGCATCCTTTAGAGACTTATAGTTATTATCAAAATAATTAATGAATTCCAAAACTCTGAAGTAAACTCTCCACTTTTCCTTTTTGATCTCTTACTCTTGTAAAGAGAATTCATTTCTTATTATATCTTTAGGGAAATAGAATTGATGCTCTTTTGAACTAACTTTAGCTCTTCACCTAAACACATCAAAAAATCCCTCAGTATCACAAAATTGAGGGTGCGATACAACCATCTTGTACTGATCTAGGAATTTATACAAGAATACCCAACCACCCTTTGTAATTATGAAATGGTGAGCCATAGTACAAGTGGGGAAGATTGAGCCTCTGGCTCTTCCAACCAATTGTACCTCTTCCAATCCCCCAATCTGCCACAACATCTCAACTATCCCTACCTTCAAAGGCACTTGGTAGGGTAGTACATGGGGAGTCCCTTGGAAACCATAAACCCTAAAAATTGCCTAAAAAATTGTTGAAACAAGGTATGGTATGATATCTACCCAATTATGAGAAACTTTCAACCGATAAGGGTTGTCCATGGGCCTAATGGAATCAAACAATGCCTTGGGGATTCTAGGATTGTCCCTTAATATGAGGCTTCTTAACCTGGATGCAAAATACCTATCAAATCTAACAAAATTGGCCTCCTATGCATCCCAGGTCATATCTACACTCCACAACTAGACTGGCAGAGCCTCTCCTTCATACTCTCAAATCAGAACCATCTCCTTTTCAAAATATGTTACCCCTTTAAATAAGAACATGTGCATTAACAATAAATAATGGCCAAAGGTCTTTTCCACCTTGCTCTTTGCAATTTTGAATAACCTTATATGGATCTCTTCTACTATATAAGAAGAAAAATAAAAAATAATGTCCATGCCAAAAGAAGAGATCTGTGTCATCATATACATGAATTTTATTGGCATAACATTTTGTTCATCTTCACCAAAACCCTACATAGAGTCATGTATATTTCTAGGGCCCTAGAAGTGAAGAATTCCTTCTTAAAAGGATCTTTAGTAGATGTTGTAACCAATGTCAAATTTCTAATTGAGCCCAAGTGTGCCCTTATTGCACCTTGCCTGACCTTATCCTTCTTAGACAAGTATTCTTTTTCTAGTCCTAGTAGATCAATGGTCTCATGATAATCCGAGAATGGCTCCAAACCAAAAACTTCTCAAATTTCCTCAGCATTTATCCCTATCAGGTATTCCCCATCTATTCTCCTCATTATCCTAGCTGTTGGATCATAATTTTGGGTAATGGCTGTGAGTAGGCCAGAATCCATGAAAACACCAGGGACCACTAGTTTTCCCAAATCAAAATTCAAAATATTTCCTTGGGGAGCAAATAATTTTCTTTCTGAAAACCACTTCCTAAAAAGATGGAGCCCTGTTTTAGAAGTAGTGGCATCCCTAAACCAATTCCCTTTTTCATATAAGCCATCCATGATCTTGAGCCCAGGGTTCGCAGGAATTAACTTTTTCATCTGGGTAGACTCATTTGTAGACTCAATTAATTTCTCAAGGAAGTCATCATGTATATTTCTACTTGCATAATCTACCTTCCTTGAAAAAACCTTCTTTGGAGGCATGTTTGATAATGATGCAGTATACTAGAATTCTTTGTTGTTTAACAGATTATGAAACTCACTTGGTTGTTTGTTACTCTCTTACTAAAATTATGCAACACAGGGTCGATACTAGAAATTCTTTGGCACTTCAATCAGGCAAAAAAAAACTTCTCAATAGGCTCTTAGCTCTCTGAAAAATCTAAAAATTGTTTGCATAGAGAAGAATTGGTGAAATCTTGAAATATATCTATGGTTCTACTTTGCACGAGGAGCCTTAATTTTCATAAATGGGTTGTAAGGAACACAGGATTGAACCACCTTCTAATTTTGAAAATAGGTCATTGATTTAAAAAAAATTGATGATCTAGGAATAAAATCACCAATGACTCAGTTTCAAATGGCCAAGTTGGTAGTCAATCTAATTAAATTCATACACATAGGCCTTTCTTTCCACTGCTAGCAAGTCATACTTGTTAGAAATGCTTTAGAATAACTAAGAGGGGGGGTGAATTAGTTATTCAAGGTCCAAAGTTATTCAAGGTCCAAATGTCCTAATAAAACTTTTTAACAAGTAAAATGAGCCCATTAAACTGTTCATTCATCCAAGCTTAAACTTTTCCTATTTAGCAAGTTACTGTAAATCAACATGCAAGAATAACACATGAAGAATCAACACATAACACAGTGATTTATGTGGAAACCCAATTTAGGGAAAACTACCAGTAACATGCTACTCAATTCTCATTCTTCTGAAGTGATGCCCTGTGAAAAGCCTGCCCTGTTAAAGGCTACAAAACATTGTTAAATGTGACCTAGTTAAAGGATTTAACCATACTGTTAGAAGTGGACCTGGTTAGAGAACTTTAGAATATTCACTTGGAATGCCACCCTGTTAAAGAATTTACAAGTGGCTATTAAACCAACCTAAGTCCATAGGATTTTACCCTAACTAATACAATTGTTAGAGAGTAACAACAAGGGCTTTTGACTTGATACAACTCACTATTTAACTTGTAGATTTCATATCTCTATTCAGCTCATAACATTGCCTAGCTTTCAATCGCTATAGCTTTGACAGCTTGTCCTCCTTTCAAGCTTTGTCTCCTTGAGTCTCCATGCTTGATGTACTAGTGCAATCTCCTTTATTACCACTTATCGAAGCAGAGTCTCTATGTTCTATTCTTTCTTCTCTTCGATGCCTTCTCCTTGACACCCTTCAACCACTTCATAATTTGGTACACTAGCAACTCTTGCTTCTTGGCCTATGACTCCTTAAATAGAAGTCTAGAATTGCTTTTCCTGCTTGATTCTTCCCTCCTTTATTTTTAGTTCAAATGGATTGGGTAGGAGTCATTGAATCTAATCCATATCTTGTTCCTTCTAGAAACATCATGAAGAATCCTTTAGAATTTTCCTAAAAATGATTTATCTAAGATTCTGTGCCTCCATCTCATCATCCTTATCCTCCATCTGGTTCACAAAATTCAAGGTAACAACCCTATCAGCTCAAATTTGGCAAATATTTGACTTTTCAAATAATGCAACAGCTCGACACTATTGAAATTTTGGTGCTTAGCACATACTATATTACTCAACACCAAGTACATTTTACTGATGCTCAACACCAACTGTGGATTCACTCAGCATCCACTAAGTTTTTTTGATGCTCGACACTTGAAGTTTGATTGGCACTTGAACATGCTTAGCTCCTTATGTATCACTCAACACACACTAGATTTTGCATTTGCTCAGCACTAACTAAAAATCTACTCAGCTCGAACTAGCTTGCTTGGCACTCACTAATAAACTTAGTTAAGCTATGCAAATAGCCTTGTTGCAACTTATTCTTCCAGTGTTTCTAAGTGTGACCAACATCTGTATCTTCAAGTATACTATCAATACATCATTTTACAATTATCTTAACTGATCCTTGCACTTCATTACAAAACCATAACTCAACCTTTCCTTAGGTACTTTTGTTACATCTTGTTGATTAAATCCTCTTCATCAATCAACTAAGTGATAGTACTTGGATCTTATAAGCAATTTTCATTCTACAAAATAGTAGGTTTGACATCAGTGACAAAACAATGATTGAAAACATTCTTTATCAACAATCTTCCTTCTTTTGCAACAATCTCCCTCTTTGATAGTGCTCTTTTTCAATTAGATTTCTAACAATCTCCCTCTTTGGCATTGATGGCAAACCAATACTGATCAACCAAGTTATCAAGAATGCTAACTAGGTCAAAACAGTAAATCAAATGCCAAAAAGAAAAATGTGTTACCATCTATTTTCACTTCTCCCTTTGTGATCTGCTATCTTGATTACTTTACTTTTGTTTCTCCCTCTTAGCTATTGTTTCCTCTTTTTTTCCTTTCAGCTATATCTCTGCTATATCTTCTTGAACATCCTTTTCCCTCCTTTTTTGTGGTTTACCATTGTTCACTTTGATCTTTTACTACTCCTAACTTTCTCTTACATTCTTTTTCCTTTTGTATGCATTGTTCATGTTCTGATATTCTGGTATCAGCTACTTCTCTTCCCTATCCACGTGGTCCTATAAATTTGATCTGCTTCTTGCTACTTCTCCCTCTATCCAATTGAATGTTGTTGATTAGTTTTTTCTATTTCTCCCTCTTTGACAACAATTCCAAAGACATCTTATTTCAGCATCTTATCATGCAAGTATAACATTTGTAGGTACTTCAATTTCTCCCTCTGTCACCTTTCTTTGTGACTAATTTGGAACTTTAGCACTTTGATTACTTCATCCACAATCCTAAAGTAAGTATCCTCTACATCAATTCACAACATTTCAATAATTAACTCATTTGATGTGGGGCAATCTTTGTTGTTGCTCAAACAGCCTTAGTGTAAGGAAACTTATAAGAAATAATATAACTGTTTCCACATAATCCATAATAGATCTAAAATAAATACGGAATTAAAATCCACATGCAAGAGAATAGACAATATACCTATAAAATGTGACATAAGATATACCTTGGGAAACCCTCATTGAGGGAAAAACCCAGCCTCCAAAAGCATCCATCACCATGTATTATTCAGCAAAAACACCATTGCAATACAACCATGGAAGCCTTCAAAGACATAGCCACAAATGAGCAAACTATGTGAATAAGAATGAATCCACACATCCTATGCCATGCTTCTAACCTTCACAAATGCTCCCTTGGCTAACCTGTCAAGCCTTGTCCCGCTCAACGTTTGCCTTTTCCTCTTCTTCTTGTCACACCAACAACTACCCTTGTGGCTGCTTATATAGTAGCAAGTCCCACAAAACCACCAAGTGGTATTGCATAAACCATGTGCTAAAACCATGTGCTACCTAACCCACTAACCCACATTTAATATTGAGCATTTAATTCTTTTCCCCAATATCAAATAATTACATGAAATATTTTCACAATGTTACAATATAACTCATCAAAAATATTCCATGGGAATCTTTACATGTTGCACGCCCATCTAGGTACAACATTACATAATAAAATAAAATAATACAATATAACAATATTATGCAATGTGTGCAACACCCATTATCTCAACAATCTCCCACTTGTTATATACATTGCATAGGGTCAATCCGTAGCTACAGAAATGAACAAGGGAACAATCCCTCCTAGCACATCCACCATCATAGATCAAAGTATGCCAAGTGCTCCATCCTAGTACTTGCAATAAAATCAAAGTATCTAGCATCTCAAACATGAATGATCTCACCTCCTATCATGCCATTGCCACTAGACATACATAGAAGCCATCCAAAGAGAAAGCCACCCAACCTGTTGCATTAGAAGATCATAAAATCCTGTACCAAATAAAATGCCAAGCACAAAAAACATGATCCAAAGGTAATCACATTTATCCATAGTTGTCAAAAAATATCCATAGCTGAAATAACACCCACAACAAGTGCCAAACCCATCCAACTATCCATACCTCCAAAGTTATATACCAAGTGAATCTCACATCATCAACATATCCAATCTATAACTTGCAATCACAAGCCTCAAGAGTAATACCTGCCACATATATATACCGGGAAGCTCCCACTACAAAAAGATAATGTCAAATCTATAACCAATCCACTCACAACATCTAAAAGAAGTGAATCCATGTAGTTTCAAGGACATCCACAATACATAAATTAATATCCTACAAGAACAACTCTCATATCAAGTCTCTAATGCTCTCCCAAGCTCTCCATAACAAATAGAGGAAAGAGATAAAGGAATAACCATGTCAACTCTCACATGACATACATGAGCACAAACTAGTGATCACAATCTCCAACCAATCTCAAATCCAATGTAAGTGAAAACTGAACATCTAAGAAGATAACCAAGACCAGAGAAACCATGCAAATCATAACCTATATCATGTCCTTCTACACACACCTCTAGATCTAAACTGTGCAAGTTTGATCTACTCCATAAAAGCCCAACAAAAAGCCTCAACAACACCCAAACCATACCATATAAGTACTAATGGATGTAAGCCTCTCACAAGAAGATCAAACTCATAAACCATTCCTAATCCAAGGAATATGCCTAATATAAAACCATCTCCCAAACTCAACCAGTATAACAACATATGCAAATGGAGATAACCAATGCTAAACCATCTCTCAAATAAACAATCTAGAACTAACTCATGTACCATAGCTTAAGATCCATATCCATGAAAGATAAACATAAATATAATACAACTGAGAGAAACAACGGGCTATACCTCTCAAGTAGCAAACCGCCAAGTAGACCAAGAGTGGGGGATGAGAATGTTCATCAAGATATCCAAGTCTCCAACCAATACTCATCTAAGAACAATCTCCTCTCAAGTCCATATTAGGTGACTACCCCTCGAACTTCCTACTGAAACCATCAACCATTCCAACAAATACTTCTCTAATCCAAGAGAAAACAACATCACCACCATCTCTAAGTATCCATGAGCACCTATAACTAATCAATCCATGCCAACTCCAAATGCAACATAGCAATATCAAGAAGTATCTAGCTTATGATTAGTGTACTCAATACCAAGAAACCAAACCAAGATCAATGTCAAAGTTCCAACCATGGCCTCAAGAACATAAACATGACAACATGATCTTACCATCTCAACCAAAGAGATAACATGCTTCATATGAACATACTATAACATGTCACAACTCTAAACATGTATCAAGAGTATACCATGACATAATAATGAAACCATCCTCATACCAAGGATAACATGTCAAATAAAAGCATAAAGCACACCTTTACCAAGAACCTTGTGAGTCCTCAAGATGCAACCATCTCCATACACCATGAAGAAAACCATCTCCACATACCATGAAGAACCATCTCCACACACCATGAAGATAACCAAGAACCCAATGAGTCCTTAAGATCTAACCATCTTCACACACCATGAAGATAACCAAGTGCACCATGCAAATCTCAAAGACGCTTCTACAACAACAAGATCTAAGACAAACCTCCAACATTTGGAAATACTCAATAAATATATCAATGCCAAAAAAATTTCACTCAATTGTGGTACCATGTCACCTATGACATCATAAAATCCATCTCCTACATGAAGATCCTCTAGGTCTAGACTCACACAACCAAAGTGTCAATACCAGGTGAAACTAAGATCTCCAAACCAGGAAATAACCCTGCACTGTCACCCCATCATGGTCACAAGCTCTCACTAAACTATGTATCCAAGCTATCCATGACACATGATGAAAAATCATCCTCTAACCATGAGAATCAACCAAGGCATTAAACTATCAAAAAAATCAAAGTGCACATCATGAGCTCTTTAAAAGAAACCAAATAACCATGATCCTCAACCAAGAAGATATACCACCATAACTAAATAAAAAATCCAAGCTAATGAACATCAATGATGTACCTATATATCCAATCATGTCTGCCAAAATCTATGGCACCGTGATCACATCCATGAATCGAGCATCTGGCTCTTAATATGTCCAACTTATAAGCACAAAATAGTCAACCACAATCCTCCACCATGACTGTACCTGGTAACAACATCTCATCCCTTCTACATGAAGTAAAAATCAACAAATCATGTGACCTAGGGCATAGACAACCCAAATCCAAGCCACTAATCTGAATATGCATCAATAAATGAAAGATTGATGGGCAAAGACAACTCATAACCAAGCTATAAATGCAATCTGTAAGTATAGACCGCTTACAACACTACACAACTTGTAGATCCAACAAGTCATCATACATATCCAAACCAAATACTGATAACTATATCATTATGAGCCCAATCTAAAATATGCTTTGAGTATACAATGACATCAAATCTTAAATCTCCAAAGTATACAATATCATAAATTCACAATGTTACCATAGTCAATATATACCATAAACTACTCAGATTAATATATCACCAAATAAATTATGTCAAACCTACACCAAATCTGAATCAATGTGTAGAGCTCTACAAGAGCTTTCCATTGATTACTCGAAGTCCAAAATCCAACTCCGTATGTCCAAGTTATGCCCTAATCTATGCTCAAAATAAATAACATTTAACTTTTGGGCTCTTAAAACCTAACAAAATGTCAAAATCACATAACCAAACCTACACCAACTTGTAGTGCTCTGAATTAGCTTTCCAATGCCTAAAAGAAGTCTAAAATTTGATATCCTGAGAGAAAATTATGGCTATTTTACTAAGACCGTCTTTTTACCATTTTCACTATGATTTTTTTTGTGACAAAAATTCTGACGGGATTTAATTTGACGGCCATCATGGGCTAAAACTAAAACACTCTTTCATTTCCTCTAAACATAGCCAAACTAAGGCATATTATAGATCAAAATTTATGAAAATGTTGACTCAGATCTAATAGTGAGGTCTGTTTTTACCCAAGAGGTCATTTCTGCAAGCTCCCCCCCTAAAACCCTCATTTAAATGAAACATCCAAAAAATCTTTTTGTCCAAAAATTTTCACATGCCCAAAATCTACCAACACCCCATCATAATAGAAAATCCAAAACCCTCAGATCTACAATAAACAACACATATAGCTTGCCCTTTATTTTATTCTCTCATGCATTCTCATGGATTCAATCTAGGGTTACAACAATGCAATTAGGCTTTGATACCACTTGTAAGGAAACTTGCAAGAAATAATATAACCGTTTCCACATAACTCATAATAGATCTGAAATAAACACAAAATTAAAATCCACATGCAAGAGAATAGACAACATACCCACTAAATGTGACACAAGATATACCCTAGGAAACCCTCATTGAGGGAAATACCCAACCTCCAAAAGCATCCATCACCATGTATTATTCAGCAAAAACACCATTGCAATACAACCATGGAAGCCTTTAAAGCCATAGCCACAACTGAGAAAACTATGTGAACAAGCATGAATCCACACATCCCATGTCATGCTTCCAATCTTCACAAATGCTCCCTTGGCTAACCTATCAAACCTTGTCCTACTCGACTCTTGCCTTTTTCTCTTCTTCTTGTCATGCCAACAACTACCCTTGTGGCTACTTATATAGTAGCAAGTCCCACAAAACCACCAAGTGGTATTACATAAACCATGTGCTACCCAACCGACTAACCCCATATTTAATATTGGGCATTTAATTCTTTTCCCCAATATTAAATAATTACATGAAATATTTTCACAATGTTACAATACAACTCATCAAGAATATTCCATGGAAATCTTTACATGTTGCACACTCATCTAGGTACAACATTACATAATAAAATAAAATAATACAATAAAATAATATTATGCAATGTGTACAACACCCATTATCTCAACAATTGGATAGGAGTATCACCCCTAACTTACCTATAAGATACTCAAAAGAATCTTTAGGTAGTGCTTTTGTGAAGATGTCAGCAATTTGTTTCTTTGAGCTGACATATTTCATTCTCACTTGTTTGTCTTCCACCAATTCTCTTACATAGTGATACTTAATTGCAATATACTTTGTTTTGGCATACATCACAGGATTCTTTGATATGTTGATGGCACTTGTGTTATCACATTAGAGTATCACAGGTTCAGTTACCCCTTTCTTCATACCTTGCAATAGATGTTTGATCCATACAATATTAGTGCAATTAATAGCAGCAACAACATACTCAACTTTTGTTGTTGATTGTGAGGTGCAACTTTGCTTTTTGCTAGTCCAAATAACCAATATTTTCCCTAAAAAAGTGCTCCTCCACTGGTGCTCTTTCTATCATCAATTTTACTTTCCCAGTCTACATCAGTGTAGGCTATCAATTCAAACTTTTCACTCTTCTTGTAGTATAAGCCAAAGTCATCAATTCCTTTTAAGTACCTCAATATTCTTTTCACTGCCATAAGATGATTTTCTCTTGGATTAGCAAAAAATCTGGCCACTATTTCAATAGCTAATGCAATGTTTGGTCTACTATGTACAACATACTATAATTTTTCAATCATTGATCTATAAAATGTCTAAATTACTTTGGTTGACTCATCATTCTTGGATAACTTATGTTCTATTACCATTGGTGTGTTTACTGGTTTTGAATCTTCTAAGCCAAATGTTTTAAGTATCTCCTTGATATATTTTGATTGGGTCACAAATATACCATGTTTCAATTGATGTACTTGTAATCCAACAAAGAATTTAATTTCTCCAAATAGTGACATCTCAAACTAATGTTTCATCTGATCAGCAAAATCTTTGCATTGGGCATCTTTTCCTCCAAATATTATGTCATCAACAAAGATTCCAGATATCAAAATATCTTTACCTTTTTTTGCCTTGATGTATAGATTGTTGTTGTCATCTATTCTCTCAAACCCTATCTTCACAAGATATTTGTGCAGTCTCTCATACCATGCTCTAGGTGCTTACTTCAAACCATAGAGTGATTTGTGTAGCTTGTAGACCATATCCTTGTTGTTGTCATCAACAAATCCCTCTTGTTGTTCTATGTAGACTTCTTCTTCCAATATATCATTCAGAAAGACATACTTTACATCCATCTAGTAGACTTTGAAACCTTTGTAAGTAGCATATGCAAATAATGTTCTTACTCCCTCCATTCTTGCAACAGGGGCAAATGTTTCTCCATAGTATAGTCCTTCTTCTTGTGCATAACCTTTGCAAACTAGTCTGCCCTTATTTCTTGTGATCTCACCATTCTCATCAAGCTTGTTCCTAAATACCCATTTTGTACCAATCACATTCTTATCAGCTAGTTTTGGAACTAAAGTCCAAGTTTTGTTCTTCTCAATCTGATCTATCTCTTCTTTCATAGCTTTATACCAGTCATCATCTTGTAGTGTATCTTTTACTATTTTGGGTTCAATCTTGCTCATCAAACATGATTCATTTCTTAGTTTGTTCCTTGTCATTAGTTTGGCTTCCTTATCACCAATGATTTGTTCTGTAGGGTGATGTCTTCTCACATATTTGGATAGTCTTGGTTATTTCCTTCTTTCCATGTTTGATCTTTCAGCTTCAGAGTCATTATGCACATCTATTTCAAGTATTTTATCATCTCTCTCATGTGTATTGACTTCTAAGTCAAAATGTGCATTATTTTCATTCTGCAACTTAGCTTCTGAATGTAGCTCAACATTCACTAGTTGTGACTCGGTTGATCCTGAGATTTGTTGTTGAATTTCAACTTGATTGGCAGTATCATCTTCAGTAGATATTCCTTCATAGAAGTATACAAAAGATCTATACTCTTCTAGTTTCTTAGATTCATCAATTTGGACTTCTGCATGCTTATCAAAATTTACATTTGCACTCTCCACAATCTTGTTAGTGTTAGCATTTAAACACTTATATGCCTTACTTCTAGTGGAGTATCCAAGGAATATGCCTTCATCACTTTTTGCATCAAACTTGCCATTTCTAGTATCTTTAAGAATGTAGCATTTACAATCAAATACTTTGAAATGTTTTACATTAGGTGAGTGACCATACCATAATTCAAAAGGTGTTGCATTTGTACCTTTCTTGACTTGGACTCGATTTAGGGTGTAAATAGCAATACTTATAGCTTCTCTCCAGTATTTCAATGCAACATTCTTCTCCATTATTAATGTTCTGGCACAGTCTATCATTGATCTATTCCTCCTTTCTATAATGCCATTCTATGGGGGAGTTCTTGGTGCTGATATTTGTCTTTTAATTCCTTTATCATTGCAAAATGTCTCAAATTCTTTTGATGTAAACTCTCTTCCTTTGTCTGATCTCAGACACTTCAGACTCTTTCCTATTTCTTTCTCAACTCTGGCCAAATACCACTTGAACATTTGAAATGCATTAGATTTTTGTTTTAGGAACATGGCATTCATCATCCTACAGTAGTCATCTACAAAAAACATTATGTATATGTCTCTTTGGTAGCTTTGTACTTCTATTGGGCCACATAAGTTTGTACGGACAGGCTCTAATACTCCTTTAGAAATGTAGGTTTTTCTTTTGAAACTTGACTTGGTCATCTTTCCTAGTTGACATTGTTTGCACATTATATTTTTAGCCTTTTTCAATTTTGGCAACACTCTAACTTTCTTCTTTTTTGCTGATACTAATCAGATTATCAAAGTTAACATGACACAGTCTTTTATGCCATAACCACACATCATCAAGTTTTACAATGAGATAGGTTGCATCTTCCATATCTAGTTAAAATAGATTACTCCTATTTTTTTCACCTTTTCCTATTAGATTACCATTAGTGTCATAGATTTTGGCAGTTTTGTTTCCAAATTCTACTTTACAACCTATATTGCTTAGTTGTGACACACTTAGTAGATTATAGTTCAATCCTTCAACATAGTATGCATTGTCACATGAGATTTTCTTTGTAAGTCTAATAGAACCTTTTCCCTTAATTTGACATGGAGCATCATTTCCAAATCTAACACTATTTCTATCATACTGAGTAAAGGTAATAAACTTACTTTTGTCTCTTGTCATGTGATGTGAGCATCCACTGTCTCTGATCCACTTCTCATTTTTGTTCACATAGGTTACCAGTGTTGTTGCCTCATCTTCATCTAATTCATCCTTCATGGCTACATAGACTACTTCATCATCATTCTCATCAGAATCTTCTTCTTCAGCAATGTAGCACTTTTTGTCTTTATCCTTATAATCTCTACTATCATCTTCTCTTTTGATTTTGTACTTGCCTCCTTCTTTGTAGTTCTTCTTCTTAGTGTATCTTGCAGCAATATGTCCTAGTTCATTGCAATTAAAATATATGATAGGCAGCTTACCTTTGAATTTACCTTTGCCTCTATGAAATATTCTTGCTAGTAGTGCTTCCAATTGTTCCACATCTTCTTCATATGTGTTGTTGTCCCTGGATGGATATTTTCCTTTTTTCTTTTTCTTTGATTTCACCTCCTCAATGTCTTTCAATGTCAGCTTAGCTTTGAAAGCAGATTCAATGTTCTCAGTCTATAGTTATCAAAATTGGACAAATCAAATGCAGTAAGTATTCCTACTATCCCTTCAAAAGTTAGTGTGTTTCCTGGTACACATCTTAACTCTTGTATGGCTGAAACTCTAATAGCATAGATAGGGAGCAAGGTTCTTAATAATTTTCTATTAACAGTGTCATCTTACAAATGACCACCCAAACTTCTTATTGCACTTACCACTTCTTTCATTCTAGAGGCATATTGGGTAGCATTCTCACCTTCTTCCATTTTCATGTCATCAAACTTTCCTCTGAGACTTTCTCTTTTTGCTCTTTGAACATTTTGATCTCCTCCATAGATATTATTCAAGGCTTTCCACATCTTAAATGCAGAGTCACATCCCTTGATATCATCAAATTCAACATAGTTAAGGGTAGAGGCAATCTCCAACATTGCCTAATTGTGCTCCTTCCTTTTGTTCAAATCATTTGCAGTAAGGGCTCCAGCTGGATCTACATGTTCCAATGCAATTGAGGCTTTTGCATAATCACCTATTGATCCAAGGTGCAACTTCATTAGACTTTTCCATGCAATAAAGTTATCTCCATTGAGCTTGGGAACTTCTCTCTTGGACATCTTGATCTTCATGCTTCTAGTACCTTTAAACTAAATCAACAGATGGCTCTGATACCAATTGTTAGAAATGCTTTCGAATAACTAAGAGGGGGGGTGAATTACTTATTTAAGGTCCAAAGTTATTCAAAGTCCAAATGTCCTAATAAAACTTTTTTACCAAGTAAAGTGAGCCCATTAAACTATTTGTTCATCCAAGCTTAAACTTTTCCTATTGTTATAAATCAACATGCAAGAATAACACATGAAAAATCAACACATAACATAGCGATTTATGTGGAAACCCAATTTGGGAAAAACCACCAGTAACATGCTACTCAATTCTCACTCTTCTGAAGTGATGCCCTATGAAAGGCCTACCCTATTAAAGGCTACAACGCACTATTAAATGTGACCTAGTTAAAGGAGTTAACCATCATGTTAGAAGTGGGCTTGGTTAGAGGACTTTAGAACATTCACTTGGAATGCCACCCTGTTAAAGGATTTACAAATGGCTATTAAACCAACCTAATTCCATAGGATTTTTCCCTAATTAATACAATTGTTAGAGAGTAACAACAAGGGCTTTTGACTTGATACAACTCACAACTCAACTTGCAAATTTCAGATCTATGTTCAGCTCATAACATTGCCTAGTTTTCAATCTCTGTAGCTCTGACAGCTTGTCCTCCTTTCAAGCTTTGTCTCCTTGAGTCTCCATGCTCGATGTACCAATGCAATCTCCTTTATGACCATTTATCAAAGCAGAGTCTCTCTGCTCTATTCTTCTCTTTGATGCCTTCTCCTTGACACCCTTCAACCACTTTGCAATTTGGCACACTAGCAACTCTTGCTTCTTGGCCTGTGACTCCTTAAATGGAAGTCTGGAATTGCTTTTCCCACTCGATTCTTCCCTCCTTTAATTTCAATTCAAATGGATTAGGTAGGATTCATTGAATCTAACCCATATCTTGTTCCTTCTAGAAACATCATGAAGAATCCTCCATAATCCACCTAAAAATGGTTTATCTAAGATTTTGTGCCTCCAGCTCATCATCCTTATCCTCCATCGGGTTCACAAAATTCAAGGTAATAACCTTGTCGACTTAGATTTGGTAAATCTTTGACTTTTGAAATAATACAGCAACTCAACACTATTGAAATTCTGGTGCTCAGCACATACTATATTACTTGACACCTACTATGGATTCACTTGGCATCCATTAAGTTTTTCTAATGCTCGACACTTGAAGTTTGCTTGGCACCTGAACACACTTGGCTCCTTCTGTATCACTCATCACACATTAGATTTTACATTTGCTAGGCACTAACTGAAAATCTACTCAACTTGAACTAGCTTACTCGGCACTCACTAATGAACTTAGTTAAGCTTTGCAGATAGCCTTGTTACAACTTATTCTTCTAGTGTTTCTAAGTGTGACCAACATCTGTATCTTCAAGTATACTATCAATACATCATTTTACCATTATCTTAACTGATCCTTGCACTTCATTACAAAACCATAACTCAACCTTTCCTTAGGTACTTTTGTTACATCTTATTGATTAAATCCTCTTCATCAATCAACTAAGTGATAGTACTTGGATCTTATAAGCAATTGTCATTCTAGCAAATAATAGGTTTGACATCAATGACAAAACAATGATTGAAAACATTCTTTCTCAACAATCTTCCTTCTTTTGCAACAATATCCCTCTTTGATAGTGTTCTTTTTCAATCAAATTTCCAACAATACTAGACCCATTGGCACTTTTGGCCACATGTCACACTCTCGCTATGTCATTATGCATAAACATTGAGCGACTCCTCATAGCGACATAGCAACCATCGTTGATGTAGCCTTGATCGACAGATGAGCATTTCATATTCAATTCATTGTAACTATGGTGGGTCCTTACTTTCCTTTGGTCGCCATGTCACATACATTAAAGAATGAGAAAGTTTCTATAGTGCTATGGAAACCACCATCGATCTAGGAGAGATCTAACGAAACAAATCAACCAATATCCTTTTTTGAGTGTGAATCCATGGTGGCACATGACATCATACCATCCTGACATGTTGGTAGGACTCTTTATAACAATTAGTCTTTACGACACCATTTCTTTTTATCAGGTCCCACCACATTCTCATTTCATAGGGAGTCGTCGTGTCACAACCAACAATGTTCTTATAATTTTTGGTGGTGACATAGTGACCACAATAGACTTTGAAGAAATCTGACATTGTGATTTAATAGCATGTTCTTGTTACAATACATCTTTTATTGCACCTGATACCTTTGACATCCCATCATGCTGACGAGGCTTATTAATGACAAACCAAAATTACAACGCCTATCTTTAGGTTTGATCCCATCATGTTTCACTTTTGTGGGAGGTCACCATGTCACAACCAATAAAAACCTTGTGATTTTTGGTGGTGACATAGTGACCACCATTAATCCTAAAAATATTTGATGGTGCAGATGATTACCTTGAAACCATGCATATATTAACTAGGTCCCATGTGTAGTGCTTCCTTGGTCGCCATGTTGCATTTAGTAAAGTTCACACAAATTTTTATAATGACAACGCGACTACCACAGATCTTAAAAAAAATTGATGGTAAAATTTCAGAAGATTATGGAACAAAACAAAAGTCTCTTTAAAAGGTTCCTGAAAAAGGTATATACTTTTGAAAAATATTTTCCCGCTCAACTATAAGGTAAAGGCATATGACCTAAAGGGCTTTCTTAGGGCACAATTCTATTTAATTAGGGATTTTCTTAGGGATAACAATTTTAAAAGGAACCAAACCCTAAA
Organism: Cupressus sempervirens; assembly: GCA_028749045.1. Classification (NCBI taxonomy): domain Eukaryota; kingdom Viridiplantae; phylum Streptophyta; class Pinopsida; order Cupressales; family Cupressaceae; genus Cupressus; species Cupressus sempervirens. The sequence continues at coordinate 248,130,934 of CM053790.1, read as the reverse complement.
AACTCATAAAAACTAGGAACATTCCCAAAATGACATACTCAGAAAAACATGAGGTAAAAACATGATCAACAGAGTGTTCCCTCCGTAATAGTCTGTCAAGGATGTCATGGACTAGAGGACTGGGAGCATAGGGCATATTTTCTGTTGATTTCCATCTAAGCGTATTCTCTTTGATTTTATCTTAGGTGTCTTGAGCATTTTCTTGGTCTCACAAACACTTAGGATCAATTCAAAGGCCTCATCCTTATCTGTTTTGTGAGTGCATACTTATGGTCATCTCAACTTTCTTGTGTCTTGATGCAAGCACAATATCACTACCATAAAACTAGGGAATCTAATTGCGTAGTCATGTTGACCTATATGTCTTTGACATATAGGTTGGGTTCCCATATTTCAATCTAATATATATCATATTTATATCTTCATAGGTCATCCTAGTGATGATTGTATGATTTTCTAATGTCCCTAATAAGGCTTGATGATAAAAACTAGGACCTATCTATAAAACCCTTGCAATTGCATCTTTTGCATGTTAGCTTGCATTTTAGGGTTCATTTGAGCTTAACTTTACATTTTTGAATGTTGAGAGAGTATTCTTTATCTTTTAGGGATGTGTCAGCTAACTATGTTCATCTTCTTTTGCTCCTTCTTGATCACATTTTGTCATCTTCTCTTGGCTTTTTCTTGCCTCTTAATCCTATCATCAAAAGGGTTAATCTTATCATCACATCTATCTACCCTTTTAGATCTCTAATTTGTCCTTTTTCACCTTACCTAAATTCAACATCCTAGACCCATTTTCTGGATCAAAATCAAAATTTGGGTTCATCTTATTGGTAAAAATTGTATTTTAAATGTCATCCTTCTTCTATGTGGTTGGCTGACCTTTTGAGGCTTAATCTTTGAATATTTCTAAGGCAATAATCATTTCTTCATCATTTCTACTCTCTTTCACTCTTCTTATTCACTTCATTTCACCTTTCCTCTTTCTTTCACCTAATTATAATACTTTATCTTTCATGGTCAACCTTAATTACACTAGGGCATATTCTGTCATTTTAGTGGTCACTTATTTGCATTAGTTAATCTATTATCTTTGACTTTATTATTTATTAATTTGATCAAATCTATCTATTTGGGTTTTTGCATCTCCTCTCCTCTATTATACATTTGGTTTTGATCTTGAGGCGGCAGACATACCTATTGCTCGATCCTTGTTCTCGTTCTAGGGCAAGATCTTAACTCAATTTTCTCAGTTTTCTCAGCTTTCTTAGTTCCCTATTGGCCTAGCTTAGTCTTTTCTTAGTTTTTGACTTGGTTTGTTTAGTATTTCTTCATCTTCAATATTTTCTCAGTTCTTGTGTAGTTTGCTTAGTCCTTTCTAAGTCCTTGATTTGTCTTTGCTCAGACCCGTTTGCTCAAACACTTGTTATGTTCTAGGGAAAGATCTTGTTCTATTGCTTTGACATCATCATTATTTAACATAATGTGTTCCCATACTAATCACACATTAGTCAAAGAGGGGAAATTTTAATCACCCAAATATGATCATCTAGACTATTAGCCCTCTTTCTAGCATTTTTGCATAATTTATCCATCTCTTATCTTTGATCAAATCCTCAAAATCTATGTATTCAGTTATAACCTATGGTTTGACCACTTTATCCTAAGTCTCTTATTTAATTAAAAGAACTTTCTCCCTTTTAATTAAATAAAAAGTCCCACTTCCCACTTATCCAAAGTACACACACATAAATCATTATTCCTATTTTTAAAATAAAACAAAATGCATTTTTGTCTACACATGAATGCACAATTTTCTAGATGAGAGGAATCTCTTATTTTTTAAATAAATTTAATTTTCCTCACATCTTTTGCCTCTTAAAGTCAACCATTGATCTTGATTAGGTAAAATTTGTGTACACATGGATCACTCAAGAGGCATTCTGCACCCTTGATTATGCCTCTCTTGGCTTTTGATCTCAACCTTCCATTTTTCTTCAAAAGGAGGTTCTCTCCCCATTCTTCCATAAGGTGAAGGATTTGGAGAAGCCTTGGTGCCTTGGAGTCTCATTGAATTCTTGGTGTCTTGGAATACATGGAGCTGCACCCTTGATTATGCCTCTCTTGGCTTTTGATCTCAACCTTCCATTTTTCTTCAAAAGGAGGTTCTCTCCCCATTCTTCCATAAGGTGAAGGATTTGGAGAAGCCTTGGTGCCTTGGAGTCTCATTGAATTCTTGGTGTCTTGGAATACATGGAGCTTACCCTCATCTTGCATCTTAGACCTTGTTCATCAAGGCTAGGTTAAAATCTATCCATCTTGTATTTAAATTCCTAGATTAGCTAATTGTATTCATTGCATTGCATTTCACTTTTACTTTCACCATAGCTAGGTCTTATCTCATTTATTTTAGATCTTGCATTTCATTTGAATCTCCCATTCTATGGTGCACCTTGCAAGGGTTGTTTAATTGGGTTCATTTGAGAACCATTATCATATTGTTACTTGTCAACTTCAAATTTGCACATCATAGATAGGAAGCTATAAGTAGCCTCTTGAGATTCTCTTCATCATGGGTATTCTCAAGTATAATGGTTTATAGAAGTGCATCCACATTTTTCACACACACTATTCATCAATGGTATGTCACATACATTTCCATACATGAGGTTTTGGCTTCTTGATTTTTGTATGGTTTCTTTGAGTCGAGGCTATTGCACTCACATACTTGACCACATACCAAATGCAATTGCATTGATGGAGGCAATTGTATATTTTATTTGATATTATTCAAATCTACTACATCAAGAATTTTCTTTATCAATTATATTTTAATTCAAAATTGATTCCTCAATCTAGGGCTTGATTAAGGCAAGCCCTCATCCACCAAATTGAAAAAAAAAACCCTTTACTTTATGTGTATAGGAGTAGGATATCAATTTTTGCATATGGATCTAGAAATAACAACCTAAGAGCTTTATGGAGAATTTAGTTTGACTTTGTTGTAGTGCCCCTAGTACATGTTAACCTCACAAAAATGTGATTTTCCAGGTTGACCTAGATCCTATTGATTTTTTGAAGGAATAATTTCTGGGTTTTGTGTATTTTGTCATTTTATCTAGAAATATGTTGTCAGATATTTAGAAATAGGCTCAAATTCACACTTTTTGGAGATAAAATACATCTTCTACTATGCATTTGATGGAGAGTCTTTTATATTTTATTTCCTTTCATATTTTTATCCAAGATCTATATCTTAATTAGGTTGATTGTGTACACATAGCACCTAGATCTACATTCAATCAATTAGTTTAACTTTGTATACACATTATCATATAAGGGCTAAAGAGTGAATTTACCTATATTGGATTCCTTCCTACAATTCAAATTAATTATTAGCACCCTTTCTCCTTTGAACCTTGCTAATCTAATTTGGATTTAAAAAGGAATCATATTTGTACATTCCCTCTTTCCCTCACATACATATTTGAGTGGCATAGTGGCATAAAGTGGAGGCCTACATCCCATTAAAGTGCATCCATTTTACCCCTAAACATTTTTGGTCAACCCAACATCATTCCCCTTTCTTATTGGAGTTAGATTGTATTATCTCTCTTTGTATTTTAGAATTTGGTGTATCCTTTATATGCTATTGTTTTTATTGGTGATATTTAGATCTCTTTCACATTTAATATATTTACATTTTGAAAATACCAAAATATTGCATTGAGTCCATTCTTAGGTTGCATTTCATTTATTTCCTTTCAATGGGATTGTTATCTTTATTTTCAACCTATCTTCATGATCTTTAGGACATTCAATTTTATGCATACAATGATGTTTTGATATGTTCTTTTATTGAGGCTCATCTTTGTAAAGATGATGTTGATAAACCTTTAGTGATTCGTGATGTTGCTAACCTTTATAATGCTACTATTTGGGATGAACCCTTGGATAGGAATATTTACTACTCTCTTTCTCATGAAAATTCCTCCTCTAATGTGTGCTTTTCTCCCTCCTTGGATGATTCTCCTATTTGGTATTAACCTTTATACAAGGACATGGATTATTCCCTTCCTCATGAGAAATATTTATATTATGACATGGGTATTTCTTATTAGTAACCTCTTCTATGCATTTCACTGATATTCCTTCTATACATAAGGCCTTTCTAAGTTTTGTTTATCCCCCTGTTAAAAGTTCCTTATAAATATAAGATCACATATTCCATGCTCCTTTTTATTCCTCTCAAAACATGTCTCACTTTAATTTAGGTCTTGTTGAAAAAGATGATTCTTATGACTTGTTCATATATAGAGTTGTCCTTTAATAGAAAGAAATAACCAAGGACTTCTATGCCCAAATTTGCAAGACAAATACAAGTTTCCAACAGTTGAGGAATCTTAACTTCTTTGATTCCTCTCTGAATTTTGTAAGATTTAGCTTCCTTATTAGATATTCAATCAAAACTTCCTTCTAAATGAGGATTACTTTTAACCAAAAAGTAGTAAGGCTTCCCATCTATTCATGGATATAGGGATAATAAAAAAATAATAAATAAACAAATAAGAAAGAACAAAATGGAGAGAACGCACAATTTCTCTATCAATCGCTTCTAAGAAAGACATATATAACAGAAAATTATTTAACGTGTCTATCATATATCATCCAACATCAGAAAGAGATTTCAACAGTTCGACATCAATTCAATACTAAGTCAACAATGAACCAGTCCAAAGTATACAATCTTCAAAAATCAGATCTTTCCCATTCCAAAAAGATCAATCTTGTTCAAGTACAATGTTGGAAAACTTAAAAACATCCACATAATTATTAAAAATTAGATTTAAGTTCACAATATGATATCCATCAAAATTTGCCAACCCTTAACACTACTGAGTTTTAGACTTAAATAGAAAGCTATCTGAGAATCTCCCTCAAAAATTGATTCTCAGACAGTTAAAAGTAGTTATGAAAACCAACTTAAGGGTACACAAACCCAAAAATTTACTTTTAGAAATAGAAACCAAATGTCTTAAAAGCATTTGAAAGATAAAACTAATCATTTACTAATTGGTCAAGTGGTTCTTCTTCCTCCTCATCTTCAACATCATCTTGTCCATGTGTGAGCTTCCACATCCTAAACGTGTTCATGAATTCATTCATGGTAGTTGTATTTGGGCTCTTGATGCTCTACAGTTAGTTTTTCCAAACATCTCTATCTAGTCTCATTTATGTACGATATCCAAATAACTAGGAAGTCACAGAGTGCACATGCCTGACATTATCTTGCTCTTAGCCACCTTGGGGAAATAAAATGATGTGAGATCAATTTTATCTTTCACAAAATTCATGTGCTCTTTATATTGTTTGCTCATGATCTCCACATCGAAACCTCCTTCTTTAAGAGGAGTGGAAAAGGTAGAGCCAATCGACTGGAAGTCCCTATTTACATTTTCAAGCAATGTTTTGAATTCTTTTTCACATGACTACATCCTAGAAATAATATAACTATAATTAGATACCCTCTAGGGTATGTTCTTTCTTAAAACTTGAATCAACCATGCGTCCATGTGCTGTAGTGAGTTTTCCTTTAGAAACTTTTCTGGCCTGTAATCTTCTACCTCTACCAATTGAGTCACCATAGCTGAGAATTTTTCAACTGCACCCTTCAAAACTGCTAACTGAATGTGGGATTCATCAAGTGTAGCCCCAACTAGAGAAATAATTTCATGCAGATTTTGCATGAGTTTAGCAACCTAATTTGTTACTAGGCCAATCGAACTGAACACAGTTGCCATCATCATCTTTCCCTTCTTTAAGTTACTTAGCAATTTTTGGTTTTTAGGGACACTAGAGTCAAAGGTAAGCCACAGTTGGTCACTGGGAACCAAACTTAGACCTTTCAATGAACTTATGTATTTGGCCATTGCATTTATCTTAGCTTTTAGTTTCTTCTTTTCAATCTCATCTTTCGACGACTGTAGCACAATTTGTTTAGTAGATGCTTCCACCCAGTGTTCCTTTGTTTCATGGTTCATCACCCCCAAATTTGTGTGTGTGATTTCAAAATTGTTTAGATCCAATTCATTAGTTCCTTCTTTTTGATTGTAGGTGGCCACTTCAGCTATACTCCTCCCCGTTGCACTATCAAAAGTTATTCTAGATGTGCTTTTAATGCTTTTAGGTTTTGGGGTCTTGTTGGTATATACTGTTAGAGGTTGTAATCTTTCCTTGGTGTGTTTATAAACCAAGGTTAGACCTTCTTTATTTATTGTTGTAATATATTAGGATATAAGCCAAGGTATCCTAATATATTTCTTTTTGTCCTTTTTCCACTACATCTTATTTTGTCATCTAGTGGAATATGTGAGGACAAATATATATTGTAATTTCTAATTTTAGATTATTCCTCCTTAAGAGGAATCTCACACTTGGCCTCACACACTTATGAATGGTGGCATTCATAGACATGGGAGTTACATTCTAACTCCTCTCTCTCATCTCTATTTAAGAGATGACCCTCTTCTCTCATTTAAACAATGAGGTTTCTTCCTCTTCTCAAATATTGTATGAGCCATTGCTCTCTTGCTCTCTCTCTTTTTCTTCTTAGGCTTTTCATGCCTCATTCATAATGTCACAAGGGGTTTTCTTTGCTTTCCCCTTTCCAAATATCTTGTCTCATGGTGTTGGAGCTTCAAGCTTTCTCTCTCCTATTTTATGGTAATATCTTTTCATGCATTTACTCACTTAGATTCTTTCTTGGTGTTGCTTATTTACAGATTTCTTTTTCCATTTCTAACATGGTATCAGAGCAGTTTAATCTTTGTTTTGAGTGTTTGCATGAAGGTACGATTCGAAGGAGACTTGTGAGAGAGATTTCACTAATTTCTTCTTTAATCTTTTTAAGATGGAAGAAATTGAATTTTTTTTTTGGATTTGGCTGGTTTACCGCCAAACCCGTTTAACTTTTGTTTGCTCTAATTTGTGCAGGTTACTTCTTATTTTCTATTAGTTTTCATCTAACCCCCTTTGGAAGGCTTGCCGCCAAAGGATTTTCATTATTAGCAACTCTGTGCTCTTTCTTTCTCTTTTGCCTCCATATACTATTTTTTTATCAAATCATATTTTAGCCAGGGTAGCTTTTTTTCATAAACTCGGCCTTTTGCAGTAAGCTGTCCTTGTAATATTTTGCACGTTTTCAAGTAGTTGATAAAAGCTTTGCATTTCTCTAGCATCGCTTTTTTCCTTCCTTGCTTTCAAGGTTGTTTCAGCATCTTTTTCTAGGCGTTGCAATTATGCCTAAGACTGTGGGTGCACCACTCAAGTGGGTGACATTGTGCTCTTATGTGACAGATTCTCGATCTCTCCATACTTGCTGAGCTCCTCAAAAATATCTTCGTAAAAATCTTCGAAGTGTCGCTGTGTCTTACGTGGATCTGCGGCGAACGCGGCCACCTGGTTTGGGTCCGAGGAGGTTGCGGGATCGAGCCCTCCTGGCCTCTTATACATGTTCGATAAGAGGAGGGTTGGACTTATTGTGGGTTGGTTGTGCAGGCGGGCGCATCTCAGAATCACTTTTTATTCACTCCGATTGAGATAGCAAAATCACTTTTTATTCACTCCGATTGAGATTGCATGTGAACATTATTTCCACTGTTCATGCGCGCACGAGCCTCAGCAAACATTCTCTGCTGTTCAAACAAGGCTTCCTCTTCTGTCATTTCTAGTTTCTCTTTAGACCTTTTAGTTCCTGCTTTTGGAGAATCCCAAGCTTCAATTCTATGCTGCTCATATGCAACATTAACCTCCCTAATATAGCTCCCAAAGCCAAGAATCTCAAGGGATTCTAGAACATGCTCTGGAGCAATAGTTCGCTTCTCCTCTTTGTAGCATATTTCATTGGTCTCAGAAGAGATTAAATTGATAAACTCAACACTGCACTCGATTAAATGATCTTGGGCATCTTTTGTTACACGAACATGTGCAGGTAACATCTCCTTGATGATATTGGTCATTGTTGCTTTTGGGAGGGAAACATCTTCCTTGGCCTTCCCCACTATCTCCATTGAACTGGAGAATTGCGTCTCTTTCTCGGCCTTACACAAAACACGAAGGAAAATTTCTATTCACTAGAACTTGCCAGCTTCTCCAAATAATTTGCTCAACTTTTACTTGATAAAACCCTTGGAAAACTATAGAACTTCTACTTATCTATTATTGTCTCTCTTATATTCCTTTGATAAATATACAATGTGATAATGTTCTGCATTCTTTATTGCCTAGATCATGGGTCATGTAGGTGATGGAGTCACGACCCATTCACTTGTAGTGGGATGACTCATTAATGGACTGTCTATATCCATGTGATTGATACAATGTTGATGCAGATTTCATTAGTTGGCCTTGTCTGTGGTCATTAGTGCATTATTATGTTTCTTTCATGAGAGACTTATTGCATAAAGATTGGTCATTTTGGCCCATATTATGATCATTTTTGAGCTTATGACTTATTTTAGATATCATGTTAACTCCATTACATGTTGGTGAACACATTCATTTATTTTTACTCAATTTGTCCTTGTTGACAATTTTTTGAGCATATAATTTATCTTGATATCAGGTTATCTCCATTGTTTTGTGGTAACATGTTTTACTCATTGTTTCTCTATGAGAGTTTTATTATCCTTATTCAAAAGGATTTCGAATTTGCATATATGATGGCATTCTACTTGTGGATATTTGTCTTGTTGTTCTCTTTTTTTTTAGGTAATCCATCAAGGAACCTTCTCGAAGATGTGTCTATACTTCCACTTGATCACATTCAAAGGACTCATGTACTTCTCTTGGATCTACAAATGTACCATATGGCTTGAAGACAATCAAATTACTGCATATTGAAGATTAAGTTGCAGATTTTTGTAAATTATGGGTTTAATACCCTTTGATGTAATTTCCCCAAGTAAAGATTAAAGGGGGGTGTTAGAAGTTGTAATCTTTCCTTGGTGTGTTTATAAACCAAGGTTAGACCTTCTTTATTTATTGTTGTAATATATTAGGATATAAGCCAAGGTATCCTAATATATTTCTTTTTGTCCTTTTTCCACTACATCTTATTTTGTCATCTAGTGGAATATGTGAGGACAAATATATATTGTAATTTCTAATTTTAGATTATTCCTCCTTAAGAGGAATCTCACACTTGGCCTCACACACTTATGAATGGTGACATTCATAGACATGGGAGTTACATTCTAACTCCTCTCTCCCATCTCTATTTAAGAGATGACCCTCTTCTCTCATTTAAACAATGAGGTTTCTTCCTCTTCTCAAATATTGTATGAGCCATTGCTCTCTTGCTCTCTCTCTTTTTCTTCTTAGGCTTTTCATGCCTCATTCATAATGTCACAAGGGGTTTTCTTTGCTTTCCCCTTTCCAAATATCTTGTCTCATGGTGTTGGAGCTTCAAGCTTTCTCTCTCCTATTTTATGGTAATATATTTTCATGCATTTACTCACTTAGATTCTTTCTTGGTGTTGCTTATTTACAGATTTCTTTTTCCATTTCTAACATATACTTGCTGACAATGTCATTAATAGGAAAAGAAATAGGAATTAAACTCCTCTTCCTATTTACTGAAGCTATGAGCCAGTTAAGAGTAGTAGCATCCTTTTGTGATTCAGTACCTTTTTCAAGGGTGTTTATGACTTGTATCCTTGGAGGAGATGAACCCACTATCATATAGACTCTTTGGTTGTTGTCGATAAGTTCACCACCTAGGTCTTTATCTGGTTTGTAGTCTACTTGGATTTCTTGGTAAAATTCTATAGGTATTGAAATTTTGGCTTTCTTTTTAGAATGGGTTTTCTGTATAAGAGGCAGATTATGGGATCTTCTTCTTAGAAATCCTTGGTGACCTTTTGCTACCTATAATTTTAAGATCAACATTAGAAACAAGGTCAATCTGGTCACTAGTATGTGTGTCCTTTTTCATCCTTAACCAAGACTTTTTCTTTTCAATCATATTTGTTGTTCTTTCAAGAATATTCTCCTCTTCTTTAGAGTTCTAATCTATAGTAATCATGTTAGAAATTACGAGTTCAATTTCTTGGGGGGCGAGGGTATTAGCTCTGCCTTCTTCTATGTCTGTAATATCTATAACCAATCACAATTGAAATAGTTGGACTTGTGCAACAATGAACCTTGATGACTCTCTTCTTCTCACCTCCAACTCATCTGCACAATCCTTCCAAAAATCTTCCACATTAGGGACATGTACAATCTTTGCATGAGTATCAAATAGACTATGAATAATTATTTTGCTATCAAAGTCCAGTTGAGCCTAGTAGAAGCCAAAACCAAGCTTAACCAAGTTAGGTCTTATACATGTTGCATCTTCCATGCTTCCACATGTCAATTTTCCTAACTTAAGTGGGAAAATAATATCACAAACTTCTTCAGCCAAGAATTTGTTGATCACAACATTTAATTGTTGAGTTTCCTTTGCCAGGACAAAGCAATCAAGAGCGAACTTGGGAAGGCATATAGGCTCTTCATCAAAACCCCCTACCCTCAAATAAGTGAATTTAGGGAATTGAATGTATAGGCTATCAAAATATTTAATGAGCTTTTGAGACTCAGGGGACAATCTATGGTGCCAGGGGATTTTCAATTCAAAACACAACTTTCAAGAAAAGATGTCATGGACCCTTCTGAAGTCTTCCAAAGCTCTATCCTTATGAAACATGGGGCAATAATTATATGTGGTAATTTTCTCAATCTAGGGTTCATGGGGTAAATTTTGTAAATCCTGAGTGCTAGCTAACATATACATCAAATAAGATGACATAAAAATGTTTTTTTTTCAAATTTAGAGCACCCTTCAGCTAATTTCTTAGATAGCTAGCTATTAATTCCACCCAGTCTAGAAATTGTGGGCCTTTTAACACAATTTGAATATAAAAATGCATCCACTCTTCAAAGACAAAGATGTCGGAAGACCCACAAATTCTATGTAGTAGAACCATTATGTCCTAGACCTAAATGATCATTTGGTTTTTCCTCAAGGTTTTGGTAACTTAGAACTACCTTTTGCTATGGTGTTCCTATAGATATTTTCTTGCTCTAAAAATCTAGCCATGGACAATACAAGGGTCAGGTTAGCAAATTGTTGCTCCTCCAGGTGAAATAATCTAGATATGGTTTCTCTATTGACACTCAGCAACACGCTTCCATATTTCTTCAATATATTGCCCCTAGACACATTATACATATGAATGCATTCTTGAATTAGCTCCAAACAAGGGTAGGCTAGTGGGAAAGTGGAGGCCATGAGGAGGTTAGTATCCAACACTTTAGTGGAAAAAGGTTTCACAAGTCTTTCACACAATCTCTCTACAAGACCTCCCAAATCAACTCTTAATAGGTCTATGTCAGACAATATAGGTGATTTACATTGCAAACTATGAGTATTCTTGAATAAGTGCAATGTAGACTTCATGATTTAGGAACTTTACTCGTATTTGAAAAGAAAGAAATAACCACAATTATGCTTCGCTTAATAGGTAGGAGAAAAATAACCAAAGAGTAGAAGGGTTACTTGAAAAGAAACAACCATTATAGATATGGAAGAAGGCTTGCTCTCTCTAATTTTCCTGCAACTGATTATTTCAGACAAGAGAAGAAATTCTATGCTTTATTTCTTAAAGGTAAAGCCTTCTTCATATACATCTTGAAAAAGGGGACTAATCATTAATTATATAGAGAAAAAATCAGTTTCGACATGCCACGAGGGTAGGGTGACAGGACAAACTAGTGACTGACATTAAACAAGAAACAAGTAATTCAATGATTATTGCCTTTTGCATTTGCTAAATCCTTATTTTTGCACTCCCAAATTAAGGTTCTGGCATAATCATTTATGATGACCTTACTTTGAAACCATTAATTACTTGCACTTACCCTAAATCATGACATCACCCACGATCATGTCAGATTTGATGAGACATCCGGCTATTGCATGTCCTTCACATGTGTATCCATGACATGTTGATTGGGCCCACTAAGAAACATTATCTTTGAGAACCTGACAAAGTGTTGAACTTGTGAACTAGTTCAATTGGTACAAAGGGTTCAAGGCAGCTTCGTGCTATCTAAACTTGGTACAAAGAGTACAAAAGGTTCAAGGGGTACAAGAAATTTACATTTTATACCAAGAATCTTTCAAACTTTTTGTAAGATGGTTTCATGATAATCACTCCTGATGAAGGATTTCTAAGGGAAAGATTTGGTCAACAATAGGCTTGAAGGAAAATAATATAGATAGGATGAGGTTCACCAACGATTGATGATTTACAAGACAAGACCAAGGGGAAGGCAGAACCAATGGTTCAAAAGTAAACAACAAAAGCAAGAGTGAACAGAAAAGAAGAAAAATGGCAACTCTAAAAAATCTTGAACTAACATGACCTTATTTTCACCAATTCAAACTTAGATCCTAAGGATCCTACTTACATCAACTCTATAATTGGCTTCTCAACTCTTCAAGATTGGGAAACTTTAGATTTCCAACCAAGATTCTTCGTTCTTGAATTTGTGCATCCAACACATTGAGTTTTTCTCTTTCAATCTAATTATATCTAAGATCTTATTCTAAAATGCTCCATTCTTCTTTTCAATTGATTTCTTATGTTATGTTTCATATGACTTGTAATGTTGAATGATTTCTTTTTCATGATAATTTTACTTGATAGATCTACATCCCTATTATGTTGCTCCTATATATGAGACATTGTTAGCCTATATTTTGGGGGCTATTTGTCTTAATTTTTGAATAACATAATAGTCATTCCCCTTATCTCCTCACTCAGGGTACAAGGGACCTATTTCCTCTTTTTATTATAGGATTTATTTTTCTCCATTTGATGAATTATTTTCCTTTTATATGATGGCATGCTTTCTTTCACCCATTTATAGTGATTTCTTGTAGACTAACATCCCAAATGAAATCTTATGTTTTCGTGAAATCACATGTCTAGTATAAATCAAAACCACTTAGGGAGGTATAATGTGATTCTTCTTCTTTTCTTTTTTCCAATATCCTTTATGAACTTTTGTTCTCTTATAATTTGATGTTTTCTCTTTCATACATTTATTGTGTTACGTAAGGATTATCATCCTAAGTATAATCATATGCTTGTAAGTGCATCTTTATTATAATAGAATCTCTCATTTAGGACATATATTGGATTTTCCTTTTCTTTTCTCTCAAGGATCCATTATCCCTTTATTGTCTCTTTCATGATAAATAAGTGGGTATAATGTGGTATCCTTTCATCTTCCTCCTTCATTTATCTATAGATTGCATTATTATGGTACATTCTTATCTTTGGCTATGAAAAGCTTTGTTACATGTAGGATTGTGTGCCTATTGCCTAACAAATATATTTTCATACCTTGGATAGTAATGTTTATTATTTAATAAATATCTATAGTTTACTTTATAAGTGATATCTTTTCTAACATTTTATGTTGTTTAGGGTTGGGTATCCTATGATGTTTGGATACCAAATGATGTTTCTTTCTTTAATCATCTATGTCATTGCATTATTATATAATACTTCTTGTTGGATATAGAATGTTTTCATTTTCTGAACGAAAATCAGTTGTTGCTTAAGATTCATCTTTATATCCTATGAGATTTTTTTATATAATCCTACCATAGATTTTATTTCTCATCTCATGCTTGGAGGGGCAAGGTTCCTCTATACATTCTTTATCTTTCTCTTTGTTTAAGGATTCACTTTTCTTAGTAATGTCTTTTCTTTTCTTTAAAAAGTACGCTTGGTAAACTTTTTAACATGACCGGTAGCGCTGGCACGACTTTTCTTAGTAATGTCTCATTTGTTTATTATGTGGCTTTCTTTTCCAATAAGGAATTGTGTCTTTATCATGACTCTCTCTTATAAAAGAGGTGCATATCCTTGATAATTGCCTCTTCTTTATTTGCAAAACTATGTTCATTATAAGATTTTCCCCTTACTATGTGCTTTAAAATTTGTCATCTTCATCCAAGGACACTTATTCCACCTATACACAGAGCGATGAATATGTGCATTCTTGTTCTTCTTCCCCTCAATTGTCTTGAATTTGTTATCTTTTGTCCATGAAAATCCTCTTGAAGGTAGATGTCTTGCACACAAGATCTCTTCCTTTCAAGGGCCTCTTCTCATAAGTGTTGTGGTGTCCACAACACATGCCCCATTCTCACTAGGAATGGGGACCCCCTACTTTTTTTGACTCCCGGACTCATAGCTCGAGAGTCAAGTGAAGAAGAGTTTTATTAGACTTTAGATTTTTAGAGTCAAATATTCAAAAAAATATTTTTTTTTTTTTAAAATTGAAAAAAAAAAAAAAAGCAAAAAATTCAAAAGAGCCCAAAATAATAATAATAATAATAAAATTTTAAAAAATTAAAACAAATCAGACGTGCACCACAAAGGGCCGCATGCCACCAAGGGTCGCGCGTGCACTATCGCCAAGGGCCTCATGCCCAAAGTGCGCACGTGCACTCCAAGGGTCGTGTGCCCAAAGTACACGCACGCACGATTAAGGTGCCTCGTTCACATTTGCGCCGCGCGCTCCCAAGGCTCCATGTGCCCTTGCCAAGCCACCTTTTCAGCTCCAGTTTTGCCCGAGTAGCCATAAAAGGGATTTAAAATATATCGTTTAAGTATAAGTTGCTTATACTTAAGATATATTTTAATATATGCGACGAATCTTTTGAGATAGGTTTCAGACCTCCCCGAGATAAGGTAAAGATTTTAGGAAATTTCAAGGCTTCAGAAATCTAGACTTAGCCAAATTTCAGGGCTTTAGGAATCCAAACTTAGCCAAATTTCAAGGCTTCAGGATTTCAGACTTAACCAGATTTCAGGATTCACCTCCAGTTTTGTTTGAGTAGCTAGTGTGTCTTTACTATGCATTGTTAACTCTACGGACTAATGTTTGCTTCTTTTGTAGGTAAAAATGGCATCCTCAACTTATCGAGGTCATAACTTTTGACTCGAGCCTCAAAATTCAAAACCACTTACACCGTTGGAAAGAAGAACTGAAGATCTAATTTTAGTCCCTAAAATAGTGAGCCTTCAACTACCCAATTTTAAGGATTGATGAAGGTTCCGACTTTAAATTTTGAGCAAAAGACCTCCAAAAAAGTCATTTAAAAACACCTAAAAAAATTTGTGAAAAATGTGAAAAGTTGCAAACATTTGATCATCTTGGATAACTTGGATCACTTGGTTTCTTGCCGAAAACGATTGGATAGGTGGAGAGAAGACAAAGGTCAAAGATACAGAGGTTGGACACATAAATCAAATCAAGTTCCTCATTTTATGCAGCTATTGGGGACAAGATTCAATGCAGGTGCCTTGAGATTTTCGATCGAAGAAGTAGAGGGAGTGCAAGTTTATGAAAGTAATTGGCTATAAAAAGGGTGTAAATCATCAAAAAGGGGCATGGAGCGTATAAAAAAAGTGATCTAAAAACTCATTTGAGAAAAACTCAGAAATCATTTTCAAAATTGAGAACTTTGTTTTTTTGGCGAATTGAGCTCCGTAGGTACGTAGGTCCGCATTTTCATGTAGGTTTTCAATTCAGAGGTGTGCGGACAGTTGACTGCCAATTCCAAAAATAGCACTTTCCATGCATTGGGAGCGCATTTTGACGGCAAGTTAACTCCAACACACATCAAGTGAAGGGCTAATTTCCATTTTTGAAGCCTCCAAGCACTTCCACTTCGATTGATGACTTCCTCCTACTTTTTCTCTCATGATTTCATTATTTTCAACATGTAAAGGGCTCATGCATCCAATTAATGAATAAAATATGGATGGAGTCCCTCTAAGCACCAGTTAGATTGTTAGTTTGTATATATATTTAGTTTGTTTTAATGTTTTAAAGCATTTTATTGCATCAAGATATCTCTCACTCTCAACACAAATTGAGGAGATGATTTCTTATAAATACCCCATTGTAAAATGTAAAAAGGGCTACCATTATTATGCAATAAAGTTATGCTTTTGCTGCTAGCATTTGGAGTGTAGTTATTCTTGCCTAAATGTGTCATTGTTTTATGGATTTTATTCATGAGATTGTGATTGAGCCAAAGGTTTATTGTGTTGTTTCTAGTTGTGTGATCTTTTAGTTCTAGTGTTTGCTATAGATATATGAATTTTGTTGACGTAACGAGCTTGAGAAGAGATCACCAGATTGTGTCTACATAGCTCTTTGTCTCGCATGAGCGCACTTTTTGTGGCCTTGTGATTTGATGAAGAGTGAAACATCATTCGATTTGTTAAATATTCTCACCGACGATTGCATTAGTGGATTCTAGGAAGCGCTACTCCTGTTTTCATTGGTTTCCTACCGATTTCTTCGAAGGTTTAACTTGTAGCGTGTTGTGTTCTGTAGCTTATGTCCATTTAGGAATTTCAATTTCAAGTCATTTGGTTTCATGTTATTTGCTTTTAGTTTTGTTATTTTCTTTGCTAACCCCCTATTAGAATAGGACCTCATACTAGCTGCATTGTTCGAGTTGCATTCATTGAAAAACAGAAAATACAAAAATATTGTTCTTTTGGTGTGATATTTTGAGACAGCGAATAGATTTTACTTCAATTCCAAGATAAAAGGGTTTTAGAACCAGCAAAGGCCTCCTTGTGAACACTCACATTTATCTTCTACTGAGTGAATTTTGGTACGTCACAAGACAAACACTGAACCTTGGAGTGGATCTTTAAAAAGATTTGCTTTTCAAGAGAGGAATTACACTATGGATTCCTGCTGTTGACCTCATGCAAAAGGAATGCCCAATAGAAGTGGCGCTAGAAGGAGGGCCTGAACCATTTTACACTCCTTGGAATGAAGGAAATTTGACAAAGTTTTAGAATTTTACACTCTTGCAATAATCTGCACTTTGCACAAGTTCAGAATTTTTTTTGAGTTTTTCAAAAATTCAAGTTCGCTAGTTCGCAGATCCACAGGTCCGCAGCTCCACAAAATTCTATGGTGCACTATTTTTGAGAAAGTGTGCTTCTCCAGAGGTGCACTTTTCTAGAATAAACACAAGTTCCTACAACTCAGTCACTTTCATAAGAATCACAGTGATAAAGAGATTCCAAGAACTCCACCCATTCACATTACACATTTCATTAGCATCGTTCACTTTACATTCCACTTCACACATTTCCATCATTATGCACCATGTCTTTCTTCAATGCCCAAAGTTCACCTTTGAACCTAACTGGACCATTACATGACTTGACCAAAAATCTCAAAAAATTTTGCCCACAGTTCATCTATGGAGAATCACGAATAGCAGAGGATCATCTTAAAATTTTCAAAGAGATTTGTAATTGAAACTAGATTCAACATATGGATGTGGTATGCCACCTTTTTCCTTACACTTTGGGGGAAATGGCATTCAATTGGTACCTCAATCTGCCACCAGCATCAATAAGGGATTGGAACTCTTTTAAGAGAATTTTTTTGGAACAATTCAAGCTCTATGTTGATCCAGCTCTTCTATATCATCAGTTCATCTCAATTAGGAGGGATCCCCATGAGACTTTTTCACAGTTTAATCATCGCTTCTATAAGATGTATCAAAGAATGGAGTTTCCATACACTATACCACAGGAGGCTGCCATCCAGATCTACTTTGGAACAATGGATTCATTAACTTATATTTTTCTAAGAAGGCTCCCACCTAGAGACATTGATACCATTGAAAAGGTTTTCAAAGAGGCTGTGGCATTTACGAATCAGGTTATTGCTGCTCCAATGTCAACAATTACATGTTCCGGATATGGGTCTCAAAAGATTGCTTTCTTTGAGCAAAAGGCAGTTGCATCCGTTGAAGTAGAAAATAATGTGGCAAGAGAGCTTAAGGCCATGAAGGAGATGATGTCTCTTTTATCCAATGAACTCATCAAAATAAAGTCGAATTCTTCAAGAGACCAAGGCAATCATCCAAGACAACTTGCTACCCAAAACAATTATTATTAGAATCAAAGTGGGAATTCAAGCCTTTATAGGAACATCAATAATGAGAATAATCGTATTACAAGCATGAGTTCAAGTAAAAATGGGTATGGGTACAATGATGTTTCGGATCACCCTCACCAAATCATGGAGGAATGACCCTTGCAATTTAGTGCAATGGTGTTTGAATCATGTGATAAGTCCACAAGAGGAAAACTTGATGAAGATGATCAAGAGGAGTTTGTGTTCCCATTCAATGAAGCAATTCTTCCAAGTGTCGATGTCGCAATAAGTGTGGATATGCCAAGAAATCTTGAGAGTGCAGGAAATTTTGAAGTTCCAAAACTCCATGAAGTTGCAAAAAGTGATGGAAATGTAGAAGATCTTGAGCTTGGTGAGATTTTTGAATCACAAAGTCATCAAGAAGAAGACACCAATTCTTCGTGCGGTGATATTGATTCCCCATTGGATAACGATAAGCTACCTCCTTCAAAACAAGATATGTTGTTAGAAGAGATGGATAGAGTTTTCAATTTGGTCTCAAGCTTGACTAAGGAAATGTCTATTTGTGGGTACTCTACACATATATCAAACCATGCAATAATCGAGTCATGTAGAATCCATCCATTTGGGTTCCATTTAGAAGAAAGTTGCCCCAATTTCTTGTTAGCTTGGGAGATCACAATGGAGAGAAAGTATGCTTTTGAACAAGCTTCTTTGGGATATGAGGCAGAAAACATCTTGGTTGATGATGGTAATGAATCCTGTAATTCGAAAGGGAGGCTGGGAATTGAGTTTCCTAGTCTAAGGGAGCCTAGAGCGAAACCTAAAGTGTCTCCATGTGCGCGTGAAGTGGTGTACCATGAGATGAGACCACCAAAAGGAGAAATTACAATGTGTGAGTGTACCCCTATGGTGGGGGACTTGCTAGATCAGGTGATATCTTTCCATTATCCCTCTCAGTTTGATGATTTTCAATTTGAATATGATGCTAAAGGTAAGAGAACTTGTTCGTGGATTAATCATAGCCATAAAGAGTTACCACAACTTCTGATTTTGTGTGATTTGTGCCCTGAATTTGAACCAAGATTGTCCAAACTTTATTTTTCTGAGTACAAAGACAAGTCAACATTTTTGAGAATTATATGGGGTGGTTCATCATTATTGCACATAATGAGAAATCTACTGACAACTCCCCCACATTCTTATTATTTGATATTTTCTATAGATAAGTTTTTGTTTTTGTTTTTGTTTTCATTTTTCTTAGTCTTTTTATTCTTTCTAGTTAGGTGTTAGTTTGCTTTGAGTCAAGTCTTTTTGTTTGGGTTTGATTTATGTCTACTTCTTTTCTCTTTAAGTCATGTCAGTCCCGGGGGTAAGGTGTACTTGAGATTTTTCTCAAGATTTTACTAACCACTCTTTGGTTCCGATTTCAGGAGGAGGTATTTCTTTGTCAAAACATTTGGACGATTGTGTGTTTTATACCAACCAAGCAACAGACATTTCTTGTGGAATTAGGAGACTTTCAGTCTGGAAATCAGAAGCATAGACCAACAAGCTCTCAACACTTTGAAAATTTTAAAATTTTATTGTTTTGGGTGTTGTTGAATTAAAGTCAAAGATGATGAGGAATGATCCAAACTTCAACTAGTTCAAGCAGGAGGTGTCTCCTCGAAAGGTTACTAAGATCATTGTTTGGCATGAGAGTTTCCTAAAAAGTTCTAAAAGAGGAACGCAAGGGATGTTCATAAGAGATTGAATCCAAGAAACGACATTGATGTTCTGACTACATAGTCTAAGCATAGTCAGGATACATAATTCAAAAGAAGAAGAAGAAGAAGACAGTGTTAAGACTGAAGGATTCCAAGATCTAAAATGGAAAAAGATATGTTCCTAAAATAAAGTATCTTCAATTCAAACTATTGCTTCATCAAAAGTAACATTTTAAATGATATGGAGTAATTATGCAAAAGCCCAGAAATTAAAAGAACGTGACATCCTGCCAAGAGCCCTTGAACTGATTCTCTCATCTGGTTAAGCAAGTGGTTGATAAAGAGCCTTCGTGGAGATTCCGAATGAATAAGTTGGAAGAAAGGGAAGATTGTTTCGAGTTGTGAGAAAACTTTGATTGATTGTGTCCTAACACGTCAAAAGGAATGAATACACAATGCACACACTAAGTTGGAAGATTTCAAGTTTTGAGATTTTGACTGAGAAGTCATCCAAAAGATGCTTGGGATGTTCGAAGCTTGGTTGGTGTTTAACACATGTTAGAGGAATGTTTGCTGATGAAGAAATGCCTTGGTCATTTCTTCCTTTTTTCGGGGCTATTTGTTGTGGTCTTCACAACACATGCCCCATTCCTCACTAGGAATGGGGACCCCCTACTTTTTTTGACTCCTGGACTCATAGTTCGAGAGTCGGGAGAAGAAGAGTTTTATTAGACTTTAGATTTTTAGAGTCAAATATTTGAAAAAATATTTTAAAAATCAAAAAATTGAAAAAAAAAAGAGCAAAAAATTCAAAAGAGCCCAAAAAATAATAATAATAAAATTTAAAAAAAATTTAAAAAAATAAATAAATAAATAAATCAAAACAAATAAGACATGCACCACAAAGGGCTGCGCGCCCAAAGTGCGTGCTCACTACCACAAAGGGTCGCGCGCTGCCGCCAAGGGCCGCTCGCACACACTGCCACAAAGAGTCACGCGCGTGCTCCAAGGGCCGCATGCCCAAAGTGTGTGCACGCACAATCAAGGCACCTCGTTCGCATTCGCGCCGTGCGCTCCCAAGGCACCATGTGCCCTTGCCAAGCCGCCTTTTGACCTCCAGTTTTGCTCGAGTAGCCATAAAAGGGATTTAAAATATATCGTTTAAGTATAAGTTGCTTATACTTAAGATATATTTTAATATATGCGACGAATCTTTTGAGATAGGTTTCAGACCTCCCTGAGATAAGGTAAAGATTCTAGAAAATTTCAGGGCTTCAGAAATCCAGACTTAGCCGAATTTCAAGGCTTTAGGATTTCAGACTTAGCCAGATTTTAGGATTCACCTCCTATTTTGTTTGAGTAGCTAGTGTGTCTTTACTATGCATTGTTAACTCTACGGACTAATGTTTGCTTCTTTTGTAGGTAAAAATAGCATCCTCAACTTGTCGAGGTCATAACTTTTGACTCGGGCCTCAAAATTCAGAACCGCTTACACCGTTGGAAAGAAGAACTAAAGATCTAATTTCAGTCCCTAAAATAGTGAGCCTTCAATTGCCCAATTTTAAGGACCAATGAAGGTTTTGACTTGAAATTTTGAGCAAAAGACCTCCAAAAAAGTCATTTAAAAACGCCTAGAAAAATTTGCGAAAAAAATGTGAAAAGTTGCAAACATTTGATCATCATGGATAATTTTGATCACTTGGTTTCTTGCCGGAAAGGATTGGACAAGTGGTGAGAAGACAAAGGTCAAAGATACAGAGGTTGGACACATAAAGCAAATCAGGTTCCTCATCTTATGTAGCTATTGGGGACAAGATTCAATGCAGGTGCCTTGAGATTTTCGATCGAAGAAGCAAAGGGAGTGCAAGTTTATGAAAGTAATTAGCTATAAAGAGGGTGTAAATCTCAAAAAGGGGCATGGAGCGTATATAAAAAGTGATCTAAAACCTTATTTGAGCAAAACCCAAAAATCATTTTCAAAATTGAGAACTTTGATTTTTTGGCGAATTGAGCTCCGCAAGTACACAGGTCCGCAATTCAGAGGTGCGCCAATAGTTGACTGCCAGTTCCAAAAATAGCACTTTCCATGCATTGGGAGCACATTTTGACAGCAAGTTAACTCCAACACACATCAAGTGAAGGGCCAGTTTCCATTTTTGAAGCCTCCAAGCACTTCCACTTCGACTGATAGCTTCCTCCTACTTTCTCTCTCATGCTTTCATTGTTTTCGACATGTAAAGGGCTCATGCATCCAATTAATGAATAAAATATGGATGGAGTCCCTCTAAGCACTAGTTAGATTGTTAGTTTGTATATATATTTAGTTTGTTTTAATGTTTTAAAGCGTTTTATTGCATCAAGATATCTCTCACTCTCAACACAAATTGAGGAGATGATTTCTTATAAATACCCCATTGTAAAATGTAAAAAGGGTCGCCGTTATTATGCAATAAAGTTATGCTTTTGGTGCTAGCATTTGGAGTGTAGTTATTCTTGCCTGAATGTGTCATTGTTTTGTGGATTTTATTCATGAGATTGTGATTGAGCCAAAGGTTTATTGCGTTGTTTCTAGTTGTGTGATCTTTTAGTTCTGGTGTTTGCTACAGATATATGAATTTCGTTGATGTAACGAGCTTGAGAAGAGATCACCCGATTGTGTCTACATAGCTCTTTGTCTCGCATGAGCGCACTTTTTGTGGCCTTGCGATTTGATGAGGAGTGAAGCATCATTCAATTTGTTAAAGATTCTCACCGACAATTGCATCAGTGGATTCTAAGAAGAGCTACTCCTGTTTTCATTGGTTTCCTACCGATTTCTTCAAAGGTTTAACTCGCAGCGTGTTGTGTTCTGTAGCTTATTTCCATTTAGGAATTTCAATTTCAAGTCATTTGGTTTCGTGTTATTTTCTTTCAGTTTCATTATTTGCTTTGCTAACCCCCTGTTAGAATAGGACCTCATACTAGCTGCATTGTTAGAGTTGCATTCATTGAAAAACAGAAAATACAAAAATATTGTTCTTTTGGTGTGATATTTTAAGACAGGGAACATATTTTACTTCAATTCCAAGATAAAAGGGTTTTAGAACCAGCAAAGGCCTCCTTGTGAACACTCTCATTTATCTTCTACTGAGCAGATTTTGGTACATTGCAAGACAAACACTGAACCTTGGAGTGGATCCTTAAAAAGATTTTCTTTTCAAGAGAGGAATTACACTATGGATTCCTACCATTGACCTCGTGCAAAATGAATGCCCAACAATAAGTAATACATCAGTTCATATTTCATCTATATTCTTAGCTTATAAGAGTTAATTCTCTTTGCTAATTTTGTGGCATACATTGTTGTTAAAGGATATCCCCTTGTTGATGGAAGTAGTTATCCTTGATTCTCTTCCTTATGATGTCTATAGCTACATAGTCATCCTAAGGAGGGGGACATATATATGCCATCCTTAATTTCTGTTGATAACCACGGGGTAGAAAATACAGATTCTAACTATGGCTTATAGTACTTCAACCTTAAGCACTCAGTATTATTTATAGGTTATCCTCAAATATATGCACTAGTGCTTCATATTTCCTTTGCACACACGAGAACACATGTTAGAACTTATACTATATATGGATAATGCACACAAGTGTTAAATCCTCAACAAGTATAAGTGACAATTCTCCATCCCAAGGAAACACACCTTTTTACTTTCTTGGTTTTGTTAAATCCCTCCTAGGGTAACACACACATTTACACTCTATGGTGATATCAAAAAATTAATCCACAGGTGGACACACATACACATACACATGCATGCATAAGTCGTCGATAGGTGCACAAGATTTACTTTTGGGTACACAAACCCACTAGACCAATTTATTTTTGTTTTTGTTTTTGGGATTGACTATTAGGTACACAAACCTACTAGACCATTCAATCATTCTTTTTTTGTGATTCACAGTAAGGAACACAAACTGTATAGAGCTTTATGGTTCTCTTTCCTTGCTTGATGATCTCTTAAGATTTTTAATAGCCTTCCAAATATGATATTGGTGGGTGGGAAATTTCTTCAATTGAGATCTCTTTCACTAGTTGATTTTGTTGGAAATATTTAGGATAAGACAGATTACTGAGAGGGGAGGGGTGAATCAATAATCTATAAAACTTTTAAACAATTCAGCATTTTAACCATTCATCATTCATTCATCTAATCTATTGCATAAATGAAAGATCAAGCATTCATTACACATGTACCCATAGATTTGGTGACCCAGAAACCTTCTAAATAGAAAGTAAAACTAGGGTGGGAATGATGCCCACAAAACTTCAATACTGCAACATAAAGTTGGCCTATTAAGGCTTACAATGATTTCTTCTAGTGATTTGCCCTGTTAGGAGCAAGTAGGACTGCTAGATCCACCTTGTTAGAGGATTTACAAACATATAGTGAAGTATGCACTCTGTTAGGAGATTTACAAAAAGACTGTTAATTCTACCATGTTAAAGGATTTATAAATTGATTCACCTGTTAGGATGAAGCAGTGCATCTGCTTACAACTATTTGCTAATAAGATCCTCTATGCATTGATCACCTGATGTGATAGATATAACTTTTCTGCTCCTATGTTGACCTTGATGTATTCCTTTTAATCTGCTGCTGATTCGCTTTCATTTATCTCAAAAAATAGCAACACCTTCTTCACATACGAACATCACTCTCTTCATACCCATCATACTGCAAATGATATCATACATTACATATATACCATTCCAATATTTACAATTGCAAGGTCGGTCAAAACACAAGTGAACAAAACATTACTGAGTCGGCTCAATAGTAAATCACTCGGGTTCACTGAACTGACTCGGTGACCTTCTGATACTCGGCATCCACTACATTACTCGGCATCGTCATGCACTCAGTAGGAGTAGAGGCTAGATTCATATTAGCCACACAACATTGCTTGGAACTTGGTAACCATTGGTGACTTGATAGATATAGTGTCACTCCGTAGAAACTAACTTCTTCATTTACCTTGCTTTGCTCGGTGAACACTGAGTCCTTCATTTACCTTTTTTACTTGGTAAACACTGAGTCCTTTATTTACCTTTTTCACTCGGTAAACACTGAGTCCTTTGTTTACCTTTTTCACTCGGTAAACACTGCTGAACTTCTCATTCACTCGGTATCCTTTGGAATGCTCAGTGAGAACTATTTACCTGCTGATCTTATAAGGTAACCACTAAATGTTCGGTATACACTGTAGACTAAGAGATGAGCTAGATAAGCATTCAAAATTGAATAAGTGTTTGCACTAATGACAAATGTATCATAATTCTAACGGATTTTGGTTTTAATATGTGTCTTTTGACTTTCTTTTTATTTTTCTTTTATTTTTGCTTTGTTTTCATGCTCTTATGCATTGTAATGAAGTTAGGATCTTAGGTTTGGGGGCTTACATCCTTAAGATTAGTGATGTTCTACCTCATTGTGACATTTTCCTTCTTTCTCCCTCCTTTACCAAGAGTATGACTTGCCTCATACTGCTGCTAAAGTAGGGGCTAAATGTACCATCTTAAAATGGACCCACTTCATTCTAAGACCTTTTAGCCCTCCTTAGTGTGGTTTTGGTCTCTTTTTATTCTCCTTCAATCCATATTTTACCTCTTTGTCATCTCTTACATTTTGAGATGGTCTTTAAGGTCTTGCTTTGTCACCTTGCTAGCCATATATCCTAGTAGGCCTGTTATCTTCCAATTTCATCTGCACCTTCTCTTGAGCCTTTTTTAGGCCTGTTTTCTCTCTCCTATGGGTCTAGGTTGACCTGGACTACTCAAGGTCAACCCAAGTTGACCTATAATAGGTCAAGGTCAACTAAGTTGACCTTGATCATCTCAGTGGTTTTAAGGTTCAAGGCCTGAAAGGCCTTGGATTTGCCAATTAATTTGTTTTACTCCTTGATCGTCCATAATTGTTTTCCTGCCCAATAACTAGTATAAAAGGAGTCTTGGGGGCCTTATTTTCATATCTCATCTTCACAATCTATCACTCCATAAGAAAGAAATCAAGACATTCTTCTTCAAGCAATCATCTTCAAGCATGCAAGTGTTGGCAATCTCCTTCTTGTAGCATGCTTCTTCCTTCAAGGTGGGAGTGGGGTTTGGCTTTGAGGATAATATTGATCATTCCAACCCTTTTAAGCTCTTCTAATATTCATAAGTGACATGTCACATACATGGGTTTTTGACTTCTTTGATTTCCTAATGGTTTCTTTGAGTCAAGGCTATTGTACTCACATACTTGATCAAGTATCAAATGCAATTGTATCCATGGAGGTAATTGTATCTTTCATTTGATATTATTTAGATCTACTACGTGCAAGTATTTTCTTTATCAATTATATTTCAATTCAAGGTTGATTCCTTAATCTAGGTTTGACCAAGGCAAGCCTTGATCCACCAAACAACAAAAACCCTTCACTTTCTATATGTAGGAGTAGGATATCAATTTGGTGCAATTAGATATGGAAATAACTCCTCGAGAGCTTTATGGAGAAGTTGGTTTGAATTTGCTACAATGCCCTTGGTATATGTCAATCTTGCAAGAATGTCACCTTCTAGGTAGACCTAGACCCTGTTTCTTTTATGAAAGAATGACTTTTGGGTTTTATCCATTTTCGTCATTTCATTCAAGAATCCACAATTCAATATTCAGAAACATGCACATATTTGTGCTTTTTGGAGCTAAAATACATCTTCTACAGTCTTGTATATTTTATTTCCTTTCATATCTTTATCCTAGATCTATATCTTAATTGGGTTGATTTTGTACACATAACACCTAGATCTACATTATTCAATCAATTAGTTCAATTTTGCATACACATTATCCTATAGGGGCCAAAGAGTGCATTTCCTTATATTGCATTCCTTCCTACAATTTTAATGAAGTATTAGCACCCTTTCTCATTTAGGCCTTGCAAATCTTATTTGGATTAAAAACATAATCATATTTAGACATGCCCTCCTTCCCTCACATACATAGTTGGGTGACTGAGTGACATAAAGTGGAGGCCTACATTCCATTAAAGTGCATCCATTTTACCCCTAAACACCTGGTATTGGTCAACTCAATTCATATTATACCTCAAGAGTTTAAATTTTAAATGGGCTCTAGATTTTATATAGGGGTGTTTCTTTTCTCCCTCCTAATTGTGGCTGGTCTTCAAAAATTCAATCCTGAATTGAGTGCACATAAGGACATTCTAGCTCCTAATTTCCACATCTATATTTTATTACAAGAAATCCACTTATGTAACCAAGTTTATGTGCAAACAAATTTTGGTGACTTCAAGTGAAACCATGCTCTTTTGGATTCAAGATTTGAAGGATCCCAATTCAAGATCTCCAAGTCTTCTTCCATTCAAGATCCATTCAAAGGAAATCTTATCTCATTGATGCAAGTTTCTATATTCCATGATGGCTAAGCAAATAAATTCACAAGAAAGCAATAATATCTACATCAATACTTTCTTCTTCTCCATCCAAGTGATCAAGCATACATACATTCAGAGCTAGGATTTGGCATGTCTAGACCCATTACATTTGTGAAGACATCCTTTAATCTCCAACACATCTCAAATAAATATTCATTCATCTTCATGGGTTTATCATATCCATAGTCATCCATGAAGATTCTACAAGTAAGGTGAATACTTAGATTTTTCTTAGTTTTACATGCTCTAGTCCAAGGTTAATTCCTATACATGGGCTTGACCATGGAAAAACTATTCCATCAATAATTTCCCATTTTTCTTGTGAGAAAAATGTGATGAAGCTACAAATTCTAATCGACGGATATTCAAAATGAGTGATAGACTATAGGATCCCTCTTCTTATGTACTTAATTAGACCCTAAATTTATGAATGTGTCCCTCATTAGAGGGTTAGATAATTTAAGTATGCGAGATAACATGTTTCATTTGAAGCTTTCCTTAAGAACATTGTTGTAAATTCCATAATTCCATTTCATGTAGGGATGTTATTTAAAGGATTTCTAGGATTCTGATATGTCTTGTCCTTCATCAATCGAAGGCGTTGTGAACCTTTTCAAAATGGATATAACTTCTTACTTATTTCATGATTAGATCTCCTATTGCACAATATTAGATTGATATGTTTAGACATGTTAATGATTGAAGGCTTGATAAGTCCTTATACAAGTGTAAAACCCTTGTTGATGACTTTATGGTATATCATATTTTGTCATGGATGTCTGATTGAGATGGTTATTGTGGTAGAAGTATTTAATTTTTTATCTTTGGGAAAATCATTAGTACTTATAGATGAAAATTGGTATTAGACTAAGAAGTGTTTGCATGGTAAAAATATTGTATGACATCAAATTTACTATGTTAGTGTTTATGATTTAGACTAGATTGTCAACATATGATGTAATACTTTCATTTGATAATTGGTTATTGAACCTATGTTGACATTGTTATGCATACATCTTGACTAGTCAACTTAAGCTTGCACCTGATTCTATACCATGTATCTTGATAATAATTGAATATTTAAGTAATTTAATTGAAAGCGTATTATGTGGTATGAGGCCCCACCCCGAGCAGTCACAACATCTGATAAATTTTCATTATAGACTTAGTAATTGATATATTTTATTTATGTTTCATGAATTTAGACTATATTGATAAGGATTGATAGTTTAGGATGTGATTATTTTACTTTATGATTAGTGTATTCATTTATAATGACATTACTGTCCATTCATCTTGATTTACTTATGTATATAATGATTATGGTTTTTACCTTACTTTGATGATTATCTCATGATGATAATGTTCACGATTTCATTAGAGTTGATTGAATTACAAAGACAATAATGTTGTGATGAATATTTTCTATATGGGATGATTTTGGAAATGGTAAAATTAAGTTAATGTAAAATGGTAATGATTTGAATGTAAGCCATGTATGTTGTGTATTGAAAACATAGAATTGGATTGGATTGTTGATTGGTGATTAGAATTATGTGAGGTTATGATTTGTGTACATTGTTTATATATGTGATATCTTGGGCTACTGATATTTGCATTGAGATGTGCAAGAAAGTTCATGGAATTAATTCAGAGAACTAGAACCAAACTTACGTGAAATAGTCAGCCAAGGTTGCGTCTAGTGAGAGACAAAACCTCATTTGTAATAGTGTTTTATTTGTAAATGTATTGTGCATGAGCGTAATTGTTATTTATTTTTTGTAAATGTGTAATTTCTAGGTGGACAATGCCGTGCGTATTGTGATGTGTATTGCAGTGTCACTTGAAACATGTGATGTGTATGAATGACATGTCCACCTAGAAAACATGTGAACCCTACCTTGACCATAGTAATCTATTGGACTTCCCATGTGACTCACTTGGTTAAAGAGCCCTAGGATGGGTCAAATCTCTTGGAATTTATATGTAAACTTTAGGTGAGTTTTTGGAAGGTCATATGAGCACCTAGTGTTGAGTTAGGCCTCTTTTAGCTAGGCCTCTTTTAGCAAGCCTACTTGGCATATCTATGGGTAAGGGTCAATTTCAACCATAGGACAACCCTTAGTTGACTTGGGAGGTCTTCCCAAAGTTGGTTTTCCAAGATGGACAGAAATAAACTTTTGGAAGCATGATCTTGGGTAGGCAACCATTTTTGTGCAAAAGACATTTTTCCTTTTCTTGAGCCACCTTTTAAGTTGCTAAACATAGAACTTGTAAGGGTTTGGGAAGAGGGACCAATGAGAGCTTATACTTTCACTAAGGATTGTGGGAAATATAGAACCCTTTTAGTGGGTTCCCCCATTGTTGGCTAAGTTATTGCCCATTCTCCAACTTTGGAGACAATCTAGGAGTTAGAGAATTTTGGAGGATTGGGAAGGGAGCTTTGCATCAACTATCTTTCCATAGCTTGGACCAAGGTTGGTCTTCTTCCTTCCTTATGTATTTCTTGTTCTTATTGCAAATGGTATTGCAAAATGTTGGTTGAATATTGTAGCTTTGAGAAGATGTGTGAAGAGTGTTGTTGTGTGTTATCTTTGTTATAAAGATTTTGATTCTTTGTGTATGATGTTGATTATGGGAGTATCAAGACTCATCTTTACCTTGGGAGGTAGGGAGAGTCTTGAGATTGAAGGGAGGTGACTCCTTTGAGTGTAGAGTCTCTCTTCAAGGAGCATAGGGATGCAACAAGGATGTATGGGATCCTTGTGCCACTTTGTATATGGGGGTCATAAGGGGAGTTTAAGGCAAGAAAGCCTTGTTTAGGGGTTATAAGGATATATGGGATTGTTATATGATATCAATGTGTATTTTGTTGCCTTGTGATGACAAGTGTTTCTATTGATAGATGTGACTTTCTCCTCATTGAAATGTCCACCTTCACTCTAATATTGACCATGTAGGTCTTTTATCAAATTTCAGTTGTAATAGAATATGTTGATGCTAAGAAGATGTTATGGATTGAGAAATAATAGGTCGAAGCTTAGAGGCGAGAGCCTACAACATAATGATAACTTGTGAGCCTCTTATGTAGGAGGTCTTGGGTTCGAATTCTAGTGTAACATATATAAATAATTAATTACTAGTAGTTGCATGCCTTTGTGCTTGCAATGATAAGCTGATAAGTGTTCGATAATAAAGTTATTTAAAAAAATATAATCTTATGTGAACAAATTAGATTATTAATAATTTTCAATCTAAATAACAAAATATTTACTAAAATCTTTTAAATAGATTAATAAATATTATTTATTTATTCAATTTATCAAATATGAGGAGAAAATTATTTAAAAAAACCACATCAAAAAATCTATTATGAAAAATTAATAAGAGATAAAATAATAATATGAAAAATAAGCAATGTCTCTAATAAATATTCTATTGACTAAATAAATTATTTAAACTTAAAAATAATATTTAAAAAAAAATTAAACTAATATAAAAAATAAATTAAAAATTAAAATCTAAATCAATTCTAAAAATCAAATATAAAAATAATTAATTATAACAAATAATAATAACTCATCTAAACTTCGACTTGGTGGAAAATCTTCTGACAATTATTTATAATTTAATTTATTATATAACTAAATCTAACATAATATGATATAAAAACTTATAACTGAAAAAAATAGCATTTAAAAATTAAAATCAAAAGTCTACTAGACAATAAATAGTTAGAATCTACATTAGAAATATATGTACAAGGTACCATGAAGTAAGTGAAAAAGGTCACTTTGACTTTAAAAGTGTGGGCAAGGATAATGGCCCCGAAATTCCAAACATTAAAATGTAAAAGTGAATGTAGAACTTCAAAATTGTTTGATGAAGAAATTAAATAATAAATAATAATAACTTAATACTAATATTATTAATTTTAATAGTAATATTAATGTTAATATTATAGACCTTATAAATAATTACACTCCGCGTGAATTGGCGTGGAGCTTGCAAAAAAGTAATCTCACAATGGTCTGTATTTGAAGAATGTTGGCCCTTGGGTAATTCGGGATTTAATAAACAAAAAAAATAGCTTATTTTAATTTACAACGCGATAAAACTTCTAAAATAAAAAGAGTCTCTTCATCTGGAAAAAGCAGCATGCACGGGAGAATGCATTAGAAGACTGATGGTATTGAACTGTTGTAAACAGTTCGTAAACTGCATACATTAGATCAAGATTAGCTGTATATAATTGCATGGAAGCTCTACTGCCATTCTATCACGAAATTAACTGTAGTTTTGTGATTAATGAAATCAATTCAATCGAATAGAAATCTCAAAGACGAGGGAACGGACAAGCGAAATTGGCGGATGAACCAGAAAGAGTATGGTACGAAAAGTTAAAACGCGTAGTTTATTTGCCCCATTAGCGTGGGAAATTATCAAATCATATTAACATGCATTGCAAACAAAGGTTTTTGTAGCATACAGTACGGGGAAGCTTGGTGTTGGCCTCGGTAGGATCTTCAACAGCCTGGCGGGTCCTCAGTCACCATCGTCGTTAAAATCAGGCATTGAATCTCAATAGTGTCTATCTGCATTTTTCATCGTACCCTTGTTTTTTCTTCCAATACCCATTTGTTTTTTCCTCCAATACATTTCTCATAGTTACTGGTTTCTTGACCTGGATCAGATTTAAACACCAATAAATCAGATCCCCTTTGATGCCCAGAATTGATAATTCATGGTCGTCGGCCCAATTTTGATGACGAACAGTATAGAGAGGTGAGAAATCTGAATGCTATTTTGGGGCTAATGGATTGTGGGGAGGTTTTGAGTTTGGTGTTATAACACTAAGGAGATGAAAGAGAGATCATTGAAGAGACGATGACTGGAGGATTGGGTCAGCGCTCAGGTAGCACTGGATCATTGCAATGGCTTCAGATTCAGCAGCAATATCAATTGCAGCAGCAACTCAATCCTGCGATATCTTCATTCAACCCTCCCATTAATGTGCGAAAGGTCAACAAGTCGGGGGGCAGCCCCTCTGCCAGGGATAAGTTTGGCTTCTGGATCTGCAGGATTGTTGGTAGGAAGAGGGCAGGCATGTCGTTACTGTTTCTCGTTTCACTTCTCGTCTTCATCTCCTTCCTGTTTAGTCCAAATAAAGGTACGCCCATTATGTGTTCTAAAACTATATGTGACTAGTTCCTGCTTTACAAAATTTTCTAGTACCCAATTTTTAGAGCAGGAGAAATATACAATGCATGTATATATAAATTTATCAAATAACGGGACGTGTGTTTCCCTCGTTATTCTAAATCCTCGATACCCACCCCGACCTTGGAGTAGGAGCAATAAGTATGCTTTCAATTCAAATTATGAGTTGCTCAATTTTCGCTTTTAACAAATGCCCTAAAACCCAAATCATAGAATAGAACATTCTATGAATGCATGCTTATTTAGTTCAATGCAGGTTATGCAGCCCTCATTGTTTGGGTTTCAATGCATCAATTTGGTTGAATGTAAAATGGTGTTAATTCATTCCTTTGCAAGGGCAATTGCCTTCATCCTTGTAAAAGTAGGATTTGTCCTGGATGTGACTGTGTCTCTGAAACTAAAGTAATATGGGCAAATAAATAACCTGTGATAGAGGTATCAAATCAAATGGCTCTCGATACTAATGAAGTACAGGATATGTATCCTCTGCTGAAGAATATTTTAAATTTTTGTATTCAGCTCAAATGCAATTGTCCCAACACGCATGAGTTAGGTTTTGAACCTCTACCCGTGCCATCTCAAAATCATATCAGTAGTTATCATATGTGAGGAATTTTATGTACAATTTTTGTTTTAATATACAATTTGTGCACATAATTTCAGGTGAAGATGGATTAAGAAGTGAAGTTACACGCATTCAATCCTCTAGGTTCTCTGAGAGGCCTATTGCAGACCGATTCGACAAACATCATACTGTTTCAAATTATACAGCACAGCCGGAGCTTGCATCAAAAATAAAAAATAATGAGTCGGTTGTAGCTCTCATGATGTATCGAAATCAGAGCAGGATTCATCCTCCTGTTGCTTCTGCAGATCCTTCTCTTCCGCCTGGTCACCCATGCCAATATTTCACTATGCCTCCTCCGCCAGCTGATAAGAAAAGAACAGGGCCTCGCCGTAAGTTGTCACTACCATTAGCATTGAAAAACATGTACGGTGAATTAGATATATTCAATGTATTCTAAGCTTAAGAAAAGCAAACATTTTGTCATCAACTTTTATCTGATTGAATTGGCACAGACTTCCAATCTTATTTGTTGGATGCTTCTTATGACATTTTTCTTACAGCATGCCCAGTTTGTTATCTCCCTGTTGAGGAGGCAGCAAAGCTCATGCCTGCTATTCCTTCTGCTACCTTTGTTAAGAAATTGACATATGTTACCGAAGTGGCATCTGCTGTGCCAACACAAGGTGGCAGTGGTTCTGATTTTGGTGGCTATCCGACATTGAAGCAGAGAGAGGATTATTTTAATGTGCAGGTGTCTATGCATGTGCACTGCGGGTCAGTTTCTATTTTATACTTGGTATTTGACAAGTGATGTTTTTCAAGTATCTGCATTAGCATGTAATGGCGAATTTTAAATACCAGCTTTGAGACATATTACTGAAGTCATTGGAATGATAAATATGAATCTTTTGCCATTGATTATATTTTCAGTTTTGTGAAAGGATCTACACCAGGTAATGGAACTGGGTTCGACTTTGAGAGAGAAGATATTTTTGATATGAACCAGTGCCACGGGATTGTTGTTGCTTCAGCTGTATTTGGTTTGTTTCCTTAACATAAATATCATAATCTATTACTTTTTGTTTTGAAGTCCAATGAACTCTTTTCATAGATGTTCTCCATGGCTTATTCTTTATATTTGTTATGGCAGGCAACTATGATGAGATACAACAGCCTGAGAACATTACCAAGAAATCTCAAAGGGAAGTCTGCTTTTTCATGTTTGTTGACGAGACAACAGAATCATTCTTGAGACAAACTGCTGCTTTGAACAATTCAAAGATGATTGGACTGTGGAGAATAGTGGTGGTTCATAATCTGCCATATTCTGATGGACGCCGCACTGGAAAGGTATGATGATTTCATACTTTTCTCAATCTTAATATTTGATGATGGAAAACAATTATGGCTATCTGAAGTGGAGAAAAAGACTTTGGAACTTAGTAGGTGTAGGAGTAGGGGTATTTTGTGGTTGTTAAGCAATGATTTCTACCCCTTTGATTAACCTTGAAGTGAGACTTATCCTGTAAATAACACATTAAAAAGGAAACTTACATGTACTCTCTAAACTATGGATTTTGAGTGTTATTTGTGCTAGGATCACTTTATTGTGGTTCAAATGTGTGTTGGTGAATTGTCATTGGATGATTCATGGAATTTTGGCTTTCTTATTGGCCTTTAAATTGTTATTCAAATTGATAATTAGTAACTATAATTAGTAAGTTCAGCATATAGAAAGCAATATACATCCACTTGATAAACTGTGGTTTATGAGGGTGTTCTACCAGGATACTTTTCTTTTGGTCAAAAATTCATTGTTCAAAACTCAATGTTTGGTACTGAATTGTAAGAAATTGAGAAATGATTCAACTCTTGGAAAATGGATTTGTACCTTCTATCAGGTTATTTTGTTTGCAGCGTAGTACATTGTTAGCAGATCCATATGGCTCTGTGCTCTTCCAAGCAATGCCCTTTGATTTGCAAGGAGCTATCTGAAAGCACAATGTAATTTTGCATATCATTTTATTTTATAGTCATCAAATCATTTGTAATAATAAGGGCCAATACAAATTTATTAGATGATTATTATATACCCTTTTTTTTTGTTATGGGGCCTACATTATGTAAATTAAGTTTGTCTTGGTTGAAGGTCTATTTACATCCCATTTTGACTGCTGTGTCCTGTTTTTGCAATTGCTTCCTAAACACAAAGCTTGCTTCTTGAGTAAATACCTCTAAAATTTTCGGACAATAGGTAGTATCACACCTTGAGGGTGGCTGGCCTTTTCAATGCAGAATTTTGTGCCCCTGCCCTGATCTACAAAAGACCGTTATGCCATGAATATTTATACATACTAAAATTAGCTAAAAATACCTTATATAATGTCTTAGTGAAGTTGTAGTAGGATGGTTGATAAGTATTTTTACTTGGTATGATGGGAAAATACCTTGTGGAGTATGTTGCTTTGTTTGTATTCAGTTTTTTCTCATCTTTTATCACTTGCAAATCTTATTGTTCTTTTAGGATATTCTGGAATTTGTTTACTAATAATATTGTCAAATTTATGGTCACTTCAGCATTTGTCGTTTTGAATCTTTTTTTTTTTGTAGATTCCAAAGTTGTTACTTCACAGGATCTTCCCCAATGTGAGATATTCTTTGTGGATTGATGGGAAGCTTCAGCTTGTGGCTGATCCAATTCAAATTCTTGAAAGGTAAGTTTCCATAGTTTGTTTCTCATTGCTTTTGCTGCAATTGTATCCCTAAGTATGTATTTCATTCTATCCTCCATAATGAGACAATTGATCGATTAAACAGTTGTATGTATATTATCTATTTTGCATAAGTATCATAATGGAAAGAATAGCGACATATAAGTAAATATCAGCAATAATATGTTAATTGCTTAGTAGATAACAAATCAGCAAGGTCAGAGTTCCATGCATTATGCATCATATCAAATACTTGAGCAGTATATAAGTCTGCTGACTAGTTTCATTAACTGGGAACTGAAAGTCTCTCCCTTGATTGATTGCCTTAGTTCTTTTCTTTGATATGCTGTGATGTGATTTGGTTAATATTTGAATGATTGATATTAGACTGATTGAACTGATGTATGAACTGATTGCTGTTCTGTTTGCTTGATTCCCAATTGATGTTTGATGAATGATTGAATGATTTTCTCTGATTTGATAATTGGATATATTAGTGAATGAAGAATGAATAAATGGGAATTCATGTAGTGATGAGTGATGATTGAGCGAATGCTGGTTTGATGTATTAATGAGTGCACTTATCCTTAATACTTTATTGGTGAAAGGGGTCACCACCGTTAATGATAGTTGAGTCACCACTTTTCATTGTTGCCCTTGAAAAATAATATATTATCACCCCAAACTGGTCTCTAACTTTTGATCCTCCTCATACAAAACCTTCTCCCCTTTATATATTCCAATGTGAGAGAGAATTCACACCTCTTTATCATGTCCGCCCCTTCGAAACAGTCATGACCTTTCATAATTACCACCCTACAAAAGAGTCACAACCCTTCATCATTCCTACCCTTTGAGAGAGTCACAACCTTTCATAATTACAACCCTCATCATTGCTGCCCTTATGAAAGAGACAACCTTTCTTATTTACATTGTTTCGAGAGATTCTAAACCCTTCATCATTTCTACCCCTTGAGAGATTGATAACATTTCATAATTACAACCCTTTTGAATGAATCTCAACCCTTCATAACTTTTTCCTTTTGAAGGAGTCACTTCCTTATTTTCATCTACTAATTATCGAATCTTTTTGATTCACACCTTCCCTTTTCTCTTTCTTCTTTCTCTTTCTTCCTATCTTCATTTTAAATGAAGTACTCTTTCCCTTTTATATATCACGTTTGAGGGAGTCACAACTTTTCATCTCATGCTGTTTGACCGATCCTTAAAATTCAAGTAAATTTAAGTAATTTTTTAATTTTGTTCTTTTATATTTATAATTTGAATTAATTTTTATTGTTTTATATTTTATTTTTATTTTATTATTAAACTCTATTTTAAAGAGGGGACATTGCACGCGCTACCTGGTCCTATGGCATTAATCAACTTACTTGCGGGGACTTTGTGGTCAATATATCCTCTTTTTAGACAAGCCCTACTATGCTTAAGAATTGGTCTGTTCTCATCCCGAGGTCTATCCGACTCTCACTCTCTGTACAGTCTGTCACTTGATTCACCATTGAAGCTTAAGGGAGACTTGGTCTTCCAAGGATGTGTAGCTAAAACTGAAGAGTCAATCTTGTCCAGTGTATGCAATATAGAACTGCAATTTCAAGAAGTGTCATACAACAGTTATTGTGCAGAGGGTTCCTTGACATGCCATTTGTCTTTAATTAAGCTTCAAAAACACGTCTCTTCAGTTTTCATCTGACTGTATGCTTCACTGTCACTAGGCAACCTTATGCTTCACCTTTGGGGGGTGATACACTTCACTGTTGGGTTGAGTGTATGCTTTAGACTTGAGCAGGTTGTATGCTTCACCCTTCTTTTGCGATTATCCAATGGCTATCTCTGTCAACACTTATACAAGAGCTTGCTTCAGCCTGTGTGCCTTCATGTAGCACAAAATACATAATCATTGGCTTCCACTCTGACACTGATGCTAATTAGGCTCACAAACACAAAAAATTGAAAACCAGAATATAAAACAGACACATCAAGCCAAAAATGCATCAAATAATCCACTACGTGGTTCAAAAACTAATTTGCCCCAGGATGCATTGATTGAACACTTTTATAGGTTGCCAATTGGACCATTATTCGTCTCAACTATTTTCAACATCAGTGGTCTCATGGTTTGAGGGCTCTGCTTGGCTAGTTTAGAATATGCTCAGGCTAGGCATGAGTTGGGTCTCATCCCTGTAGCTACAGAGTGAACAGTCTGATGCCTCTGATCACTCAAGTGGTGGAGATTAACATTTTTTTTCTACTGTCCTGTCTAACATGAACTTTGTGGGAGATAGCATTGTTATATAGGGACTGGTGGTTTTATATGCACTTTCTTCTGCTACCTCAATTAGAGATGCTTGACAAATTTTCTTTGTGAGGTCACCAGTTTCAAAATTTCTACCACAGGACCCTACATGGGGGCCCAAGAGCTATTGAATTACTTCTTTTAGCCTCTCATATATGTTGAAGACATCAAGGGCCCTTTGGACTTTGTTGATTCAACACATGTATGGGGCCAGAGTATTCTTCATCCTTGTGATCTACGACTAGGGATTCTTAGCACTTAAACTTTCATTCTGATAGTCATGTTTCTTCCTTCTCTTGGGGTTTGGGGCTCTCTAGCTTTCCTCAGTCACAAGGCTGGGGGCAAGTTCACCTTATTGATTTCTTCTCCACCATCAGTAGTTCTTTATCTTGGAGTGTTAGGAGAGATTCTAGAGAGAATTGATTCTCTCCTGTGATTGTCCAACATGGATCCTTTAAGCTTCAGACACCCCCAAAATAGCATTTTCTGATCCTGCATTCATAATCTTATAGTGATAGATAGTTCTGTTGTTGGCTTTTCCAATGCAAGCTGATGTACAAATGCCCGATATTATTTTCTTCAGTCTTGAGTGCTAGACTCTAGTTTTGGTCTTCATCAGTGTCCACCTCATTAAGTGCTCATTCCCCTGTGCAGCTATTTTACATGTACTTGTATGGGGTTAAAATGTCAGGTTTACCCTATTTAAATGTTTGGTTGCTTTTCTTTGCTTTATTTTGTTAGTATCGAGATAGGGGGACTCTTTGACCCATTGGTCTCACTTTTGTAACAATTGTATGTTGTAGACTTGATCCTGTGTGTACATAAATATATTTTCTTCCCACCTTTCTTTCTTAGTTAAATACATCTTATCATTTGGAAAATATATTCAGTAATCTTTTAATTGGGATGGGGATTCTTTGATACCAGTTATTCTCAAAGGTTTCACAGGTGAGTCACTGCCATAGGATGCAGCTATAAAGTTATAAGGTGAATTAAATACTGATTTGGTTGACGTACCAATAATAAGAGGAATCATTGTAATCTTAAAAATTGATAATATACACAGTATTGTGAAGTAAACTAACGTTTGTGAATGAACAGCACCAGAATGCCACATTTGTTATTATAATATTAGTCGTAATGCATATTAGGCCCTTTTAGCAACTGGGTTTTATTTTTTTGGCATTACTTTTGAATAGGTATATTGTCGTATAATTTTTTTTTATGAGCATATTTATTTTCTTCCTTGGTATTTCATGAACCGTATTGACAATGAGAGTTATTGGACAATGCCATGTTACAAGCCAAGCAAAAGTAATCTATGTGATCAATTTTTTATGCTCTTCTCCCTCAGTGGTCACTTTTTGTGAAAGTAAAGTGACAATTGTTCAAGGTGATTGCTGCCATTGTAACTCCTATGTACAGATATTATTCAGAAAGCTTGACTTTTTAAATTAGTATCCTAGTTTTGGAAGTTACATCTAATTATCAGGTGCACTAATGACTCACAATGACCTCTCATAGCATGTGGTACCTCCAACATGACAATTCTGCCTTCACATGCTGAACCTATAGTTCTAGTGACTTGGGCATTCTAGGATTTTTGGGTATAGTGGTCACTAGATTTTGAACCTATAGTTCTAGACTTCTAGTGACTTAGGGCATTCTGGAAATATGGATGTGTGGTGTCATTTGATCATGCACCAATGCTTATGTGACAGACCATTGGGCATGTCATGATCTCAGGTACTTTTTCAGTTTATTTTGTTGCAAACTGCTCAATTTAACCCTACATATGTGCTACAGCTTAGAGTCTAAGGTGTTGGTACCATCCTTATTTAGAAAAATAGCCTTTTATACCATTATATTTTGATATAGCGCATTGACATTCTTAAGAGACACAATATAAATTCTCACCGTATGGAAGGGCAATTGGTTCACATTATGGTTTCTTGTTTTTTCAGTATTGCATGAGTATGTCTGCATAGTTAGAAACTTAGATATGACAAGCACTACATATATAAGAATAGAGAAAGCTAAACATCATCTTCAAGATTATAAAGTTTCTGTTTCTAGATCTTACCTATGCTTCATTCAATGAATGTTAGTTCTCCCTCTTATTTCTTCTTTAATACTGCTGTTGAAGCTAGAAGATCTAGGTTCTAGCAATTTATAGTTATCCCGTAGATGCCTCTTGGGATTCAAATTACATGCTAGAATCCCAAAATTGAGATTTAGTACTGCGGGAACAGCATTCCCAATTTTGTGGATGCTTCAAAATTATATTTGACGATTAAAAAAACTTATCCAATCTTGTTCTGAATATTTATTTTAATAAGCTTGGTTCCAAATAATGTTTTTACCATATCTAAAAAGCTCTAGTCCATCCTCTTCTGATAACATTCAATTTTCTATTTGACAATTCAAAGAAATCTAGCATTTAACCTAACATCTTGTTTAGAGGATTGTCACAAGGTCTTTTGTTACTGCTAAAAAAGGAAAATGTTACCTCAGAAGGAAACTCTACTCAGGATCAGCTTCTTCATCAATAGAATAGAGGTCGTTGAAGGAGAAACCTTTGATCTGCAGATTTATGCAGGCTTTTCATTGCCCAAAACTTTAGGAACCTTGGTGCAAGAAACCTAGAAACTGGTGGGTGTTGTCCACATATTGATGATGCCAAAGGGGCTAATTGTCAGTAATGTTCTCATCCAATGAACAGAAGACAAGGCTTCTCCTTTTCTCTGAAGCACCTTTTCTCTCGGGAGGAAACTGTGATGCATAATGAGAAGTTCCAAGGCAGAATCTATTATAATCTTTCAACAACATATTCTGTTGGATGGACTGTCTGTTTTGACTAAGGATCAGAAAATCCAATACTTCTGTAGAAATGGATACATAAATTATCATTAATCTGATCAGAAAATAGGGTCTCCAAATCAAGTGATTATTCGAGACATGTTGCTCCTTCTTGTTGTATTGTGTACTGTGATAAGGATTAAGAATGACAAAGGGTGTAATGGGATATCTTTGAGAAATCTTGGTTTAAACTAAGGAGAGTTTCCTGCTTCAGATGGGATGATCACGCTGTTTGCTTTAGTGAAGTGCTGAACTAATTATTGTGACGAGCAGCCAATGTGTCTTGTCACAAACATCAAGCAGAATTTGAAGTGTTTTGTCATTTGATTTTTAATTTGGTTTATTTTTGCATGTTTCAGAAGTTCTAAGAAGGGCTCAAGTTGCCTCTCCCTGTCTTGAAAGGGAGCTGACTTTTCATCGTAATTCTCACATTGCTTACTGTTGTAAGGATTTGTTGGAGGTAATCAAGGTTCCTCTATTTACAGGTAAAGAATAGGGGTTAAGGAGTTATAAACTTGTTGAATGGCTCCAATTAGCCACCTTGGTGATGTAATTCTCTATAGGTTGACAGGTTAGATGGTAATGATTTGGTTGGAAGCATACTTTTTTCGTAGTTTATCAGCCGTTTAACGTTTTCTAAAGCTGTGTATGGGGTTTCATATGTTCCTATGCTATGCTAGTGCTTTATTTAACATGTTTGTATGATGTTTGATTGTCTTGAGCATGTGTTATTGTTATTTCTATGTGAGTGTACTGTTAAATACTGTTTGAAAGTTGTCCATCCCTAGGGTTATCAACATAGTGCTTATAGATCAATTACTTTTAGAGAAACTGTTCCCTCTGGGAGATTTTGTGTATGCAGGTGGTGTAAGTATGCCATATAATGGATTGATTGGAGAAGGACTCTTAGTGCCTTTTGTAACTTGAATTTGAAGCAAGGACGGCTAAGGGCATTGAGAAAGGCTAGAGAAAATGATGGAAAGGTAGGTTTTGGAAGTTCGAAGATGGAGCCAAGATATCCATTATGGAAGAGAAACTTAATAGGTTAGAAAGCATGATGCTTGTGTTGCTAGCAAGAATGTTCATTTCAGAAGAGCACCAAGAAGAGGGTGAAAGGGGAACTTCTAAATTATATAAGCTCCTCAAAGGTAAGGCCAAGATTAATATCCAACTGTATGAGGGAGAGGTAAGTGTTGAAAATTTTGTCCAATGGGTTTCACTAATGGAGATATACTTCAGTCCACATCAGCTCCCTCTACACCACAAATATCTCTTTTGTGAGGCTGAGACTTGTTGAGCATGCCCTTAATAAGTTATGAGCATTAGGCATATAACTACGAAGTTCGAACATAGCACTGGTGGATTGGAAGGACTTCAAACTGATGTCATGGAAGTAATTCAAACCTATTTGTCATTAAGATGAAAGTGTGGTGCAACAAGATGATTTGAAGTAAGACCATGGGCAAAG
The DNA here is from genome assembly GCA_028749045.1 of Cupressus sempervirens. Classification (NCBI taxonomy): domain Eukaryota; kingdom Viridiplantae; phylum Streptophyta; class Pinopsida; order Cupressales; family Cupressaceae; genus Cupressus; species Cupressus sempervirens. The sequence goes on along the minus strand of CM053790.1, from coordinate 248,088,549 downwards.
TGTTCAAGACTGCACAATTGAATTTAGGAAAGGGCCAGTTCAGTTAGGTAAGTATATTGTGGATGACTGGGTGTTGATAAAGTATGCTGGATGCTTATTTGGTCACATATAAAGAATGATTCTTATGGACGAATCCCAAAACATAGGTTGAGTGTGTGCCCAAGTGCACCACTCTGAACTAGACAAAAAGGGATATATGCCAATAAACAAAAGTGTAGTGACAGCAGTATGGTTGCAGGAAAAACTGAGATGAAGAGGGCAAAATGGATGCTACAACTATTATAAAGGGCAAAAGTAGGAGCAAATATCATTATAGTCACCATGATAGGGGGATGGACATGTGGATGGAAGGTGTTAGAAATTGCAATAAAGTTGGCACATATTTGGAGGAGGGTTAAGACCAAGGGGAGGTCCCCATGCAGCTGCTTCGCTTACTTCGGCTAGAAGCCACTGCCCACTGCTCAACATTTTAGGGAGCAATTTGTGGAGTTTTTGATGCCATGAATGTTTAATTTGACTACCAATTTAAGTGGTCATCTTCCATTGTACTTTTTAATAAAATTAGTAATAACTTTTACATGTAAAAAGTAGAGGAAAATTTATAAGCAAATAAAAAGGAGCAAAAGAAATTTGTGGAGCCACGTAACATTTTCCCAATTCCTAATAAGCAGTTGCTGCTTATTTCCAGTCCCCCTTTCTTCCAAACCTTATTTTCAATTAATAAGCTGTAGCTGCTCCTCTAAACTAGCTAAACCCATTTATTCTTTTTGAATGCTTCCATCGGGAGACCCCAACTGCTTAAATTAAGTGGAAAATTTCCTTAAGCAGCCACAGGGGCACATGGGGTAAATTACTATTTTCATGAAGGAGAAGAGATAAGTGGAGAGTTGTATATTGATGAGAGGCTTTTGTGTGCTACATTGAACGGGGGTGCTATTCTGGCGAGCGTTAGAAGTTAGAACTTCCAAGTTAAGAAGAAGAGTTCACAAAGGTATTCTGCATCAAGAGTTAAGCCAAATGTAAGAATTTTGATGGGATTTCTTGGAAGTTAGTTGATGAGATTGATCTGAAAGTATTAGACCATCCACATCCTTATTCCTTGCAATGGTTGAAGGACTGTGAGTGAAAAGGCCACAAAGCAGTGCAAGCTTTGTTTTGGAATAATTTTGGATTTTTTGTTGATGAGGCTGTGTTTGATGTGGTTCCTTTAGGCATATGCAATGTGATCTTAAGGGTTTCATTTTTATTTAAGAGGGACATGGCATTTATTTCCAGAGGAAGAAGCAGTTTTGGTTTGAAGGGAAAAATGTTCATCTTGAACTCACACAATGGGAAGTCCAAGATTGGAATTGGTGTGAAAATCAAAAGGAAGGTAGTTGATTAATGCAGATGGATAGTTTATTGTCCTAGGAACTGAGATTTGGTGTTAGAAAAAGGTTCATTCCTACAGAGAGCCGTGAGGAGGACAACAGACAAATAAGTCAATTTTGGGCAGAAATGCCAAGGTTTGGAGATGTTTGTCTTGCAGTGCAAGGCAAGATGATCTCATGATGATAATCGAATGAAGATCCCTATTGCTTTTGGGAAACAAATGCTCCCTAGTTAGGTTGAGATGATCTGGAAACTGGGCCTTAAAGTCAAAAAGATCCTTATTGCAGTTGACTTGTGTAAGTGTTGTGGGTAAGTAACAGGATGAATAAATCTTTGTACCATTGTAATTGAACTATCATAATGATTGAGAATGATTAGTGGTGTAGATAGTCTCTAATTGCCTCTAATCCAAGTCGTAGATCCCATAACAGCTTAAAAAATGTACTTTAGTGAGGTTAATCCTGCAGATGAGCCGAACCTTGTTCACCGTGGTGAACATGCCTGGACAAGCAAATTCATTACAGTGGGAAGTTGCAAATTCTTCTGTCACAAGCAAGTAGAATTTCGTAGCATTTTGATGTTTGACCCTTAATTTGACTGCTTGGTGTTCCATTTTTCTATGTTTTGAAAACTGTAAAAATATCTTTACTTGCCTCTCCACATACAGAAGGGTTGACTCTTCATTGTAACTCTCATATTGCTCATCTTTGTAAGGCTCACTGGAGGTGATCAATGTTTTCCTAGTTGCAGGGTTGGAGAAGGGGTGAAAGAGCTAGAGACAATGTATGGTTTTGTCTTTCTAGCCAAGCTGGTGATGCATACTTCATATGTTCACCCCTAAGATGCTAGGAGTTTTATTCTTCTTGGAGTTTTTCACCCAGTTAAAACTTTTCTCCAGCTATATATGATGTTCCATATATTCTTGTAATGTACACTCTGTTTTGCATGTTTATAAGATATCTGATGTTGTTGGCATCTGGTACTGTTGTAAGTGGCAAACAGTGTGTGGGAGTTTGTATTATCAATAGTTAGTGTAGAATCTGTGAGTTGGTGATATTATGTTTATTACCCTAGTGTTGTCTGATTAGAATCAGACAGGAGTCAAACAGTACAAGGATGATCACCTCTAAGATATAGTAAAGTGGAAATAGTTATGAACCTATTATTTTTCGAATAATAGGTCTCAGATGCAAGTTCAATCATCCAAAATTCAGAATGAAATATAAAATCACAATTTTGTGCTTGATCTCCTTGTGGAAAAGGTTGCATTAACAATCAGCACTGTGATCTTGTCATATTTGGGGCACAGCTATTCACCCAGTTTATCTTCAAAACATGGTCACTTTGGAGGAAACACTTTCTAATGCTACAGGTGCCAATGATTCAGCAGCACAAAAGGTCAAAACTGATTGATCACGTTAGTGATGATCATTAGCATTCTTCATCCAGAGATAAAATCCATTAAATATGGTGCTAATGATACTTAAGCCACTCTTTATTCCTTGTTACTCTCTAGATTTAATTTTGAAGATTTCACTGAAAATGCATTTTTAACCATCCTATTATTCTTTGTTTTTCTCATCTCTTTTTACTGTAACTAACCTAGGTTTCTGTCTTTTGTGACAGTATCTTCATTATTTGAAATACTTTCCACATCCTAGACCTTTTTCCTCTTATCCAATAACCGCATCTAGTTTTAAATTTAATGTTAACATTTAAAAACCACATATTTCCTTGTGCACGTTTAAACCATAGCCTAAGTTTACTTGTGAAAAATTTGCTTAATTTGTGACTTCTTGTGAGATAAAATTGCTCCCAAGTCATTCTTCAATAAATTGGGCTTGATTATTTGCAGATAATGGGCTGGTTAATAGCAAAAGTTGCAACAAAATGTGTCAAAACTTGTCAAAAAACTCATCCAAAGCTGTGGTGACATTGCATTGCATTGTTGCAAGCACCATTTGAAGATACTGTATGAAAGATTTGAAATGCAGGATTCATGCTGTGTGAAACACCCTAGAGCACACACATGCCTAATGTGAAGAAAAGGCAATTCTGTGGGCACATTTTCTAGGTGTAGGATGGTCAGGGAGCATCTTTAACTTGCAGCCTGTTATGTAATTGTCAGTGGGTAATTGAATGTCTGCTGGTTGTCTGTCTATAGAATTGGGCATTTGGCATTTTCAGTCATGAATGGGCAGTTTACAGTCCGTAGTTTAGTTTTTGCTAACTCACCAAGTCAAATTTGAATCTGCAAAGTTTTTGCATGCTATGGATTTATATAGTACGGTTTAGATATATATCTTTTTCAACCTCTATATATGATATGGATTTCTATTATATGCACTTGACTTACACTAACTTCACCTCTCACCTCTTATATCCTGAGTGCAACATCAAATGCTTCCATGTCTTGCCCTTTGCACTTGCAAATAGGGGAACAGAAGAATCTTTGAATAACTAAGTACAGCTTTGGATGGATTGATATCTGGGTACAGGTGGACTTCAGCACATTCATAACAACAAATTCATTTTATTGAGGACTAAACTTAATCTCAAGCACAAGCTCAACTGGCTTTAGGGAAAATCCTGCGGTTTCTCCTGATTAGTATCAGTGACAGATTATTCAACTTTTTTTTAATCTGTTGTATCTGTCTCAGTCGTAGTTGCCAGTTTCAACATGAATGCAATCATCATCTTATGGTGGCAGGCAGTGGCTATCTCTAATAAGCAAAACCAACTCTGTATTTGTGATCTCTTTATGCAGCAGTTCAATCAGAGAGGTTCTATTGATAATTCCTTCATAACTGCACTAACAAACATTAATAGGAAATACAAAACTGTTTTCCACCCTAAATGCTATTCATGCATGCGAAGGGAAAGATGAATCAGAGAGAATTAGTGTTAATACAGGATTTTTTTCCATACTTAGGAGCATTATTGTTGATACCCTGCTGATTCCAAAACTGGAACTATTTACAGAAAGTACTGGCCTTAATCATGTAATATGAAGTCACTGATAAATTTAGTGCTGATATGATTGTCCATCCAAGGCCTTTTTATGTTATTTTGGTTCTAACTTTGAGCTCTCTAATTGGATTTTCTGGCTTGAGGGTTTTGACATAGCTTTCAAATTGAGTGTACTATTTGAAGAAACAAGCCTTGAATCTGAACAGATTTATCATAGGCAAGGGATGTACATTATGAGTAATATTTATTAGTTATGCTTTCTTCCTTATCCTGATAATGAATCACTGTGTATGCTCTGAAAGGCTGATGATGCGAATGTGACTTTTATTTAATTTCCAGAAGCATAATAACTTCTTTACATGGACTGTGGAAAATTAATTTCTATGATTACATTATTTCTTTGTTCCTATGTGCTCAGGTTTTTGTGGCGGACCAATGATACTTTTGCTATTTCTCAACATTATAAACGGTTTGATGTCTTTGATGAAGCTGAGGCTAACAAAGCTGCTGGAAAGTATAATAATGCGTCCATTGATGCTCAAGTTGAATTCTATAGGAAGGAAGGCTTGACTCCTTACAGTCCATCCAAGTTACCAATAACAAGTGGTTCGTGTGTTCTTTGAAACTTTTCTTTCTGTTTGCAATGTGAAAATGGATGCTTTTAGAGAGTGTTCAACTGCACATTGCTAATGGGTCCTTTAAATGGTTGTGGCCTCAATATTGCATGGTTTTATCACAAATAATTAATTTCTCAATTGTTTTGCAGATGTTCCTGAAGGGTGTGTGATCATACGGGAGCACAATCCATTAACAAATTTATTCTCATGCCTTTGGTTCAATGAAGTTGATCGATTCACACCAAGGGATCAGCTCAGTTTTGCTATAGTTAGAGATAAACTTACGGGCAGAGGTAGCGGGCGCGTCAAAATGTTTCATGATTGTGAACGACGGAATTTTGTTGTACAGGTAAACTCTATAGCATGTGATGCTTACTTTCCCTGTTCTGTCTTTATGAATGGGAATAAAAAATTGTAGTCCAAGGAGAGGGCTTTCCATCATCCTTCTCATGTTCTGTACTTCTTGACTGTAGTTTTCAGTTCATTAAGCCCTGCATAACTTTCCTTGTAAAAGGCATTTTTTCGAAGACATGGAAGAGTCTCTCTCTCTCTCTCTCTCTGCTTTTTCTTCCTCCATGGAAGCATGTATGTGCTAACCCAATACCTTTATGACTGACATTGCAGGCTTATCATAGGGAGGTTCTGGAGAAGAGAATCGCCAGGATGATGACTCCTGCACTGCCAAAAGTTGAACCCAGTATAATGTCATTGGATGAGCCATCCAGGAAATCATCAGATGACAAGGTTCCACAGAAAGTTCCGGAGAAAGCTCTAAAGAGCTCAGGCAGAAAGGGAACTTCAAGACATGGTAGGGATAAAAGATCAGGTAATGCAAGACACCGCAAAGCTAAGATTGGCAGCAAAGTTGCTGAATTTAGTTGAGGAAGCATCTTAAATATCGGATAGTGGAAGATTATTCATTGACAGGCTTGATTACATGAAGGTGGTTGCAGAGAACTCTTGGAAGTCATCTCTATTGCAGACATAGTCGCTGCCATGTGGAAGCCTGCAGTAGCATTGTCTATTTTAATTTTTTTTATCATTGCTAAGGCAATAATTTTGGATGGCGTAGTGCCGCTTTTGTCAAACACGTTGAAATTATTCTTTTCACATTGTTACTATTAAGAAAATGTACCATAATAATCAATACAAATAATTTTTTTTTGAATCTTGTCATGTTCCAGCGTATAAAAAATTTTGTAGCCTAATTTTCTCCTTGTTGGTAACATATTTCTGTTCTGGAGACGCAATGTAAACCCTTAATTAAAGGGAAGCTGTGTTACAACATGACTACATGGCCACTTATACTTGATCACACATGTTGGAGTTTTCCATGAATATTCGCTTTATCAGTGCTCAAATTTTCCCCACTTTATGATCTATTAGCTAGATCCAATTGGAAAATGAAGTACATCCAGCATAAATCAATAATATTATTTTGGAGTTAATCACATGAATTACATTGACATTGGAAGTTTTAAGATTTCCCAAAGTTGTGACTAGTACTTATGATTTCATGTTTTAATTCATTGGGCAAATTGCAACGCTTTATAAATGAGTTTGACATGGTCAAGTGGCATGATGTTTTGTTTTTGACGAAATATGTTTAGATGCCTATTTCTTTTTGCTTTGTTGGTGATTTTTTGGCTGAAATCTGGAATACAAGGTAGTATGAAAAATGTTATGAGGACAGATTCAAACAGATACATAAAAGCCATGCAAAAGGAATTGTTGGCTTTGATATAACCATCACTACATAATTTTTTTTTATAATAGCCTCTCAAGCTGAGGATTTGATAGTGCTTGGCATAGAATATGCCCTTGAAGTATAACGCGCTGCTGTGAGATTTTAATTTGTACCACTAACTCGTAAATATCAAAAGAACAGTAACAGATCAAATCGTTGTTGCAGTTCATCTCAATTGGAGAGTTTAGATTGCTTTTATAAATAACCTTTGAAAGTAAACCTTTGTTGTGGGTAGTCTATCATGGTTTCGTAAATTTAAATTGATACTGAGAAATCATAGTGCTCTGCTTCCGTAAACTTCAATTGATACCGGGCAAAACTTTACCATTTAGCTTGCTTTCATAAACTTAAATTGATACTAGGCAGTCGCATTAATCTAAGTATTCTTTCATGACTTAATTTGATAAAGAGCAATCATATTATTGCTAGAATTTTCCTTATTATTGGTGAAAGCTATAGCAGTGGAATACTCTGCTGAATTTATAATGCAGGATCGGTATGGAGTTAAAACAATGTATACTCTTCTGTATTATTAAATGTGCCATTCTAAAAGTCTAATGGTTGGATCAACAAGCTGATGAGCAATAGTGACTTGTCACTCAAAGGCGCTTTGAAAAACTTCGTGAAACGTTACTAATAGTGTAAGCGTAAGCGTACGATGTCTATGAATGTCCGAAACTATCACTAAATTTTGGCTGGAAAGGACCAGTCGCCTCATGGCTTAAAAGGCAATGAGAATGTTGGATGGATATTTTATAACCAACAGTTTGTTAAAATTCAATCACAAAGTAGGTATACTAGCCACAATGTATGAGACAATGTCTCCCACTTTTGAGGGAAGACCCCCTTTCTCACTGTCCCTTGAATCAACTCTAGATAAGCAAGAAGTTGAGATATTTTGAAAGGTTATTAACAATATTCTTTCCTCTTTTAACTTTTATGAAATAATCCACTTACGGATAGAATGAGTAATTGGCAAGATAAAATTTTTAACTACACTTCCATCTAATGGTTGGAAATGATGATACCGATAAATCAACACTAACTCAAAGGCTAGTTGAATGTGTACCGGTTTGGCTCTAAGTCTAGTTTTAATCTATTCTATAATAACCTCTACTATTGGGGCTCAAAGACTTCCAAAAACAGGGAATTGTAACTTTTTTTTTGTAAATTGAGAAGGTAATATAAGCTTTACAATCAAAGCTTCTATTCTATATACTACCACAATTGCTCTTAGTCAAAGCTTCGACTGTATTGTTTCTTAACTCTTTATGCTCAATTACTTAAACTATACAACAAATAACACAAATAAATGAAGATAGACACAAATTAGACTCAATACTTCCGATTTGCACTTATCACAATTACATTCCATCAAAGTTTCAGCTTCAATTGCTTCTTTGTATTCATTTTGCATCAAAATAGTACACCACAATCACAATTATGCTTGCACAATTCTTCAAAGCTTTCATGCATACAAAAGAAGTGAAAAAAATGAGGAAATGTAGGAGCAACTCAACCAACTTTGATTCGGTAAAACTAGGTGAGAAGAATTACTGGATTACATGTCATGAGGACATGTAATCGGATTATATGCGATTGCATTACATGCATTTGAGTTACATGTGTTTAGATACATGCACTTCATATTTTGCATCTACAAAGTTGGAAAACACTTAGGGTCCGTTTGGTTTGGGGAAGATGATAGGAATTGGCTTTTTCATAATTTAGATTTGATTTTTTTTGCATTTGTTTCAAAGTTGGCAAAATGGAATTAGAATGCCAGACTTCTCTTAAAACCAGCTTATTGGACTTCCCACTAGCAATTAGGAATTGAAAATAAAAATCTGGTTATGCTTTTCGAGGAGTGTAAAAAAATTAGATTGGACTATTTTTGGAGTCTACCTTCATCTCCAAGCTTACACATAAAATGTATTTTTCTGCTCATTTTTCGAGTGAAACAAATGATAGAAGTAAAATTTAAAAAATAGGAATGATGATTTGCAAAACCTGGATTTGGCTAAATCAAGATTTGTAGAAAACTCTATTTCTACAAGTCCTTGAACCAAACAGACCCTTAAAGAAAAGATGAAATTGTTAATTTTGAATAAATCAATCCTATAGACTATCAGCAAAAGCCTTGTACTTTGTGATGATTGTGGAATAGGGATTGCTGTATTTTGCACCATTGCATTCTCTTTGATGAGTTTCTAGTTCTCATTTGAAAACTTGATGTAATCAAGCTTTTTCTTGTTTGAGTTGTCGCAAATTCTCCTTTGTAGATTGACACATTATGGAGTCTCTGACACTTTTGAAGACCTAGATGGTTTCCAGATGCAAACTCCAAACAACTTTCCACCAATATTTTAATTTTTTTTTTGAAGCGAAGTGCTTGGTATGTTCCCACACGAACTCAGGTTTTGTTGCTTCTTTTGATTCGTAGCACACCTTCTTGACAATATGTCTTTATTCTTTGAAGAAGTTGACATCTTGAAAAGTGCATCGTAATATGATGAAAATATCTTCCAATGAGATTGGATCCATGAAAATGAAACATATATGATGGCTAAGAATGAACCGGTAATCATATGTATTTGGGTGAAAAGGGCCAAAATCAGACTCTCAAAGGCGGATTGCATGTGAGAAAAGATGGACTTTTGTGGGTATGGCCAATAATGCAAGTTGAGATGCATAAGATTGTGTGCAAATGACAACTTTGGTGTTTAAAAATGTGACCTTTTACCAGAATCAGGTTCTCTAAAAGTAATTACATGTAGTAATTATTTGAGGCACACATGTAATCAGGTCCAGAGGATGTAATTGCATATGCAGGAAAATAGATGTAATATGTATTGACATGAAAAGATGAAAAGTGAAAGGATGCAGATGTATTTGCATTGTTGGGTAGGAATTTTCAACTTTCTTCCAAAAAGTAAGCTGAAACACGCAAGCAAAACTATGCACCAAACAAAAATATACCTCTTGCTATTACCTCATACATGAAAAACTTCAAAATCTTTCTTTACATGCAATTTCATCTTTTAGAGTGTGGGAGGATTTTAAAGCATTTGCAATTAGAAAATTTCAACTTATTTAAAGAAAAATTGCAAAAGATATGTCATGTCTTTGAACAAGTGGACAAAGATGAGCCAAATGTGGAAGAAACAGAAGTTGAAATGGAAAAGTTTTCTCCAAAATCAAACTCTCCAAGTCTATTTGCATACAACAACTCAATATCCTTTGACCATTTCAATGTTGCAAATGAAAATCCATATACTCAAACACTTGGTCGTTTTGGCACGTCATGGGTGAAATACAAGTCACAAAACCTTCAAAATACAAAACGTTTTTGCATGAAATGTGTTCATGAGACATTTTTATTAAAAATGTGCCTTCTTGATGCAAAGACATGGGTTATTCTTGTATAAATAGCGAAAAACCGTGATTTTTTGATGTTGGAATGAGCATTAAAAAGTCAAAATGCCTTCTCCAATACCAAATACATAAACTAGAAATGCAGATTTTTAGATGTTTTTGTTAAAAATGTGCCCTTCTAATGCATAAAAATGGGTAATTTTTGCAAAAACGTGGCTCACAAATGTATTTACATGGGTTGTTTTTGACTTAAGAATACAAAAATAGGTTTTCCAAATACATATTTATCCATCAAATACAAAAATGTGTTTACTCAAAATGACCAAATATGGTTCTAAAATCTTTTTTTTTTGCTTTTTTGCCAAAAAAAGTTGGTCTCAAATGCATATATATTGGTCGTTTTTGACTTGAGATTGAAAAAATGACTTCCCCAAATGCATTTGCATGTGTTGGAATGCAAAATCAGGGTCTATGGATATATTTACATGTTCAAAATGTGTTCATATGATGGTTGGAAGTGCAAATCACACTCTCCAAGTGCTATTACATGTGACATATTTTGCATGTATAGGGAAGTTTTCACACTACAACATTTGGGATCAAATTGCGACGACGGTGTAATTTGTGGTGATTTTCATTTTTTTTAACAATTGTACCCAATGCCATCACAATACAGATGTTTGTGTCGTAATTGTGACGCCCACGTGAGTATAAACAAAAAAAGAAGAAAACATGACATAAATCATTCCCCATTTGTTTTGATTGAGGTGGAGAGCTACATGTGAAAGAGGCTGGAGAGCTCTGAACATTTTCGTGCCCTTGTTATTGGTGCATTTTATTGTTGTGATCTTTGCATTTCATTGCCATGCCATTGCTTTGTGATTTCGTTGCTGTGTATCTTTGCATTTTGTTGCTGCATCCTTGCTCTGTGATTTGGTTGCCATACCCTTGTGATCTCTGTATTTCATTGCCATGCCCTTGCTCTATGATTCCGTTGTCGAGCCCTAGCTCTGCGATTCTCTTCAAGGGAGCTATGTAAATGTTGGTTTCTTTTTCCTTCCAAACAAGCATCTCTTTGTATTTCCTTCTAAATATGTATATTTAGAGATCTTTTTAAAGGTGCTTATTACATCTTAGCACAATAGAAAAATTCATCCAGTGGCATCCATATTCTAAAATCTAAAAACTCACTCAACTTGTGCTAAGTGACTTACCTCAAGATCCTCCACAAAAATAATGCAGACAAGGAAAAATGTGTAGAGTTCGCAAGAAATTTTAGAAAAACATATCATAGCAAATATTTTTAGAAAGAAACTAGCCATTGCCCAGCTAAATGGGTTTAGTTGCTAATTAGTTGGGTTGATTACAAATTCACGTAGAATTGTCATCATATTAGGTCAACACCCTCACTTACAAACCTCTCATGTCAAGCACTTTTTGTACTGTTTCAACAACACGTTCTTGCTTATGAGCTAACAGTTCTTCGGGTGCATTTTCTTGTAAAACATTAACTTTGTTGAACAATTGTAAACTCTTAGAAAGTACATTGTTGTTTTCATATATGTATGTATATATAATAATGAACAATAATAATGTTTTCATGTATGTCAAAATAATAACTAGCATTACCATTAGATCATATAGTAAGGAAGTAATCAACCCACCTAATAAGCAACTAGACCAATTTAATCGGTGTTTCCAATGTCATAGCACCTAATGCAACACTTTCTTGGATTCTATCCAGTGGCTCCCATAATATTCTCTATGTTGGCTAGCTATTGTTTTTGCTGTGCAATCTCTTTCTAAAGCTGCTCCTTCTCCTTTGCTCATGTGCCTTAAATTTTGATTATCAAACTTCTGAATATCCACCTCTACCTTATCTAAAATCAACTTCACAATGTGGTGTAACTTTGGCATAGGTGTTTGATCATCGATAGCTTTTATTTCAGCATATAAGTTCTCAAGATTGGTCAACACCCTCACTTGCATACCTCTCATGTCAAACACTTTCTGTACTGTTTCAACACCATGTTCTTGCTTCCGAGCTAATAGTTCTTTAGGTGCATTATCTTGTAAAACATTAATTTTGTTGAACAATTATAAACTCTTAGAAAGTGCATTGTTATTTTCATGTATACATGTATACATACATACATACATACATGTATTTATGTATTTATGTATGTATGTATGTATGCATGTATATATAGAGAGATCTTGTGGATTGTGGATTATGGATTATAAACAAAAAAGAAAAGAAAACACAACATTAATCATTCCCCATTTGTTTTGATTGATTGTGGAGAGCTATGCACAAAAAAGGGTGGAGAGCTCCGAACGAGGGTAGAGATCAGTGGAGATCAAGGATTTTGTTGCCATTCCTGTGTGATCACTACATTTCATTACCATGTTGTGCCCTTGTGATCTCTGTGCCCTTACTCTCTGATTTTTTTCAAGGGGAGAAGAGGTACCTATGTAAATGTATTTTTCCCTTTTCTAAACATGTATCTCTTGTTCATATATAATAGCTTTGGTCAGATTCAAGGATAACTGATTATGATGATTGTATGCATATGTGCATGTATGTATGTATATCAGTTCACTATGTGAACTGCTTCACATGCATATGTATACACTTGCATAGTACTTGTGCTAAATTAAATTAATCATTCATGTCTTGGATTCACACAAGCAATTATCCTTGAATTCAGTCAAAATTATTCATACCAAACTAAGTATGCAGAAATCTGTACTTACAAATTATATTATCTCTTTGTGATTGAGTAAAGATCTTGTGCATAATATTGTCCAGGTAATGACTAGATGCATTCACATTAAGTCATAATAGGATCGAGTAGATGATCCATTTATGCTACTTCGTACTTGTTTTATTGAACATTTTGTTTATCATAATCAATAATACTAGAATTATACAACTACAACTAATACTCTTGTTTATTTTATTTAATCATATACATTTAAGACTATTAGTTTCCTTAAAATTAGATTGTATATTTGTTATCACTAAAACAAAAATATAAATATCTAATAGTTATCTTTTTTGATTTCAAGATCTTCATATTTAACATGAAGAGTTTCTACTACTAGATAGTGGAATAACCACAATGTGGAGCTAGATAGCTCATGGCTTTTTCCACCAAATTATATTTTTATTATATTTTTGTCCTTAAAAAAAAATATAGGTGAATTTTCTTTTGATTTTCCATACATATAACAATTTTTCGCTTGTTGTTTGAGGTAATTTTCTATTATGAGATAGAGACATCTATCATAAGGGTGGACATGCCAATTTTGATCATCTCATTTTCAAAGCTGATTCCCTTATCAAATTAAAGAAACTACTTGCAACTAGCACCCTAATTTTCTACAACTTTCCATATTAGCCATTCACACAACCATTTTCCTCCTACCCCACCATAACACGCAACCCTTGTTTGAGGTTTATATCTTAGT